>OX123196.2:29465849-30665849 GCA_944739405.2 Euclidia mi
AAACAAGAGTTAATGCAGGTAATAGGGTGAATGGAGCTTTGAACGCTTTTATGAACAGTAAAAACGTGTCCAAAAAGGCATGTTTGGCTGTGCATGCAGGGGTGTTAGTACCTACACTTATGTATGGTAGTGAAAGTTGGGTATGGCAGAATAGACATGAAAGTAGAATAAATGCCATAGAAATAGAAAGAAACGAGCACTGAGAAGTATGTGTGTAGTGTCTTTGAACGACAGAGTAAAGCACCCCACAACACTCTCTTATCAAACAATGATAAGAGAGTGTTGTGGGGTAAAAGAAGATGAAGTGAAAACCATTGAGAAAGGTATGCTAAGATGGTTTGGACACATGGAGAGAATGGACGATGAAAGACTGACCAAGAAATTATATAAGTCAAGTGTGAATGGGACAGGAGGAAGGGGAAGACCTAGACAGACATTCTCTGACCAGATTGGAGACATCCTAAAAAAGGACAGGTTAGCAGTACCCTTAACCAAATAGCATGCATGAGAAATTTGATGGGAGTGAATGAAGCAAGAGAGATATGTCAGGATTGTTGCAAATGGCGTTCCGTAGTCTTTGCCTACCCCTCCGGGAAACAGGCGTGAGTCTATGTATGTATTCCATAGAGAGCATAGGACGGAAGAAAGGGTTGAATCAAAACAAAATATATGGGCATAGAATCAGGCATTAGCTCAACACAACAATTTTTAGTTTTAGAGAACATACACAGTAATTTAAACTGCAGCACTTCACTTAGGAGTTCTCGTTGGATAAACATTCTGTACAATCTACAATACAAGATATGGGCTCACATTAAATCAGGGCATTGTAGAGCTCTGTTGTGTATATTATTATTTAAGGCTGCATCGTGCGTATCGTTCGGCGACGAAATAGGTAAAAATCTATTGCGAGCGAGCTGTGTGCAACCGGCACGCAGAAATTCGCTAGGCAGCCATGGTACCAAAATTACGTAACTCAAACTTTTTAAAATATGTTTAAACTTGTGTGAATTATTAGAAGTGTAGAATATATGTTGTCGAAGTTCTTTTATTTGGAATAATATTTAATTATTTACCTAAACGCAATAAAATATTCGTAAAACCCCGATTTTTGCCCAACCCATGGGTTGTAGGGTGACACTATTATTATAAGAGCCATCATCAATAAACAGAGTATACAGTGCATAACGCATTTTTAAATCGGACAGGTAGTAGGTAGTACATAATGTACAAAGGACAATGGCAGATCTCCATACATCAAAATGACTGAATTTAAATTGAAACATACAGTAATAAAAAATATTGTATATCAATAAAAATGGCGTAAGTAACAGAGTCTATAAATGATTCTATTTTCACTCGGGAAACCTGGAAAAAGAGTGTTTTAATTTTTAGTTAAGAATTAATGATGTTGGTACGTTTGAATTATTAAATGACATATGACAGATTGACATCAAAACGCAGAAATATTCTGTAGCATCTAACTGTCACAGCCAAAGACAAAAGCAGGGCTGCACATTTTAAATCGATTTTATGTGAAATCGATACAACATGACGATGCTGTGACGTTTTTATTTGATTTAAAAGTTGTTTTGCTTCAAAAATATTAGCTTATTGATGTAATGTTGATTAAAGATTAAATGCACTGCATTTTAATAATTATATCGCACACCTAGCGGTATAATGACACATCTACTTTTTTCTTATTTTACAGAAATGAGGGTCAAAGATTTTACAAATGTTTGAAACGAAGTTATGACTTCATTTTACGTTATATAATGAATTTTATGGTTTTAGCAACTAGTATAGACCTTAATAGATACTTAGGGATAAAAAAATACACTTCAGGTTTCCAGGAGTTGCTTCATAACAGTCAAAAAAGAAGAAGAGCCGTGCAATTGTGCCGTTATACTTTTAAAAACTTCCAAAAATGTCATATATGCCCCTAAAGCCATTATTAAACAGGATTTGAAAACCAAGAAATAAAGACATTTGCTTAATAGAAAACAACAGTTTTTATTTGAAATCAACATGCCTACATAGGCTGCACTAAAAGTATCGGGAATGGAATATTTCCACTGTTCCTGTCATATTAAAATATTTTTAATTGAAAGCTCCTTGGTTTTAAAAATCGAATACCATTTATTTATTTAAAAAAAGATTCTCGGTCTTGTCACAAGGTTTTGTCAAACTTGTTTAGTCGTTGAGAAAATGGAATTGATTCGAGAAAATTCAAGAGCGATGATTTATTATGACTTTCGAAGTGGTTTAACACAAAAACAGTGTGTTGATCGGATGATTTCTGCATTTGGTGATGAAGCCCCATCCAAAACCACAATTTATCGTTGGTTTGCTGAATTCAACGTGGACGTGTCAAGCTCAGTGATGATCTCCGTCAAGGTCGTCCAAAAACTGCAGTCACCCAAGAAAACGTTGATGCTGCGCGTAAGCTGATTGAGGAAGATCGACATGTGACATACCGCGAAATTCAGGCAACTTTAGACATTGGCATCAGTCAAATAAAAATAATCTTGCATGAACAATTAGGTGCTTAGGGTTCCCACCAAGAACTTAGGGTCCCAAGCCAACCTCACCTGCAAGTGGTGCACCTGCCGATCAACGGACGAGGCTCTGGCAAACAAAATATCCCGATAAGCGGCAATAGGCTCGCCACCTATTACGTGGGATCAAAACACTGGCGAAAAGTGGGCGTTTAATATGCCTCTGCCTACCCCTTCGGGGAAACAAGCGTGACTCTATGTATGTATGTATGTGTGAACAATTAGGTGTAAAAAAGTTGTTTTCCCGATGGATACCGCATTCGCTCTGTGAAGAGCAAAAAGCGGCTCGCGTTACTTGGTGCGTCGGAACTCTCGAAAGATTCCACACAGGATCCTCAAATGCTGTATACAACATCGTATCAGGTGACGAATCCTGGATATACGCGTACGAACCCGAAACAAAAAACCAGTCACGAGTTTGGGTGTTCGAAAATGAGTTAAAGCCAACAAAAATTTTTCGTTCACGGAGTGTTGCAAAAAAATGGTGGCCACGTTTGTCTCCAAAACCGGCCATGTTATGACTATTCCTCTTGAGGGACATAGAACGGTTAATGCAGAATGGTATGCTAGCATTTGTTTGCCACAGGTCGTTTCTGAACTCCGTAAAGAGAACTGCAACCACCGCATCATCCTCCATCACGACAATGCGAGTTCTCACACCGCGCACAGAACAAAACAGTTTTTAGAGCAAGAAAACATAGAATTATTAGACCATCCGCCGTACAGCCCCGACCTAAGCTCTAGTGATTTCTATACTTTCCCTAAAATAAAGAATAAATTGCGTGGACAGAGATTTTCATCACCTGAAGAAGCTGTGGACGCCTACAAAACAGCCATTTTGGAGACGCCAACTTCCGAATGGAATGGTTGCTTCAATAATTGGTTCCATCGTATGGAAAAATGTGTCAAATTTCGCGGAGAATACTTCGAAAAGCAATAAATACATTTTTAAATAGTAATGTTGTGTCACTTCCTTGATTCCCGAAATTTTCAGACTTTTTTAATATTCGTATTTGTAATTTTATTCAAATAAATTAATATACTTACTTACATAAAAAGTTTAACTAAAATATTATAATAACCTATATTTGGCTCGTGAAACGTTAAGAAATAGTCACCATCAAACTATAATAAATAAAATAAAGAATAATCACGAATCTTCTCTTAATTTTATTGTAAACGTAGATAATAATCATATTTTTTTATAGTTACTCTCCGTTCTAAAAACAAAAGCACTTAAAAGTTTGGCAGTTTAAGTTTAGATAAAGGTACGATAGTGAAATCCAGATCCAAATCAAGGTTTACCTTACTGCTCCGAAATTTTAAGGAAGTTTACTTTACTTTTAAGTATCTTTATTAATTAACTAAGCAGTAAACAAAACTATAAGCATTGCAAGCTTTGTCTCTCTGTAGTTAGCTGTGAGTTAGATTTGCGCATGGAATAAATAGCGATGTCACATTCCTTTGTCTAATGTGCCATTTTGCCAAATGTGTTTTGAAATTTTTTTTAATGTCTACTAACTTACTACGTTAATAAAATGTCACATTTGCCACTTACGCCAAGACAGATTTAGAAGCGATTGCACCTCGCCCGGCACAACTGACAAATAAGCCGTTGTTATGCGCGGAAGCGGGGGGAACGTACTTAGTACTACATTGACACTTAACGCCCTTTCTCAACAAATAGGAAAACTAACAGCGTGCCGTTTTACCACTTTATAAATTATACACTTTTTAACACTTAGGCCATAAAAATTCAATTTCGCTTTTTTGTAAAATGTGCCATTATACTGCTAGGTGAGCGATATTTTAAACCAAACTAACTCTATAAAGGTCGATCCTATCGATTACTTATTTAATAATCGATACGGATCAATTTCAAACATCTATTCCTGTCACACCATTGTCTATGGCAACAATTAAATAATAAAGTAGGTACCTAGTTCGTAATCAGTTGGAATGCTTTTTATCATCATAAACTACTCCAGCTTTAACGAGACAAAGTGAAAATATTAAAAATCGTAGAAAAAATAACAATTTGTTTTGTTCATATGAAGTTTAAGATCGCCACAACAAACCCAGACCAAATTCTTGTTATTAATTTGGATCGCCGGCCTGGTGATAAGTAACTAACTGCTGAAACATTAGTTCAATTCCTACTCAAGGCAAATCTCTGTGCTAGAAGCGCAAATACTGGACTGTGAATTGGCATAACAATTTTTTCTCAATTTTTGTCTAAATATTGACTGCCTTAAAAAATAGTGTAATGTTTTCAAGGATCATTTGTCCTATGTCTTTATTCTAATATACCTGACTGCACGTTAACTTCATGATGTTGCATGATATACTTTACCTGATGGCCCTCATCCCAAAATTCTTTAAAAAGAAAGTAATATAGTAATATATATTTGACTACAATATAATATGCTGCATATTATATTGTAGTTTATGCATATGCTTAAGTAGGTATAACATTTTTAATATACTAGATGTCTCCCGCGGTCCTGCCCACGTGAATTATACACCTTAACATTCCTCAGTAATTATACTATAACATAATATAACATAGCTTCACGCCTTTTATCCCCAAAGGGGTAGGCAGAGGCGTATTACACACCCACACTTCGCCAGTTATGTTTCGGTCCCAATGTAATAGGGGGCGGGTCTATTGCCATCTACCGGGCACGGTTAAGCGAGTGATAAATAACATTTTAATACACACATAACTTCGAAAAGTCAAAGGTGTGTGCCCGGGCTAACTGGGGGGTGAAAACTGTACAGACTGTTTCTGACTTTATCGCGCTCATATAGACGGACTGGATTAAAGGAGACATAATTTTATAATACCTTTACAGATTTTTATAAAGGATTGTTTGGCATGTTTGTTCCTTGGAGCCCATAGGGGCGCACTAGGAAGAAATTTTTCGAAGTTCCCACTGAATTGGTAAGAAACGGTTGAATAAAAAATAATTTGCCGGCGTAACTACAGGCATCTTGAAGCTATTTAGGTAACGTATGAAGTAATTTACTTTATATTTTATAAAAATTACAACTGTATCAGTAATAAAAGCGAGTAACTATTTCCTAAAGCCTTGATAGCCTATGATCTAATATAATATATATAATGGTCGCCTTGAAGTTGTCTAGGATACATATACTCGGCAAAGTGTTCCATAATTTCCACAAGATTTCATTCCACATTTTTAAACAAAATGTTCACAACTTAAGGTGCAAGTTCACAAATAAGACTGTTCGTCCGATGGTATAAGCGAAAGAAGGGATCAAATTGTATGGTTCCTTTGCATACTCTTCAAAATGTATCTGGCAACAAACCAATAAACTAGCAAATCCTCAACTAGGTATTTGGTAAGAAAAGAGTTTCTGGCAGGAAAAAATAGATGAAATGATGTGCCGCTTAGACTGCAGCTCGGCACAATACACTTTGAATGTTTTGTTATTATTTGGTTGTTGTTTGCGAGTCTGGTATATTACATTACATTTAAAAATCATGTTTTCTTATTCTGTCAAATTATGCTATTTTACAATATTTGATCAACTTCTAGCAGGTTTTTTTAAATATTCTCCTATGTATTTATTTTGAATATTTATTTATTTTTGGTTATCAATAACTGTAAACACATCCATTGCGGTGATCATTGTATATTTTTTCGGTGACTTAATGTAAAAGTTTTGTTCAAAATCGTCTTAACCATGACTACTGTTTTAAGCATTTTCGCTTAATGGCATCTTAAGGGTTGTTTCAATCAAATCAAACAAAATATAAATTTTATTTGCAAACATGTATCATTAATAGAACAAGAATAAGTTCATTTTTATTTTATCTAGGGTAAGTAAGGTAATAATTTAACATAATGCAATAAAGCTATACAGGCACTATCCATTAATATGAAATTAAATAAAATTGATTGTTAACCTACTTTAAAAGTACTTATGAGTGACTTAATAGGTACCTATATAATTAGATGGCCACTCAAAAGAGGATGATGGTGAACAACGGCAGATTTATATCAGAGTGGATAAAAAATTAAATAACAACTTATGCTGTCCATTGCTGGACATAGACCTCCCTGAGGCTCTCCACACAGACCAATCTTGAGCTCTTCAGATCAAACAGCTGCCCTTGATCTTAACCAGATCATCAGTTCACCATACAGGAGGCCTAACCCTGCTGAGCCATTAATTGTTTACGTAATGATAAATAAACTATGTGAATTATTAATCCAATAAGTAATCACTAATAATGCAGTTATACATGATAAAGCTGATATTAGGCATAGATTTTCATAACATGTACCATTGACTACATGGATGACGCTCTCATTCAATTGCTGTTCTGAGTTGGGATGTTATTTGAAAAATTATTATGATATTTATTAAAAATTATGTAACGGGTCTGAATCATGTTAATAAATGAAAAGAAAGATGCAAAATCCCGTGACACACAGCTGGTGTAACCCATGCCGAAACATCGGGACAAATAGAAAGGTATTTCATCTTTCTGTTCGTTTATTAACACGATTCAGCCCCGTTACATAATTTTTTATATGTGTACAAATCATGGTAGTTTAAAAGTAGTTATTATGATATTGCTGCACTGGGTTCTACCTAGTACTATAGATTTATCTGGTATATTTAGGTAATGTGTTTCAGATGTATACAGTGCATAGAAAAATTATCCAGTTGTTAGTTGTAAATAAGGCGAGGTTACATAAATATAGCGGTATTTTTTTTTGGGACAAGATACTTATATATTTTATAGTTTAATTCTAGGCCTAATGGGATCTAAATGGAATCAGGTTCTGAAAGAGAAACAAATTGTAGAAGTATGTCCAACCAGAATGATGTATGAAACCTAATATAACCTATAAACCTTTTATTTTAATCTTTTCAACATTTAAACTATGAAATTAATACAAATAGCTTTACATTTGTCTATGTTTACCGCATTAGAATTTTCTGTAATGGATCTACCATTACAGAAAATTCTAGTAAGTATGTTCAAAATAAATAAATCTCCTACATTTACCATAATGTTAAGTGTGGACATACATAAAACAGGAAAACAACAAACAATAAACAGTGGATCATGTGTAACTGTACACAAAACTAAAATGATACACGCAACTGTCACTGATCAAGATATTGAGTGATTGTTAGAGAAACAAAAAATAACTTGGTAAGTGATGTGATCAAGGCTAAGCCAAGACCTTGAAAATCTTATAGGAGAGACAAAGTAGAAACCATGCACCTCACTAATGCACAGATTTTAAGTATAATATGTGCCCAAAAAAACTTGATTTTTGCATTCAGTACATAGCTAAGCCTACTTACTACTTACATTTAATGACGTCATTGCATTGACAGTCAATACACTACAGTAAACAATATAATCATATAAACATTAAAAGTTAGGATTACAATTATACGTGATTTCTAGACCGCATGCAATAAAGTAAATAGAATAAATTTACTTACAAAAATTGAAGATAAAGATAAGTGCCCCAACTGTATCAGGGCTAACCGCGATCCGTAGTTGACAGCAAAACTGCGAATCCTAAATAACATGGCGGCATCTTGTCGCAGCCGGTGTATGAACGTTAACACTCATTTCAGACGTTTTACACTTGTTTTTAGTGCTCACGACATCAAACACTTTTTAAGTTACAAACACTTCGCAGTACAAAAACAAAATAAGTAAGTTTATATCACACACTAAAAGCAAAATGACGTAACATTCTCAACCTTCACGGTCGCACAGTAGGTATAAATGGTAGTAAAAGAAATAATGTTATTCTAAACATTAACAATTAGGATTGTCCACATAACACTGCTATCATATAGGTCACTATTTACAAACGTCTCATTTCAACGCAATGAGTTCCTGTTTATTTGGCAAAATAAAATCAAACGCGATAGATAAATTTAACAAACGTGACACGCAGTCAAGCAAGCTCGATGTTAACTCTTTCTTATTTTTTAATGTCAGTGATACCCATTGATAATAATTTTATGGTAGCTTGTATTAGAATTTTAATAAACATTGTACGTACATATCAAACAATCAAAGCTTTTTTATTGTTTAGTTAAAATACAAAACAAGTCGATTTATTTAGTTTCTATACCTAAATAATTTAATAATCTACGTCATTATCATTAGTATGATAGTATCATGACAAGTCAATTGTTAACCATGAAAATAATGAAATAATTATGTAGTTTTTATTATTATGCTCTATGAATTTTTTGTATAACTGAAATAAATATTAATGTTTCTCATATTTTAGGATTCAATTTTAGCACTTAATACAATTAAGTTAAATATGAGCAGTATTCATCGATTAAAGAGCAGCTCATAGTCATCTCAACTCATGTCACACCAAGTCTTTGTTTACTAGGTATTCGTGAGGTATAATATTTGGAAATTGTGATTCTGAATATTGTGAAATTACCATTACATCTTTTCTTAATGGACGATACCTCATAGCATAATTTAATACATTATTGTAGTCTTATACTTCCTTCATACCTGCCTTAAATAATAATATTTTGTTTAAAAATGTAGAAAGATTTAGCAGCATTTAAATCACCAAGACTTAATAGTAGTTAACTTGAACTACTAACATTACTCTTTGCTACTAACATTAACATAAGCGGGTCATTCATTTTACGATACTTGTCGATAAGGTGTTCGAAATTAAAAGCTAACATTTAGAGTTCAGATTAATTTCATAATATTTTATGAACGAAGATAGAGAAATGTAAGGATTTGTTATAAATAAATATGAGCACTAGTAACACTGGTACTGTCAAACTGAAATTTTGTGTCATGCCAAATAATTTATACTAGTCTATGGTGTCATGCTTTAAGGCCCGCACAAACTATCTGTCGCGACTTACTGTCGCGACAGAAGGGTATCTGGACAAGGAATGTCCATTCAAGTGTGCACACTATCGGACGTCTGTCGCGGACGTGACCTTGAGCGTTCAGACGTCCGATAGCAATCTGGGAAAATGACAGTTAACGTCCGCGGACGTTTACAAACGTCCGCGGACGTTTACTGTCATCCGTATATTGTCCATGGTATGGCCTTAATAGTGATTTTATACCGAATATAGTAAAAAAATGTTAAATTCGCTTTCAATTCAACAGTTCTGCTTTACTTCAAGATCTACCAATAATATAATCTAATAGTGCTAACTGCTAGTGCCCTGAATTAAGAAAATAAGCTCCTACCTAGCCATAGTGTATCGCATAGACAGCATGGCGTGTCTATGGTTGTATCGGACGCGGACGCGACAGAAAGCCGCGTCCGAAAGGGTGTGCACACTATGTGTCGCGACTTACTGTCGCGACAGTAAGTCGCGTCCGAACAGTTTGCGTGCGCCTTTAAGGCCCGCACAAACTATCTGTCGCGACTTACTGTCGCGACTTACGGTCGCGACAGAAGGGTATCTGGACAAGGAAGATCCATTCAAGTGTGCACACTATCGGACGTCTGTCGCGGACGTGACCTTGAGCGTTCAGACGTCCGATAGCAATCTGGGAAAATGACAGTTAACGTCCGCGGACGTTTACAAACGTCCGCGGACGTTTACTGTCATCCGTATATTGTCTATGGTATGGCCTTTAATAGTGATTTTATACCGAATATAGTCAAAAAATGTTAAATTCACTTTCAATTCAACAGTTCTGCTTTACTTCAAGATCTAGCAATAATATAATCTAATAGTGCTAACTGCTAGTGCCCTGAATTAAGAAAATATGCTCCTACCTAGCCTTAGTGTATCGCATAGACAGCATGGCGTGTCTATGGTTGCATCGGACGCGGACGCGACAGAAAGCCGCGTCCGAAAGGGTGTGCACACTATGTGTCGCGACTTACTGTCGCGACAGTAAGTCGCGTCCGAACAGTTTGCGTGCGCCTTTAGACTTTGTAAAGCCGATACATACCAGACGCTTGAAGTGCTTGTTACCTACAAGTACAAAAAAGCACTTCTAGTAATAGGGTATTTTACCCCATGTGAAAAAAAATATAATAACGTATATTTAAGATAGTATTACCGGAAAACATACGGAATATATTACTTACAGCTCATAAAATGAATAAATAGAATTTTAAAACCATTTTAAAGAATTCCGTTTTAGTATCTGTGATTTAATCACGCAAAACGGCAGCCGCCATGACGAATGTCATTAACGTCAAACGACGTCATAAACTTAGTAGAATTTTAAACAACTAAACCACGTGACTGTCAAAATTGCAAGCATTATACGTTGTTTACTCATTATGTTGCGTAAGCAAGATGGCTTCCAACGTTTTTGTCTGATAAACCGCGAACATTTAAAATGTAAATTTAAAAGTTGCTTAAAAACTACTTATCAACTGAATATATTTTTTGTAATTTTTCTACTACTTTCCTAAAGTCATAGGATCATCTTGAGACACTTTTCAAAAAATGGTGGAATACCCTATTATAGTAGTTGTTCTGGTCGCTTGTGCGAGGCAAACGGCGATTCCAAGGCGACCGCTCATCCTATTCGCGCTCGGCAACAACCAGAGCGGCTAAGCCGGAACTGTACCTTGAAGCTTCGATAAATATTATCTTTAAGTGCATAGCTGGATTTTTTTTGAATAGTCAATTACCATTACTGCCTCGTTGGTCTCGCGGCATAAATGTGCGCGTGGGATTGGGAGGTCTCGGGTTCGATTCCCGGGTCGGACAAAGTGTTATTGGGTATTTCCGTTAGGAAATTCTCAGTAGCAGCACGGAGTCAGGTAATGTGCCCGGTACGGCAATAGGCTCCCTATTACGTGGGACCTAAAAATTCATGGCGAAATGTGGGTGTAATATTACACCTTTGCCTACCCCTGCGGGGATACAGGCGTGAGTCTATAAAAAATAAATAAAAGTCAATTACCAATAAGTACAGTCTCATTTAACCCACAGACGTATAAGTTAAACCACACATTCGTTTTTCTTTTAGATGCCAATACGTACCTAAACCATAATGAACGCCAGGACTGTTACAAAAGATACACTTTACACAATTTTGGAGACTAGGATAAATAATGGGACTGCACATTAACACGTACATTTTACAACCTAGTTGTCTATTAGATTAGGTATAGTGTCTATGCATTTAAACTCTCTCCTATAATAATAATTTAACATAACATATTTTCACGCCTTTTATCCCCGAAAGGGTAGGCAGAGGTGTATTACACACCGAGCGAGCGGGCGAGCCTATTGCCATCTACCGGGCACATTGTTAAGCGAAAAAAAACCATATTAATCTATATATTAAAAGAATTTGTGTTTTATAATACGAGTCGGCCAGCCCGTTCTACCCAACCGATTCGGATGACTTTTTTCTTAAATGAAATCTCTCGCTGCATAGATTTGTCATCAAGCATTAGAAATTATCTAACTTGCACATTCATCAAGTTATATGCAAAAACAGTTTTCTCCCATACATTTTTCACGTTTTCGTAGCCGTAGTCAATGACTTTCTGCTTCTATATATCTGCTTCTTATTGAGGTAGGCGTTTCGTTATAGCCCTAAAACACGCGCTGAAAAAAGCTCTTTCATTTGATGGTATGCTCATTTAAATTGGGTAAGTTTGAAAGAAGATAGGTGTGGACATTGAACTTATTTTTCAATATCTTAATATATAAAATCCTTGCGTTACTGACTGACTGACAGACACGCTACAGCCGAAACTATTGGGAGCAGGAAGCTGAAATTTGGCATGTATGTTCCTTGGGGACCGTAGGGGTGCACTAAGAAGGCATTTCCCGAAATTCCCACGGGATCGGCCAAAACGGGTAAATTAAAAAAAAAAAGCAAGCGTAGCTGCTGGCGTCCTCTAGTTTTCCTATTTTCTTAAGATTCCATTGCTTTCTCTCTACATGGACGGTTCTTAATTTAAAAATATTTTTATGGCATCTAATAAGTTCCTTGCGGTAACTGCCAGGAAAAACCGTTATGCCTCCTTACATACGGGTGTGAGTGTGGTGGTGATACCCGATGTTGGTAAAATTATCACTATAGTGAATTATCGCTGATGGCAGGTAATATTCCTCGAATATTACCAGTTAACCTTAAGGAATTTTCTCCCTTTTTTTGTATCGCGATGAAATCCAGTTATGCTCGGGCTACACTACCGGGATATGCCAATAATTATTGCCATAATTTCAACAACGCCTAGGTGTAACCGCGATTTATGGCCATAATTTTACAATGCCAATCAATATGGCATATGCCGGTAGGCAATAGCTCCGGCGGCGGTCTTTTTCGCACATCAAAGAGGATTACCGCAGTAATTATTGCGTTTGTGGCCACACTACCGTTTGTTCAGTGTGCAACACGAGTTCGACGACGACGCACGTATCTACCGATATGGAGTGGTCAAATGAAAAAGCGCTCGAATTTTTGGAGTTATTGCAATCCGAACCGTCTCTCTGGGATACCCGACAGAAAGCTAAAAATTTAAAAGATTCATGTTAAAATAATTGGCACTCATAAAATACCAAACAGCTGCAGCTTCATCCGCCATCTTGAAAAATGATATTTTTACCGCCTAGTTTATTGGCATATCTCGGTAAACTCTAGTGTAACCACACGACTTCACGCAGTAATTTAACGATAATTTATTGCCATAATTATGGCGGTAACAGCCCGGTAGACGGTAAGGTAGTGTGGCCCGAGCATTACGGACTGTTCCTCAAAGGGACCCCTCCGCCAACTCTGTACCGAGTTTGGGGCAGGTGGAAGGAGGGTGTGTGGCTCGGCTCTCCCCCCTAGATATTCGGGGAGGCATACCCACTAAAACACCGCGGTGTTCCTGTGTCGAACCTCATGACGGGGTCGCGGTAACGACGTCAGTATACCCGCGACCCGAGGAATTTTCCCTAAATGTAGCTAAATTTCCTCCTAATGTTGGGAAAATTAACCCTACAGACGGGTAAATTACGTTTTATGTTAGGACAATTTTTGGGTTTTTAAATTACGGACTTTCTCCGGGCATCTTAATTTTTTTTCTCATCATCAGCCTTTAACAGTCCACTGCTGGACTAGGCCTCTCCTTTGAAAGGAGGAATTGGCCTACTATACCACGCTGGCCAAACGGGTTGGTATAGGTTTTTTATCTAGTTTTCCTTCTCTTACTGTGCTGTTCTATGCATAAAATGCTCCCTCTGTCGGATCTTACGACACCCATGGGATGTTATGGGGTGGTGACAATCCGTATTCTTAATCCGTCACCACACGGAAAATATTTTTTTTTATGTGGAACATATTACAGCGGTTCATAGTACCATTGTCATATAATTATATTACAAGTGGTAGTTATGGTAGAAATTGTAGCTTTGGTAAGAATAGTAGTTTTGAGAGAAAAGGTACTTTGGACAGCACCGGCGGTTTTGGTAGAAATGGTAGTTTTAAAAAAATGGTACTTAAGATAGTGTTTTAGAAAACAGCTAATTAAAACTTACGTCTGGAGTGTCGCTCTATACGGCTGTGAAACTTGGACCATGACGCAAAGGGATAGAGAAAGATTGGAGGCGTTTGAGATGTGGTGCTGGAGGAGGATGAAGAGAATAAGCTGGACAGAAAAGATTACAAACGAAGAGGTTCTGCGAATGGTTAACGAAGAGAGACGGTTGTTAAAACTAATAGAAAATCGGAGAGGGAAGATGATTGGCCACTTGATACGACACGACAACTTTTTCAAAATAATACTGGAAGGCAAAATAGAAGGGAGAAGAGGAAGAGGACGGCCTCGACGTACCTACATGACACAGCTGAAGGAAAAAGTTGGAGTCGGGTCCTATCAAGAGGTCAAAGAAAAGGCAGAAAACCGAAGCCAATGGCAATTGCTCCACCGACAAGAGCTACCTAGCTCTTAAATGGAAGAAGAAAGAGAAGAAGATAGTGTTAGTACGAATAGTAGTTTTGGTACGAAAAGTACTTTTCGTAGAACTGTCACTTACGATTGCTACCAAAGCTACCATTCCTACTAAAACAACCGTTTTACCAAAACTACAATTTTAGCAAAACTGCTATTATTCCTATGTAAGAGCTTTTTTATAATATTAAAATATGCTGTGGAGCAGCATGGGCTCTCTAGTTAATAATAATTTCTATTAACAAAAAAGTGTTTTCGTCGGGATGTGACGACCCTACCGCCTACTGTGATCCACTAGTGCAGTCAGTCATCCGGAAGATGGCAGTCATACCATCTAAAGTCAGTCGGAAGTAAATGGAAAGATACTAGATGGGCAGCACCGTCTACTATCAAAGACTTCCGCCACTGCGATCGCCAAGCGTGGCGATTACGGCAAAATCCGTCCAAAAATAAGCCACACGTAAAAATGTCCTAGTCCCGAAACCCATAGTTTCATAAAATGCCGCTGAGCTCACACCACTCCCTCCGTGACCACGGCCCTTCGATGCCGGTCGAAACGCTGGAAAAAAAAAATTTAGTATTTATACTTTAAGTTAGTATAAAACACGACTGAGAAACAATTCTTCACCAAGTGCAAGGTCCCCGCTACTATTGCGAATCTTGTGAGATTATTAACAATACGACTAGTTTACATTTGCGTGGAGTCAGGAAGATCTACCTGATAGTTTGGAAGATTCTGAGTCTTCTGCCCATAAAAATGAAAGCTGTACCTACTCCACATGTTTTCCAGAAAACTGTTCTTCCAAACACGAGAGTTCGTTAAGAAAAATAAGTATCAGTTTTGCTGGGTTACAAACGGTAAAATTTTTCTTAAGAAAAACTCTGGAGTCGCATATTATAAAGTCTGAAAAATGTCTTTCTGATCTTACGTCAAAACAATGACTACATTTGATAATGTTTAATATTTTTTGTTATTACAATAATCAAATTATTCTGGTAAACAGTGTCTTAACAACACTCTCTCTTTTTTAACTTTGCATGTATTTTATATAGTGTTTTTAACAGTTAAATTTAGTATATCACATACATATGCATATCCACTTTCTGGAAATATAATTGCTATATTTATCAAAATTTACAATAGTAACACAACTAAACTAGTAACCAATTTTACACATTTTAAATACTTATCTAAACATAATGGCTAGTAAGATTGATATTATATCAAACGAACTTGATGACTATAATGTTGCGAGCTTTTTCAAGTGTGTTCCAGACAACATCCATAATTTTATTAGAAATCCAAATAGGAAATTAAAGATAATACATAATATAAGGAGTGTTCACAAAAATTTTGATCAGTTTATTACAGTTTTATCAACAACAAATATTATTTTTGATATAATTATTTTATCGGAATGTTGGCTAAAACACACAGATAGTGTCCCTGTCCTTGCTGGTTATTTATCACATGTCTCAAAAAATAATCCGATCCAAAATGATGGCATTGTCATATATACCTCTCCCTCTATCCTACGAGAGAAAATAACTGTTTTGACCATAACTTACTAAGGACTAGAGATGTCGCTACAACCTAAGTTCTGGATTCATTCATAACTGATCATTTGCCTATTGTATTATGCCTGGATCACAAAAACAGTATTAAACCTGCCAGGGCCTCACATAAAATTTGCTTGGACTATGACAAAATAAGAAATGAATTAGAGAACTGCGATTTTAGACCGATAATGGACGAAAGTGATGCTAACATGGCAACGGGTAGGCTTGTTACCCTTATTCAAGAAGTAGTGAATAGGCATACTAAAATAATTAAGTTTACAAATAAAACAAAAATTATTAAAGCCATGGATTACGCCTGGGTTACTCCGTTGTATCAAAAACCACGACAATATGCACCGCAAGTCTAAGAAACATCCCGATAATCTTATTCTTCTAGTAACTTTAAAAGATATCGGAACTTTTGTAATGCCCTCCTACGTAAACTGAAGCGTGCCTACAAGTCCCACGAATTCGCTAAAGCTAGAAATAGCCCAAAAGCAACATGGCAACTGATTAATACTATAACAGGTAGCAAGTGTTCGTCGCAAACTCCCGTGGAACTATTTGGGTTGTCTAATGATCAAAAAACGTCGGTAAACCTTGTCAACCAATACTTCGTTAATATTGGTAAGACTTTAGCATCTAAAATACAGAACACAAATCGTAACGTAGCGCAAAATACTAAATTTCAGCACTCGCCACTTAACTCTCTTGCAAAAATTGCCGTTAGTGAAGAGCAAATTAAGATGATTATAATGTCCTTACGATCCGATACTGCTACAGGTTGGGACGGGATTCCATCTAAAGTAATGAAGCTCTCAAGTAATGTTCCAGCTCCTCCCATTACGCATGTATGTAATTTATCAATAGCCGCAGGTATTTTTCCCCAAGCTCTGAAGAAAGCCTTGGTTACCCCAGTGTTTAAGAGCGGTGATAGAGATCGTGTCTCGAATTATAGGCCTATATCAGTTTTAACAGCTCTGTCTAAAATATTAGAACGTATTTTAAACACCTGCTTAATTAATTACCTGGAAAAAAATAATTTTATTTCGCACAACCAGTATGGACTTAGATCGGGCTTATCAACGGAGGATGCGATTATTAGCCTTAGTGAAAGCGTTGCACACAAATTAGACAGTAAACATAAATACTACGGTATCTTCCTCGACCTTGCGAAGGCATTTGACACGGTCTCTATCACTACTCTCATTTCCAAGCTTGAGAATATTGGCATTCGTGGGCAGGCGCTGGAAATATTTACAGATTATTTAACAGACCGCTCACAGGCCACCAGGATAGGTGCAGTTGTGAGTGATGAAAAAGTAATTAGTTATGTTGTCACCCAAGGGAGTATACTCGGCCCTACCCTATTCCTAATCAACATCAATGATTTGTGTAGTTTACGTTTACAGAATTGTGAGATCTTCATGTATGCAGGCTAAACTGCTCTCTTGTCATTTGGTGTGGATTGGGAATCGGGTAAACGTCATGTGGAAAACGGACTTGAAAAAGTAATGAATTGGCTTTCTAGTAATTGGTTAACGCGACACATCGAAAAAACTAAATTTATACGTTTTTATATGCCCAACTCTACCAAACCACCGGCGATTACTAACACTCTGCAAGCGCACAGTTGTACGGGTTCTGGTTCCTGTGACTGTCTACAGTTAACACAAGTTAATATTATTAAATACCTAGGATTGCTGGTGGACGAACATTTAGACTGGCGGCCACATATACTGGCTCTTTAAAATAGAGTCAGGAAGCTAATGGCAATTTTCAAAAACTTACGTCAGTCCGCTGATTCATTGACTATGTTTAACGTCTATACTGCACTCTGTCAGTCTGTCGTAACGTACTGCATACCAGTGTGGGGAGGTACGTATAAGACGCTTTTCCTCGGGTTGGAGAGAGCGCAAAGGGCAGTGCTGAAAGTTATCCATAGTAAACCCCGTTACCATTCTACTTGTCAACTTAATAAGGAGAGTAAAGTGATTACTGTGCGACAGATATACATACTTCGCACAATATTGCGCAGACACTCGGGGATTTTTGATAATAATATTAACCAGAAGCGCTCGAAGGCCGTAGTATGTAGCGTGAGATATAGAACTGCTTTTGCGAGTCGGCAATACGTAGTGATGGGTGCAAGATTGTACAATAGGGTGAATGATCAGTTATCAATACATCACTTAAATAAATACGAAATCAAACATAAATTATCAAATTGGTTACTTAGTCTTAATTACGATCAGACTGAAAAATTGCTATCAAGCTGTTATTTTAGATGTAAAAATGTATTTCCTAGTGTATAGCGAGATGATTTCATAAAAATAGTGTCAAAAATAACATATTTTGTGGGTATAATATTGTTCTAGCATACATATATTATAAATGATATTCATATTGCGTAAGAACATAGAACTAATGTTATTTAACATTTTTGATTAACCGGTTGTCGATATTTCTTTTGTATTAAGACAGTAGAAGCGGAGAAAAACTGACTCCTATCATACAAGCTTGCTTAGTATAGGAGCTAGTTCATTTCTATGAATATGCAAAATGTACAACCACAATATGAATTGTTACCAATAGTTATTTGTGCAACAAGAGAGCAAAGTTGTTTTTGTTTCAAGTGCTGATTTTGAGTCCCGAGCAAGCGAAGGATTCTATGATTGATTCACGAGCGTAGCGAGTGAATCAAAGTTAGAATCCTGAGCATGGTGAGGGACTCAACAGCACGAGATACAAAAAACTTTGCTCTCGTGTAGCACACATAACTTTTCACCACAGCAGTGAGAACACATATTACTTAGGAGACATAGAAATGAACAGGAATAGATTGAATTCTGCATAATCACTTGTTGATTTAACTCTTCTGGTGTTAAAGTACAGTCATCATCGCTAGTTTCACTCATCTTTTTAGATTATTTTATATATTAATATAATTTAACACGTTACGCTATACTTACTGTATCAGCATCAGCGAAATTTTTATTCCCGCTACTTTTTTAAATCACGTTTTAATACCGCGTCCCTGATGTTTATTTTTCAAATGTATCATCGTTGTAATTCTAAATAAAAATGTATTGGTTAAAAACTAATTTTATACTATTAATTAAACTTATTTTTATTAAAATCCAATAGTAAATTAAACATGTAAACAATAACATACAAAAATAAGTAATTTCTTTATTACAAATACTTATCTTTTTTTTGCGTTGCCGTACTAGTCGACCAAGCCAACTAGACGAATGTCAACGTGACAAAATTCAACATAATTCAACAATTATAAACCAGAAATTATTTATCGTAACGTGCGAACGCGGCGTGTGAACGTACAATGCGCCTGCAATCGGTACTAGGAATTTCTGGACTTTAATTATTGAATTATGTTGAATTTTGTCACGTTGACATTCGTCTAGTTGGCTTGGTCGACTAGTAGGTGATTTCTTTGAGGTCGAATTCCAAAATCGAATTTCGAATTCGAAGGGGTTTGTTTTTTCACTCACTTTTTATATGCATGTGAAAGAGACAGAGCACAGTAAAATTCGAATTTTTCAAATTTATGGCTGAACAATGTCAATTCGTGACACTGAAGATTGAAAAATTAAAAAGCTACTTTTACTCACGCTCGAATCAAAATCGCGTTTTGTTCACTGTTGTCTCGCAGCAAAAGCGGCATGTTTGAGCTGCAGTGGTGAAATAGTTATTTGTGCAACAAGAGAGCAAAGTTGTTTTTTGTTTCGAGTGCTTATTTTGAGTCCCGAGCAAGCGAAGGATTCTATGATTGATTCACGAGCGTAGCGAGTGAATCAAAGTTAGAATCCTGAGCGTGGTGAGGGACTCAACAGCACGAGATACAAAAAACTTTGCTCTCGTGTAGCACACATAGCTTTTCACCACAGCAGTGAGAACACATATTACTTAGGAGACATAGAAATGAACAGGAATAGATTGAATTTTGCATAATCACTTGTTGATTTAACTCTTCTGGTGTTAAAGTACAGTCATCATCGCTAGTTTCACTCATCTTTTTAGATTATTTTATATATTATTATAATTTAACACGTTACGCTATAGGTACCTACTGTATCAGCATCAGCGAAATTTTTATTCCCGCTACTTTTAAAACGCGTTTTAATACCGCGTCCCTGATGTTTATTTTTCAAATGTATCATTGTTGTAATTCTAAATAAAAATGTATTGGTTACCTAAATACTAATTTTATACTATTAATTAGACTTATTTTTATTAAAATCCAATAATAAATTAAACATCTAAACAATAACATATAAAAAAAAAACAAATATCTTTTTTTTTTGCGTTGCCGTAGGTGTTTTCTTTGAGGTCGAATTCCAAAATCGAATTTCGAATTCGAAGGGGTTTGTTTTTTCACTCACTTTTTATATGCATGTGAAAGAGACAGAGCACAGTAAAATTCGAATGTTTCAAATTTGTGGCTGAACAATGTCAATTCGTGGCACTGAAGATTGAAAAATTAAAAAGCTACTTTGCCTCACGCTCGAATCAAAATCGCGTTTTGTTCACTGTTATCTCGCAGCAAAAGCGGCATGTTTGAGCTGCTGTGGTGAAAATGTATTTTATTGTTATGGAACCCATCACAGATCACTCATGTTGTTGTAGGTACTTAATATGAATAAAGATTTTATTATTATTATATTTTATTATTATTATTATTACATGCCTGGTAATATACAGGGTGTAAATAGTACATTAGTAGCCAAGGGCTGTAAGGCATCAATTGCAGCCCGAGATATTTAGGCGCCCGAGCGCAGCGAGGGCGACTATAGTTCGAGGGTGCAATTGGTGCTTACACCCGAGCTAACTATTCTGCTTTACATCTCGATTGTGAGGTAAGTAGAAAAAAGTAGAAAAAACTGGCATTACAAGAATAAAACATTTTAATTGTTAATTGCTGCTTCAGCTTCCATTTTCATTGAATCGGGAGTGCAGCTTATATATTCATCACTTGAAGAACTCATGTTTTTTCCTATATGCACGTAATTATAAAAAATCCCTAAAACAAACAATATTTAAAGTAGGTAAAAGTTTTCTATTCCCGCCTTTTTTCATAAAAAAGAATCAAGTAAATATTTTTTTTCAAGAACGAAATTGAATACTCACACGAAGACAAGGCTGAATAGCAAAGCGACCTCTTTGGTCATTGGGCTGAACAGAGAGGTTGGACGTTTAGGTTATATTTCTTTGGGGCTGAATGTATGATGTCTAAAGCCAGTATGATGGTTAGATGTACGCGAACTTTTTGAAAGAAAGAAATGTTTTTTTTTTAAATTACTTACCGCCCTAGGGCTTTTCTAGCTACATTATTACCCTAGAGCGATAATTAGTCACCTACAAGCCCCATTTGGAAGTAATAAGAACCTACTTACCGAACATGAGAGATGTAAAAGACCCTTAACGAAAACTGAAATCCCATGTTGTACCAATCACTACGAACATTTTTTACTTCGGCACCATATTAATTACGGGTTCAGGAGACATTAAGGCTCAAAGTTAGTATGGAATTTTTCTAATTAGGTACATTATCAATGCATTTACCCCGTCAATATGTTCTTTAGATGCCTTATGACCCCATCGATAAGTAGGTATTTCGGGAATTGAAACGCGCGCGCTTTTAATTGCGGTATAAAAAATGTGAAATCTTAAAAAAAAAACTTTTCCCAGGTATTATTTTTGATTAGTATGACTTGGCACGATGTCCACAACGAGTAGACTTCGGCTTGGTGATGGGTCTTGTGACACCCTGTATATGTTAACCAGTTTCAACCATCTCACCAAAACGCGCATTTGGAATACGATAGAGAGGTACCACCGCAATTCTTTTAATAGTACCTATATAGTCCTTTTCACGGCAGGTTATATTTTTTATAGTATAAACCTGTATTCCCAAAGGAGTTGGCAGAGCTGTAATAATATTACACCTATCTTTCGCCGTATTTTGATTTTTTTGGTCCTACGTAATAGGCGAGCCTATTGCCGTTATCAGGCGCCTTGCTAAACTTCGTGCTTCTACTGAGAATTTGGACTCTGGAATGGCAGGCGCGGTCGCAGCCTGAAATTTTGGAGGGGGTCACTCACTACACTAATCAAAAATAGCTTTTTTTTATAGATTCACGCCTTTATCCCCGAAGGGGTAGGCAGATGTGTAATATTACACCCACATTTCGCCAAGAAGTTTTAGGTCCCACGTAATAGGGGGCGAGTGTATTTTCCTACCGGGCACATTACCTGACTCCGTGCTGCTACTGATAATTTATTCACGGAAAAGCCCAATAAAACTACCCGACCCGGGAATCGAACCCGAGACCTCCCAATCCCACGCGCACATTTATGCCGCGAGACCAACGAGGCAGTCAGAAAAATAGGTATCTAGAATAAAATAAACATTATTGCACAAGACACAATTTTATTTTATAAATCTATATCTATATAATAAAGTCGTGTTAGTTACACTATTTATTACTCAAAAACGGCTGAACCGATTTAGCTGAAAATTGGTGGGGAGGTAGCTCAGAACCGGGAAAAACACATAGGATACAATTAGTTGCAAAAAGTAATCTGGGAGGGATTTTAGAGAGGGTCAAAGTTTGTAGGGACAAACCTACTAACTATTGACAGTAAGAATGCATGCGCTGTAATAATTGGGTGCCGCGCATGTGCTACCGTATATTTTTATCTATTTATTTATTTTAAAACTTCATATACACAATGCGTATACAAGGTGGACTTAATGCCTTAGGCATTTTCCGCCAGTCTACCTTAGGGTAGTGCAGAGATTAAAGGTAGGTGTATTTTACAATTAAATTGAGACTGATGTAGTTTTACTTATATATAATACAAAATACATAAATATATAATATACACAAATATATACTATACATAAATATACACTATACATAAATAAATATTATGCATACATATTTTATAATAATACGAAACAAATACCTTGATATGAACGAATGCTATGCTACTTCTGCTAACTTTTAACCAATAGCAGTGCTTTAACTTTTAATGTATATCTGTCAGTACTGTCACATTACACATTGTCATATCGTGCACTGTCTTTGTCATTACTTCGTTCGCTTACTTATCTCATATAATAAACTAATAATTATTGTAACAGTCTTGGCTAATCCCTACTAATATTAGGTATAAATGCGAAAATGTGTATGTATGTATGTACCGATTTCACGCTAAACCGGCTGAACCTATACTAACTCTACTCATAAATGCGAAAGTGTGTATAGAGATATATCGCACCGTGGCTTTGACATTTGACTGTACCTATGCAAAGTGATGTTGTTGAGCACCTTTCGGTAGATAATGTCATGAATACTGACCAAGTTCCTTCGTACCCTATAGAGTTCCTAAACTCCTTAAATTATCAGGAGTAGGTACCTTAACGCAACTTGAGACTGAACGTTGGTGTTCCAGTCCTGTTAATGCGGAATCTTAATGCACCAAAGCTTTGTAATGGCAAACGGCTACAAGTAACACCTAGAACGAAACATTATAAAAGCTATTCGCTATTGCGATTCAGACTCGCTCATGAAGGGTTCCGTAGTGGAGGTATTCACTTACCATGCCATTATCTTCGACTAACTATTAATAGTATTTGTATAAACGACAAAGCTATCGGGATATGATGGGATCGGGAGGTCCCGGGTTCGATTCCTGGGTCGAGCAGTGTTATTAAGTTTTTCTGTCACGAAATTCTCAGTAGCAGCACGGAGTCTGGAAATGTGGCCGATACGGCAAAAGGCTCGCCTCTTGTTACTAAAGTATATCTAGTGAAAAGTAGGTGTAGAAATACACCTCTGCCTACCTCTTCGGGGTCATAGGCGTGAGACTATGTATGTATGTATGACAAAGCTATATTTGCGGTTTTTAAGATGTGCTTTATTTCTCAAAACTGCTGATACTCGTAAATATCGTTCAAACCAATTTTCGTTGAAAGTTTTTATAACGATCTACAGCATATATTTTTTTAGATTTGTCACTCTCTTACTTTAGAAGTTAGACTGTTAGAGGGACCCACCCACGTAATTATCTTTCAAATGATTGACTTTGAGAAACAACGGTTTTGAGAACCTCAAAGTAATTTTTAACATCCCATTTTCTCCACATCAGTTCCATGTATGAAAAGCCCCCCTTAATATTCAATATTTTTTATTTTCTATAAAGTCGTAAAGCGGTTCACAGAATACATCTAAATACCTACCAATTTTCAAATGTGTAAACAGCGGCTTCGCACGCACATATTTTCGAATTTCCCGTTTTGCCCGATCCCGTGGGAAATTCGGGAAATCCCTTCTTAGTGCACCCTTACGGTCCCCAAGGAACACACATGCCAAATTTCAGCTGCCTGCGCCCAATAGTTTCGGCTGTAGCGTGTCTGTCAGTCAGTCAGTAACGCAAGGATTTTATATATTAAAATTCAAATGTGTAAACAGCGGTTTCGCACGCACATATTTTCGAATTTCCCGTTTTGCCCGATCCCGTGGGAAATTCGGGAAATCCCTTCTTAGTGCACCCTTACGGTCCCCAAGGAACATACATGCCAAATTTCAGCTGCCTGCACCCAATAGTTTCGGCTGTAGCGTGTCTGTCAGTTCGTCAGTAACGCAAGGATTTTATATATTAAGATTAGTCCATGAACAGAATTAAAACGAAAATGACTATCGAACGATGAAAGAGTTTTGTGATAACCCGAATTTAACATGAGCGAAGCCGCGGGCAAATGCTAGTTATCTATAAAACAAAATGTAAGTCGTCTTTATGTATTTGCGAATCGGGTGATAATATTTGAGACGTCTGGTACTATTTCCGGGTTAATCGCTCTTCTAACATTACCATGTTTTTACACGAGCGTAGAAAGCTCTCAACCACGTTTTTAAAAGGATCGCTCTGCCGTCGCACCACTTATGGGAAGAGTGGCCAGAATTTTGAGAAATTTCTTAATATTTGAGTATAAATCATCATCATAAACTTAACATCGATGGTAGAAACTACACACTTAGCAAGTTTCGTATCAGCATTTTCTGTGACCTCCCGTTTCCACTTTGTAATCCATAGCATTATAAAGTGGGAATAGAATTCAGATACTTTATTATTTGGCCAATTTTTGAGATTCAAGATCAATTTGACCTTAGATTTTGGGGGGGGTCATGACCCCTGTGACCCCCCCCTTCGGACCGCGCCTGTGGAATGGAACCCGGCATTGATCAGCAGACGCATAAGCTATCGAATGGAGCACGTCAGCAATCGGTACTATCAAGAATTTTTTTTTATCTAGAGGTCCAAAGCCAACAGAGACGCATAAACGAAAAAAATACCTAGTGTAGGTATTTAACTCCGTATTAGAAACTACATTCACCTAATATACTATCATTAAAGTCATAATAGTTGACCAAACTATTTTTGACTAGTGCTCCCTTAGACTGGCCTGTTTATCGCTGCTAATCGAAAGTAATACAACCGTCTTTGCTAATCCGCCGGTCGTGGGTTTGATATTTTTTTTATGAGATGCTATCTGCAAATTGGATCGCCTAGTAGTAAGGAATTACCGCCGCCCTTGAACACCTATAACATGGAGTCACAAGTACATCACCGTCTTGGATAGGAAACGGAATAGGAAGAGGAGCGGTATGATCGAGGAGGAAAAAGGGGATATGGTCTCTGCACCCTCACTCACCCAACGAAATGCAACAGTATAGTTTATATTACTTTACGCTTTACGCCGATATTCTTTGAGCGGGTTGAACTTCTCCGGTATATCCGGGCAATTCATGCTGGAAACAGTAGGGCTCACTAACTACCTCTAATTGCCATCAAGGAATAATCTTAAAAGAATGAGCACTATTGTTAGTTCGGTGTCTAAGAGTAAATGTTCTTTTAATATAACTAGAGATCGCCCAGTGGTCGAAATTCGACCATAATTTAGTAAAATTTTAAGTTTCTACATTATTAAGGTTTTATTGTCAAAGCCTCCACAATCGCAGACCTCGTCGCATACTGAAAATAAGTAAAATCTTTTATGAAATTACTGAAACGGCTATTAAATGCTTTAATTGGTTATAAAACTCTAAAACAAATTAATGTTCTATAGACTGAAAAATAAAACTCTATATATAGACTTGTACTTTCTAAACATGTCATTTCTTGGCCTGGTCGCAATATATTTAAAGTCAGCGCAGAATGCTTCTGTTCCATACTTGCCTATCGCCCGTCATCTACCCCTTTCTCTAACATATCCATCTCCCAGTTCTTACATTTCCTCCTTTTCTGTCTTCCTATCTTTTCCTTGGCCTCCCTCTTCCCTTTCGCCCCTCTACTTTCATATTCATCACTGATTTACCTACATACACAACAAAAAACCATCTCTTCACCAAAGATTTCCTTGAACTTTTTCGCGTATGGGCGACGCTTTAGACTTTAACTAACATACCTACTCATTCTAAATTCACTACACACATCCATGGTCTCATTCTTATTTCTGTTACATGCAAGTGTATCTCATTCACTGTTGCCAACCCTACCTTTTTAACAGTAGATTTACTGTTTTCGCCATGGCATTGCTGTTTTCGATTTTAGTTTGTATTTCTACTGTTTTTAGGGTTCCGTACCTCACAAGGTAAAAAAAGGAACTCTTATAAGATCACTTTCTTGTCTGTCTGTCCATGTGTCACCACCAATTTTCTCAGGAACGGGTGGACCTAGCAAATTGAAATTTATACCAGATACTGAGGTCTATGTTTCCTATTAGGTTTATAAAATCAGGGTCCTAAAACCCGATAAAAAGATATGGTCAAAATTAGATTTTTGCGAAAACTTGTAAGTACCAAAATTAACCTTAATTTTCAACTTTTTTAATTTTCGGAATTTTTCCTTTACTTGTGCTGTAAGACCTTGGTTTTAACCAAAATTGACAATTCTAGGTCAACCGTAAGTACCCTATAGGTTTTGGGTCGAAAAACTATGTAGTAGTTCCCGTTGAACTAGAATCACGAAATTTGGCCAAAAGCAGGGTCTTACAGCACAAATAAAGGAAAAATTACAAAAAATAAAAAAAGTGGAAAATTAAGGTTAATTTTGGTACTTACAAGTTTTCGCAAAAATCTAATTTGTGTGGATAGACCATTATGGTCTATCCACACACATCCGGGCCGTGGACGGGATGGGGACGGGCCGTCACCGTGCTTCCGGGTCCCGACCGGTATATTTCGTTCACACATGTCAGGGATGCAACCGGAGCGTGGACGGGCTGTCACTAGAGCTTGCATTTTAATATTTGAATTATTCGAATTATGATTTGTGTCAAATATTCCAAAGGAAATTGCAGTATCCGATTCTAGTTCGAACAGCGTTCTCAAAATTGTCCTAAATACATGCACCAATAAGCACATTTAGTTGACATTCTTAACATAATTATATTACAACATAAATTAGATTTTGTTTTTTTTTGCGTATGAAGCCCTAAAAGGAGGAGTTCTAATAATAATAAGAAGAATAGTCGAGAAAAAAGAATCATAATAATAATAAACATCTCTGGGGGGCAGACATTATCTCAAAATGAGACTAACGCAATCGGAGGGCAGAGTGACAGCTTTCAAACATCACCTTCATCTTATGATAAACAAAAACAGCATCACAGGATGAAAAGAAAGGTTACAAATCACGGGACAGCTTTGTGACGAGCTGTCAGTGCTCAAGTCAGGGCCTCGTCTTCGGCTTGCCGTTATTGGATGGTTGGAGTGGATTTCCAAAAGCGCCCGCAACTTCACACAACTTTAATATGCGTCTCATCGCACCGATTGTTGGGCCCAGCAAGACCATGTCGTCCGTACCTATAGCTGATGTTGTTCATAACAACTCCGTCATCATGACAGTCGACACCAGCCTTGCTGAGTAGATACAACAATTAGCTGATTTATAAATAATAAAAAAAATATATACAAAGGCGTGGCGAGGTGCTTTCCTCTTGCGCCACGCCAGATTTCAGCCCATACGCCTCATGCAGAGCTGTACGCGTTCGCCTGACAGTGTTTATTGGATTTGCATACCAATATTGTAGTATTCACGTACCCACCTCATAGTTCATACCAGTATCTACCTCACTCTCAGTTTTTAAATTACCCCATACAGATCGGCAAAGTTAAGTAACGCTTGCACATGTCGCCACTTGGATGGGTGACCACGTGTGGCATTTACATCTGAGCGCTATCTTGCTTCGGAGGGCACGTAAAGCTGTCGGCCCTGGTCCTTGTCTCAGGATTGGAATCGTTAGGCTATGAAGAAAACTCCGACACTAGAGTTGGCCACAAACTCTCACGAAAAACAACAACTAAACAACAAGAGGTTTAAGGTCCAATGCCTTATAAAGGTCTAAGAAAACCGGATTTACATGTGTTTCTAACTATATAGCACCGGACGGTCTGTGTTAAAAACAAAACTAAACTAATTAAACTACGCGACGTGCAGACAAATTTTAGGGGCCATGTATCAGCAAACTATCGAGCACCTTAGTTGTAATAGTTGCCAGGAATATAGGCCTATAGTTATGAAGTTCAAAAAAGAAAAAAAAAATTGAATATAAAAATATCAATTAAGTATTCGAATAAAAATTCCGAACATTTGCAAGCCCTAGTCGGGACCTTTCATCTGTCAATATTAGCACTTGGGCAAGTCCAATACAAAACACCGATCTGGGAATAACATGGATTGGACATACCTACCTACGAAATTAGCGCGCATACATACGATTTTGTAAAACCGTAAAATTTAATTGTGGAAAAATATGTAAATTATTTTTGCTTTTACTTTAGTTTCAAATCTGTTTAAATGCTTTTCCAGATTAGTTTATTCCATTACGCAAATGCGGGCAAACAAGGTAAAGCAAATAACGTCCCTTGACATGAAGACAAACTAAACATGAAACAAATTATTCTCTGGTAGCCAATATCGATACAGTGTCGCTGAGAAAGAAACGGACATGAATGGCGCCATTCATACCGTAATGAAACACACTGCCACACTGAAATACCATAAGGGAATAAGAAAATCAAAATTGATTGATTAATTTTATTTATAAATAATATTATTTTATTCAACGTTTCATTTCTAGGAATTCTCGCATACAGTTGCTATTCATGTTATCTTTTGGCAAAAACAATAATTTTCCATAATTATGTACTATTTGCCCTCTCCATGTATATTCTTTACTCAAAAAAATACAAACAAAAATGGGCGAGTCCATTGCGATCTGTCAAACTTATTATGTCAGGTTTGGGTCATAGATTAATAAGAAAGATAGGTAAGTTAATTTGCAGTTATTATGAACTAGATAAATTCTTATGCAAATCAGGAAAGCATAATAATAAATACTACAAGATTTATTACCAGTTTATAAGTAAGCGTTTTCTTGGTAGACTTATGTCCTGCAGTGTACGTTTATTGGCCAATATGCTGATGAAGTTAGTTAGCATGAAATTGAACCTGCATACATTTTAAAGTATTTCTTAACGCTACAGTACCGTCGCACGTCTCGCTGTATGATGAAATACTTCGAAGAATATTAATAAAGTTTCAGGAAGTTAATTTCTACCAGTGATCCTTCTTCTATTTAGTTTGTAGGTACTACCTACGTTTCTATGTCCCAATAATTTATTGCATATGGAATGAATATGAAGGGTTAGGTTATATGCCTTTCATAATTAGTAATTGCGGCAATTTATTTCACATTACCACTTCACAACATTTTTTTACCTCATATATAGTTATCCCTATAATGTTTATCTGCAAAACTTCAAGAAGACAACAACATTAACAAGTCTCAAAATGAAACCCGAGTCCTATTTCATAGCAGTCTAAAACTCCAATCAACCATGTTTACAAACATAAATTAAAATTTTGCCAAATTTTTGTAAGTACTTAATACATGTCAACAAATCTTTGTCACATCTGTTTTATTTCAGTATTAATCTATGGCCAAATTATTCACTAGTTATATGTGTCATAGCGTGTCTATGGATATATGATATCCTAGAAGTGACAAATATTTGAATCGAGGAATTTATATCGGTTAAAACGGAATTATCTCATATATAAATTTTGTGTCATCGCTTATGTATACAGTGTGTCACAAGACCCATCACCAAGCCGAAGTCTACTCGTTTTGCACATCATACCAAGTCATACTACGTGAAAAGAATACCTGGGAAACGAAATATGTTTTTAAGCTTAAAGAAATAGACACATTTTATAAGCCGCAATGTATAGCGAGCGCTTGCAGGAAAAATTGGCGCCAGGAATGCACTGTACCTACACCGGCCGTATCTACGCGACGACGGCAGTTTATGATCACGTGGTCGCGCGGCCGAGAGGGTAATGCACTTGTCCACAGCTCAGCTGATGACGTGTATCATGTCCATTGCGTTTAGAGAACTTTAAAGCTGCTTATTTTAGAGAAATATTGAAAATTTGTTTATGTTTATTTGGAAGAAAGTTGACATTTATCATTGAAAACACGATTTTGGAATTATTAGAAAAACAAAACCTCATACTCATACGCACCCTGCATGTGTCTGTAGTAACTGGGAAATTCTTGGTTCAGGAGATATTGAGGCTCAAAGTCACGACTTTTTTTTCTAATTATTCCACTCGTACGAGCGTTGATGCACATCTAAGCTCGTCTAAGCTTGAGCCGTCAGAGTTTATGTTGACACTGACACGATGTCACTACCACTTCGAGCGAACATGCCGAAATATGCCCGTTTACGCGGGTTCGGTGTTTTTACTTTATTTGACTCGTTACCTTAAAATGTAATTATGTTGCGATTTTCTCAATTATGATTGACCATTTTATGAAGTTTGTTGATTAAACGATTTGTTATCATAGATCTGACCAATGAAAATCATGAAATTACCAATGGATAATTATAAGGCTTTTCTTGAAATGCGATCATTTAATAAAATGGCCAATTTTACGATACGGCCACGACAAAAACCCGCTTTTACATATGAGCACCATAGTGATACAAATGTTATAGCGCAACTTGCTGTCATCTATTGTCAATACACGACGTAGTTGTGAGTAATTGGCCATAGACTTACATTGAAATAAGAATAGATTAAGATTCCTTTACGGTATACGACACCACACCCTACCTCACGCCACCCCACGCATGTTGAGATTAATCAATCCCATATATTTAGTATGGTGAGGTGCAGATATACAACACTGCACCCAACGCCACCCCACGCGTCACCATCCATTCAATCCAGATCGGCGCGTTGACGGTGGAGAGGAAACACACGCCATCCGACGCTTGACAAGCAATGTGTTTCTAGTTAACACACAACGCCATGCGTCAGTTGAAAACATTCCTGTCATGATGATACTTTTTAGTGTTGGTTTAAAATCACAATATTAGCTACTTGAATTATTAAAATGTAAGCCCGCATTATACGATTTGATTTCAGGCTAATACCGTTATCATTATAATAGAAATAATGCCTCACTATAAATGAGAATCTTCCTCAAATTCACTATTTAGGAAATTAGGTCATAGTTTCGTAAATAGTGATTTTGAACGAAGCTTGTTGTAGCGTGGGGTGTTGTTTATGTGCACCGTTCTCATCGGGTGTCGACACGTGGGGTGGGGTGAGGTGCGGTAAGTATATCTGTTTCAACCTCTAGTACACATACAATATAAAATATCAATATAAAAAACAGGCATTATAACGTATAATAATATTATGATCACAACTGGGTTACAGGGTAACCCATGGTAAAGACACAACTTTCATTAAAAATACAGAATCTTTCCAATCTTTGTCACGTCTGTCCTAGAAGTGACAAAATGAATATTGTAGTGAAGAATATACAACGGGAGTTTTAAATATAAAATGTGCTTAATTGTAAGTTTTTTTTTCATGCGTCATTTCACTCGCGTTTGAAAGTGATAGTTTGCATAATAGTTAATAGACTCGTCCTTTTTTATTCATAATAGACTGGCCCAGAACAAAAAAATATATTATTTAGTTATATTTTCTAGTAAACGCGTTTATAATATTTTAATAGATCAAGTAGTTACTTACTTGCAAAATAATATAAAATAACAATTTAAGCTTCGATTGTTTTTCAGAAAAATCGATTATGTTTTTTCAATTTTTTCTCTCTCAAGTTTGTGAACTAAGGAAGCTAAAGACTAATTAAAGCTTCATTGTGCCCTAACTACAATTCACTGCCATGTGGTTCTTCTGAAGATTACATCGAACACTGTTCTTCTGGATGTCAAGTCGCACTTAGCGCATCTAGTGCTAAATATATTATATCTATGGCGCCCGTCCCCGGCCCGTGCACGTCATGGCCCCGGTCGAGGCACTGACACGGCACGGAAGCTCCGTCCCCGGCCCGTCCAAGGACGTGTGTGAACGAGTCCATATAAAATGCGCTTTTCTGCGCTCCGTCCCGTCCACGTCCCGTCCCCGTCCCGTCCACGGCCCGGTTGTGTAAGGATAGACCTTAAGGGTGTCCACATACATAGTAGACTCCATTTAAGATAGTCCTCTAAGTTCTATGGGCGCTCATACAGATTTAGAGGACTAGCGTAATTAGCACCAACCTCAAATAAAGTAAGGTGGTCAGACTCGCACTTGCCCGATTTTTTTTTGGTGTTGCATCCGAATTTCGAAATCATTTTTCCCAAATCGTATTATTATCGCAACATGTCAAACCAGAATAACCTAAATACTAAATTAAAGCAATAAAGATTGTTTTTGTATGCTTCGGTCAGGCGTCTTCTTACAGTTGCATAGTATGAAAAAAGACCTAAAAAACGGTCATGACTTTGTTATTTACCTCAATGTAAGTATTAATTTTTAATGCAAGGGCAACTCAATGCTACTCCCAAAAGTCAATTCAACTCGGAATTAAAGTTATGATATAGTCCGATAATGTTGTAAACCAGGCAATCGAAAATCGAACGAATTAATTTGCGATGCAAAGATTATCCGCGCGCCTTAGCGGCGAATTTGGAAGTTGTCCGAGTACGACACTTTTGACAGCTTTCAATACAACTTTGCTTCGAGTTTATAGTGGTAATCTAGTTTAACTGTATAATCTTTGGTGGTAATTGTATTGAGCTGTCAAAAGTGTCGTACCCGGACAACTTTCAAATTTGCCGCTAGAGTCGCTAGTTAGAATCTTAGCATCATCATCATCAGCCTTTAACAGTCCACTGCTGGACTAGGTCTCTCCTTTGAAAGGAGGAATTAGCCTACTATACCACGCTGGCCAAACGGGTTGGTATAGGGTTTGTATCAAGTTTTCCTCCTCTTACAGTGCTGTTCTCTGCATAATATTCTCCCTCTGTCGGCTCTTACGACACCCATGGGATGATATGAGGTGGTGACATTCCGTATTCTTAATCCGTCACCACACGGAACCTTAGAATCTTAGCATCGGCAATAGTAAATAGTAATTTTTCCATTGTAATGAAAATAAAGTATATCATTTTTATTTTATCTTTGATTTTGTCTCTATTTACTTTACAATTCCCAAAAAATCCTTAAATAATGACAGTTTGCGGTAAATGTAACAGTAGTTGTATAACTATTTATCGGTTCTATGAATGTTAAGTCGAACAGTATGTTTGCTGTTTTGAAATTACTATTTTACTGTTTTCTGCTGTTTTTAGAGTTCCGTACCTAAAAGGTAAAAACGGGATCCTATTACTAAGCCTCCGCTGTCTGTCACTAGGCTGTATCTCATAAACCGTTATAGCTAGAAGAAAGCTGAAATTTTCACAAATTATGTACCTATTGCCGTTGCCGCTGTAACAACAAATACTAAAAAAAAAATATTAAGGGGGGTTCCCATACAATAAACCTTTTTAATTTTTAAGCAATTTTTTACTCGATCTGCGAGGCCTTCGAGGATCTGCCGCTACACGCAGCCCTTCGAGCAACCTGCCCTGCACACTACCGGAGGGAACAGCGTGGGAGACTGCAGCCCTTAGTGTTCAGGCCAGTGTCGTGTTGTTGGTCGGTCATACTCGTGCAAGGGAAGTGAGACAATACTCGGCAATAAACGCACCCAGAACCTCTACTGCGTTTTAATACCAGAACCCGTTACAGTGGCGCCTACGTGGATTATTGTCTCGCTTTCCGTGCTCGAGTTCTCTTCTAGCAGGTCTCCATTATTGTAAGCGAGCAGGTGCGGCTACAGCGAACCGGTACGTATTGTTATACTAATTGTCTACCTTTTAGTGTAACTACCTACTACGTAATAGTTCGCAAATTTGAATCTAACGTTTTTCTAATTAGTCCTAACGGTCGAACTTTTACGCCTAATCGTAAAGTAGGCCATTTGTAAGGGCGGAACGCTTGCGCACTAAGTGTAGTGTGTAGTGTATACTTATGCGGTTTAATTATTATATACATAATGACCCTGAAACACCCCATAAAATACTTTCTCATTAATAAAAGTGAACTAGCATACGAGGTTGTGATTAGAGGTGAGGAGCCGGCTACCTCTGTCCTAGGTCTGCGGAAGCAGCTACCTAAATTACTGGAAGCCATTCCAAATGATGAAATTTTGGAGTCGGGTCTAGCCATATCGGTGGACTTCGAGGGCGCTAGCGAGGCCGTCTCTGAGCTGGCCAAGCGAGTGAATTCATTAACTACTTCTTACGGCGCGAACCTAGCTAGGAGGTCTACCGCACTGCACAACCACTTATACCACAGACTCCGTAGGATGGAACGTCCTACGGCGTATTCGAAACGGATAACCGAATTCGCCGGTTCGACAAGCTCTCAGCGGAGCTGTCCGCCATTGAGCAATCAGCTGTTCGCCCAGCTGATGCTGTGGTAGAGGTCCAACCTGCGCCGTCTACCTCGACGCAGGCAGGGTTAGCCCCAGTACTGCATTGCGAGCATTTGAGAGTTAGCGAACTGTCCAAGTTAAAATACGACGGTACGGGATGCGTCCGAGCGTTCCTACAACGCGTAACCGAATTCCAAACCGCGTGTAATCTACCTTCCTCTAAAATTTTATCGTATGCCTCCAAAATATTCACCGGCAACGCACTTCACTGGTACCGCGGCCTAAAAGAATATTTCACTACATGGGAAGAACTGACCACTAAATTAATAGACGATTTCACACCGTACGATTATGACTACCGGTTATTAAATGAAATCCGCCGACGTACTCAAGGTGCTACAGAAACTATAATTATTTATCTCTCTATAATGAATCAGCTGTTCGCTAGGCTGTCATCGTCAGTGCGATTGTCCGAACGCGAAAAGTTAGACATCCTATTGCATAACATACGTCCATGCTACTCGCTTGTGCTAGCTCCGTCAATATCTTCAATAGACAGTATAGCAACACTGCAGACGTTATTTTTAAACTACGAACGGATGAAATGTTTGAACTCTCAATTCCGCGAACCGTATTATAGTAACGACACGTTGGCACCAGACCTAGCTTACAGTCACAAACCTAATAACCGAGCGCGTAATAATTCCTACAATAATTATCCCGTTGCCACTATAGAGGGTACGCCCGGAAAACCCGAATACACTGAGAACAACGAAACTAGGAATCCTAAGTCTAAACCTAGCTCTGTCACTCTAGTCACGTCCAAGTACTGTCCGCGCTGCCGTATCAATAGTCACAGTTTGAATGAATGCAAACGCGATCGGTTCGCAATTTGCTTCAAGTGCGGCCGCAGGGATGTGACATTCCCTAACTGTCCGAACTGTAAATCTACGAAACCAAAAAACTAGTTGGTCAGGGTCGGGGCGTGTCAAAACCTAAATTAGGTTCTACAACCTATGCAACTAATTTTGACAAAGATGATTGGAGAAATTGGCTAAACACTCTAAAAGTGTATTTCTCTAGTTATTCCGTCGCCTCGATAATAAACCTAAAAATGACCTAAGGCCCTATGTTAACGTAACGATTAACAGTTTACCTATTTGTGGATTGCTCGATTCCGGTTCAGCCATTACAATTTTAGGTAACAACTCCCATCTGGAGGTAATTACTAAAACCGGGTTAGAAATACAGCAGTGTCACAACACTAATTCCATTCGGTCCGCGGGGGGAAGTATATTGTTGCCGCGCGGTTTTATCAACTCACTCACTACTTTTCATAATCAAACCCACTTATTGAAAGCTTATATTATTCCAGAAGTTACAAGTAATTTAATTTTAGGCATCGATTTCTGGAAACTATTTAAATTACTGCCTAACCATATCGGATCCGTATGCATGTCTAAAACATTGCCGTGTAGTGTGTTAAGTGAAAATAAGCCAAATAACACGAACTTATTGCAATCTTTTAGTGAGTTGAGTGAGTCACAACAAAGAACGGCTAAGTTAATTATAAAGCAATACGAGTTGATTTCCACTGAAAAAACCGGGTTAGGACGACTCACTTAATAGAACATGCAATAGACACTGGCGATTCTGCGCCGATACGCCAAAGATATTATAGGTTACCGCCGGCGAAATTAAAAATAATTATTGATGAATTAGACGAAAAGCTTGCATTGGGAGTGGTAGATAAATGCGAAAGTCCTTGGTCGTCACCTATTTTACTAACGCCTAAGAAGGACGGTAAACTAAGGATTTGTTTAGATAGTCGGAAACTTAATTAAAAAAGACGCGTAAAACTACCTTACGTATCCGAAATTTTAGACAATCTTAGGAACGCTAGATATCTAAGTAGTATAGACTTATCTAAGTCCTTTTGGCAGACGCCTCTTCGCGAATGTGATCGTGATAAGACTGCGTTCTATGTGCCTACTAGAGGAACATTTAGATTTCTGACTATGCCGTTTGGTTTAACGAATGCGCCTGCGACACAACAGCGTTTGGTGGATCACTTGTTTACGGACAGCCCTGAGTTCGAAAACTCTGTATTCGTTTTTTTAGATGATATCGTGCTTATATCGCCATCCTTTAATGCTCATGTGTCACTATTAAATAAAGTATACGAAAAATTAAAATCGGCCAACCTTACCATTAACTTAGAAAAATCTAAATTCTTCCGTGATGAATTGAAGTACTTGGGCTACGTAGTAAACTCTAAAGGATTACAAGTAGACCCATGTAAGGTGGAAGCCATTCTTCAATATGCTACGCCTAAGAATAAAAAAGAAGTCAAAAGGTTCTTAAGCATTGCATCATGGTATCGGCGATTTATACCTAATTTTAGTACTATTGCCGGTCCTTGAACAAACTTACCTCTACCGGTAAGAAAGACGCACCATTTCAGTGGTCGGTGGAAGCTGATGACTCGTTTTGTAAACTAAAACAATTGTTAAGCTCCGCACCAATATTATCGTGTCCCGATTACGAGAAACCTTTTTAAGTTCACACAGATGCGAGTGCGAGTGACATCGGTGGGTTGCTTACACAAGAAATAGATGGCGTGGAACTACCAATCGCTTACATGAGTAGGTCACTAAATGCACAGGAACAAAACTACAGTATAACAGAACGGGAGACATTAGCAGTTCTAACAGCCCTCGAATATTGGCGCTGTTATTTAGATAACGGGTTAAAGTTTATTGTGTATACTGACCATTCCGCACTGAAATGTTTCCTAAACTTGAGCAACCCGACTGGTAGATTAGCTCGGTGGTCGGTTCGTCTGTCAGCCTTTAACTTCGAAATAAAGCATCGGCGCGGTGCAGATAATATTATAGCAGATGCATTATCACGATCCCTACCTGTAAATATAATTAACGCGAATAGTAATAATAATAATAACGTGAACAACCCTAATTTTGACACTGATCAATGGTATTCAGCCACCTACAATGGTTGTTTATCTTCGCCTAATGACTATTCTATTAAAAATAATAAATTGTATCGTTTGATTAAATCTAGGTGTATGCTTCGCAAGGAGTTCGAATGGAAAGAAGTGCTACCTTCTTCTGATCGAAATAATGCCATATTAGAGAACCATGCCGAACCCACTTCGGGGCATTTCGGTATATTTAAAACTTACAAGCGCTTAGCACTGCGTTACTATTGGCCCAAAATGCACGCTGACGTGGTAAAGTTCATAAATTATTGCGACACTTGTATCGCGCACAAACATCAGAACCATGCACCATTGGGAACCATGGGACGACCCAAAGTGTGTTCACGACCCTTCCAAACCATTAGTGTAGATTTGGTGGGGCCATTACCCGTCACAAGAAAACAAAACGCCTACATCTTTGTAGTAACTTGTTGTTTTAGTAAATACTGTCTACTTTTTCCTATCAGGCACGCAACTGCTGAAATAATAACTAATATTTTGGAAGAAAAAATATTTTTAGTTCATGGTATACTATCTACAATTATATTGGACAATGGTAAACAGTTTGTAAGTGCTACTTTAAAAGCTATGTTGCACAAGTACAAAATCCCTAATCTTCATTATACTCCTAAATATTCCCCACATGTGAATACGGTCGAACGCTATAATAAAACCATTGGTTCTACCTTAGCGGCGTTTGTAGGAAATGACCAGAGATTATGGGACACTCTCCTACCTAAGGTGCAGTTTGCATTAAATACTGCAGTTAATGAAGTCACGGGCGATACACCTAGTTTTTTAGTCTATGGACGTGAATTAGTTCCATGCGGCTCACACTATGTCGACACGAACGCTGATGATATAGTATACATACCTAGGGACGATTACGCAGAAAACATAGGTCACTTATCAGGCATATTTGACAAAGTTCAGGCACTCCTCATTCAAGCTCATGCTAGGAATTCCCAAAGTTATAATTTACGCCGTAAACCAGTTTAATGTGGGAGACACTGTGTGGAAAAGGACTTTTTATCAGAGCGACAAGGATAAGTCCTTCTGTAAGAAACTAGCCCCTAAATTCGTGAAGTGCACAGTGATTAATAAAATGTCGCCTCTCGTTTACGAGTTGTCGGACGCGTCTGGAAACTCTATTGGGTTTTGGCACATAAAAGACTTAAAACTTATACACTATGGCGCCTAACTAATTGTTACAAACCGTATAAGACTTTCCCTTCCTTCTTTCTATATGCCGTCTTAGCTTGGACAGTAGCGGACTCGTAGACCTAACGGAGCTAGTCGGATTTAAGACGTAGGGTCAGTAGGTACGCGTAGGTATGTAGTAGAAGCGACATTAGAGTAGCGGTGCCGGCCTCTCTGTCGGCCCCTTTATATACCGGGCCCTCCATCAGAGTTGGAGTCCATTCATGACCGTATTTGGTCAGGCTTCGCGAGCGCGGACGATGGCCTTCTCTGATTGGCCGAGCGTATGGACGGTACTGTGACGTAGTCGCGGTAGGTACCGGACATACGCCACAATACCGCCCGCCTTAGGAGAGGATTTTGCTTTTTCTTGTTAGTCACGCAAAATCCTCTCCTAAGGCGGGCGGTATTGTGGCGTATGTCCGGTACCTACCGCGCCTACGTCACAGTACCGTCCATACGCTCGGCCAATCAGAGAAGGTCATCGTCCGCGCTCGCGAAGCCTGACCAAATACGGTCATGAACGGACTCCAACTCTGATGGAGGGCCCGGTATATAAAGGGGCCGACAGAGAGGCCGGCACCGCTACTCTAATGTCGCTTCTACTACATACCTACGCGTACCTACTGACCCTACGTCGTACGTGTATCCTGATCCCAGCAGCTGGGTGAGTTACTACATTTACTGCACTAGCGTACTGCCCATCTCTCTACCTGTTAGCTGAGGCCGGCTGACGCCGCCTGCCTGACTATTGGTTGTGGCTCTCTTAATGCTGCTTTCCTTCAGGTTCCAGGTCTACCTTAAGCTTCGGGCTACGCTACCTAGACCGCTACACTTCCTGCATCGCCTTCGGCGTCACCTCTGCCGAAGAGTCTGGCCCGCCCTGCTCATCGCACACACACCGCCGGCACCTGCCAGCTGAAGCCAACGGCCTGCGAGGACCTGGCGCTACACGCAGCCCTTCGAACAACCTGCCCTGCACACTACCGGAGGGAACAGCGTGGGAGACTGCAGCCCTTAGTGTTCAGGCCAGTGTCGTGTTGTTGGTCGGTCATACTCGTGCAAGGGAAGTGAGACAATACTCGGCAATAAACGCACCTAGAACCTTTACTACGTTTTAATACCAGAACCCGTTACATAATAAAGAGGTAGAAACTTGAATATTTAAAAGAAAAGTAAGTAAGTTTGGAATTATGTTAACTATTAAAATAAATACCTAAGACATAAAAAAAATAAGTGGTCCAGTGAATAGCGTATGCGACTGCTGATCGCAGCTCCGTGGTTCGATTCCCGGGTCCGGCAAAAGTGTTACAGGGTTTTTCCTAATTCTCAGTAGCTCGCCCGTGGACCTAAAAATTCATGGCAAAATGTGGTTGTAATATTACACCTCTGCCTACCCCTTCGAGAATACAGGCGTGAGTCTATAACAAAAAAACATACGACAAATGGTACGGAATCCTTCGTGCGCGAGTCCGACTCGCACTTGACCGGTTTTATTTAAAGTTGCATTTGCTACGTTTTGCATTCCTTAAGTTGGCGTACTTACATGTTCTCATCCATCTTCTAATATCTATCTAGCGCCATACAATACGACAGGCTTACATGCGGCCCGGCAATATAATACGCATATCTCCTATCTCTCTCCTTTACAACAATAACATTTCCAAGGAGAGTTGGTGTTAGACCATTGTACTTTATTAACAAAGTTTCAAAATATGAGAAACACTGAAAACTTACTATAATACCAGCAATTTCACATTCCTAAATAAAAATATTATTTCACTATAATTCACAAATTAATTACAGAACTTAAAAAAAGATTTTGTGTTTTAACAATCAAAAGGAATTACCCACTGAAATCAAAATTACCTGCGCGCGGTGTTCTGAATTCAAACCTTTTTCGACAATGCACTGCAATTATGTATTTTTTTTCTAAGGATATCATCAATTTGATATCAATTTTGTGATTTAACAGTTTGTCAGGAATTATTTCAATCTAAAAAATATATTATTGTCAAATATAAAATCTATAAAAAAATGCATTCTGCACACCTTCTATATGCCAAGTTTCATAATACCGTTCGCGCATTTCTCGTAAAGTGATCACAAAATTTCGCTTCACGTATTTATATATTAGATTATTTATTATAGAATATGTAAGTATGCAGACCAGTAGTCAAGTCTAAAGTGAGTACCTATCAGCCATTCCTCTTTTTTTAGTAATTTTTGAACCACACGGTGTATAATGCTGTCCCCAGCCTTCTGGGCACGTTACCTGATGACATTCATGACATTGATGCAGAGGCATTCTACGACGCCTTAAACTGTGTAAATATTTTCACTTTTTAATTGCTTCTTTTTTTGGTTTATGTACATACTCTAGTATTAGTAGATTAAGTTCTTTTTACATAAGAAGTTAATTAGGACATTAACAATTAAATATTATTAATTATTTTATTATATCTTACATACTGATTACAATAAATATAAATGTTATTCTGTTTCAAATGAATAAATTTTTGCTTACAGCCAAGCTGCTTACAGACTTCCATACAGTTTCGTATTACTTTATTCACTTTATTGCCCACAAACTATACCAAAGAAAACTCATGAACGTAGAAATCTTGTGATGTGATCTCATAGGTATATTAAGTAGTGATCTGTGGTATATTATGCGAAGAACCTCACATTGAGCAAGAAACTACTGGACATCGATAAAAAATATTTACTTTTAAATATCATAACCAAGATCATAACAAGCATAGACTAATCTATATTATAAACTATATTATACCTGGAAATAGACTGGCAACTTCAACATTTTAGGCGACGTAAGCGCCACCTTTTTAACCTACAGGCCACTTTTTGCCGTCTGTTTTACAAAAAATGCCGCTAGAGGTCGTTTATGTTAGTCAAGTATTATAATTATAGTCAAAATTATTTTGGAAATATAAATAAAACAATAGAGAATGCTTATAAGTGACGTTTATTTTCCAAAAATCACAATATTTACAGCAGTAAGATCACAGTAAGTTATGCTAAAATCACCAAATAAAAAAAATAATGATTGATATACCCATTTATTAATTTGTTTATTATTTTATTTATTTAACTTTTCTCATTTATTTAATTTGTTTTGTATTAGTCTAAGAGCCAGTGTTACGCAGACTCACGGTATAGTAGCAAAGTTCATATTTTAATGCTAGTTAAACTAATTCATCTGACGTAGATCTAATGGGGTTCACTATTACCATAGAGGGTTCCTTTAGGCGTGCCTAGAAGTCGAAAAGCATGAAAATCGACTTTCAAAACGTGTTCACAGCATGTCTGCCGTTTTGATATCGTAAAATATATATCTTTTTAAAACTTAATGGCAGACACTTGTTCCGGTTCCTACTATATTTTATATAATATCATAGTTTCGAAAATTTCATACAATTTGTGTTATTTTAGCAAAGCTAAAAATTATATATGTTATTTATATTTGGTTCTCTTTCACGGGTATTATTCTAATTTGTTAGAACAATAATCGGCCCTTTGGCAGGCGTACACAGAGACATAGGTCTAACGCGCAGAGGCCCTTTGAGAGTTTTAATCTAGAATGTGATGGGACACCTACTGAGGAGCCTCCATAACTGCACTATTAAGTACAGTCACGGGTTAGCCGCAACAGGGACTATTGCTACTTTTATGGAAACTAATTGAAGGGGTAAGTGGACAAAGGTGTTATCTGACTAAACTGAAAAAATCGAGTTTGTAAGCTTTCTTTTCATCTTGTAGTACATTTTTTTGTTTATATCACAGGATGAATCTAACTCATGCGTCAGTCTCTTAAATCTTTAAAATTGCGCAACGGATTTTAATGTGTTTTTTTTTAATAGATAGAATGATTCAAGAGGAAGGTTTATATGTATCATACATACATAGGTAATATTGCATTGCACCCGTGCGAAGCCGGGGCAGGTCGCTAGTAATTTATAACTCTTAATTTCAATTAAAAAATATATTTAAAAACACTGTTCACATGTATTCATACTGATTCGCTGTCATTGCCAGTAAGAGTGAGAAAGTCAATATCCTGTATCTCCATTAGCATGACTGCGAAAGTATTATGTAGTCTGCCTGCATTTTAGAACCGACCTATCTGTCTGTTTTTTTGATATACATGTATAATAATGATGTAAAAACATATGTAAATTGCAGCTTTGCTAAAACACTAGTTATCTGCGAAATGAAGCGTGAGAAAATCAAAATCATGCAACTTCAATAGCAGGACTGAACCAACCCATGGGTCTGTTTTTGTAAATATATGTTTATAATAATAATAATACAAATAACGTGTATAATTTTTAGCTTTGCTAAAATAACGCAAATTTTATGAAATTTTTGAAACTATGATATTATATAATATAGTAGGAACCGGAACAAGTGCCTGCCATATTTATATTTTTTTCTATAAAAATATATATATATTTTAAGATATCAAAACGGCAGACATGTTGCGAACACGTTTTGAAAGTCGATTTTCATGCTTTTCGACTTCTAGGCACGCCTTAAGGAACCTTCTATGGAAATAGTGAACCCCTATTTGATCTACGGCAGATGAATTAGTATAACTAGCATTAATATGGAGTTTGCTACTGTACTCGTCTCTTTGATCCTCTGCTTTTCAAAAAAACATTACGAGCTGAGTTCTTAAACATATCATCACTGTCGTAGGTATACGGTGGTTTTGCCAGCGAGTAGGTGGCCAACCTCCTTGCACCAGTTGTAAATAAAAAAAATAATATTTTTATTAATTATGAATTCTTTCATTGTCTTACCATGTACTTCACATTTGAGAAAATTTAAATTTATATTTACACTAACCACAAATTTTATATATTCCATTTACTTTTCTTTAGTGGCACTGGTTTTTAATATGGTATAATATTATGTAATATTTTCAACTTGTGCAAAGAAGTCAAACAAACACCTAGTGGGATAGCAGAGCCATCTTTTATTTTCGAATTCTTTAATTTTTATATATTTATGGAAACTTTGCAAATCTTCTGTTTCCGTGTCTAATTTGCATACTGCACAGCTCTTATAGACTGCTGTTTTGGCCTTTACTGCTATCCAACCACTACAATAACCAATTGCTGCGCATTTTTCGACGCTTTTTTGTCTTTATTATTTATTAAAATATCGGTATCTAGATCCGGTATAGACACATGGTCAAAATATATATTTATTTGTGTCTCTTCTAACAATGGTGCCTCTCCCTCAGCAATAAAATCTTTAAACGATGCCAAAGCGAAGCCATCGTCTGCTTCGCAATTGGAACCAACCGCGTGAGATTAAATTATTTAAAATTAAGGTTTTATACGCTGCTACAAAGTGAGAGGCACCTGGCATTATATTGCCGTGACCATGTGCACATATGGAAACGCAGAAATTTTCCAAAGCGCCTTGGTTGAAATTGCCCAGTAAAACTGAATTAATGCCCTTTCTTTGTAGAAAAAGGGTAATATTTTTAAAAGATTCTATTGTTTTAACCCAGCTCATTAATGAAGGCACAACTCCACCCCTTAGTGGAGTATCAAATTTCATGGATTTTAAAATAGGCATACTTTTGTACCATAAATTTCTATGTGGTGATTTTGGCGTAACCGCTGTTCTGTGAATTTTTCCTCCAATTGTCTGGTGGTAACTGCCGTTGACGCTGTCGAATAATTCGTCGAAGAAGATGAGTATATCGGCAGTTTGTGTGCATTCTTTGGGCATGCAACCCGATTCTGCAACAAAACAAAATTACTTGATTGTAATATGTTTTCTACATTCTTAATATTTCAGAGGCAACGATAGCCTAGTGAAGAGACCAACAGACTGCCACGCAGAGGTCTCGGGTATGAATCCATGACGCGCACCAATGACTTTTCAAAGTTATATGCCTATTAAACTCTTATTTGTCGCTTGCACCGTGCTTCGGAGGGCACGGTAAGCCGTCGGTCACGGCTGTCATTAAAAGATCTTTGACAGTCGTTACGGGGAAATAGTACCCTCGAATATCCTGACTCTGGTCTAAACCATAGAATATACCTTCGGGGTACAGATGTCAGATGGCAGTCACTCTGTGGAAAAGCTTATATTCTGTCAAATGGGAGCCTAGAATTGTTAAAATAGTCTATTTTGCACATACATTAAATTAAACTAAACAAAATCTCACATACCTGCCATAAAGCCCAAAGCTGCACCAACAGATTTGCTGAACACTTGTGTGCAGTGTTTCACTTTCATTTTGGGGATCAGATGCGGCACAACATGACAAGCAGTTAATTTTGGCATAATTTTAACTCCCTTATAGCCAGGTGAACATTCATAAAGAAGTTGTATGTGTTCCCATTTCGCAATGTTTTCTTTTCCCTTCATTGTAAATTTCAAATTCTTATTTAAGAGATTATTTCTTATACCTTTCATTAGGTGGTCATACAATACAAATATTTTATTTTGCTGTTATAAAACAGCCACCAGTGTACTCTTTATCATTTCTCACCATTTGCATTCGAGTGTCTGCAATCAAGCTATTTATTGCCGCCAAATTTGTGGCGCCTTGGTCACAAACTGTTGTGACAACGTGTAGATTTGCTTCCGTTAATTTCTTCAGGACAGTTTTAATTTGATTTTTTAGCGACAATGTTTTTGTGGTGCCAGCTGAATAAGAAAACCACACTGGTTGCTTGTATTTTTTTACAACCCCCCTTATCATAGAGATCAGGACATGGTCACAAAAATTAGGTTGTCATTCTTCTCCATCATTTACGAAACCTTATATTTCATCTTTGGCTGCAATATATATACAAAAAGCACCAAAGGCCATTTCATCAAACACCAAGGTACAATATCTGTGTTTATCTGGCATCTTAGCCACTCTCTTTTTTAAATGATTAAAAATTCTTTCATTGCAGCCTGGTGAAAGGTTTATTGATTCCAACTGCTTTTTGTGAGATCGCCTTGAGGGTAACACTCACATTCTTCTAAGAATTCTGTAGGACTTGGGAGATGGCTTGTACAATGAAAGAGCCAATATCTTCTCGTCTAAGGAAAATCTTCGGCCTTGAGACTTCTTACCACCTTGGGTTATTTGCATCAGAAAGAAGGTTCTACCATTTTCTGACATTTTCGTTGTTAAAATGTTGAATGCCCTTGTCTTCGATACATTCTTTACAAATTTGATTTATTTCTAGATTTTTGATTTAGATTCTATTCATGCCAGTTTTATTGCCAAGTTGCATATTGATTTTTTTATAGCTTTCTTCACCTCTGCTTGTTCAGCATGAGATATCTTGTATGAAGCTGAAAACAAAATAATTAACATTATTATTATAGTCTGTTTCTGCTGGAAATCTCTCTCTCGCAATTTGCTACATAGTGTTCTTACTATCATACAAATAGATTAATAATGGTCAATCTACCCATATAATAAATAAGAAAGTGTGGTTGTTTCTTTGTTTCTCACACTTTCATGTCTCAACTACTCAACTGTTTGTCATGAAATAGGTATTGCATATGTCGTCAAAGGCACAGATAACATTGATTAAGTACAATCAGCGACAAAGGTCGCTACACATTTACGAGATTTTAAATGGTTTTTATTGCCCAAATAATTCTAAATCTGACAGCATTCTAAAACTGAAAAAGCTTTCTATACGAAGAAAACCTGATTTGATCGTAAATTATACCTACAGAATAAGAAGTAGACAGTTTTGATTCATAAACGGCCGGTTGGCGTAGCGGGAGTGTAAGCGACTGCTACGTCAAAGGTCGCGGGTTCTATTCCCGTTCAAGTCAAACAAACATTTGTGTGCATGAACATAGATTTTTGTCTTGGTCTGGGTGTTTATATGTATAATATGTAAGTATTTACAAAAAAAAGTATATATGTATGTTTATCCATTATCTAGTACCCATAGTACAAGCTGTGCTTAGTTTGGGACTAGATGGTGTTGTGTGAATGTGGTAGAATATTATTATTATTATAAAAATCCTACTAATATTATAAATGTGAAAGTTTGTGAAGATGTATGTATAGATGGATGGATGGATGGATGGATGGATGTTTGTTACTCTTTCACGCCAAAACTACTGAACGGATTTGGATGAAACTTTACAGTAATATAGTTTATACATCAGAATAACACATAGGCTACAATTTATAAAAAAATTGTATAATGTTACCATACTATAAGTATCAACTAAGTCGGCAAAAATCCTGTATTATCTTTATTTGTTTGCTTGGGTCAAATTTTGTAATTGGAATTTTACCCCCTTCCTGATGAATATGATTGATCTGATATTTGGTATACACTCATATTGTCATCGAAATTAAAAGATAATATTTAAATTATTGTAAATCCAAGATGGCCACCGATACAAAATGGCGAATCACATATTACTTCACAACATCCTCAATATGGGTATCAAATGAAAGGGTTTGATTGGTAGAATGGAGCTCACTATAAAAAATCTAAGATGGCCGCTGCCACAAAATAGCGTCTTATTTATTTTCCACAAATACCTCAATATGGGTATCAAATGAAAGGGCTTGATTGGTAGAATAGGGCTCACTATGAAAAATCCAAGATGGCTGCCGCCACAAACTGGCTGATTACATATTTCCACAAATACCTCAATATGGGTATCCTATGATAGGGTTTGATTGGTAGAATGGAGCTCACTATGAAAAATCCAAGATGGCCTCCGCCACAAAATGGCGAATTACTTATTTTCCACAAACACCTCAATGTGGGTATCAAATAAAATAGCTTGATTCGTAGAATAGAGCTCACTATGAAAAATCTAAGATGGCTGTCGCCGCAAAATAGCGGATTACATTTTTCCACAAATAACTCGATATGGGTATCGAATGAAAGGGTTTGATAGGTAGAATGGAGCTCACTATGAAAAATCCAAGATGGCCGATGCCACAAAATGGCGGATTATTTATTTTCCAATAATACCTCAATTTGGGTATCAAATGAAAGGGCTTGATTCGTACTATAGAGCTCACTATGGAAAATCCAAGATGGCTGTCGCCGCAAAATGACGGATTTCATATTTTCCACAAATAACTCAATATGGGTATCGAATGAAAGGACTTGATTGGTAGAATAGGGCTCACTATGAAAAATCCAAGATGGCTGCCGCCACAAACTGGCGGATTACATATTTCCACAAATACCTCAATATGGGTATCTAATGAAAGGGTTTGATTGGTAGAATGGAGCTCACTATGAAAAATCCAAGATGGCCGCCGCCACAAAAAGGTGAATTACTTATTTTCCACAAATACCTCAATATGGGTATTTAATGAAAGGGCTTGATTCGTAGAATAGAGCTCACTATGAAAAATCTAAGATGGCTGTCGCCGCAAAATGGCGTATTACATTTTCCACAAATACCTCAATATGGGTATCTAATGAAAGGGTTTGATTGGTAGAATGGAGCTCACTATGAAAAATCCAAGATGGCCGCCGCCACAAAAAGGTGAATTACTTATTTTCCACAAATACCTCAATATGGGTATTTAATGAAAGGGCTTGATTCGTAGAATAGAGCTCACTATGAAAAATCTAAGATGGCTGTCGCCGCAAAATGGCGTATTACATTTTCCACAAATACCCCAATATGGGTATCAAATGAAAGGGCTTGATTGGCAGAATAGAGCTTACGATATAATTGACCTAAGCGCAGCGTTATTAAAAGCGCGAGAGTATGAGTTGGCGGACGGGGGAGGAGGGGCGGTCTGATTTTGTACTTTGTGGTAATGCTTTCAGTTTTTATTTTTGCTGCAATTCTATTCAGTAGGTATATAAGCTCTTCAATAACTTTAATAATATACACTACCTACATACTAATCTTTACCTGAAGTTTGACGACTATAAAAACAAAAGTAATTTTAAGTATTATCTGTTTATAAAATATGTATGCTACACGGCTAATGTGCAGATCCGTTTGTAATGAAATTTGATATGGATAGTCTGAAGCCTGGGGAAGTACAAAGGCTACTCTTTATTAAAATTTTATGCGGGCGAAGCCGCGGGCCAAAGCTAGTCTATCATAAATCTATGAATGTGTAGCAAGTCATGTCATTGACTGTACCTCTCATTCAAGAGTAAGTGAATAAACTACTCCACTGCAAGATTTGCTAATGTATCAATGATTCTTTATTAATATTCAGAATTCAGCATCACTAAACTTTTAAATATTAAGTATGTAACCAGTGACCGTGACCAGATTTGTGTTGGAGTGAGATTTAATTTTGATGCCTCCCTAGCTCTAAGCTTTCGAGCTAGCAAGCCCCATAGTCTGCCACAGCCTCCGCTCCATTCACCATATGGACAGACTGGCCCTGTTTATAACATTCTAATATATAAAATTATTATACCTGTTTTGCACTGCCTCTTTTGAAGTTAAGTTGATGGCTCGGATATTATTGTCTGTGACATCAATGCCTGAGATCTCGAAGGCATTGGGTTAACATCAAATCCTGCAGTTGCATCTAATAGATTTTCTCCTTGTGTTGAAGTTGCAGAAACAAGGGGTTGCTGACTAAATACAGTGGTGAGTTTATGAGGAGCTGTAAATAAAGAAGGAAGAACTATTAGCATATTTTAATCACTACTGTACTCTATGATGATTATTTGTGAAAAAGTCTAATATTTATTTGATTCTTTCATAACAATAATAGTACATTGTGTAGCAGCATAGACAATAATGATACAATAATTACCTGGAAGATGCAGTTGTGGGACAGCCATTTTACTGAGACGGTTGCTCAGAAAAATAACATACTCAGGAAAGTGTCTATGACATAGGTGCTTTGCGATTTTTATATATGGTGTTATTATCCAGGCCAATTATTTCACCACCAATCCTTAAGACCCATGTTCTAAACCGCTCAGCATCATTTACTGGATCAGGGAAGCTGTGTAGATGTACATCTAGAACCAAAAATAAATTGCTGAAATACATCATAGATCTCAACTTAATCTAGCGACTAGTGAATGGCCCAATCCGGCTAGTACCTTTGACATATCAGACCAACACACTTTAAAAAAGATTTACAAAAACATTTCACAAGTCAAATAAATAAGTTGTTCATACAACGGACAAGAAAAAGTTTGTCATCTTATGATTACTAAATAAATGGGCTTCTTTGGAGTGGGGCCTTCAGGTAAGAAGGGATTGTTACACAGGGGATAACAACACTAGCAGATATTATTACGAATACCAATAATGTTCATAAATTGTTATACTAGTCTTAATAACCCATAAAATATTTAAGTCTATGTCATTCTTAGTACCCATATTTATTTTTTAAGTTATGCTGGTATAATATATCATATCCTAGGCTATACTATAGCATACATTTTAATTTGTTTTTAAAGTACTTCCAAGTTTGTATGTAAACTTGTGAGGATTAAGAGTATTTATGCCCCCCAGCTTATCATACGAATGATTTATCCACGAACGAGTGAGTACAATTGGATAATATTTGGTATATTTATGCAGGTTGTTAAGGATTATTACATTGTTATTATGGTTTCAAAACTAACTTCAGTTTGTTCCTAATATATAAAAATAGCATCCAGAATCAGTTATTTCACTTTGCTTTTCAAAACTGACTTAAAGGTTTGTGCGAGTAGCTGCGAGAAATCATATAGCTTCACTTATAAACAGGTGTAGATAGAAGAGTTTGTTACATTACTTACCATCCTTATTGGTGATGGGGCACATAGGTACACAGCACTTGTTCCTAGACATTGTTTATACACTTTTATATGATATGGTCCAAACTCCAAAACAGGAGGGCCTAAACTTTACACGGAGAACAATTCTCGACGTATAAAACACTAAAGACGGTAATTGCTTGTTTTTGTAATATGCACGGAGGAACTGACACTCAATTCAACGCGAATATCACAAAAAGCAATACAAATACACCAAAACACAAAAATATTTGCGCGCAAGAATTTAAATAACCCGGCAGACGTTATTTTTGTGTAATGACAATTATGACAGCTCTGTGACATAACTGAATAGAATTGAACAGAGTAACAAATCCGACTTTCTACCATTTTGTACCATAATATTAACAATAATATTAACATAATTTGTAAAGTAAATATTTCTTACACGATTTACACGATTCATGAAGTGTTAAATCTAAGTATAACTATTTCAAATCTTATATTCCTAAGTTAATGTCGCTAACATTAATATGTGCTATAAGTCGAAGGTGTCATTTAAATAAATAAAAACGACCAAATGGAAATGTTTATTTTTCATCAATAATGTATCGAAATCCGTGTACTCACGAACATTCACGAACGAATTTTGTTACGTGTGCACAATAAAGAGGGAGCTGGTTTCAATGATTTTACATGAATGTAGGCAAGATTCCGACGCATGATAACAAGTTAACTGTCAATCATTGTCACAATTATTATTTTCTGAAATTGTTTGGCGTTTCATAAGTCATTATAATTTAATGATATGTTTAGCAGTATTTTTGTAAAGATATTCTTTTATTGATTACATATTTTGTACCCAAGAAAGGAATTTTGTATTTTGAAATATATAATGTTACCCTGGCATATACCCATAGAAGGGACACATCCAAGAAAAGAGAAGTCGTCTACCACTGCGCCAACTTTGTTTCAACATTACTGTAATTTAGATATTCATGAAAATCCATATGAAGAGGTTCAAACTGGGATTATGTGCGATATTGGAATGGCTAATCGCGAGCCTGGCACTATTCAAAAACTAATTGCTTCAGGAATGACCGTAGCTCGACTTAATTTGCGGGATCTAGAACCTGATGCATGCGCACAATTGATTCAAAGTGTTAGACAAGCTGTATATAATTATAGTGCAGAATTAGAGTACGTTTACCCATTAGCCGTAATAGTAGATGTTCGGGGCCCAGATATCGTAACTGGAGAGCTTAAAGGAGGGCCAAAAACAACAGTAGATCTTGTTCAATATAACAATATCCGTTTAACTACTGATGCTAGTTGGCGTGAGTGCGGCACTGCTGATTGTCTTTATGTTGCTTACGATCATTTAACAGACCTTCATAAAGGTGATATATTATTTGTGGATAGTTTAGTACCCGGAAAAATTAAACTTATGGTAGAGGAAGTCGGTGATGATTCAATTGAATGTGTGATTGCTATTGGAGGAACCATTGGTGCCAAAATGACTGTTCGTATTTCTGAAGTGCCGCGTGAAGTTGTCAAGAAAGATAAAACTGATAGTATGGAATCTCTTAATTGCAGTGATTCGTCAGAACAAGCTTTCGAGCACGTGGAACATCAAATAGCTTGGGCAGTCGGGTCAGATGTTGATGGCGTTCTTGTTCCAAATACACAAACGCCACATGATATTACCACAATAAGAGAAATGCTATCAGAAAAAGGCAAACATATGCTTATCATTGCTTGTATCGATTCTTTAATGGGATTTGACAATCTCGATGAAATTTTAGCTGCAGCTGACGGTATTTACGTCGACCGATGCGTTTTGAGCACTGATGTACCGGTAGAGAAGATATTTATTGCAATAAAGATTATACTATCAAAGTGTGCTGAAGTCGGTAAACCGTGCATTTGTAAAGTAGTTATCAATGAACAAATTCCTACACTCTGTGTTACAGATATAGCAAATATAGTAATCGATGGTGCAGATGTAATTTCCCTGGAATTACATTATGATTCACCTTTGCAGAAATTTTCGCCAATATATGATGCTGTTAAAATGGCCGAACATTGTATCGCTGCAGCAGCTGTTATTTGCAGACACGCAGAACGAATACTTTATCAACCATACATTTATGGTAATTTATCATTAATGCAAACACCCCTAGAAGAACCAACGAAGGCCGTTTGTGTTAGTGCAACCGAACTTGCAATGAGATCCCGTGCAGTAGTTATTATATGTCTGACAAATTCTGGACGGACTGCAAAACTTTTATCTCATGCGAGACCAATTTGTCCTATTATAGCTGTTACAAGAGCCTGTCATACAGCTAGACAATTACGGTTTTGGCGAGGAGTGCGTGCAATGCATTACTTCGAACCTCCCAAAGAAAATTGGGGTGTAGAAACAGATGCACGTGTACACGCTGCTCTTGATTATTGCAAAGCAAAGCGCATTTTACGTGCGGGTGATGCTTATGTTTTGGTAACGGGAAGTCGACGTGGGGTTGGATATAGTGATACTGTCCGATTGTATTACGCAAGTGCTCGTAACTCAGTCAGTGTAGAATAATGCATTGAAATGCGCAGTTGACATATAATTAATAATTTTTATTATATAATATTTGTAATAATTAGCCTATTATTAAAAGGGCATGCAATTCTAAGATATTTGATTGTATGTGAGTCTTTTACCACATGGTATGATTGGTTACTGTGCCATTGAAAGCAAAAAGGACCTGTCCTTTTTGCTTTCAGGGCCTTATCCAGGAATTTTGTTTACACTTAAGCTGTCAAAGCGCCTCCAAGAAAAATTACTCGTGAAGTACCTACCTACACAAGACAGCACGTGTAAGTGCATCCGTTGGTACACAACGCAGTTCTGTTGAACAGTACCTACAGCCGTGGTCAAGGGCAGACTTGTCTCCCTGTGCTCACGGCTGGTATACGGTGTGAGTCTTTATAAAGTGCACATATCAAAACCAGGGAAACTAAACACAATTTCATCGACGGAAAATTATCAAAAAAAAAACAAAACAATTTTTTATGAATATTTTAAAATTTTATGTTGCAGCTGCTATTCTAAATAAATAATTTCTTTAAAATAGCAGCTATATTATTTAAATATTATTTAAATACACACAGCAATATTATTTAAATAAATTGTTATAACTTTTAAACTGAATGTCCTATCAAAGTGGAATAAATTTTGAAATGATTGTTAATAATAGGCCGTGCCAATAAAGTACTAATTAAAAAAAAATGCTATAAAATTAGAATAAAGTACCTATTTGATGAAAATGTGGTATATTTTTTCATTATTTTTACAATAAATTTCTCGAAAAATCGTCCCCTTTATCGTACTTTTTTTTAAATTTTAAGGTATTCTACATATCAATAAAAAATGCACGTTTATTACTCAGATAAAACTTTTTTTTTATTTGCCTTTTCAAAAAGCACTTAGCTCAGTTCAGGGATTTCTGGAACTTTTAAGGGATTAATTGCCGTTGCTGTTGGAGAATGTGCCGCTGCTAACGCGTCAAAGGATGATGCTGCAAATGGACGGATGTCCTGCCCACTATTCCCGAATCGTCAGGTTATTTTTAATTAGGTCGGGTTATCCCGATCGGTTATCAGAAACAGAATGGACAGAATTAGGAATGCGTAGGTATTTTTTCAAATGTGACTATTTGCGTAAGTATGAAAGTGGCGCCCATTGATGAAAAGATAAAAGGGAGTCGATTGGCCTGGTATGAACATGTTATGCGGAGATATGAGATGTATGTAGGTAAAAAGTGATGAATATGCATGTAGAAGGACGAAAAGGGCGAGGACGGCCAAGGAAAAGATGGATGGACAGTGTGAGGATGGATATGGAAGAGAAAAGGGTAAATGATCGGATGACTGGTGACAGAGAAGTATGGAAGAGAAGGACATACTGCGCCGATCCCAAATAAATTGGGACCAGGGCAAGACAATGATGATCCCGATCGGTTATCGTGCTACCTTATTATGTTTGAAAATCATTGGTTTCTTTGTTTACCTTTTTTTTTTTTTCGTAATGTGAATGTAGTATAGTATTATATAAGGCATTTTAGTCGAATTTAAATTGTTTCTGAGTTAGTTTCTTTGCCGCCACTCCGTCTGTCGGCGCTGACCTAATACACTTGAGAATTTACTTGTAATGAGCATTCTTGCGAATGTTACAAAATAGAAAAACAATCCAGAGTGTTTTAACGCGCATTCTGAATTTTGCGTAGGTTGACTAACAGCGTAAATAATTAGTTTCGCTGCGCTCTAAGTAAAACCAATATTATTTTTCTAAGGTGCTGTCTTCGTCGTTCAGTTCGACAGCACAAAAAACGGTAAATGCTCGTGTTTCTGTTACAAACAAGTGAATGCTCAGGTGTATCAGCATGTCATCATCAGCCCTTTATACTGTCCCACTGCTGGGCACGGGCCTCATCTCACTATGAGAAGGATATCAGCGTAGATTAATATTTATATATATGTATAACTGGAAATGTATCAGCGCCATATGATGGCCATAGGCATGGAGCTATTATTCTTTGCTCCATGGCCATAGGTTTCCGTAGTATTACTTTACTCTATGGCCATAGGCAGGTTAATATTTCTTTGGGCATGACTCAGAGAGGTTGGACGTTTAGGTTATATTTCTTTCAGTGACAATACTATAGTCCGTTCACAGTTATTTTACCTCTAGCTGTTAGATTGGCCAACCTGGGCGTTGTGTTGCTATATTTAGTATCTAATACTCCCATTTTAAATATTATACAGTACTGCTAAAAACGTACTTTTTTTATTGCCTACGCGATCCTATTAAATATTTGGAAGTACCTAATATTTGTAACAAAACCTCTTGATATCGGCTTCGGCTATACGCATGTACATTTATTTTCTTACGAAATAACTAATTTCCTATGAAGATAAATAGTTATAATAAATATTTTGTCTATTTACGTCAATGTGAGGTTTTAATTATCAAATACGAAAACTGCAAATTTAATTATCACATTTATTTTGAATAAGAATGATCCATGCGGACTGCCAATGACGATTCGTAGCTGCTGTCAGATTCTCGGACTGCCAATGCTGATTCGTAACTGCTGTCAGATTCTGTATCAGACTCATAGTTTAATTCTATTATGAACCTGTCCAGCGCAGCATCCATAGACCCATCTGTTTCACGAAGCTTGTCTTCAATGTGGCGCACATGTTCGCATTGTTTTTGCCACATGCCAGTCTTCTGATGATAGATTGAAAAGCTTCTTCAGCTAAATTGACAATGTTGTTTGCCTCTTGTCCTCTTTCACATAGGTACCTGTCATAGCTTTTATCTGATCCTAAAAAGATTCTAGGCACCTCATTCCTGTCAGTTGTTTCTCTGAGCGAAAACTTCTTTTCTTACACTTTGTATAGCCTAATACATTCTATCTGCATCCCGAATCCCTCGTTCAGTCACTCTTGCCTCAAATTTTGGCATTTTTAAGTCTGTCTGCAAAAATCATATAGACTACAATTACTTTCCTTATCATAAAAACCTATATAATACAAAAAACGCGATAGACGTATTTAAATAAGGATTTTCTCTCCATTAAAAAAATGTCTATAAGTATAGAGATAAGACTGACATTACACACTCATAGTGGTTACAGATGGACATTCTAGTTTCCACTAAAATTGGGTAAAATGTTATGCACTGGTAACATACCTGTCATCACAGAGTACCATACCAACATAAAGCAAACAAACACCGACATTTGTCAGAGGTAAAATAACTGTGAATGGACTGTAATAATTATTAGTATTGTCACTGATTTCTTTGGCATGACTCAAAGAGATTGGGTTATATTTCTTTGGCATGACTGGTGACCATAGAGATTGGTGACATTGATTGCTTCTTGTGACATTGTCACTTTGGTGACAAACAGGAGTCAGTATGACAGATTTGACAGATACAAAGTTTGAATTGAATTGAAGTTTTTAGCGGGCGGTGAAGTGAATACACTACAGTAATCAAACTGTAAATGTTTAATAAATAAAAAATGATTGGTTAACAATATTGCACTCATGGTTTTTATTTAAGTTTGCGAAAATGGAATTGGAGTTAACGTTAAAAGAATCATGCAATGGTCTAAAAGCTGTACGTGCAACTGAACGCAAGAAAAGTGCAGAAAATCTAAAAGAATTTCTTATGCGAAATGCTGTGCCGGCCCTTTTATCTGAAAATACATTAAAAAAGAGAGGATATTCATGGAGCAATCTTTTTGACGATATTAACGAATACATCTTAAAGGTAAAATTATGATATATAAATAATAATTTTATCGTAAAGGTATTGATTTTAAAATCTATTCAATAATACATTTATATTAAATTTAGTTTTATGTCTGTGATTTCAAAATAATTATGTGTAGGTATTCAGGCACATAGACTTGGTTGTGCAACACCAAGGTATAAAGCATGTTTTTAATATTTTGTCTTGTCTGTGTTTAATGTTTGTCTAGGGCAGTGGTTCTCAAACTTTTTTAGGGATGGAACCCCAATATTTGTTGGCGCTCTAACATAAAACAAAGCCGAGTCCTATGTGCACTTTAAACTGGCTTCTTTTACTGGCATAAATCTTTATGGAGCCCCTAGAGATGCTTCGTGGAGCCCTGGGACTCCACGGAGGGCACTTTGAGAATGGCTGATCTAGGGTATTCGATGGAATAACTGAAACTATTTTAATGGGACTTTCACTAGAAGATATAAGACTTTGTAGGGCTTCACAAAGGCCTGGTAAGTGGTGCTGTTGTCAAGATGCAGGAAATAAAGTGACTGAAACCTACGAGAACTTCAAAAACTATCATCATATAACCTTTCACACTCCTGGTTGTATTCCTCTCCCAATTCACAATAATATTGTGTGACAATGGTGGATTTTGCCTACTCTCCCATGCTGGTCAGACAGTCTGGTATAGGATTTGATGTCAGATTTTCTATCTTTTCACAAAGTTATCTAATATATAAAATTCTCGTGTCACAGTTTTCGTTCCCATACTCCTCCGAAACGGCTTGACCGATTTTGATGAAATTTTTTGTGCTTATCCGGTATCTATGAGAATCGGCCAACATCTATTTTTCAAAAAAAAAATTTTGCAAAACAATGTTTGCCGGGTCAGCTAGTTTTTTATAATTGCCCGCTTGCCATAGCACAGGCCTCATCTAGTTTGGGAGCAGATGGTTGTTTGTATTGTTCAACAATAATATTTAATATACTTATATTATGTAATCATATTGGATTTATATTACAGGAAACTGAAAAATATGAAACATCCAAGACTTTTGATAGTGTTACGGGACCATTGTGTGCCAATTTATTGCATCTGTGTGTTACTAAAGCTAATAAAGGTATGAGATTTTCATATTAAAATTATCAAAATAGCTGTAAATACAAATATAGGCTTTTATTAAATTTTTACCCTTGCAGCATAGACATCTACTTTTTAAATGTTCTCTATTAGAATATTTGAAAGTAAGAGTATCTGGGCCTGAATCTCAATTAAAAACTATTTCTGAATATAAGTTACTATATAAGGCTATAACTAATAAGGTAATAAACAAATGATAATATTATACTCACACTGAGTAGAAATTCAAGGTCATAACTTTGTATTATTGATATGACGAGTGTCATTGTATTTGTTTTTAAATATGATGGTAAAATCATTTAATTTTAAATACCTAATACCTCTATACTAAAAGATGTCTTTTATTACTATTCATTACCCAACTGAAAGAGTTTATAAAAAGGTGTTTAAAATTTAATAATCATGAAATAAACTTAGCAAGTTCAGTACAATGGTGAACATGCTGCAGGTTCTTTCTTATCAAGGCTGTATTTGTGAAAATATGTTAAACTAGCCTCCTTTTAATTACCTGTGTGGTTGTTGGTTATTGCAACACAATATAGCTAATGGCTAATGTGTTATACTGATGTATAAGTTGTATTACTACAAAGTTTAATGACAATTCATTCAGTAGCTTTTGTATTAACCTCTTGTATGCCGGAATGCCAGACACAATTAAAAAGCTATTGTGTCTCACGTAGATCTGCGTTCCGGCATACAAGGGGTTAAAGAGTAGAAACATCTCAAAATCATATATCTATCCATCTTCCCCCCAAATGGTTGCATTTATAATAGTAGTAAGATTTTAATTGGTTCATAACTTTTTTTACAGGTAAAGCATATATTAAATGTGATAAAATAACAGACATATGCTTGTATGTCTTGAATGATAATCGCCTAGCAAAGGCAATAGGTGACAGTTATTTGAATTTACTATTTAAAGATGTGCTGCCATGTGAGTACTATCTGGGATTTATATCACCATCTACATGGAAAGGTGAGTTTCGTATATAATCTATAGCTATATACTATCAGAGTATACCTGGGTTACTGGTACTCTGGGTTTCTTTTAAGTAACCCAAACCAATCAACCCTATGGACAGGCCTATGGTCATACATCAGTCAATCTCCGGAAAAGCTATTATTTTGGCAAATTTGGTTAGATTAAAGGATTCAGGCTCCAAGGCAAAGGCCTTGGATCACCACTGGGATAGTTCTAGGATCATGATGTGAAAAGGTACTTGCCATTTTTAAAAGTGTATTTTTAGTATTTGGGTTATATTGCTAGACCTCATGGAAAAATTATATGCTTGTGACAAAAATAATTATAATTGATAAAAATAGCAATTAAGCACTTATTAAAAAAAAAGAAATGCTTCTGAAATTAAAAGAGATAATACTGCACGGTTGGCGTAGTGGTTTAAGCGGCCGCCTCGCCGCTTGACACTGCGCCGTGTGTTGTGGGTTTGATTACCACACGAGACAACACTTTGTTTAGTTTACAAATTGTTGTTTCGAGTCTGGGTGTTCATTGTGTCCGTTAGTTATATGTTTGTAAAGTCCCCGCGACACAGGATTTAGTCCTAATGCGGGAGTTGCCTTCCTTAAAAAAAAAAATTAAGATTTCAAGGAAACCTTATGGTTAAGTACTTCATGTTTAAATAATAGCAATTTATTTCAGGTTTACTGGATGTTTCTGTTGCTGCATGTTTTTCTAGTCACTCAAAACTGGATAGCTTTGCTAAGCTTAGATTAGTACTTCTCATATTAAAAAGTGGAAAAGAAAATTCTCAGTTTGTTCGACCAGTTATTGATGCATTGCCATCTTTAGAAAAATATTTCATGAACATTTCAAATGACAAGAAAGTACAAGATGTTGTTACAGAAATAATTGTTTTGCTTTTGGATATGGTAATACTATATTTGTTTATATCTGAAAATAGCTTTTAATTTTTAATATCTGTTAGGTATTTAATTAATGCATTTATTGTTTCAGCTCTCCTCCGAATACCGTCTAACCATGTGCCACTTTATAGAAACTATGTTACCAATAATATTAAAATTCTATGATCAAAATAAGGATCAAAAGAAAAAGGTACCTAAAATAATTATTGTTTGGATCAAACCCAATATTTATTTTACAAAACACCTCCAAAACTTCAGATTCATCACTCCTAACGGCCCTGTCACGACATACAGCGGCGAGCCTTTTCGATCATAGCGCGCGTTACTCCATTGCGGCCGCGCGCCGCGAGAATAAACGCGCCATGCACATGCCCCTGCCGCGCCGCTCGCCGCTTAGACCGATCTCGTGAACAGGCCCTAACATTGCTTAATAATGTTGATGATATTTGCAGTTATTTATACAATATCAGATGGCATTGACAAAAATTCCAAGCACTTATGATAAAATAATATTGATTATAATTGTTGGCTACTTGAATAATAGGTACCTATATCAGTTTGATATCTGACTGGAATCTGTATTAGGACAATTAAGAATATTCATTTATATCATAATATTAAGTATCATATTATGAGTTGAGGTTTATTCTTTTTAGTCTAATTTATTACTTTTTGTCTAGTAAGTACTTACCATTCATTGGTGGTTGCCGGAATTGGAAGTAATCACTAATTATGTAAATAATAAGACAATGCCACATTTGGTCTCCTTATTGCCACATTTGGTTGATACGACAGTATGACATATTTTCAAACTACATATGACATATACAAGCTCTACACCAAATTTCAGTTCAATACGAGCAGTAGTTTAATCACTAGACAAATGTTTAGTTTTGAGACTAAACTGGAACAGGTCGTAACTCTTTCGCCAGCTGTTCCGCGCCCGTAGTAAAGGTCATACACCTTAAAACACTAAAAAAATATGCGTTTGCGTGTTTACATTACATAATCTGCTTAAAATTTAGCAAAATTCAATTCATTAGGCTATCGCAATAAGGACGAATAAGCATAACATCTCACTAAAAAGTCGCACACTTTCACACTTGTATGCCATCTTACTCTTATTCGTGATAATAGTAAGAGAAAGAACGATAGGTCACTCGTACACAATGTTTCGTTGCTATGGCAACTTGATAGCTATTGGTTACGGACTTCTTCATTGATAAATGTGATACTCGTCACGCGATTGCGAAAAATATGGCGGAATTTGTTGAGTTTATTACGCGGTGCGCAGGCGAATATTGAAAATAAACATTGCTTATTGTTTAATGCACTCTGGATACCTTAAGGTGTTCAAAAAGCAACTGGTGTGAAGTGAAAGTGTTTTTCTTTGTATGACAAGGCACCGTTATATTTTGTGATAATAATATGATACTTACGAAAATAATTTCAATTTAGTGATAGTACTGCCTCGTTGCTCTCGCGGCATTAATGTGCGCGTGGGATTGGGAGGTCTCGGGTTCGATTCCCGGGTCGGGCAAAGTGTAATTGGTTTTTCCGTTAGGAAATTCTCAGTAGCAGCACGGAGTCTGGTAATGTGCCCGGTACGGCCATAGACTCGCCCCCTGTTACGTGGAGCCTAAAATTCATGGCGAAATGTGGGTGTAATATTACACCTCTGTTTACCCCTTCGGGGATACAGGCGTGAATCTATAAATAAATAAAAAAATTGTGATAGTATTTGTTTAGAAGTATTTTAGCGTTTAATCAATTAAAAAGCTTGGTAGCCGACAGCGAGTTCGTTGTAAAACTATAAAACAATATCGTACGGCTAAGTTGTGTGTAAATTAGAAAAAAAATACTTTGTCATAATTATGTACCTACTTACGTCTGTGCCGTGCCGCCGCCCGTCGCTAGATAGGTATGTACTATGTATGTATCCACAGTCGTAATCAACTAATAGAACGTTGTCATTCATGGTGATCCCAGGTTAGTGTAATAATAATAATATAATATAATAATATTCTACCACATTCACACAACACCATCTGGTCCCAAACTAAGCAGAAGCTTGTACTATGGGTACTAGATAATGGATAAACATACATATATACTTTTTTTTTTTGTAAATACATACATATTATACATAGAAACACCCAGATCAAGACAAACACCCATGTTCATGCACACAAATGTTTGAATTGAGCGGGAATCGAACCCGCGACCTTCGGCGTAGCAGTCGCTTACACTCCCGCTGTGCCAACCGGTCGTCAACTAAATATTATATGTAAATATTATACATTGCGTTTGCGTATTAAATTTTAATTTGTTTGAAAAAAAGAGATTCTCAATTTTCATTGTAATAAATTGAAATTTGGTATAGAGCTTGTATATGTCACGTACTATATGGGGTTTAAAATAAAGTCATACCGTCGTATCAACCATGTATAGGGTACACAACTACACACACAACACAGTTATTCAGCCATAAAAGTGCATCTTTAATCGATAATATAAGGCTTGTGCAGCTTGGACTATATTAAAAAGCAAATCAATTGCTGTATATCTAATAGCTCTCATTTAAGTGCATCATTTGCTGGTTGACCATCATATTTACATAACATAACACATAACTCCACGCTTCGATCCCCGGAGGGGTAGGCAGAGGTGTATTACACACCCACACTTCGCCAGATATGTTTCGGTCCCAATGTAATAGGGGGCGAGCCTATTGCCATCTACCAGGCACATTATTAAGCGAGCGATGATTAATACTTTTAGTACACACATAACTGTCAGAGGTGTGTGCCCAGGGTAACTGGGGATCGAACCCGAACCACCATCTCGGCAGTCCGTTATGTGCACCACCGGGCTATCGCCGCTTTTTTTCCCATCATATTTAGTTATTAATAATTATATATCTACTTCCTCCGACTAGACTCGACTGCCTCCGGGGTCCAATGGATAGCGTATGCGACTGCTGCTCGGAGGTCTCGGGATCGATACCCGGGCCGGGCAAAAGTGTTACTGGGTTCTTCCGAATTCTCAGTAACAGCACGGAGTCTGGTGAAGTGCCCGGTAACGGCAAAAGGCCCTATTACGTGGGACCTAAAAAAATATGGCGAAATGTGGGTGTAATATTTACACCTCTGCCTACCCCTTCGGGGATACAGGCGTGAGTCTATAAATAAAAAAATATATATCTACTTTAAATTGTTACTTTTTTTTAGATTATGTTGTTCAAGTTATTGTATTTGGCTATTGCACTGCACCACCCTCAAGGAAAGCGTCAAAATGAAGAAGGTAGTCTTGCAAATAACTGGGAACAATGGAACAAATATTTGAATAGTGTTACTGAATTAATATGTTTAGAAGTAGCTTATATGCAAAAAGCTAGGAGACAAAATGACAGAACATTTCAAAATTGTTCATCTTTTCACGACTTAGCTGCATCAGTATATTACCAGGTAAACAATATTTTATTATTATTATTATTTGTTTCTCTTTCACGGGTATTATTCAAATTTGTTAGGACAATACTCGGCCCTTTGGCAGGCGTACACGGAGACATAGGTCCAACGCGCAGAGGCCCTTGGAGAGCTTTAATCTAGAATGTGATGGGACACCTACTGAGGAGCCTCCATCACTGCACTATTAAGTACAGTCACGGGTTAGCCGCAGCAGGTGACGGACTATTATAAGCTACTTATATGGAAACTAATTACTCTGGGCTATTGGGATGGGTGTTAAATGGATTGGTTTAGATGAAAACTATAGATGAATGCCGGCGTCTGCCCTAAGTACTCTTATAGTACGTCGAAAAGGGGCAGACGGTGACTTGAAAATTCACTAGATGGGCCCTATCTAAATAGCCGCCAAGGCAAACAAACTCTACCACAAAGGCAACAAGAGGGCAACACCGGTGTGAGCAGCTAGGGGTGTCGAGCGGTGCGGCACCGGTTTCCCCATCGCGGGTCTCGGGTTCCCCGTAATTACGCCCTAGACAATGACACTTCCACCCCCGAGCAAATAGCTCTTGCGAATTCCCTCTGGCCGGCCGACTAAAGCAAGCCAGAGTCGAGAGTCCTGCGGCCGCTCTTGGAGATCCACTCCGACCAGCCAGTAAAGGCAAAGCCGGAGATGAGGCCCTGACCGATTCCCTGAAGTATTCGGGACCGCAATGTCGCCACACACATTCACCTCGTCACAAAGCTGCCCTACGGTTTGTAAGCTTTCTTTCTATCCTGAAATATTTATGACAATACAAAGGTGATGTTGGAAAGCTGTTACTCTGCCCTCTGAGATTGCGTTAGTCTCATGATGAGATAACGACTGCCCCAGAGGGGTATTATAATTATTATATTTAATCAAGCAGGCCATTGAGACAACTGATGATGCCTGTATCTCGCTTTTCTACTGGTTTTCATTTGCAGCTAAGTATTTGTCCAGTCGGTTCTTAAATTGGTTTATGTTGTCAGCTGTGATCACGTGTTCTGGAAGTTTATTCCACGCTCTGACCACTCGGTTACTCAAAAAGTGCTTGTGTGGATTATTGTTTGAGAAACTGGTACATAGTTTTAAGGAATGGCCTCTTAGATGGGTATTTTCGTTACGTGTGTAGATGTGTTCAAAGTCCTGAATGTCCTAGTGTCCAGTTAGGATCTTGTATGTTTCGATCAGATCTCCACGGGCCCTGGGATCCTTCAGGGTTGTGAGCCTTAACATCTTTAGGGGTTCTTCGTAACTTCGTTGTTTTAGGATTCGTGGAATTTTCGTGAAGCTGCGCGGTACCTTTTCCAGAAGGTCGATATCCTTGGCAAAATAGGGGCTCCAGGCTTGAAATGATAAATTATAAGTTAGACGAGGATTGCTTTCGCCTATGTGTAGTACAGTGCATTTCGAGGCGTTAAGGTTAATAAGACATTCTTTGGTCCAGTTAGCTATTCTGATTAGATCCTCTTGGAGGTAGTGATAATCATTTAGCGGATTCCCAAATATGTTGATGTCGTCTGCAAAGATGCTGACATTGCAAATTGGAGATCGAAGGTGTACAGTATGTACAACATACATTTTGAACAGATTAGTGGCATAATTTGTACGAAACTTCTGTGTATATGTAAGATTAAAAATATATTGGATTGTATCAAAAGGTCAATGTTAAAGATAAGGAAACATATACGCACGTGCACGTCACATACACGTGCACCCTTATCTGCGTCGGTGGTTTCAGATTAGCGTTTTATACGCGCGTATAAGCTCGTTTTTGGAAGCGCATGTAGGCGCGTATAGGTGCACCTTTTGGCACACGCGCAACTCGTACGAGCGTTGACGCGCTTCTAAGCTCGTATAACCGCGAGCCGTCAGAAATATGGCCGTTTAAGCGCGCCCGGTTTTTTGAAGCACGTAATGTAGCGCGCGTGTAAGCGCGTATGATAAAACGGCCGTATACGCGCAGAAAAATTGGCTAATCTGAAACCGCCCTAATACGGAAACGAAAGCGATACGGCGACTGCTTGCGTGACCATTTCCTATGATTTAGCATATGGAATATAAGATTCTAGGAGTAGTAAAGCTTGCCATTTATTTCTATATTTAATGAAATATAATAGTTTGAGTTATCTGTTTACATTTATATATATATTTTGTTATTACAGGTATTCAAGCTGTTGGAGAGAAATGATAACGAAGACGAAAGTGCATCCAAAAAGTTAAGGTTGAATTTCAATAAGAATAAAACTTTTAGCGACCTTGTAAATGAATTGCAGCAGAATCATATACCATGGTGAGCCCACACTCTTGCTTTCCCTTCCTATCCCATTAGTTAAACTTTGTTTACGTTACATTCAACTCACGCTCGTAGTTTACTCACGAACATCACTATTGTAACAGTTTTGATGGCAAATAAAGGATTATTATATAAAATATATCTCTATCTATGCCTTATTCTTTTTGAAAATGGCTTGTTGCTCGAATAACTTCTGGTGTGTGAGACATGGCTTACCTACAGTTAGGCCGCAGGTTGTTTGAAGCCCAAGACAGAGTTTTATATTAAAAAATAATATAATTAGATGCCTCATACCTATGTTAAGTTGGTATTTGTATGTGTTCCTTTTTTATATATTTTTAGGATGGGGATTATACAAGTATATGTTAAAAAGTACAGTGGCAGCATATCAACGTGTGATTATTTATCTCTGCTTAACAGTCTCCAGACTATATTGGCAAATAATACTAGTAATTTGGACTGGGATGTGTTTGAAGAGCTCACATGTTTAGTGTTACAAAATTTATATCAAATGAAGTACAAGAGTGATGAATATGACAACATCTTAGTATCTCTATGGAATTCTGGCGTCAGGTAAGGCTGTTGCCTACATTTTGTTTAATATTTTTGCACTGAAATGGAAATTACCGTGCTTAAACTTTAAGTAATAACTAAGATTCCTTTTTGCGATAATATCTAAGACTGACTTCAAAACGTAGACTACGTAGAGTATTGTTTTTAATCAATTCCACAAGTAGTCCGGCAGATAGAGCGTATGGCAAAACATCATTTGATTTTAATGTGTTCTGAATCAGTGTAGTAATTTAATTGTTAATTATAAATGATTGGTTTCAGAAACTGCAACTCTATAAATGCGTCGCACAAAGCTGTACATGTAATTATACAGCATCTAATGAAACTCGATACGGTGAAATGCCCACAAACGCAAATTCTAATGAAACTGTACACTGAGAAAGATATGCCAGTGACCACCCATAGCGTCCAAACTTTGAGCACAGTGTTCGAACATTGTTATAGTAAATGCAGTTCTGAAGGTTTTAGACTTAAATGCTTTTCATGGTTGACTGCAGGCGATCTGGCATCTGTTTGCGCAACTAGCACAGCAAAGTTACTTTTAAGATTAATTGCAAATGATAATGTGATGATCACGCCATTCTGTGCTATCGATAATGAATATGAAAGGTTACGTGAAATATTATTCGATTCCAACGAAAAATGTATATTGTTCAGCGAATTTGAAATTGATAATTTGAAGAAGGAATCAAAGCAGGAACCACGTCATGAACAAATTGAATTCGTTGCTGCGGTGGAGACGCAAATACAGGCACATTTTAAAACTGTTCTCATTGACGCCATTTCAAAGTTACGGCAAAAAGAAGGAGATTTATTACACTGTATCAAAATAGTCAAAGTTCTCGTGTCATATTTGGATGTAGTTATTAGATATAATATAAAAACTCGAGATGAGATCGAATTTTGTGAGCTATATGGTCTTTTGAAGAGAGGGCTAACTCCTTTGTATTCAACATTAAATGTAATGCTGCAGAGTAACGCTCAGATTCCGATAAAGATTACCACACTTCAACTTGTCAAAGAACTTTTGATGACTGACTTTGATTACCTGCTTGCAAATTTGCTACGGTCGACTATCGAAGGTGATTTGTTTCATGGCATCAATAATGTATTAAATACAGAAGTGCAGTCTAACGATAATGATATCTCAATAGAGGGAGACGAAGACGATATGAACTTCGAAGCGTTGAAACATCACTGTTACTATGTCCTTGCTGCGTATTGTAGGAAAGAGGCAGAGTATCGGGAAGAAATACTCAAACTAATATTAGATGATAGTGTGTACAGTTATTCCTCTGATTTGCAATGTATGTTTCAAACTATTGACATATTAACTGATTCCAAAGTAGACGACCCACCTTTAGGTAAGTAATTAATATTTCAACGTGATTTTGGTAGTTTAAAAAAATATTTTTATTACATATTATTTTTCTACTTTCAGGTTTAGTTTTTACAATGTTGCAAAGCATGTGCCAGAAATTGTACAGGAATGCTAAAGCTTCCTATGGTATACTGAAAGTTTTAGTCAATATAATTCACAAGTTGTGCCTTGATGATACTGTTAAGAAAAATAACTGTGTTATTATGATTAAGAGTTATTTGCGTTTAAGTGGCGATATGTATTACCCGGCTAGAGTTGCGTGTCTTGTGTACGAATGTGCGGCGAAACTGATGGTATTGAATGACAAACAAGATGACGCTATAGATAAAGCTTTTGAAGAAGCTTTCATGAGTAAAATCAAAGGAAGCGTTCATAACATGCGTCTGTACTGCTGTTATTTACTGAAGTTGATTAGCAATTACTGGGGATATGACACGGAGACATTAACTTCGGATCTGTTGGAAATATTTTTGATTGATGTAAGTATTTTATTTTTAGTGGATTGATCTAGTTTTGTTATCTAATATAGTAGTTTGGTTATGGCTGCCAAACATTTGGCATATTACTCACGCGTGATAGAATGGCTAGCTTATGGTTAATCCAATTGGGTTCTAAATTAGGTAACATAATGAGGACATATGTGAATAAACTTCTACTTATATATTATGAATGACTGCCTCCGTGGTCCAGTGGTTAGCGTATGCGACTGCTGATCGGAGGTCCTGGGTTCGATTCCCGGTTCGGGCAAAAGTGTTTACTGGGTTTTTTTGAATACTCAGTAGCAGCCCGAATGCCTGGTGATGTGCCCGGTAACGGCAATTGGCTCGCCCCCTATTACGTGGGACCTAAAAATTCATGGCGAAATGTGGGTGTAATATACCTCTGCCTACCCCTTCGGGGATACAGGCGTGAGCCTATAAAAAATATATATATATATGAATGGTAGCGATAGCCTTGTGAAGATACCAACAGACTGCCATGTAGAGGGTATCGGGTTCAAATCCATAGCGCGCACCACTGACTTTCCGGAATTATGTGCGTATTGAATTGTTAATGATGTTGCCTTGTGCCTCGGAGAGCACGTTAAGCCGTCGGTCCCGGCTGTCATGAAGATCTATGAGAGTCGTTATAGAGAGTAAGTACTTCTGAATAAACTGTCTCTAGTCCTTACCTTGGCATATCGCTTTCCCTTTGGGCAGAGGTTAGACAGGCAGTCGCTCTGTGGCAAAGCTAATATTCAGGCAAATGCGGTTAGACTAGTATGCGGACCACGGGCTACAACGTGAAATCTCGAAAACTGCTTGATATGTAAAATGTAACTTCGTCTGGTAGATAGTTTACAAGTACCTAGGAGATATTTTGTGATAGATTCGATAGTACCACAGCAGGTGACGGTGATGGTGACCGGTCGAGATGAAATCGAGTGAAAATTCTCTTAGTGTATGTATTTACAATAAAATATACTTTTATATTGCTGTTTCAGGTGGCAAGTGATAGCCACGAGCTGGTGCTTAAAGACGAAGCAGCTAACAGAACTGCTACAGTTCTACATTGTTTCTTGGCGCTGGCGCAGTCAAAAACGTCAGCCATACAGAGTATAATACTTGAAATTATTTTCTTGCAAAAGGATAAAAGTTTAGACAAACACCTGATTGTGAAGGTATTGAACAGGATTGTCAATAGTGCAGGGATTGAAGACTTAACACTTTATTTGGTTAACCATATTTTGACTGTTGCACATTTTTGGTTTAACAAAAACTATACTGTAGAAGACTTGCCGATCACTTTGTTTGGCTATGATGATATCGATATGTTTATTGAAAAACACAAAGGATGGTTAATCGCAGGCGATATACTATGGCGAAAGAATGGTAATGTGCGCCAGGGAGATATATTACAGTATGTCGTAAATACACAAGCACAACCTATAGAAAATATCCTCGAGGTAAGTGCTCAGGTACAAGTACGAAATGTTCAAATGAACGTGGGAAGTGCCAATAACAAGCAATGAAACTAATATTTTTTTATATTTTCAGATGTGTTTCTCAAATATCATAGCTTTATGTCTACCTTACATTGTAAGCGAAAAGTATAACGTTGATTATTACCCTATTGAAAGGCTGAGCGATTTCAAAAAGTCTTTGAAGCATGCAAATAAAATGTTCAAAGAAACGTGTGAAATATTAGAGAACAGCAGATGGAGCGGCCTGTTCGTTGAGAATGTGGGCGAGTTGCTATTGTTGGCAGCCACTCATATGAGGGACTATGGTGATACGGAACTAATGTTTGATATCAAATTGACGCAACAACGTCAATATAACTACTACCCCAAGAGGATCTTTGTTGCGATACTTGAATATTTCGAAGTAAGTTTATTTTTGTGACAGCGTCTTTTTCCTATTTGTTTACCTACATTTTCTTTAAAATGTGTAAATTTTGACATGTTTTCAGACACTCATAGATGAAAATGTCATTCAATATCTATGCAAAAATCAAGCGACGACGATATTCACAATATTATTTAGATTATGGAAAAATGTTTTGCAAGAGAGCATATTTGAATGGAAGGTTCTGGCGTTGCACGCCTACGTTACGTTCTTAAAAAGCATTCCTTTGGGTTTCCCTTCCGACGCATTTGTGTGTAACTACGCGTGTAACAGTTTAACCCACGCCATCAAGAAGTGCAATGACAAAAATGAGATGAAGGCATTCACCAAAGCGTTGAGGATCATGCTGGATTACCTGTTGCCTATTAAAGCATCTGTCATGCGAAAATCATTGCTGGAGTTACTGCCTGTCCTAATTGTTAAAAAAGAGGGCGGGTTTGGAAAAGAGTGTGCGTCGTTTTTAGACCATTTGCGCATCGATATGAAGGATTACTTGAGAGAAAGTGAAGACGTTGTCGATTATCTTCATTCCATGTCTCAAGGATCCGTTGATAACGGTCGTTGCCCCAATTTGAGTGTATTCAAAGAAAAATTAAGAGCTCATGAACTAAGCTTAAATCGTCCAAGGTAAACACCATCATGCTTCTATTTTTTCAGATCTCTTAACCTGAATATAACCTGACGACTGGTTGGCGCAGCGGGAGTGTAAGCAACTGCTACGCCGAAGGTCGCGGGTTCGATTCCCGCTCAAGTCAAACATTTGTGTGCATGAACATGGATGTTTGTCTTGGTCTGGGTGTTTCTATGTATAATATGTATGTATTTACAAAAAAAAAGTATATATGTATGTTTATCCATTGTCTAGTACCCATAGTACAAGTTCTGCTTAGTTTGGGACTAGATGGTGTTGTGTGAATGTGGTTGAATATTATTATATTATATTATATTATTACCTATTCATACGATATTATTGTTTCAGTCATGAAACCTTGCTGAACATTCGCCATTTTTTCATTTGCAACAAGGAAAACATACATAAGTTATACAATGAGTTGGACACTAAGAAATTCTCTGAAGATTGTGCGAATAGTTTGATACATAAAATGATCCATGCACTATGCAATATTTTAAAGTCAGGATATGATGAAAAGGTAATTGACTTGAATTTATTGTATTTGGTTTATCGCATGGACTAGCATGTATGGCGACTTGTCAAGTCATACACAAACAAATAGGTATTTTTTAAAGACCTGAAAACTCTTTTTACCCACCTTGAAAATCAGTATTTTTCACAATTATGTCTGTGATAGTACATCATACCGTTTGGCTCATAGTAGCTACAGATGATATTTTCTTTTTTATTAGAATTTTCTTTATTTTCAGACTGTAAGAGAGGCTTGCAACTGTTTGTCAGAAATCAGTTCGTACGACCTAAAGACCTTAGTGACCGTACCACCAGCTGACACTGACCGCGTAACAAACGTTAACCCTAAAGATTACTTTGCACTAGTAACGATAAAGGCCCTTCTAGAAGTGTTCTTCGACGAAGATCCCAATGTCACCAACGAAGTTTCTGAGACACTCATTAATCTTATGAAGTGCTTTGACATCGATGATATCACAGGTTATATTTTGCTGCTATTTTATTTAAAGTGGTATTCTATAATAATACTCATGCTTACGTGTGCGCGACTGCCCATAAGAAAATCTCAAAACGAAATGATTTCGGATTTAAGACGTAGCTCTTGATGATTTTTATGACATAAAACAGAGACAAACAAGTATTGCCCAAGTTTCGGAGGCACTGATTAATCTTATGAAGTGCTTTGACATCGATGATATCACAGGTTATATTTTGCTGCTATTTTATTTAAAGTGGTATTCTATAATAATACTCATGCTTACGTGTGCGCGACTGCCCATAAGAAAATCTCAAAACGAAATGATTTCGGATTTAAGACGTAGCTCTTGATGATTTTTATGACATAAAACAGAGACAAACAAGTATTGCCCAAGTTTCGGAGGCACTGATTAATCTTATGAAGTGCTTTGACATCGATGATATCACAGGTTATATTTTGCTGCTATTTTATTTAAAGTCGTATTCTATAATAATACTCATACTTACGTGTGCGAGACTGCCCATAAGAAAATCTCAAAACTAAATGATTCCGGATTTAAGATAGCTCTTGATGATTTTTATGACATAAAACAGAGACAAACAAGCTTTGCCCAAGTTTTTTTGCGTTGGAAGTAAGCAAAAAAAGCTTTGCCCTTTTCTTGGATGTTTTTACGCTTTCTCGCACATACGCGTATACGCACATACGTGCACAAGTTTGAGCGACGTAGACTTTTATTATTCGTTTCCTTTCATTTAGTTTAGATACCCAATATAATTGTGGGAACTTTTATTACAATATGATCGTAAGTTTAATTTGCTTAGATTTATAAAATGTTGTCTTTATCAATTTTAGATTTAGAAGATGTTGACAAGCAAATATTAAAACCACTATCACCCGCTGTCAAAATAACAAACGATACTAAAGTAGATGGCATGAAGTTCGAACAGTACAATTCGATCTTTCCTGATGGCATATTTCTCAACGCTCTCCTCAATAAAAGTAAGGATGATTGGCTAAAAGAGGTCACATGCACTTTGTTAGAATTTGTTACTTCATCCACAAATTATGTCAGTAATTTACGTGAAGTCTGTATTTTGAAGGTACGTTGTTGATGTAAATACCAGTATTTTAAACTGTTTTAATTAGTATTAGTAATTTTGCCAATTGGCCTCAATTTTGTTTTCTCCGTGATTATTTTCCATATTATTACTATTCGTAATTTTATCAATTGGTCTCAATTATTTGACACAATTTTTGTTTATTTTCTAGTCGCACGTTTGCCGTAAAATATTACCAGCTCTCATAGGGCTCTTACTGCAATGTTTAACTGAAACTCGCATTAAAGCCATGGGGGCACACATCAATAAGTTATTCAACTTCATTTTCGAACAAACCTTTGAAAACGCGTTAGAAAGCAGTAGCGATAGCAACTACGCGTCGAAAGCAGCGGAAACTCTGACGGATGGACATAAAACTATCGTTCAGTATATGCTCGATATTGTGGATTTTGTTCGTGTTCAAAGAAACTACTATAAAATGCGGTAATAATTATTTTTTTACACATTTTCTCTTTTTATATTATCAATGCTTTTTATTTTTATGTTGATGGAAACAAATTATCATATTGTTTGTCAAAGTCCGTCAGCAGTAGCATAATTTGTCTACAATGCACTGTAAACAAATTATGCTATTATTGATAGTGACGTTAGAATCGAATGAAGATATTTTTCACAGACCTGGAGAGCCAAAGAAGACTCTTAACATCTTAGAATTAGAATACGACAAAGTGGCATGGGCAGCGGCGGTGGTCGATCAGAATTGGGCAGCTATTTACTACGGAGAGATCTGGGCCGTGTTCCAAAACGAAGGATTGTCGCCTGCGTCGCCCGAGGCCACCACCAGTTTGCAAGGTGGCGAGAACCTGCAGCGAATATTTAGAAAAGTTAGTGGTTGTGTACTATATTTGAATCTGTATCTATAAAACTAGACGATGCCCGCGGTTACACCCGCGTTGTTTAAGGCTACTGCTCTGCTCCCGTCGCTCATAGCGTGATGTTATATAGCCTATAGCCTTCCTCGATAAATGGGCTATCTAACACTGAAAGAATTTTCAGATCAGACCAGTAGTTCCTGAGATTAGCGCGTTCAAACAAACAAGCAAACTCTTCAGCTTTATATATTTGTATAAGATTCTTATGTTACTGACTGACTGACAGACAACACTCGGCTGAAAGTACTGGCCGGATTACGCTGAAATTTTATATGTTTGTTGTTTGGGTGAAGTAGGTACGCATTAAGTAAAGATTTGAAATTCTCAGGGGATCGGGCGAAATGTACGGGCGGAGCTGCGGGCATCCTTTAGTACTTAATACTTATTAGGATTCATGTAAACCGTTTTTTAGAAAGTAATGAAAGGCGCCGCGCTGAAGGGTTACGGACTATAAACGGTACCCGTATTTTAGCGTGTCATTTGGTAATTGACAACGCAAGAAACCTAGTAGTCATATCTAGGCCACGGCATATACGACGACAATACAGCTCTACTTAGCTACAACTTACAATCAGGTGCTTCCTAACTTGTAAGCCTACGATGATCGTTAAAAAAGGAACATTCAATAAAGTCCTCTAAATAATTCGTCTATAGCCTTAATTCTATATTTTCAGTGTTACGTATCCATCGGCGAAATAGACGCCATTGAGGGCTGTGGTACCGCCCATTTGACTATAGAGAACGAAAAACGCAAGCACCTTATAAACACCGGACAGTATACCGATGCGTTGTTGCTACACGACATAGCGCTCTCTTGCGGCGCGCAGTCCGATCCAGAACTTGAATATGGCGTCGTTAGGTCCCTGCACAAATCCGGGATGCATCATCTTGCATTGCGCTACATTAGGTCTCTGCCAGAAAATGATCAGTTGAACGATGTCAAGTATGATTGTCTAGCTTTTCTCGGTAAGTCTGAATAAAATTATGTTCTTTTTATTTAGTGAGGTTATTCTCAAATGTTAATGTTCCTGAATTTTCCAGGCGATTGGAGCGACTTCGTGGACATCAAAGAGCTGGAGGCAAAGTATAAACAAAAAAATTGTAACCAGAATTCAATCGTCAAAGCCTTCCAATATGCCTGTCTTAAAAATTGCTTGAACATTCAAACAGCGCCCGAATTTGAAGATAAACTGCTGGTACCTCTAAGTAAGGCCAAATTGGCCGTCTCTAGACTATGCCATAATCTGAACATGGAGAACTGTCAGAATATTTATAAGATTTTGGAAAAGTTGCATATGTTTCGTGACATTGAAGATTATTTCGCAGTACGAAGCAATCGATCGCTTTTTTCTGAACTTCTTCAAAGATGGGATGTCGAGAACTTACCACAGTTTCAACATTTCAAACACATTGAGGCGTTGTGTTCACAGCGTGTTGTTATATTAGACCATGCGGCGAAGACTCACAACAGTTTCTTGAACGAAGTTGTTTCATTACAGATACAATATTCTAGTAAGTTTATTTACCTTACACAATGTTCTCTAAACTAGGACTAGTCCTAGTTTAAAGAACATTCCCATACCTAGGTATGCGACTGTTTTTTGGAATACGTAATATTAGCAAAAACTACTCAGGCACATTTAAGAAGTCTCTGCAAAACACCGTACTTTTATTTCAGAAATGGCATTGAACAACCAAAGAGTTCAGATGGCGCAACGTCTGTTGGCCATGGCGAAGAAGTCAGAAGTGAATGATGATATCGCTCTGGTGGAGAGCGAGATATCTTGGGCGAAAGGTCATAAGGAGCTGGCTTTGTCCCTACTTCGTAATATAGTGAATAAACAATCATTGGATACTAAGCTGGCTGCAGTTGCTTTGCGGTAATATACAAATCTTCTAATCATTTCTAAAGTACGCCAAGATTATCATTATCGTTCTAGCGGCTAAAGGTATAATATCCTGGTTAGATCTTATACCTTTAGCCTAACCGTCCTCGTCCGTCCCTCCTTTTACCATCGGTCGACCCGAAAAACGATTCGTCGTCCCCGTTATGTGGTGGACATAATTATCATCCATACTTACCAAGCGCTTTGCTTCGTCTTTTAATATGCGTATTGCCAATTTGCCAAGGTTTCGAATCCTTTGCCTGTGTCTACGTCTTCAAGTCACGGGTGAATAAGTACCTTCAAGAATAGCAATGTCAAGCTATAGTTTACGTGTGATCATTGTCTTGAAATTGAATGAAAATTATTTTTTTGTACTTTTTATTTTAGGCGATACGGTCTATGGATGGCCGATTCGAAACGCGACAATCCAAGAGACATTATTAACAAATATTTACGAAAAAGTCTCAACATGTTAAAACCGGAGCACGTAGATGTAAGGCTGAAGGTGTATCGCGATATTGCAAAATTTGCTGACACTGAATACAAACAGGTAACAAAAATACATAATTTTTGTTTCTTTTTTATATCAGTCTGAGTGTTTGAAGGCGCTGACGACTGTAGCACACAGCTTACACTAGTACGGTCGTCATAGAATTCTCTTATCATAATTGACATGAAAAAATAAGTCCCTGAATTAGATTAAGATGAAATGGTTAAGACTAGGTGATGAAAATAAACTATTTTATTCTGTCTACAAAGATTTTAGTTAAGAAAATAATAATTTATGTAACACCTTATTTTTCCAGGTTGTAACTTATATGAACTCATCGGTATTTGAAAACAGAGTTAAATGTGTTGAAAATATGAAAGGCACGGAGTCTGATCTAATAAAGAGATCTCAGAAATCCCTTACTAAGTAAGTGTGTTTTTAATTTCGCCGGTCGCATGGTAAGTCGGTACACACCAAAACCTTTCTACGATCCGATTCGGGATAACCGCATGAAAGTGCCTTTATTGGTTTTTGAGATGATTACAAATAAACAGACAGACAAAAGCAGTGGCGGGGGAATTCATAATATGTGAGGATCGTGTTACCAAAATCTAATCGAATTTAATAAAAAATTAACCGATTCTGGCAGATTTTTAAGTGTTGGTTTGTTGATAAGATCCAATAAAATACGCAATTTACACATTTCATAGGGAGCCGTCCATAAATCACGTCACACTATTTTCATGATATTTTGACCCTCCTCCGTTATTGTCACAGCTGGTCACATTTGTGGGAACCTCCTCCCTTCTAAGTGTGACTCCATATTTTGCCATTTAAATGTTTCCGATGTGTAAAAATTGCTTAGAGGGAGAAAACTCTAAGCAATTTTTAAATACTTAGATATCGTGGGCTTTATACAGGGTGTCACAAGACCCATCTCCAAGCCGAAGTCTACTCGTTTTGCACATCATGCCAAGTCATACTACGCGAAAATAATACCTGGGAAACGAAATATTTATTAAGTTTAAAAAAATTGACACATTTTATTAGCCGCAATGTATAGAGCGCAATTATCGCTTGTCCCGTGCCTCGGAGAGCACGTTAAGCCCTCGGTCCCGGTTGTCATGAAGATCTTTGACAATCGTTACAGGGCGTCAGTACCGTCTAATCAACTGACACTAGTCTAAACCATGGTATATCGCTATCCCTTCGGGTTGCGGAGGTCAGACAGGCAGTCGCTCCGTGGAAAAGCTAATATTCAGCCAAAATCCGGTTAGACTAGTAAGCGGACCCCAGATTGAAACTGGGATAACGCTAAGAGGATGATGATGATGATGTATAGAGCGCAAATGCAAAAAAAATAAAATGGCGCCAGAAATGCATCGTACCTACGCCGGCCGTATCTACCTACACCATGCGCCGCGGTCGACCTAAGGGCGGTTTCAGATTAGCGTATTTTTCTACGCGTATACGGTCGTTTCAGCATACGCGCTTGCACGCGCGCTACATTATGCGCTACAAAAAACCGTACTCGCACGGGCATATTTCGGCGTGTTCGCTCGAAACGGTAGTGATATCGTATCAGTATAGCGCTTATACGAGCTTAGACGCGCGTCAATGCTCGTACGAGTTGCGCGTGTGCCAAAAGGCGCGCCTATACGCGCCTACATGCGCTTCTAAAAACCAGCTTATACGCGCGTATAAAACGCTAGTTTGAAACCGGTTTATGATCACGTGGTCGCGCGGCCGAGGGGAATGAATTCGCAGCTGATTGCTATAGTAGGCACACACTGCGTTTAGGGAACTTTAAAGCCATTTTAGGGAAATATTGAAAATTTTGTTTATGTTTATTTGGAAGAAAGTTTACATTTATCATTCCAAACACGATTTTGGAATAATTAGAAAAAAAATGTCGTGACTTTGAGCCTCAATATATCCTGAACCAGTAATTTCCCAGGTATGATGCCGGAGTAAAAAATTATCGTAATAATTGGTACAATATGGGGTTTCAGTTTTCGTTAAGGGTCTTTTTTTTACATCCTGTATATGACAGAATGTTAGCCATCCTATCACCCGTTTTCATACTTTGTCGACCCCCTACCACTCTTTAAAACTGTGACATAATTTGCGGGTGGCTCCTAAACTATGTTTGTGCTAATTGAGTTGTTTACTCGTGCTTCAGGGAAGAAGGCAAAGCTTTAGCAACGAATAAACGGTTTAAGGAATTAGATGAAGCAGAAATCGCAAACACTCGGGCTGAGAGAGAGAACTACTTACAACTGGCGATGAAGTAGGTTCACTAACTACTTTTTTTAACATGTATTGTACAAATGTCTTGTTATTAGTTACAATCAATACTAGAAACATTTGTTTGCAATACTCTTATATCAGAATATATAATTTTGTTACAGATATTATTTATTATCGTTAAGACAGTGCAACGATAGTAACTTGTCAGTATTCAGAGTGATATCGTTGTGGCTGGATAACCGAGATTTCGAGTTCCCTGAAGGCGATTCTGAAAAATTTGCGGACCTTTTGCACTCGATACCGTCTTGGAAATTCGTCACTATACTGCCTCAACTAGCGCCACGGTTAGACAATGAGGATTCTGCTTTCATAAATAATTTGAAAAAACTGTTAAGTAAGTTTATTTTAATTTATGTTTACCATTAATTTGTTTATGTGCTTTTGATACAGGACCACAGTTACAGGACTATTTCTAAGAACTAGATTAGTTTAACTACAAAAACGCCTTTCGAATAGATAACAAAGTCTCTTACTGCTGCTTTGATCAAAAGTTGATATTGTCCGTGTGGTCACAGAATAAACAGTACTTACGTACAGAAGCACCACTTCTCAAACCAATTAATTGAAATTGCGACTCTTGCTACTAAGCAACAAAGTGCAATTCAGCTCGCGTAAGCACTCAGTGCCTAATGCAATATTCACCTAACCGTTCCCGCTCTTTTCTAACATATAACGCTGTCGCTGTCTGGTGCGGAGTGACGCGCTAGCTGTCGCGCTAGGGTTGTCGACTTGCCGCTGCTACTATAATATTTATTCATCGTCTATCTACCTACTTGACCACGTACCTAATAATAAATAATCATTCTATAAGTATCATCCTATCCAACTATTTGAGCTCGTAGAACAAAAACCACAAAAAATCTGGTCGTTTACATTTTCACTATCCTATTCTTAGTTATTTCCTAAACGTGTGGATCGATTTACATGATTCAAACAGATAAAATGGTTTTTGAACTAGATCTTTAATTTGACACCATAATCTTTGGGATATCTCAACAAACAAAAAATCTAATTTTCAAGTTGCTCTCGTAAAATAAATAAAATCAAATTTTCAAGTTGACAACCCTTGCGCGACGCGTCGGACGCGGGCTTGGAAGCCGCGCGGAAGTGTAGGCACTTATCGCTGTAGGTACGGCCGAGTAAAGGAGAGCAGCCCGTCCAGCATACGCACCACGAGAAAATTATCTCTACACGCTGACTCTAACATGGTTACACACACGATTCGACTCGTTATGTCAAATGTAGCTATAATAGTCGTTTTTACTTATCTGTGGCATTTCTCTCGACGAATCCTAACATGACGGCCCAATATTACTCGATTAAGACAAATTTTGACAACTAAAATAGTAATAATAGTCGTCATGCTTTCATACGACGAGAACTACACGAGTAACTAAAAATATTTCTTTAAAACAACAAAGAAAATGGCAGTCCCTTATTATAATTATTTAATAAACTTATATGAAGAGCGCCACGCGAGAAAAGTTCAAAGAAAGCGAATTAGGGATCTCTGTGACCCTTTTACGTTGAACGACAGAGAATTCCAGTTGCTTTGGCGTATATCAAAACCAATGGCTGTGTTTCTCATAGAAAGGCTTGCCACGGATCTCGAGCCTCATTCAGATGGCCTGCCTGTCTATTTAAAGATAAGTTAGTATCATTATTATCGAAGCTGCGCATGGGACCTCATTCTTATTCAACACAGTAGGTAACAATTGTTAATACTTTGTAGGTATTGACATCAGTTTCGAATTAAAACTAATCAACTTTTGAACAAATAAAAACAATACGTCATACAAATTACAAATGTCAAATAGTACATAATATGATAAACTATAGAGGTGGATACAAGTCTTTTGAGCCATTTGAGCACAAAGTGAATGAACTAAACCGGTGTGGTTACATTAATAAATGCCGTAATTGACATTCTATGTTTCAAAGGGCAACATCGGTTACTCGTGCAACGAGAGAGAATTCTTCGACGTGAAGCTTGTCTATCGTGGCGCGCATGTTAAAGAAAACGAGATATTAACCGATATCGACAATATTTCTTCATTCACGCGTGTGATATCTCGTGGTGCGTATCCTAGGCGGGCTGGTGTGGTGACGGATTAAGAATACGGAATGTCACCATCCTATATCATCCCATGGGTGTCGTAAGAGCCGACAGAGGGAGCATATTATGCAGAGAACAGCACTGTAAGAGAAGGAAAACTTTATACAAACCCTATACCAACCCGTTTGGCTAGCGTGGTATAGTAGGCCAATTCCTCCTTTCAAAGGAGAGGCCTAGTCCAGCAGTGGACTGTTAAAGGCTGATGCTGATGATGAAAGTTGATAATTAATTTGTCGTCTTATCACTTCTATCTTAGTCACGTGGATTTTAATTCACAATTATTTTTAAAAGGAGTTTATGCACAATAATTATTATTAATAAAAATTGGCAAGAAGCCTGTTTTTTACGGTCTTAATTATGCCTGGTATGGCATTATTCATGGGCATAGAAGCTTAATAACTTTACTCCAATTAATTTGATCTTTAGAGCGCTGCTCCGTGGAGCACCCGCACCACACGCTCCCCATCCTGTTCCTCCTGAAGAACTCGGACAAGGACAACGTGATACTGAACGCGAGCGCGCGCGGCGGCAGCTCGGCGGCGGCGAGTCGCGCGCGCTCGCACGAGCCGCGGGTCGTCGCCGCCGCCGAGCTCGTCGCGCAGCTCAGGGACAACGGGAATGACACACTCACCAATATCATTGACCAGATGGATAGAATGTGCGATGGTACGTAGACAACTTACTCTCTGCGCTGCCTCAATTCTCGCAGCATATTCACAGTCAGTATTTAAACAACAGAAATTATAAGGGGTCATCCACTAATTACGACACACACTTTGAGGGAGAAGGATCAATGAAGTCTTAGTGTGACATTGTTTGAAGGATGTTATGTTGATGTACGAGACAAGTTGTGACAAGGACGGGGGAGGGGTACAAAAGTCGTCAAATTGTGTGACGCAATTTATGGAAGGCCCCTTCAAAAATCTTTGGTTTATATTAGGCATGGGCGTTTTCCGATTTTTTCGCAAACCGATACAAATCAGATTTCAGATAATGAAATCGATTTCAAAAACCGATTTTAGAAATCGATTTCTGTAGCGGATGTCGGAGCGACGAGCGTAGTTACTAGTTGCGTAGACAAACGCAAACAATCGAATTCTTATTGTATTGTCATGTCATGCGTCCATATTTCGCTTGGTTTGCGTGACATAGAGTCATTTCGCCTGTTCGCGTCCATCCCCCTATTCGCGTCCATTTTGCGGACCTCCCTTTAAAAATGCTCGGAAATAAGTATACAAACACACTAATAAAATGAAAAGTCAGTATCGCCAATACCTCGACGTATAATAGACAAAAGTTCCGTGCGCCCAGCTTATCCTGTTTAAAAAAATTAGTTAATCTCGGTTGTTCAACAAAAGAGTGCAGATGCGCGGGATATAAATAAAAAATAGTGTGCAGCGGCGTGTTTGACGGTAAGTATTTTATTGTTTTATGTGAATTTTAGGATACATAGCTGTTTCTAGACATTAATAATGAAAAGACGAATAGTATGAATTATGAATTAGCTTGTTTTTTTATAGTTAACAATTAAAATAAGGTGGACGCGAATTAGAACAACGAATTTATAAAACTTCCACTTTGCGTCCACAATGGACGCGAACTCGTCTATTTATGATTTCTTTAGTTGTTTATTTTTATGTGATTTAAATATGAGAGAGAAATTGGGCTTTGGTTTATTTTAACATTAATAGTATGCAATTGTAATGACCAATTTGCGTCCACATTATTATGATTGTAATAAAAGATACAATCGATATAATAATCGATCACAAGTGGACGCAAACTATACCTGCAAGGGATAATGTTCACAGTCTTGTTACGGTACTCGTACGAGGTAATCGTGTTACATAAAATAATTTTATATACGAATAATAGTTGTTTACTCCGAGCGAGCGAAATTCTTTTGTTCTCGGCGCACGTGCGCATTCCGCTAGACCCTCGCAGGTACCTAGCGGCCGGGCACTCGATGACGATGCGCCGCCGTATATTCACTTAAATAAATAATAATGAATAGCGAAGATGCAGAGAACGTAAACAAGTTTGTTTCGCCCGATAATGAAGTCTGCTTGAGTGAACCGGAAACATCGAATATTGACATTGAAGAGAGTATGGAAGTGTTGATAAGCGACTCGATGAGTAATAAGAGAGGAAGGGAAGAAGACGAAGAGGAGTGGCAGGTTGTTGCAGAAAAGGGGAAAAAACTTAAAAATGAAATAATCGAAATTTATATTTCAGATAATGAGAAGTTGCCGAAATTATTTGCATTGGCAAAATTATTTAAATCTTTTGGCTTAGAAGACATAGAAAGGGTAAAATTCTTATCACCTTATAAAGTTCGCGTCGACCTTAGGAGCGAAGTTAGTGCCCAGAAATTAGAAAACTGTCAAGAGCTTATTGATAAAGGATGGAGGATAAATCGAGCAATGGAAACAAAAATGTCATTCGGCGTAATTAAAAATGTAGACATTAATATCGATAATAAGGAGATTATGAATACTTTAATTTGTCCGAACGGTGCTGTATTACTCTCTGCTTACCGCCTCAATCGTCGAAGCAACGAGGAGAAATCCGGGTGGATAGCTAGCGAATCAGTCCGACTGTGTTTTAAGGGATCTTTTCGACCAGCATATGTTAGTGTGGATGGTCTGCGCATCAGAGTTGACCCTTATGTGTTCCCCGTTTCCCAGTGCACAAAATGCTGGAAACTGGGGCACATTGCAAAACGGTGTCCAGGCAATAAAATCACCTGCCCAAAATGCGCTAGTACCGAACATCAGCTTTGCGAGACGACCAATTTTAAATGCGTTAACTGTAATGGTAGACACATGGCCCTGGCAAGTGTATGCCCTGCATTTATTAAGGAGAAAAAACTCAGAGACATAATGGCTGAATTTAATTGTACGTATCGGAAAGCACTCACTATATATGTCTCTCCCGACCCAGTACCAACCAAAGAAAAGTCAGACCAGTCCGACGATATAACAAATGTTCTTGCTGTTGAGAGTGATGCACAGGTTCAGACTCCCCTAGATAAACCTACATTCGCTGAAATAACAAAAAGTAAGCCAGGACCTCGTCGAGAACAAGCACGTGTGCTTTCCAATAACAGACGTCGCAGACCTTCTTCTCCATACGTGTGGTCCGAAGACCCGGAGATAAACTGCTCTCCAGAGCCAAATACGCATGAAGGAGAAACCTCAACTAAAGTGGATGAGAAGGAAAGGACAGTACACTTCAAGGAACTTTGGGGGAGATTGAATGAAATTCTGTTCATGAGAGGTATCACAACACAAATTAAAGTGCAGATGGTTTTGAAGAGTTGTATAGAATGGTTGGTATTACTAGTTGCAGACGTTATGCCGGAGTGGCCTATACTGAATTCTATTTTGGGTTATCTATGTTCCAGTGATTAATCCGAAAAGAGTCCGAGTTAATATCATACATTGGAACGCCCAAAGTCTAAAACTGAAGTTATTAGCTCTGGAACAATTTTTATGTAAAGAAAACATTCACATTGCTGCTCTGAACGAAACGTGGCTGGCTGCAGACTATAAAATTAAGGTAAAAGGTTACAATATTTACCGGCAGGATAGGGGCGATGGTTATGGAGGAGTTGCAATTTTAGTTCACAATTCTATTAAATCTAGTTTGCTGAACTTAGCTGTACCAAATGCAGCCATAGAAATCATAGGAATAAGGATATTTAACTGTGATGAAATCGAAAATTTGATTACTGTGTATTGTTCTCCTTCAGCTTACACTACCCAACGGGACTGGGATAGCGTATTTTCGTTAATGTGTAGAAAATGTATTATAGTAGGAGATTTAAATGGGCATCACTCAAATTGGTCCTGTAAGACCGATCGCAGAGGCACGCAGATTTTCGATGCACTAGTCGACAACGCGTTTATAACGTTAAACACAGGGGAACCTACTCGCATAAAGTTGGTGAATAATATACTTCAGCAGTCTTCGCCGGACATTGCTTGTGCGAGTTCAGATATAGCTTTAAATTGTCATTGGACTACGGTTAATGAAAACTTAGGCTCTGATCATCTGATTACTAAAATTACGTCACATATACGCGCTGAAATCATTGTCAAAATTAAAAGAAATTTTAGAAAAGCTAATTGGCCCGCGTATACCCGCCAGTTAGAGTCATCTTTTAATGATTTTAGTTTATCTGATGATCTTCAATTGACGTATGATAGATTTGTTACATTGATTGAAGCAGCGGCGAATAACTTTATTCCATATATTAAAATAAACCCTAATCCTAAATCAAAATTTGTATCAAAGCCCTATTGGAATGTAAATATATCTAAATTAGTTGCCGAGCGTCGCCTTGCATTATCTAGATTCCGTCGGAATCCTACACCTGATAATTTAGCAGTTCTCAAGAATAAAATTAGTGCGGCTCAGAGGCTTATACGTCAGGAAAAGTCAAAGTCTTGGCAAGAATATTGCTCTTCTATCGATAGCTCAATATCGTCAAGCGAATTTTGGCGAAAGTTAAGGTGGTTCAAAGGCGTAAGAGTAAACGGGTTCCAAGTTAACGAACGCAATGCACACGAGCTTCTGCAAAGCATGACACCTGATTATGTTTGTACAAAAGATCCTATTTTTAAATCAAACAATAACTCGTTGGAGTCCGCAATATTGAGGCAGGAGATAGATCGTGTCTTCAAACACAAGGATAGCTCTCCGGGAATAGATCAAATATCATACTCGATGTTGTTACACCTACCTGACAATGGAAAATCAATCTTAACATCTCTCTACAACAACTTTTACAAATTTACTTTTGTTCCTTCGCAGTGGCGTGAAATAGCTATTATTCCAATACCAAAACCAGGTCGTCACATTGACTCCTATACTGCACTTCGACCTATTTCCATGATATCCTGTATCTGTAAAGTTTTCCACAGCATACTAGTCAACAGATTAGAGTGGTGGGTGGAGAAAAATAACATTTTAGCCTCTAATACGGTAGGATTCAGGAAAGGTCGGTCTACTTTCGACAATATAACATCTCTGGTTATGCATATTCAGCTAGGCTTCTTGCAGAAAAAGTCCACAATAGCTTGTTTCATAGATGTTGACAATGCATATAATAATGTTGACATAAATTATTTATTAGAATGCCTGGATAAAAGTGATGCCGGTACAAAGCTATGTAATTATTTGTGGTTATTTTTAAAGGAGAGAAAGTTGAGCATTCATTTGAATGAGACCATTTGCCGTTATACACAGCGTGGCTTAGCGCAAGGGGATCCGCTATCTCCCCTGCTATTCAATATTGCGACTTCTGTTATCTGCAAAGAAATTAACAATGTGAACACTTTACAGTACGCGGATGATTTCGTACTCTTCGATACGTGTAGCGACATAAACGCGGGTTGTCTTAAACTGCAGATAGCTTTGAACCAACTTGCTCTCACTTTGTCAAAGATTGGCCTAACAATATCGCCAGCCAAAAGTAAAATTTGTGTATTTAGAAAATCATTTTTTAGACCAGCGGTGAACATCAAAATTAACAATCATCAATTGGAAATAGTAGATAGTTTTAAATATTTAGGCCTTTGGTTTGACAAATCGTTAAGGTGGGGTAAGCATGTAAGTGAGACTAGAGAAAAGGTGACAAAATTACTTAACATATTTAAAATACTGTCTGGGTCCGGCTGGGGAATGCATCCCCGAAACCTTAGAAGATTATACATATCGTGCATGCGAAGCAAACTAGACTACGCAAGCTTTATTTACGGTGATAGTGGTAAAACCCATTTAGGCAAATTGGATAGGGTTCAAAACCAGTGTATGCGGGTTATTGGTGGATTTATACGCAGTACAGCAATTCATGTTATGGAATGTGAACTACTATTGCCCCCCTTAAGCGTGCGAAGATACTTTCTTGCTGGTAAATATTGGTTAAGGACTAAAGCTTGTAACTACGAAATTGTCAACCTACTAAACAAAGTATATGCCGGTTCAGAAAGTACACTATGGCGTCATAGAACTAAGCCAATTTTAATACAAACTCACAGCCAGTTTAAAGATGTGCCTATATATTTCAGCTCCAAACATGAAATGTATTCGTTAGATAAATGGGTTAGCAGCGTGGATGTACAGAATATTATCACTCATATTGATGTAATTGATAAGCCTAAACATACATATGACCCAAATGTAATCAAAGATCTATGCCACAGTTATATATCTTCCAATTTTTTAAACCATTTCAAAGTTTTTACGGACGGATCGATAGAAAATAATGTTTCAGGTTTGGCCATTTTTGATCCACAAATGAACACCTCAGTCAAAATTAAAATAAATTCTAAAATTTGTATAATGCACACGGAGCTAATTGCTATTGCAGAGGCAGTTTCTTATATTGATAGTTTCGGAAGTGGTAACTACGTCATTTTTACCGACTCTATGAGCGCTTTGCAGCACTTGCGTCGCTGCACATCAAAATATAGATGTACTCCTATAGCATACCAGATTCTAAGGTTACTTAATCGAATGTCAGAGGCGGGTAAATATGTTACGCTTCAGTGGATTCCATCCCACGTCGGGCTGTACGGCAACGAGCAAGCAGATCGCCTAGCCAGGGAAGCTCTCGTGGATGGCATAATTTTGAACTGGTTACCATATCATACTGACCTTTTACCGCTAATTAATGAGAAATGTAGGGATAATTGGCAACTTTATTTTGACGAGAGGTCGCTCACGAAAGGCATATGGTACAAAACTATTCAGCCGCTTATAAGAAAGTCTCCGTGGTTTGATGGGTCAACTATGTCTAGGAATAAAATAGTTACATTAATGAGACTTCGTTCCGGTCACATTCCATTGAATAGATTCGCTCAGCTCATGGGTAAAACCAACTCTGCAAATTGTACCGAGTGTAACCAGATTGAAGATGTCTATCATGTTTTAGTGGAGTGTGTTCGGAACGAAGCAGAAAGAATACAATTCATGCAAATGTTTAATATAAATTTGTTTGTGACGGGGAAGTGTAATGATATACTGTCCTATCCATTATCGGAGAAAGCCAAATGTTTAGTTAAATTAGCAGAAATATGTATTAATCGTAGAAGATAATTGTTTGTAAATGCTCCCTCGAGGGTGGCATAATCAATTGTGATTAAACCCTCTATAAATAAATAAAGATTAAAAAAAAAAAAAAAAAAAAAAAGGGATAATGTTATAGCAAATTGCGTCCATATTTTCATGAAATAGAAATGATCGCATAAATACATTCTATATATATATATATATATATATATATATATATATATATATATATATTATCATTTATAATGCATTTTTGATTAAGACTGAGTTTAAAATTGAATTTAATTTCTTTTATTCCATATTTTTTCTATACAAGATGAGTTCTTAGGAGACAAGAAAGAAGAAGGAAAAAAAATACAAAAGATGATTAAATAAAGAAAGCGTTTTGTGATATTCGTGAGAAGAAGAAATCGGTAAGACAAATATGTACATAATTATGAAAAATTATGCTATTCCGAAGACCACAATATTGGACAACATGTATCATTATTTTTTTATCTTTGATTTTAAGTTCCATCGATGTTGAGAACAATAAATAGTTATTTATAGTTTCTATAAAGTGATTTAATAATGATCATAATGTAGATTTTTTATAACTTTAATCTTAAATGTAGAAATTGTTAAAAGCCAATCTTTCTTTAGATTTTCTTAACAATATCACCCTTATATGAAGGATTATAAGGCTGATATTGTTAAGACTAAGCTGGTGGACGCGAATTGGTCCACAGGTGGACGCAATTTGGATTTTTCGGACGCAAAGTGGGTAAAATGCCATATTTTGAATTTTGTCTATTTAAAAAAAAAACACAACAAGTTTCGAACAAAACTGAAAGTTATTATTAAAAAAAGACTATATAATGAACGCATTACATACATTTTTCATTGAATAAATTTGCTGGAACATTTTTATTTTCTCCTTCAAACTTGCCAACTGCACTAAATGGACGCGAACATGCGAAATGACCCTATTGAAAAAGAAAACCTACTAACTACGTAAAACTAAGTGTTAAAAAACTCGCGTCACTCAAGTCGCCAAACAAACTAAAATTACACAACACGAATTCTTTCTATTTATTTACACTTTACAATCCTAACAACGTAACAATAAAACTTTTTAAATCCTAATATAATATAACTTTCACGAAAACCAAATATAGAGTACTTAATTATTATTACGCGCGCACCGCACTGCACGTGTCACCTAGGTCAAGTGAACAAATAAACATCGATCAAGTCAAAACTCTCCAAACATAAATCCCTAATAACTATTAAAATTATTTGCAATATTCAAAACAAACATTAAATAGTTGCAATCTGAATTAGATCTTATCGCCTCGATGTTTAGTTTTATTTTTTCTATTCAATCTGTAATTCATAAAACCGCCAAAACCCATAACGCACGACTACGACTGGCTTGCTTGGTCAGTAAGAAAGAAAACGATATGAAATTCGCTCTCTCTCATTCTAACTAAGTAGTCGTTGGGTTGACTGAAAGAGAACGAATGAATATGAAAACTATCGAAAACGTAAGCTATAGATTTACTTTGTAGCTTGGTTGCGCTTGCACCGTTTTCGTTTGGTTTGGATTAGATTGTTTGCGTTATCGTGGTATTGTTTTGCGTTTTCTAAAATCGGTTTTCTCATATTGGAATATCGATACGATACGATTTCTGATTGCAATCGGATTTCAGTTTCGTTTTGATATATCGGTCTCATGCCTAGTTTATATGTTTCGCACCTAAACTCCCTAGAACAAATGGCTGCTGATGCCTAATTGTGTGTATGTATCGTCGTTGTAACATTGATAATGACCTCAGTCGAACGAGCAATACGAATCAAAGGCACTTCTTACGGTATTAGAGGTGGAAATTAAAACCTAACAATTACATCAGAGCCAGTCTATCAATATATATTTATAACAGTCACATTGCCTACTCTCATCATCATCAGTATGTCATAGTCCACTGCTGGTTATAGGCCTTTCCAATGGCACGCTAGAACCCGATTGTCGACTTTTTGTGTCTTGTCGTTGCCAGCTACATTTCGTATATCGTCCACCTAGCCGAAGTATAGTCACTCTACCTAATGCAGAGTGCCCCGTACATTACGTTTGCCTACTTTATTCCTATAAAAATCACGTTAAAAATTATTATTCTCTTTCAGCCATTATAAGTTTCGCAAATCATGTGGCGCCGTCAAAGGCTAAGAAACAGAAAATACCGGACGCTGAAAACATCCACAAGCTGCGACGAATGACGTCAGTGCCAGTGCCTACAGTCACATTGCCGATCAAGCATGATTGTAACTACTCCTATATACCCAGTAAGTTGGTCACATGTTTTACTGACTTTCGGCGGTTTGTTAGCCGTTTGTAAACTTTTATTTAAATACCTCAAAATTTCGTCATTTGCAAAGCAATTCTATGAAAATAATATTAATATCGGTTCAATAGTAGAAGTTCAGTTGGTTAGCTTTTGGAAATCCCTTGTTACTGCACCCCTACAGTCTCCAAGGCACATACGTGCCAAATTTCAGCTTCTTGAAATAATTTTGGCTATGCGTTGTCTTTCGGTCAGTCAGTAACGCAAGAATTTTATTTATTTAAATCGTATACAGGGTCAAATATAGGTATGTCAGAATTTTTTCTTTAATTATTTTTATTTTAGCTTTACAGGCATTTGATAATTATTACGAACTAGTAGGCGGCGTGAACTGTCCAAAGAAGATAAACTGTAAAGATTCCTCTGGCAAAAATCATATTCTTCTAATTAAGGTAAGATAGTATAATAATATTTTCTAGTGTTGTTTATCTTTAACAAATATTTTATTTATTCATATAACACGAGACCGGATTGCAACATACAAAGTACCAAATACGCAAAGAAATTATTGAAGTTTGCATAGGAAGTCATAAAGGTCACATTCCTTTCATCACATAAACACTGAGTCCTGAGTTCAACTAAAGTTATAAGTGATAAGTTTTGTATTCGATCGAAACATTTTCGGCGGAAAAAGCTTTCTCAGGGTCGGTACATATCTGACGGAAAATGCGTCGCGTATCATCGGTCGCGTAACGCCAAGACAGACAAATATATAATAAAACATTCAACCTTTGACACCTAACCGATGATGTGTTAGTGCGTCGAGCGTACAGCGTCTGTTCCGTTTCCGTCTACGTATTGTCGGTCGACGTCGCACGCACCACGCACACGTGTATATTGACATTATTGACTGACGCGTTGGGAGTTTCAAAATTCAATATCACACAACGCAACCGCACTGTTAATACTGAACGCAGACTAGACGCGTAATGTGACAGGTCTAATTTGACGGAATAGACGCGACCGATGCAGATACTCGACGCATGTTCCGTCAGATTTGTACCGACCCATTTGACGGAATAGGCGCGACCGATGATACGCTCGACGCATTTTCCGTTAGATACGTACCGACCCTTAAAGTGACTTACCCTTTTATATGCCAAAAATCTTACTTTACTTTGTAAACATAATACATATAATATAATACTAATATTTTCTTAGTCCGAATATATAATAACCCACTTCAAATAGAAATATATGGAAATTAAATGCATAAGTAACACGCCAATGTATAAAATACATACATACATAGTCTCACGCCTATAACTCCGAAGAGGTAGGCAGAGACACCCACTTTTCGTCAGATATACTTTAGTCCCACGTAATAAGGGGCGAGCCTATTGCCGTACCTGGCACATTTCCAGACTCCGTGCTGCTACTGAGAATTTCGTGACAGAAAAACTCAATAACGCTGCCCGGAACCTTCCGAACCCATAATATAAAATACGTTACTTATAAATAACATTTACATTATATTTGTAGGGTGGCGATGATTTAAAGCAAGACGCTGTAATGCAACAAGTATTCAACATCGTTAATACCCTGCTAGAAAAAGATCCAGTCACTAACAGAAATAAATTACTCATACGAACGTATAAGGTAAGTAAGTCTTATTGTCGCATGGGTGCATCTTATGCAACTCTTAGTAGGGCTAGTTCTATTCTAAGTAAAATCTTTGAACTATTATCTCATGTTTAATCATCATCACGGACCACGGTGTTCAAGTGTTTGTACTTATTTGACTAGCACATCATGGTATGTATAAGAAATGTTGATTAGGACGAATACGCTTACTATATTTTGTAAAATAAATGCTATGGGGAGCTTCATATACTTTTCGGGAAAACATTTGACTTATAATAGACAGTATATACAGAGGGCTGATGAGGTAATGTCGTATGGTGCAGGTGGTGCCCCTGTCCCGGCTGTCGGGCGTGCTGCAGTGGTGCGAGGGCACGCTGCCCCTCGGCCTGTACCTCGTCGGCGCCAACAACAGCGGCGCGCACTCACGATACCGACACGCGGTCAGTATAACTAAAATTGTTGTTGAGACAGATCAAGCAGATATATAAGGCAAGTGTGAATGGGACAGGACGAAGGGGAAAATCGAGGTGGACGTTCTCTGACCAGGGGGGCGATTCAGAATCTTTCGATATCTCATTTGACATTCGATTCCGTTCATTGTCAAACGGGCTACTTCATTTTTTGTCAAAACTATCGCATTTCCTATCAATTTTATGCATTCAGTATGAAGTAAATAAATAAATAAACTGAAATCAATGAATATTTGTTCAAAATATCTCTCATAGGCGGCTAAAAGACGAGGTCAATAATTTGACATATCGTACGATTACTTGTCGTGAGATTCTGAATCGGCCTGCAGATTGGAGACATCCTAAAAACAGGACAGGTTAGAAGTACCCTGAACAGAAGAGCATGCATGAGGAATTTGATGAGAGTGAATGAAGCAAGAGAGATATGTCTGGATCGTTGCAAATGGCGTGCCGTAGTCTGCCTACCGCTCCGGGAAACAGGCGTAAGTCTATGTATGTATACTAGTCGATGCCAGCGGCTTCGCACGCACAGATTTTAAAATTTCCCGTTTTGCCCGATCCCGTGGGAATTTCGGAAAATCCCGTCTTAATGCACCCCTACGGACCCCAAGGAATATACATGCTAAATTTCAGCTTTTTGCGCCGCGTAGTTTCGGCTGTAGCGTGTCTGTCAGTCAGTCAGTAACGCAAGGATTTTATATATTAAGATTGTTGTTATTCCACATTTATTAGGTGTCGCTAACTTTGAACACATTAACACGTTCTAAGCCGTCGAACATCTCTATTCCTTTAGGTTGCGCAGGTAAATCGGTCTCCGTCGCCCTTCATCTGATCTTTTACTGTTTTCTATTTTATACCCATCCTCATACAGCCCATTAATTTTTTCCTTAGTCTGCCCTCCCTTTCCGTCAATTCCACCTTCATATTCATCACTAAACTTAGTAACATGTACACATCATATCTTCGAATAACATATCCATAGAGTTATAGTACAATAAAACAACAAAACACCTCGCAATTGTGTTTCAGATGCTGATCCTACGCACTTGGTTACGATTAACGGTGCTTATATATTTATTTCACAGGATATTTCGTGCGACGCGGCTCGCAAGCAGATGATTGACTGTGCCAATGACACCAACGAGGTCAAGAAGGCTGTCTACGACAGAATAGTGAGGAAGTTTAAACCTGTGTTCCATTACTTCTTCACTGAACATTACCTTGACCCCGTCACATGGTATGAAAGGAGGCTCGCATACACTAAAAGGTACCTTTTTATTTTAACACGCTTTTATTATGTCAATCAATTACCATTTCCCTGTCCCTCATCCCGCTCCTCCTGTTTCATGCTAAAGCACGACCACGCACTTGTGACTCCTGTAGAATTGCGGATATCCATAACCGGCGATAATCGCCTATCATCTGGCGATTTGTCTCCTCGTTTGCCTCTTATAACTTATATATAAAATTACGATTTAATTAGTAAAATTGAAGAAGCTGAATTCCTTCCACTCAAGTGTCTCAAGTTATTGTGTCATCATGAAACTTGGCAATTATATGTAGATTAGCTGATAAAAAAACAAACAACCTCAATGACACCATGATGAGCTGGTCTGATGATGGAGCTCAAAAGTAGGAGATCAAACCCTGCAATGACTACTAGCAAATCCATCGAGCTTGCGCTCGTCAGATTCGTCTTAACTTCTGATTGAAAGCGTGATTTTTAAGTTCTTTTCATATGTATAATTTATTTGAATTTCTGTATCCGCTTACATTTTTGTTTTATTTTTGTAGTGTCGCGACCTCTTCCATGGTGGGTTATATATTGGGTCTCGGTGACAGGCACGTATACAACATACTGATTGACGAGAAGACTGCTGAAGTGATCCACATAGACTTAGGTAAGTATAAATTTAATCACGTCAAATGTAGGCAAATTAAGCCCGAGCACAACATTGACATGATTTTAATGTTTGCCACAATACAGATTTTATGCCTAATGTAGTAGTTATTTAGACCTAGACAAGTCCGTGTGGTGACGGATTAAGAATACGGAATGTCACCACCCCATATCATCCCATGGGTGTCGTAAGAGCCGACAGAGGAAGCATATTATGCAGAGAACAGCACTGTAAGAGAAGGAAAACTTGATACAAACCCTATACCAACCCGTTTGGCCAGCGTGGTATAGTAGGCCAATTCCTCCTTTCAAAGCAGAGGCTTAGTCCAGCAGTGGACTGTTAAAGGCTGATGATGATGATGCTGAAGTAGTTATTTTGTTTAGTATGTGGTTTGGCATTCTGTCATCTAACAAAAGCATATTTTATTTCAGGCATTGCATTTGATCAAGGTAAAACGTTGCGTACTCCTGAGACGGTACCGTTCCGTTTGACTCGTGACATTATTGCTGGTTTCGGATGTAGCGGCACTGAAGGCATATTCCGAAGGTAATATTTACTAATGTTACTATTAATAAGTATCCCTATACTATTACTATTAATAATAGGCGCAGGTTGTGTCTTAAACGTTTCAAACTTATTAGGTAAACCAACGGTGCTTGACTCCTTCGTTTGTCAAATAACTAAATCTATCATTCACAGTACCTAATTTTTCATTGTATTTTGTTGAGAGTACCTGCTCTATTATGGCTTATAAGATTCTAACTTAATTAGGTTATTTGTGTGTTATTAGGTTAGATTGTGTTTAATGTCCGGTACATTTATAGTGATAATAATTATGGATTACAAACGTTATTTGATTTATTATTTACTTTCGCAAGTTTTAAAGTAAAACAATACCTTATCCTAGATTGACGATTATTTTAAATTGCAGGTGTTGCGAGAAAACGATGCAACTACTCCGCGACAACCAAGAGACGTTACTGACGATACTGGAGGTGTTACTGTGCGATCCCTTGTACTCGTGGTCGGTTAAAACTGCTCAACAGAACGCGCCCGCCAATAGGAGCAACACCACTCTTTGTAAGTTAATATTGAACTTCAATTACATAATATTGATAATTTTAATAAGTCGCTTTTTTATGAGTCTATAAAACATGATTTTTCTAATATGCTGTGCTTTTTAGTAATATTCTAATGATGATATGGACCAGAGTGAGAATCAATATCTGAGCCGTCGTAAAGTCGTGTACAATTAGTGCTTATTAATTTGTGTTAAGCTTTTATTACTATTTTTTATATAGTTACAATTGTCATAATTATGTCTGCCGGGCATAGAAGACATCATTACGAATCAAATAATATCTTTGCTAAGAGAAGGAAAATTCGACATCAAACCCTATGCCACCCCAGCATGGTATAGTAGACCAAATCTTCTTATTAGTTATAGGTTGGTTCACGAAAGATGACCACTGCGCAGAAATCATTTTTTAGGTCCCCGTGGAGGTGCGGAGTGAGGCGCGGGTGGAAAGCCAATGAGGGAATGCGTCAAGAACGGAGCCACGCCATTGGTGCACGAATGTACATACGCGCGACGGCTGCCATTTGTGGTCAACTTTCGTGAACCGACCTATAACAATAGTTATAATGCTATTGTGACGTAAATTATGAGAGCTGTGGACTGCGAAAGGACGTTATGAAACTACCTTCCATTCTGTGCGTGTGTGTATAGGTGGCTATGAGCGAATTACGTCCAGCAGGGGCCGTTATTTTACTAACATCTGTTCAATGCGTGTATAGGTGGCGCTGGTGGCGCTGGTGGGTCGGGTGGGACGGGTGGGTCGGCGAGCGGGCTGGCGCGGCGCGCGCTGCTGGTGGTGTCGAGCAAGCTGCGCGGGACGGACGACGGCGGCGCGGCGGGCGTGGCCGTGCCGGGGCAGGTCGCGCGCCTGCTGCACGCCGCCACCGACCCCTTCAACCTCTGCCGCCTCTTCCACGGCTGGCAGCCCTACCTGTGAACGTACTTCCTACCTGCTACCTGCCGCCGCGCACCGCACGCCACACCTACACTACCTACCACTGAAGCGATATACGTCGTGATAGATAGGATATTCATGATAACGCTACTCTGCCGTGCTATGACAAGATCCTGTATCTGATAAGAGCACCGTTTTTAGAAATGACTATTTTGTTGTTACTTTGATTTGTTTTGTATTCCTGAATTTAAGAGATGATCAAAGTGATTATTTGCTGATATCTATCGCAGTGCAACTATCTTTTATAGAGTTACAATCAAAACAATATATCTGAAGATACAATGATCTAAGAATTCGTTGTATCTTTTCATCATTGGCCTAGTGATATCCCAATTACATCCAAAACCTTCACCTCAGAACCAAGGGTCATTGTCTTTTTATACACATGAAGGGACCATCCATAAATTACGTTATTACGTATACGATTTAAAAAAAATTTACCCCTCCCGCACCTGTCACAATTGGTCATATACATCAGGGATGTTACAGAGCTTCGACTCCGATTCCGTTAAGTCGGAACTTCCGATTATTATTACACCTCCGGTTCCGAAACTTTTTAATCGGAGGTCGAAACATAGAAAATAGCGAGCGCGGCCTGCGTCGACAGGCACGAACTGGTTCATACCCTTCACGTTAGGAGACCTATAAGGTTATTTTATAGTTAAAATTAAAAAGATGGACTGAATGGTGTTTCCATCTGTTCTTAAATGAAAAATAACTCTCTTGTGACTACTTTTGACGCTAGCTCTGACTCCGACTCTGCCTCCGACTCCGGTTCCGATTCCGATAAATCAAATTTAAAACCTCTGACTCCGACTTCGGTTCCGATAAACTTACCTCCGTTGCATCCCTGATATACATCATCATCTCATTCATGTCACAGCTCATCGACATCTTCTATATGTATAACGTACTTTGTAGATGCCCTCTAGATTCTAAATCATAGACCTAGTTACTATTTTATGTATTAATATTGTAAAGGTGTCTAATAGACACCTTAATCGCCTTACATAAATGTGATAATATGAATGTATCGTTCCATAATTGCTGACGTTATTTTATTACGCGTGTAATGTTATTCCACTTATGCTTTATTTGATTTTATAATTACCGTAAGAGAATTAAGACATCCCATATTGCACAATATTATTGTAAATGTATGGGAGGTGTAATAATAAAAATATTTTCATTAATTGCTGCAGTTTTATTGTCGTTGTAGTGACCTAAAAACAATTCATAAGGTACAAACAAACACAAACTTTATTTTAACTATTTGGTAAAACAGTAAAAATCATACTTTAACCAATTTCAAGCTAAAATAACAGTCCCTGTATCACGCTATACCACTATTTTAACCAGACTTCATCAATAACGTCATCAATATGTGTTTTTGTTACTTCCGTTCGTAAATTAAGTCCATTGGTCAATCGGAATTTCGTAATGAGATTATAACTTAGTTTTTCTTAGTTGAATCCACACCTTCCCGTGAGACGATAAACTCGGATCTCTCAGATCACGTGCGGACGAAGCCGGCGGTTCTTGGCGCGGCTGCCGCTATCTCATGATCTAACTTCTTAGCCAGAGTTCTTTCGACTGGCTGATTTGTCGTGGATTGATAGTAGGTATCGCAAATTATCTAAATTATAGCAAATAATCTTGATCGGACAAGTGCGATCCACGTAAGTAAACAGAAACTAAGTATATTGTTTAATTCGCTGTTAATCCTTAGGCTTCGCTATATTACCAATACAAATCAAGCTTATGGCCGAATCTAGTAACCACTGGTCCGTAGTAGACAACACTTGTACCTGTTTATCGCGACAAATCTCAAAACTTCTGAATAGGGATCAATCGAATCTTACCCCACCAAAATATACACTTAAGCTGTGCGTCCACCGGATCGGAATCGGAGCGGAAGGATTTGTTGCTTTGTATTAATTTCTATGAAACTGCGTGCACTGGATCGGCATTTCTGCGCCAGAGACCGGTATTTGTGCTGATGATCATCCGCAGTGAACGCATCATTCGGATTCCGAGCGTTTCAAGTTCTGACGTGTTTGCGGCATTAAACTGTAGGCAAAAATACTTATTCACGATGAACGACGATGTTTTAATTACTTTAGTAGAGTCATATGAATGTACCCAAAAATCTATGATATTCATTATTTATGATATTCATCAAATGTATAATATTCTCCGAAAATTAATCTACAACAATATCCTCGTCACTATCCTCCTGCTTTAAAAATACCTAAATTGCCGATGCTGAATCCGAATGCAGTGGACGCACCTCATCGGCATTTTGTAAACGACGACGCTCCGTCCGCTCCGATTCCGATCCTGTGGACGCGCAGCTTTAGCTATTAATTAATACCTACCTTCAAAATAAAAAATAAATACATTTGAATTTGGGATGTCCTTCTTTCACAAAATAAGGTACTATCCGTTCAGTGAAAGAATGGTATTAGGCTCATTAAGTCGGTACCGTCAGCATAATAATTATGTAAGAACATGTTATGCATTGTGCCGCCTCATTTTCGCGCCAAGTGGAGTTAAATATTTGTGTGATATTAAAATATAATGGTATGAGAAAGATATCTAAATTGCTGTGATGGCATTAGGTACACAAATTACAAATTCTCCATCCGCTTGGTTTTTGTAGAATGATTGTATACCGGGCTATTACTGTACCTACAATGTTACCTCATAGGGTCCCTTCATACTACCGTTTCACTAGCGTAGGCGATCGATTAAATTATACGCAGCGCAGCGTTACATTTTCTGCGGAGAAAACGACGCGCGACAACGCTAGTGTGACGAGTCTCATTAGTTTTGTGGCAGAAAAATATTTGGCCGTCAGTTACTTATTCTTACGAAAAATCAATCGAAGTAGTGAAGAAAAGAATTATAAGAAAATCTGTCCGATCCGAAAGCAAAAGATTTTATTTCAGAAAATGAAATGATGATATCGTACCTACGAACGTAGCAGAAGTAGTAGATTAACGGTAGTAGAGCCTTGCTGATTTCAGCATGAATAGGCCAGCTCGACCGGGGAAGTAATACCCTCTCACAGAAAATCGACGTAAAGTAACAGTAGGTACAGTACTCGCTAGTGATGGCAATTAATGCGATTTCGCATTAATTTCATTAGCATGCGAATTCGTGACTCTTAACATGCTAAACGCTATTGCTATGCTATTTGCTCATTATAATGGTGAATAATAATAATGGTTTATGTGAAGTGTGAAATTTATTAATATGCGAATTAAAAAGCGCGTTCGCTTAAGAAATACTCTTGCACAGGTATTTTATGTACCTAAGTAAGATAATGATCACAATTAAAATAAAAGAATAATATAAACATAACAACATTAACAACTTTAAGGACCTTCTGTCATACTTACTAATTACGTACTTTATCTAGATTTGGGACTAACAATAAAATATAGAAACTGGTGTATTATTTAGTAGGTAGGTACCAATATTATTTACAGGTTCCTACTTATATAATTTGTTCATATTATTATCAATTATAAGTACAACAATAAATATTAGACGAAAGAAAGTTTATCAAATACGTAAACAAAACTCACTATTATGTGCCAATTTGTACTAAACTTTGATATATTACGAACACGAAGCGCGCCAAACGCGTGTAAACACAGATGATTATTACCTAAACAAACATTCACTCAATATACGACCTTAAATACGAGTAAATCAGAGATAATAATAAAATAACTGCTTAACATCATCATTCGCATTCGCACCATTTGCTAATTATTTCACTTGTCGTGTCAGGTGAAACGGATATATTGAGTATTGCCGTGGACGAGACAGAGAACGCGTTTCCCGCGTTAGTAAAAATATATAAACGAACCGAATCGCGCTCGAAACGATAAATTCACAATCCACGAAATTTCGCAACAATATTTCATATGCTAAATGCTAAATGAAAATTCACATGCTAAAATTAATGTGAATGCTAATATATCCATCACTGTACCTACCTAAACTGTTGCGTTTCGTTCGGTGAGGGAGAGTGCCGGAGGCCCTATCCCCTATTCCTTCTCCCTCATCCCACTACTCATCCTATCCCCGCCCCATGAGGCGGCAACGCACTTGTGACTCCTGTGGTGTTGCTTGTGTCTATGGGCGGCGGTAATTGCTTACCATCAGGCGATCCGTCTGCTCCTGCTCAAAGAAATATAACCTAAGGCATAGAAGTAACACTAAATAACAACAGCGGTTGCTATGATTGATATCTTCTTTCTAATGGCATATGCAGTATGATAGAAAGAGCTGTCGATAGGTTTAGCAGCACGCTCCTATAGCAGAATCGTGGTAGGCAAACAGTAGACAAAACATAGAGTTAGGAAACCGAGTGTTGTTCGTAACAGTGATGATTTATCGATAAATATTTTTGGTCAAATGTCTAACTTTATTATGTGTCGATATATTTAAGCCGTATAAATAAACAACAAAAATATTGAAATTGTAGTTTTTGCTGTTGACGCCGGACAGTGCTTTGCAAAGACTTGCCAGACAGACAGTACTAAAAAAATCACGTGTTTAAAGGCCCGCACAAACTATCTGTCGTGACTTACTGTCGCGACAGTAAGTCGCGACAGAAGGGTAAGGCCTTGCCACACGATACAATTTTACCACTGATCAAATTTTCAATCGAATTGGCTTTGCCCGTCTACATGACACAATCAAATCACTGATTTGCATTCCGCCCACCCGATTGGTTAAAATCTGGTGGTACCGCCCACCCGATGAACTTGAGTTGGACGACTGGCGTCTACACGTCACGATTTCATCAAGTGATTTAGTCAAGTTGGACGTAAAATTGTGCCGTGTGGCAAGGCCTGTATCTGGACAAGGAAAATCCATTCAAGTGTGCACAATATCGGACGTCTGTCGCGGACGTGACCTTGAGCGTTCAGACGTCCGATAGCAATCTGGAAAAATGACAGTAAGCGTCTGCGGACGTTTACTGTCATCCGTATATTGTCCATGGTACGGCCTTAATATTGATTTTATACCGAATATAGTCAAAAATGATAAATTCACTTTCAATTCAACAGATCTGCTTTACTTCAAGGTATACCAATAATATAATTTAATAGTGCTAACTGCTAGTGCACTGAATTAAGAAAAATATGCTCCTACCTAGCCTTAGTGTATTGCATAGACAGCATGGCGTGTCTATGGTTGTATCGGACGCGGACGCGACAGAAAGCCGCGTCCGAAAGGGTGTGCACACTATGTGTCGCGACTTACTGTCGCGACAGTAAGTCGCGTCCGAACAGTTTGCGTGCGCCTTCATTGTTCGTTTTAGCCATCAAATCTATTGACAAAAAGTATTAATAAACTAATGAGCGATGCGTTGCGATGCGATGCTAAGAAACTGTCACTTAGATTATGTATTGTACGAATTATACCAGATTGGCTAATGCGGCACGGCAGGCTTTGGCAATTTGTTTGCGTCGCATCATATCACGTTGATTTTTTTAGAGTTGTAGGTAATCCGACTGCCACGCCGAAGCTTGCGGGTTTGATTCCCGCTCAAGTCAAACATTTGTGTGCATGAATATGGATATTTGTCTTGGTCTGGATGGTACTATGTGTAATATGTAATATATTTACAGAAAAGTATATATGCATGTTTATCGATTGTCTAGTACCCGTAGTACAAGATATGCTTAGTTTGGGACCAGATAATGTTGTGTGAATGTGAAAGAATATTATATTTTATGGTAGAATATTATGTAGCGGACTACAAGGCAAGACGTCTTTGATCAGTCAGGATAGCACTAATATGATAAATAATATAGAAGTAGGTAGATTAATTAAAATCGTTGTAATTATTATATTTTATTATTATGTTCAAACTAAAATTACACACTTTTTGTTTAGCTTTGGATAAATAATTCTACCGGGTGTGCAATGTCCGGGCATAAATGTAATGTAAGCACAGCTTTCGGTTTTAAACGACGCCAGGTGCTTTCTGTCTTTAAAAAACAGTATTTCTCAAAATGACGTGAACAAATATGATGGTACTTCTGCTAAATCAAACTAGGCCGTCCAACGGCATTTATCCAAAGTTTTCTTGTGACGTCATTAATAGGCAACCTGTAATAAAAAACACCTTCTTAATAATGAAAAAATGCTACTCGCATCCCTAATCCATCTACTATTTTATAGATGCAGAAATGTAAGCCTACACACACGCGCTTACACTGGAACACTTGGCTTTAGGTTAATAGACGCTACTTTTAAGGTAGGTATCTAAGTAAATTATGTACATTAAACTGCGCTTACTATCAAACGCGCGATAGAAAATTAGACCGCTGGATGTCTTTGTTTATTGTCAACTTAGCAACCGCGGCTACCCGCTGTCGCTTCCAGCTACAGTTTTACATTGATGTCCGATAGTTAGTTTCCGTATTTATCCCTCATTCAAAAAACATCGATATCTCCTTTCACTGTCAAATCCCATCACTAAGGCTATTAAATCAATAAATGTACAAAATAACAATTTGTGAGTAAAATTCATAACACATACGTATGCAAGCTGTTCCTTTGATTTGCAATACAATGATATTGTGTAAACTTAACACTCACTATAGCTTTAATACGAGAAAAGTAAATACATTTGTAGGAAAATTCCGACTTACTGCTAGAAGATAAAGTTTCTCCTGTTATTTCCGTTCCGAGAATAGCGGAATCCACATCCCGATATCACATACACGATGTGTATTAATTAATGAGTACACTATTTAATTATTATAAGCTTACTTACTATTTAAATGCAAAAAGTTATTAAAAATGTAAACACAAACATCCAACAAATTTTACACTGTTGACAGATCACAGCACGGCTATTTAGAGAATGTAGTCAAAGATATGAGTATGTAAAGAGTATATGCCTCTTTAAATGAGACGAGTAATTTGACGTTATGATTAACCAACTAAGACCAACTGACATTACATGTTGCACGTTCGGTATAAGGAAATTTATAGGGCATGTTCTCTCTAGTCTAAACGTTAGTGTTGGGTACTCAGCACATGTGCTAGCACACTTGTATTGACTCACTTCGGTGAGGTGAGCTACTCCCTCTTTTTTATTTTAACGTGCTAGCACACAGCACAGTTGGGGCACACTCGATGTTGCTTGAGTTATTTATTACTTTTGTGCTTTGATAAATGAGATGCAGAAAAAACTTAACTATATGTACTATATACTCAAGTTATTATATGAATATTACAAATCTCAAAGCATATTACAGTAAGTTACTCATTTCAAATATGTCTTATCAAGCGGTGAGTCGGCGAATAACGTCAAAATGTGCCGTGTTCTGTGAGTGTGCCAATGTGTGCCGTGTCACTCACGACACACGATGCGATGTCGCCTGAGTGCGGCACACTATGCGTACTCACACACTCACTGTGCCACCAATACCTCGCGGTCTCGCCTCATTCGTGCTACCACAGTGTGCTAGCACACTTCGGAAAAAGAGTGACTCGCACGATACTCATTTTGAAAGAGTGTGCTACCCATCACTACTAAACGTCCAACCCACGGAAGAGAAAATATTACGCTGGAAATGGTAAGTAGGCGTGGCACGCGTGTCACAATTAAGCGTTGTAACGCTTAACTGGCCCCAGTCACGTTCTTACATCGCGTCGAATTGCTCGTTTCGTGACACAGTTTCATTTCTATAACTATGCCGTTTTGTGCCGTTTTGGAGTGCAAAAATGATAGCAGGCGAAAAAATATTAAAAATGGAGGTGTTTCGTACCATCGGTAAGTACAATTTTCATTGTTTTCAATAAAAGTCTTAATTTGTTTCAATTAAATAATATTTAATAGAACGGTTAGTAAAAATGCACCTTATACATCGAAGATAAAGTTTATTTTGGATTGATTCTATTCAATAGAACATTCTCGAAAATTCCGCGCTACTCATTTAGTGATGTGGTCAAGTCGAATATTAAAATTATCGATTGATATCGAAACACGGAAATAAATCATTTACGAAATGTTTATTTTAATAAATTGTTTATTTGGGTGGGTGTTTCTATGAACAATGTAATATGTAGGTCTAGGTACATATTTAAAAAAAAAGTATATAATATGTATGTTTATCCATTGTCTAGTACCTACCCATAGTACAAGCTCTGCTTAGGTGGTGTTGTGTGTATGTAGTAGCATATGTTACGAATATTATTATATGTTATTATTTAGTATTACATTACAATCCAAGTATAAGGTCGGCTTTATTCACTCACGTAATTTATTTTAAGAGGTGTATTAGATTCAATCTAATAGATACTTTGTTTCAAAAATATAATCTATGTTTTGAATAGTAACGTAATTATTATAATTTATCAATTTAGTGATCAATGCAATGTTTAACTAACGTTGCATTGATCACTAAATAGGCATTAGTAGGTCCTCTTAACATCATTTAAAATATTTTTAGATTTCCTAAAGATGCAAGCATCAAAGAAAAATGGATAGATGCAACGGGTAGAGTTAATTGAATGCCAACCAAATCAAGCACGATAATTATGCTCTGAGCATTTTTTAGAAGACGATTTTATAATATCAAGTAAAGGATATATATATACGAAACCATCTATCGATATCGATAGTGTAATCCAATGTGCTACGTGGTACGGCCCTAACCGAGTAGAAGCAGAAACAGACCGATCACGCAAATTTCAACCATATGAATTATGTAATTCAGATTATAATTGCTACAACTTAGAAAACCGCCATCTATGGTTGAGTAGCGGAATTGACTCGTAAATCGAATCTAGTATGACTATAGATCGTAAATACGTTCTACTGCCAAAGCAAAATAAATTTTATTTGTAGGTCAGCAGGGCTTATTTCCAAATCTGTGAAATAGGCTAGTTTCGAATAAACTTAAACTACGAATCAAACGAATTGTTTCTTTGTAGTGCAATATATGATTATCGGTTTACTTGTGTGAGTTTGGCGACAGCGGTTCCGATAGTAATTTGGGTGCATACCATTTCTATGTTTTTTTCTGTTCTGAGGTCCAACCTCTTTGCTCCTGCTCATTTCCCGAGGATTACTAAAAAAAAAAAATAAGTTAGAGTTTATGCTCAAAGCTCTATAGAAGCTCTAAGTTAAAATCGTACAAGAAAAAGATGTGAAAGATGAGTATAAACGAAGATTGATGGCAAGATTTGAGAGGTTCGATAGCATAAATGATATGGAAGAAATAAGAATTGTGGCAGTCCCTTAAGGAAGAGGTAGTACGTGTAGCGTCTGAAGTATGTGGTGTGATCAAGAGAAGGAAAATACGAAAGACTAAGAATACATGGTGAGACAAGGATGTACAAACAGCACTGTTAGAGAAGAAGAAAGCTTGCAAAGAGTATATGAAAGCTTGGTTAGATTGGTTGGCTGTCAGAGCAAATGAAAGAATGGGAAAAGCAACGATTGAGGACATAGATGAAGCTAGAAAAGAGTTCGAATGTTCAAAAAGAATAGTGAAAGAAATGGTTATCCGTTCGTGCAGTTCGAGGAAAAACGCAATCCTCAGAATACACAGCAATCAGAGACAAGAATTGAAAGATACTGAATGGTGAATCGTGCGTGCTGAAGAGATGGAAAAAGTATTTTGAAGGATTATTTGAAAGAATGATGACAGAGACATCATCAGGTGAAATGAATGGTAATGATAGAAATGATGAAAGCGATATTGGCGTGGATGAGATTTTGAAGGCACTGGCCAGTATGAAATTAGGTACGTATGATAGGATTACAGTCGAAATGCTGAAGGCTGGACAGGGCATCATAGTTAGTCAGCTGCAGCGTTTATTTTACTTGTGCTGGAGCACCGGCCGAGTACCTGATGACTGGGCCACAGCAGTAGTTGTGCCTCTCTAAAAAGGAAAAGGCTCGCAACAAGACTGCAAAAATTATAGAGGCATTAGCCTTCTCAGCATTGTTGGCAAATTGTATGCGAAGGTCTTGATTGAAAGAGTTATGAAAGTAACCGACAAGAAAATATGGGATGTACAAGGGGGATTCCGAAAGTTTATGGGGTGTACGGATCAAGTCTTTTCCTTCTGATGCATAGCCGAGAAATTCTTGGCCAAAGGTCAAAAGGTCTATGGCGCATTCGTGGATTTGGAAAAGGCTTACGATAAAGTGGTGAGGAATGAATGTGGTCGGTACTGTCGATGTATGGGGTGAGCAGCAGAGGGTGTTCTAGAGCTTGTGTGAGGATAAACGGGGCATACACTGATTGGTTTACGATCGACACAGGTGTTAGACTAGGATGTGTAGCGTCGCCGTGGCTGTTTAACCTCTTCATGGACAGTTGTTTGCAACATTTGAAACAGAGTGATTGTGGATTAAGGATGAATGAATGAGTTACTTGTCACATGCCTGCTATAAGCTGATGATCAGGATATACTTGCGTCTTCAGCGGAAGAGTTGCAGGAGATGGTAACAATCATGCATGGTGCGTTAGAGACGAAAGTGATGAAAGTGAATGTAAGTAAAACGAAAGTAATGGTTTTTGAAAAGGAGGAATGCGTTACGGACGGCTTGTAATGTTCTGATCGATGGACAGCGAGTGGAGCAAGTGAATGAGTTTGTTTATTTAGGTACACTGTTTACAAAGAGATGGTAAGAATGTAGAAGATATTGAAAGAAGAGTTATTGCAGGTAATAGAGTGAATGGAGCTCTGAAGGCGTTTATGAACAGTCAAAACGTGTCCAAAAAGGCACGTTTGGCTGTGCATAGAGGGGTGTTAGTACCTACGCTTATGTATGGTAGTGAAAGTTAGGTATGGCAGAAGAGTCCTGAAAGTAGAAATGATAATACTGAGAAGTATGTGTGGTGTGTCTTTGACTGACAGAGTAAAGAATTGTGTGATAAGAGAGTGTTGCGGGGTAAAAGAAGATGTAGTGACAAGCATCGAGAAAGGTATGCTAAGGTGGTTTGGGCAATTACGTTTGAATGAAATGTTTACTTTAGGCGAGCGGCCATAACGTAAACAATGTCGTCTTTACCGACTTACTCGACACTTTTGTTTATCATTATAAAAGTATAAGCTGAATCTGATTTGCTGTTGTATTTTCTTGTACCTGGTGATATTATCTATGTTATAAAATAAAGTTATAGCAATACTTGCAGAAAATTATTTAGATATAAGCATTTGAAAAAAAATATATATTTCGCTGACTTTGCATTCCGCGCGCGGGGCGTAATTAAGGATTAAAAACATCATTGTAAACAAATTATGTAATTATATATCATACTTTTATGTTTTTATTGTAAGTTAACTGATTAATTATGAAGTTACAGCAAAAATATAAATAAATAATGTGTATCACTTTAATTATAGACAATTTTTTTTTTTCGTAAAAACGTCTTTTTATGTAAAAAAAATTAAATACATATGTATGTATATAAGGTTACATTTATGCGTTGTATTATTTTTTAATTATGAGTATATAAATAAACCTTTGATAAAATAATAAGGTAAAGGAACCAATCATGGACAGTTTAAGAATGAAAATTGAGTTTATTTGCTTTTATTGTTCGTATTTATTTGGTATTGCAATAAAAAGTAATACTTATTCGTAAATAGAACATGCTTTCTGCGATATATTTATTTGGCACATTATAGCACAGCAAAATATACCTACTTATGAGATAAAAAAAAACAAAATCCCTTATAGAGAACCTATTATGGACAGTCAAGTCCCCAATAATGGACACCCATTTATGAACAGTATCCAGTCTTGGACATCTAGTGTGGGACACTCAAAGTATTGTTACGAGCGGGGGTTCGGTGATAAATTATATACAATATGCCAGAAAAACTGCACTTTATTCACTAGCACAATAACACTAGAGATTCAATTCGAAACAGTATCTACCTATTGACTCTGGCCTTCGTCAGATTTTGTGCTACTTGTGGATAACGATTTATAAATGAACTGAACTATTTTTTACCTGGGCGATTATTTGCGAAAGGGCAGTTTTCTAAAATTTTCTCCAAAATAAGTCTTTGTACACTATATCTAATAAACGATCTTTTGTTACTTCTTCTTCTCGAGTCGTTGGTATAGAATTTAAATGGCACCAGCCCAGTATGTGGCCTCAGCAACGGCCTTGTCAGTGGCTTGACATAGATCGGCCTCCGAACATCTGTGCGGCCACTTAGGACACTCTAGCTGGTGACCTATGGTCTGTTCGGGAGCGCCACAGTTGCACTGTGTGGAAGCCGAGTCAAGCATAACCCATTTCGCTAGGTGGTGTCTGCAGCGGCCAACCTGGCTTCGTAAACGATTCAGGGATCTCCATATGGACCGCAGATTACTTCCGAGGGGTAGATGTTCTTTGGCTTCTACATAGTTCGCAGGAGGTGGAATTGTCTCATGCCATATTTTTCTTCTTAAACTAGTAAAATCTTTTGTTACTGGAAAATGGTTTTCAGCCATGTAAAAAACCCAGATGTTATATCACCGAAACTCTTCACCGCTGCGCTGGAAGACGTTTCCAAGCTTCTGGACTGCGAAGGACTCGGCATCAACATCAACGGCGAGGACATCACCCATCTTCGATTTGCTGATGATATTGTAGTCGTGGCTGAGACCATGGAGGACCTCAGCACAATGCTCGATGGCCTCTGTAGAGTCTCCCAGCAAGTAGGTATTAAGATGAACATGGACAAGACGAAAATCATGTCTAACATCCATGCTGTACCTGCACCTATTCAGGTTGGGAACTCTACACTCGAAGTTCTCGACAAGTACGTATACTTGGGACAAATGATCCAATTGGGTAGGTCCAACTTCGAGAAAGAGGTCATTCGTCGAATCCAACTCGGTTGGGCGGCGTTCGGGAAGTTACGTCCGATATCCCGCAGTGTCTCAAGACTAAAGTCTTTGACCAGTGTGTTGCCAGTGATGTTCTACGGCGCTGAGACGTGGTCGCTAACTGTGGGCCTTATTCGAGAGCTCAGGGTCACTCAGAGGGCGATGGAGATAGCTATACTCGGTGTTTCCTTGCGAGATTGAATCAGAAATGAGGAGATCCGCAGGAGAACCAAAGTCACCGACATAGCTCTCCAAATAGCCAGGCTAAAGTGGCAATGGGCAGGACACATAGCTCGAAGAACCGATGGTCGTTGGGGCAGTCGGGTTCTGGAGTGGCGACCACGTACCGGACGACGCAGCAGGGGTAGGCCTCCCGCAAGGTGGATCGACGATCTGGTTAAGAACCGCGGGAAGCGGTTGGATGCGGGCGGCTCAAAATCGGTCTATGTGGAGAACCTTGGGGGAAGCCTATGTCCAGTTGTAGACGTTTCTAGGCTGATATGATGATAAAGCCCATTTGACTAATATTTTTCTTCTTCTTGGGACAGCATTGTAGAAGGTCCAAAGCTACAATCAAGTGGGCTTATCCCCGTAATTTTATTCTGCAAAGTAATTCTAGGCACACCGTATTTAGTAGCCGCTACAGACATCTTTTCTCCTCTTTGTACTTCAGCAATTGCTGTCCATTTGATCCTTACTACTGTTACGAATTGAAAATAACGCCATCTATCAGTGAATGGGAGAACTAGATGAGATTAGATGTATCTGTCGTTTAAAGCTGTTTCATCTATCCTCTAATAGATGGCGTTGGTGTAAATAGAACAATTACACAAATCTAGAAACACGTTACACGTTACCAAAAATTTCGTGAGTCGTCTCGAAAAGGCTAGTTATGTGTTCCGGCCGGTATAAATACCGCGTAAACGCGCGACACAGATACAGTTACAATTGAATATCGGAGCGATAATCATCAAGCGAAGGAAGTAAGTCGGAAGTGTTTAGTGGTGTTTCTAGTGGTGTGAATAGTGAGTTTTATTAGTGTTGAAAAATTAAGTGTGTGTTATTGTGTTAGTAATTAAAGTGCAGTTTTTCTGGCATAGTGTATATAATTTATCACCGAACCCCAGCTCGTAACAAATTGGTGTCAGAAGAAAGGGATAAATTATGCCGGTTATGCCGAAGGAAGAAACTGACGGAGTGCGTACCAGGAACCAGCGACATCGCGGCTCTGATTGTGTTCATGCAGGAGCACGCGTGCCGCATGGAAGAACAGCGACAGCGCGACAAGGAGGAGCAGGCACGCCGTGTAGAGGAGCAGGCCCGCCGTCAAGAGGAGCACGCGCGCCGCCTGGAGGAACAGCTACAGCGCAACAAGGAGGAGCGGGCTCGCCGTCAAAAGGAGCACGCGCACCGCATGGAGGAACAGCTACAGCGCGACAAGGAGGAGCAGGCTCGCCGTCAAGAGGAGCACGCGCGCCGCCTGGAGGAACAGCTACAGCGGGACAAGGAGGAGCACGCGCGCCGCCTAGAAGAGCAGGTGGTGCTTATGAAGGACCTCAGCGCCGCTGTAGGGAAGGACTTGAAGGCGGTCAAGGAGGAACTTCAGCACGAGGCCCGTATCAGTGACGTAGAGATGCTCGTACACGACAAGCTTGAGACTCGCGTCGCCTTTATAGAGAAGCGTGTACACAACCAGCTCGAGACCCGTATTGCCAGATTGGAGAAGAAATTGCGTGGGCTTGACACCAACGACGTTACACCTGCAGCTGTGGCGCCCTCGCCTCGTTGGTTTAAGGTTCCACCATTTGATGGCTCGTCATCGTGGTTTGCATACAAGGTTCAGTTTGAGGCCGTTATGCGAGCGAATAGGTGGGACAAAGAACAGGCCTTAACCGCCCTAACCTTGCGCCTGCGCTTATTGACGGGAACCTCGTACAAGCGTTTACGGATGGGATCCGGGACCTGGAAGTTAGAGCAGCGGTAAGACTTGGGCACTTCAAGTCCCTGAAGGCAGCCTTAGCCTACGCTCTGGAGGTGGAAGCAGCGCGTCACGAGGATCGAACTTACCGTATCAGGGAAGTTGTTTCTTCACCACGGTGCTACAACTGCGGGGAAAGAGGCCATATCCGCTTGAGCTGCCCAAAGCGTAAGCGGCACCTTAGTACCCTGTCTCCACCAAAGGGGTTACCTGACGTACCTGTCTGGTGGCAAGAGCAACGTAGCGCAGATGCTCTGACAGGTAGGGCTTACCCTGACCAACGCAAACACTGTGCAAGACAGGAAGCGAAGCCGGCAGCGCTAGTGAGAATGTTGAAGACGGATCTGAGCGGCGGATGGAAAGAAGCTTTGCAGCGTGCTCAGCAAGAAGACAAGGACGTACAGCCGATTCTCAAATGGAAGAAATCAGGCGCTCCTGGGCCCAAATGGAGTGATATCGCAGCAATGAGCCCTGTCACCAAAGGTTATTGGGCACAGTGGGAAAGCTTGGTTGTCCAGGATGGAGTTCTGTGCCGCAAATGGGAAAACGCTCGAGGTAACCAATGCCATCTGCAAATGGTAGTGCCCAAAACTAAGGTACCGGAAGTCTTGCATCTCTATCACAATAGTGCTTCTGGAGGTCACATGGGAGTTAAGAAGACCCTTACTAAGATCCGGGAGCGATTTTATTGGCTCCACTGTCGGGATGACGTCGAGGATTGGTGCCGCAAATGCACAAGTTGTGCGGCTGTCAAGGGGCCACAAACTCGTAGCAGAGGTGCATTGAAGGTGTACAATGTAGGAGCTCCATGGGAGTCAGGACAACAGATGTCTGAGAAGATGAAGACTCGCTACGACCGGAAGGCGAACAACAAAGGCTTCGATGAGGGATCATTGGTGTGGCTTCATAACCCAGTACGAAGCAAAGGAAAATCGCCTAAGTTACAAGCCAGATGGGACGGGCCATATCGCATAATTACCAGGTTGAACGACGTCACCTATCGAATCCAGAAAGGGTCGCGAGGTGCACCGAAGATAGTTCATGTGAACCGGTTGGCTCGTTACTATGGGTCCAACGATGTTCGAGACGAACACGTTTAAGAGGGAGGCCGTGTTACGAATTGAAAATAACGCCATCTATCAGTGAATGGGAGAACTAGATGAGATTAGATGAATCTGTTGTTTAAAGCTGTTTCATCTATCCTCTAATAGATGGAGTTGGTGTAAATAGAACAATTACACAAATCTAAAAACACGTTACACGTTACCAGAAATTTCGTGAGTCGTCTCGAAAAGGCTAGTTATGTGCTCCGGCCGGTATAAATACCGCGTAAACGCGCGACACAGATATAGTTACAATTGAATATCGGAGCGATAATCATCAAGCGAAGGAAGTAAGTCGGAAGTGTTTAGTGGTGTTTCTAGTGGTGTGAACAGTGAGTTTTATTAGTGTTGAAAAATTAAGTGTGTTTATCTAGTGTTATTGTGTTAGTGAATAAAGTGCAGTTTTTCTGGCATAGTGTATATAATTTATCACCGAACCCTAGCTCGTAACACTATAATATCGTTTGAATGCCATATTACCTGCCACAATAAAAATAACAGTTGGTGAATCTCCAGTCATGAACACCACACATGTAAGAATGTTGTAATTATACATTTGTAAGATGTTAAGAATAGTCTTTATTTACATAGCTGTAAAAAAACAAAAATATAGCAGACTTAATAAATCTAGTGATGGACAGAAGTGTCCATGATTGACACAATTTAGTTTCCAGTCATAAACACAAACAAAAAAATCAAATGATATTAGAGGTTAGACAACCAGATTATGTGCAGTTATCATAGACGAACAGAAAGAATTAGCAGTTATAATCCAAATATCAATGGTAAATCATTAAATAAATTGCCAAGCGTTCACAATATAAAGTATTTTTTTTTTAATTCCACCAATGTGGGTACATTGGTGGAATTGATTACTAATAAACTGATTTAAATAATAGTTACAGGTAGCACGCCACTGCGTAATGTTGATGTTGTGCATGTATTGTTAGAGAGAGATGCAGGGGGCCTTTAATGTTGCGTTCTCTCTCCCACCGGCGGACACGAATAGGCCCCACTCTGCTACTCTATTCTAATATCTCTATGATATCCTCGAAGCAAAGTTGCATTGAAAGCTGTCAATAGTGTCGGTCTTAGACAAGTTCTAATTTCACCGCTAGAGGCGCGCGGATAATATTTGCTTCGCCAATGAGCCAAAGCTATAAAAGGTCCAGCTATAAAACCACCTCTCCTACTGCAGCCACCCTGGATTGCCGTCAAACGTTAAGTGTACCAGTACTTAGGCAGTAAATATGTAGGTACATACTCTTGTATTTTGTTTAAGTATGTAAGATATGTACCAACTTAGATATTGACTTTTCAATAAACTTACGACGGTTTTCGGAAAATAGGTAAGTAGGTACCTACTACCTACCTGCCTACGTGCTTACCATAATCGAACATTTTAAACTTTTTACTGGTTAGCTCTGGTTAGTTAATGGTTAGGATTGGACTCTGACTGATAACTGATACCATTGAGATCAATGAGACGCTAAGAAGCTTTAGTTGTCTTGTTTTCGGAAGAGAGACATTCGGTTTACGACCTGTTTCACTATTCGATCTATCCATGGCATAACAGTGACCTGACACGCCATCGCTCTCAGCGGCAGATTTAGAGTTCGATGGCGCCTTAGGGAAAATTCATTGACGCACCCGCAGTGCGTGCACAAATTCTTTTGAGGTCCTTGCGGCGGTAGTCCATTGAAATATTTTTTTTTTTTACTTACCGGCGTGCAGTATCAGAGGACATCATTTTATGTTTTACATGTCAGGTGTAGTAGGTGTTTTATTTTTTTATGTAAAGTAAAATCCAAGTTTGTGACATAAGCAACACTTGTCCTGCGGCTGCCGTTGCCGCCGCAATTTAAAATATTTTTTAAAATATTTACCAGACCCACGGATCCGCGCGCGTGAATTAGGTATATATCTAAACCTTGATCAAGAATCACACTGTATTTGTGAAAACCGTCTTAGTCGTTTGAGATTTTCGCGTTCATACAGACAGACAGGAAGACTGAGGACTTCATTTCATGATATTTAGAATACATAGGTGCTTTCATTTTTTTTAAATAACTACTTCTGGCTTCTTTTGCCGTCCCCGATATTAATTCCAAAAATCTTAGACCACTCTTTCCAAGATGGCGGCCGCACAGAATTTTACCTGGGGTCTTAGGGGTAGTAGGGGTTGGGAGTTGTAACGCCACAAACTAGAAACGTAAATAATAAATTTGCATCCCGTGACAAATGCATGCTAAGACCGAAAAAATTAACAATTGAATGGACTAGTAGGCGACCCATTATATACTTCTATGCTCTATTCTCATGCTGTCAATCAAAGAGGTTGGACTACTTTGCTGTCAATGACAGCCCGTGCCAATCATTGACATACAATAGACGTAACATTCCATATAAAAACATTGTCCAAGCTGTCTTAGGTTTGACGTTCAATCGCACATGCGCAACACGCATGTGCACGTAGCGCCAATGGAATACAGCGCTTATTTATCATATTATAGCCAATCAGCTACGGCTGACCGGGTATCTTTCCAATGAGCAGCCAGTAGTACTCTAATGCTACTGGGTACTTATTGACATTTGTATAGATTATTTGCACAGAAGATCGGAAATAGATAAGGTTTGTGCCTATTTCTAAAAATAAAAGTAATTAATTGCCGTGGTTTTATTTTAGTAAATAATAAAAAGTATAATCATATTTAGTTAGGTTTAATTTAAAAAAGAAATAGAATATGTATTCGTTGGCGTAAGTTCAAGACATGTGTCAGGAACGAACAATTATAATTTTTAAAAGTTTAAATGTATCTTGGCATGAGGCTAGCTCAGAAAATTCTTATTATACATATAAGGCAGCATTGTTTTGACAATCTGTTATAATGTCCTTTCTGACCACATAGTTCTATACACACACACATTTGGCAAATGGGACAATGCGCTACTATACGTGAACCAACCATTAGGAAAAATCATTTTATGATGAAGTGACCCGAATTGCTTAGTCGATACAGCATTGACACGGTTCGTCGCGGTCGCGGGTCAAGTCGTGCCCTAGGAATTTATTTTTATAGCTTTATATAAATTGCAATTCAATCTATCCTAGCATAAGAAATGCTCATAAATATATTTAAATACCTATTCCATTACCATCAAACACCATTAATTTCATAGGTTTTTGTCTCTTGGTCAGATAATAAAAATCAGGATATTTGGCCTTATTTTTAATGGCCTTAGATATTGATGCAGTATATTTTTTACGTATTTTTCTATAACTGCAAATTTATGTGTACTATGATGAAGTGTAAGTGTACCTACTGTTTTTAAACTACCTAGGTATGTGTCACAATTATTTTATTTCAAATATTCATTAATATAGTAATTACGATCAATATACTAAAAAGAAAAACACAAATTAGTGTTATACAAAATCAAATTGGTCTTAGAACATTAATCAAACTAAAATACTTTTAAAACCAATGCCTTTTTTTTTTTTTTTTTTTTTTTATGGCAATCTGCCGGCTTTTTCGACAATTCCTGCCAGTGTCGGGTATTGGTCGCACATGTGTTTAGTTAAAAACAATAGTTATTGATTATCAATTTATCATTGGTCTATTGTGGGATCTTTCCGGGACCTGTAACAAGTGACACATACACAAAAGTTAGTTTATTAATACACATATTTACAACACAATTTATGGCAATAGAATATAATACTTATAGTTTAATCGTGTTAGTCGATATAAATTTAATAAAAGCATTAATCATGAAGGGGTTTGGGAAGTGTGATAGGAGGTGCCTCACATTAAAAGGACGTTGAATTTTTAATTTTGAAATAATTTGTTCTAAAGGTGTGACATCATTCATCGGGCAGTTTAAGAAAATGTGATCTAGAGTACCTTCGTCTAGACCACACTCACAAATAGAACTGTCACGGACTCTAATTTTATGTAGAAACACTGGGGTGCAACAAAACCCAAGGCGTATTCTACAAATGACAGATGTTACCGTTTTAGGGGCTTTCTTAAATTTATAAAACCAGGGTTTAACAGGAATGACGGGCTGGATCGATGCATATAAACTTCCCTTGAATCTGCTAGAATTGGACCAGGCCGATTGCCAGGAATTGAATAGATCCGTTCTAGATGAGTGTATCAAGTCATTTGTCAAAATAAAAAAGTATTTATGATCTGCAAGGCTACTAGAAACAGCAACCTTAGCAGCTTCGTCCGCGCACTCATTACCTCGGATACCAACATGACTAGGGATCCAAACAAGTGTGACCTCAATGCCCTTCTCAGAACAGGAAAACAGACAGTTTTTAATTTCCATGATAATTGGGCTATGGATGTCACTCTTGAAAGGGTTTTTGACTACAGCCTCTAAGGCACTTCTGGAATCCGAGAATATTACCGCCCTTGAGATAGTAGAGTGAGCTAAGATGAACAATAAAGCCTCGAGAATGCCAATGCACTCTCCAGTGAAAACAGATGCTTGGGGAGGACATTGAAATTGGAGAATAATTTGGGAATTTGAGTAGTAGACTGAGATCCCGGTGTTACTGTCTGGGTTTAGTTTTGATGCATCAGTGTAGAAAATATGATGCTCTCTCCATCTATCATCCACAATGGAAACAAACTCCCTGTTAGCCTGTGCAGACTCTTTATTCAAACCAAGGTATGGGATATAATTGGGTCTAAAACTTTGTACTGAGTATCATATAGTGGAAATTTGGTATACTGTCGCAACGGGTAATTTACCTCCAGGGTATGAATTTTTCTCAGAGTGGTTACTAATAGAGGTAGTTCCTTGTGAGCCCAATAACCTTCCTCTTGACACAACAGATTTAACTCACGGAGTTTCCTGAGGATAGTATGATTTTTTAAAAAATATGCTCTATAAAGAAATCTATCTGCCAGATATTGCCTACGTAGGAATAGGGGAGGATCTCCACTCTCCACCTGTAGGGCGTTGGTCGGAGTGGATTTCATACACCCCAGTACTATGCGGAGGGCTTTAGATTGCACAGTATCTAGCTTTGCTAGCATAACTTTGCTACAAGGCTCCAGGAGGAAAGAACCATAATCAAGTAAGCTTCTTACTATGGCATTATAAATAAGTTTAAGGCTAAATGGATGGGCACCCCACCAAACTCCTGCCAGCGCACGTAAAATGTTGATGTTTTTTTCACATTTGCCCACGATGTAATTAAGATGAGGAACTCCAGATAATTTTGAGTCAAGGACAACCCCAAGGAATTTAACATAATCCTCTCTTTTAATTTGAGATCCTTCAATGTATAACGGGGTATCTGGTATAGTTCTTTTACGTGAAAAGACCACCACGGAGCTTTTGGGAGCCGACAGATGAAGGCCATGAGAAATCAGCCAGGAATTTAAGGAATCAAGGGAGGTTTGCATCGATATTTTTGCGTTTAGTACCGATGAGTCTGTTACATATAGACATAGATCATCAGCATATTGAAGGATCTGACAATTGACATTCAGCGATTCGTGGAGATTAGAGGTATATATGTTGTAAAGTAGTGGGCTTAAAACAGAACCCTGCGGGAGACCACGCCAGACAGATCTGGGGTTAAGGTTTTCCCCTGGGATAAAAAGATTGACGGTACGACTAGATAAAAGGTTGCATATGCAGTGCAGCATCTTAACAGGAATACTCAGCTGGCGTAACTTACTTCTGAGGACTGAAAGATTGACACTGTCATAAGCTGAGGAGACATCCAAAAAAACGGCTAGAACAGATTTATTATCACTAAAAGCAATGCGAGTGTCTGTAATGAAACACGCAATGCTATCCATAGTACTGTAACCCTTACGGAATCCAAACTGGGATTTGGCCAAAAGACCCCTATTCTCCACGAACCACTCTAGTCTATTTTTGATGAGGTGTTCAAAAATTTTACACATTACAGGGGAAAGGGCAAAGGGACGAAAATGATCTGCCTTGTTTGGAGATTTACCAGGCTTTAATAATGGGATGATGAGCTGAGATTTCCATTCATGTGGGATGAAGGCTGTAGAAAAACAAGTATTAATTATGTTTAAAAGGTATTGGCGACTGTGGGGGCCTGACTTTCTAAAAAATGAATATGGGAATCCATCTATCCCAGGTGCAGAGTCCTGGACATAATGAAGCACAGAATCTAATTCTTCTAGAGAGAAAGGAAGGTCTAGGGGATCATTGGAAATGGTCACCTCGTTTGTTGGTGAAAGATAGGAGGTACACTCAGAAATAGAAGGGACAAAGGAGGGAGCTAATTTATTTAAAAAAGATACAGCAACTTCACAGGGGATAGGAGGGGAATTTGAGAAAGAGTACCCACGGCGGAATTTTTTGAATTTTTGCCAAACTAAGCTTGATGGAGATGATGGAGAGAGGGAGAAACAAAAGTTTTTCCATCCTTCATACTTCTTCCTCCTGAACAGGCGCCTAGATTTCGCAACCAATCCGTTATATATGATTAAGTTTTCCATGGTCATGTTACATATATAATTCAACTCCGCTTTACTACGGGCTTTAATTATGTCTGTGCATTCTCTGTCCCACCATGGAGGGGATGAGATTTTCCCAGTAGCTGCTTTTTTTTGTGGAATGGATATATCGGCTGATGATGAAATGGCATCTTTAAATTGGGAAATACATATATTCAGGTTGGTTTGGGAAACCTGTGGACAGGCCAAGACCTTTCCCTCGAGGGTAGAATTATAAAGACCCCAGTTTGCATCAGCAACTCTGTGTCTGAGCAAAGGGGTTTTATCCCTAACAGGCATGTATTTGTTAATGATGGTTGTGCATATAGGATAGTGATCGCTACTATGTGTTGAGTTTAAGCGGTTCCATTCTAACGTGGCTGTCAAACTGGCTGAACACAGAGTGAGGTCAACACAGCTTTTACCTTGGTCAGGTCTGGGAAGACGTGTGGCAGAACCATCATTAACAACACATAAACCACAAGCATCTATTAGGTCAACTAATTCATTTCCTGGACTATCGCAATGTTCAGATCCCCACAAGACGTGGTGACAGTTAAAATCACCTAAAATGATAATAGGACTAAAGACGGCACAAACATTATTTAAAAACTGAAAACATAAGGAGTTAGGAGAGGGAATATAGATAGAAATAAAGTTAATGCCACTGACGTTAATGCCAACAGCATCAACTTCACTTCCATGGCTAGGAAGCAGGAGGGGAGAGGCAGGCAGGGCGTTATTGACGAGGATAGCAGCACCACCATAACCATCGGGACGGTCACAGCGGTACGTACTATACCCTGGGAAATTAAAATTAAGGCGAGGCAGAAGCCAAGTCTCAGATAAGGCGAATATGGCAGGTTTATATAAATTTAGTAGGTAAATAATTTCATGTTTTTTTGGGAGAGCGCTCCTGGCGTTCCACTGGAGACACTTGAGGTCCATGGTTGCGGGTCAGTATGAAATTAACTAAGTTGTGGGCAGCGTGGTCTGGTAAGTTAACTTTCGAAAGGAGAAGGCAAATAATGCTGACTAGGTCAAACTCATTTGATGAGAGGTCCTCTGTGGGAGAAGCGTTATTGTTTGGGAGAGCACAACCATTAGAAGAGGGCGAGAAAGAATAGTTGTTGGTGAGCTCTTGGTGAGCTCTCTTGTCATAACCGGGGGTGAGAGGGGCATGGGTTTTAGGCTTTTGGAAGACCGTTTTACGGTAAGAAGTGGAGGAAGGAATGTGGGAATTGGTATTGAAATTGGGAGGAGCAGGGGCAGAGTAAAAGGTCAGAGGAGGAGAGGATGAGACATCAGCATATGACTTGTAACTGTTAGGAAACTTTTTAGATGCTTCCTGGTATGATATTGATTGCTCAGCCATAGCAATTTTAATGTTATTTTGTCTTACAGACTCAGGGCATTGCTTGCTGTTGGCGTAATGTGGACCAGAACAATAAAAACAGACTACATCCTCTGCAGAGCATCCCTCACCAAAGTGTTCACCACCGCAGCGGTAACACCTGGGCTTGGAGCGGCACTGAGCCTTGGTATGGCCATATTTACAACACCCGAAGCATTGTATAGTGGGGAAATGATAGAGCTCTACTGGTAGGGAGTTGTAGCAGCAAAAAACTCTTCTAGGAAGAACTTGGCCATCTAGAGTTAACACAACTGCTGATGTGGGTTTCCACTCAGTTACACCATCATTACTGACTTTCCTGTTCAGACGCCTAACTTTTAGAATGCGTCCACAACCTGTTGGAGTTTTGACATTCTCTACTATTTCGGTATCCGTCCATTCAGGAGGAATGCCCTTTACAATGCCCATCCTCGTGATGTTGTAGGTGGGAATGCTAATGGTGTAGTCTTTTTCAGTAAATGTTTGATTATCTAAAAATGCATTGGCATCTTCTGGCGCTTTGAATTCAACCGAAATTCTGTTACGACCAACTTTTTTTATCCCGTCTGGGAGAACATTTTTTATGTTGTGTTTAAGGATTAGGCGGCCAAAGTTGAAGGGGTTTATTGTGGTGCCGGATGCGGGATCCTCTGACTTTTTAGAAACATGTACCAAAAAGGGAGCTACGTCCATTGCGGAGTATTTCGTACGACTGTAGGGTTGAGGATTAGAGAAAACGGTGTGCTTTTTGGGAGGGGGAGGGCCATCATCGTCGTCGATCGCCTTACGACGTAAGGTGTTTTCTGCGGTCTCAAAGTTGGAAAGTGGGACTGTTAACCCTGGCGAGTAAGTGAATATGTCTTGAGAACCGTTGGCTACAGGAGCATTCTGCGTGTCGCGGGATTGGATGGGATCTGGCGGGCGGCCAGGAGGCAGTTCATCTACCTCCATGGTCGTCCGAGCATAGGTCTTAGGATTGATTAGTGACTTACGACACTTACCTGTGATACACACAAACAAACACTAGCACAGCACAAATATAACAATACGAACAGATACACAGTCACAAATAACACCAAAATAGGCTTAAAAATGCAAAATTTTAAGCAAGTAATTCTCGCACATGTGCTCACAAAAGACCCATAGGCAAGAATCTCAACCAATGCCTTCATCAAGTCTGTTCTTAGTCATATATTTTTACCTACAATCACTTGCAATCGATGTCTGCATAATAGTTAGTCTATGGTGGTAAATGACGTCACATAAAAATAAATAAATACATTGTTATGTGGTAATACGATAAAATTAAATATTTTTATTACATAAATAATAAATAATATTAACTAGGGCTACTACAGATTCCAGTTCTGATTCGAATTAACCGATATATCGTCGTTACACAATTAATAAACGATGCAGACCCACGCCGCTGGCAAGTCAAAGTGACACTAGATTGCTTTGCCGGTATGTTCATGCAAAGCATTTGAACAAAGTAAATGTACTGAATGCTACATCTAGTACTTTAGTACATATATATCGATGGTGCCAATCTATAAAATGGATAGGTATGGCAACATTATTCTATCAATCAATGCTTGATAATCGGTAACCATGGTTACAGTTTTGACAACAAAAATAATTGTTTAGAGTGATCCACATAATTATCATATTTGATGCGCTTTGATGGCAGAATTTCATATTCTGGGGCAATTGCTGTGCGCTACAAAATTTTATGACAGATCTTCCATATATTGCCGATATTCATTTCAAGCCGGTATGTTATGTAATTAGTTAATGTTGTAATAAAATTGTAAGTGCTGTTAAATTGTTGAACTAAGATATAAATATCTTAACGGTCATAATTTTTCTTTTCTTTTTGAAGGTCCAAATTGGACGATAGTATCTGGTTACCCAGAGGGACAGACTGTATCTGCTAAAGTAGATTTCGACAAAACTGTTGTTTGGGCTCATCCACTTGATATACACTATGTGACTAAAGGAATCCAAGGTATGTATCGCACTTATAAGAAAAGTGAAACATTGCTCTCTACGCTTGGATAAACAAATATTGCTAGGGTTGCTTCTTACATTGCTATACTTACAACATAATATTCCTTTACCATCATCATCAGCCTTCAAGAGTCCACTGTTGGATATAGGCCTCTCCAATGGCACGCCACTGAGCCCGATTTTCGGCTTTTCGTGAACATAATATATTCCTTGTGAAGAGAAAAATTTCTATAATTTCAGGTTGGCCCAAATTAATACTCCAAGTGAGTTGTCTAGACACTATTGGACGCTCTTGGATAATTGGTTATGGTTGCTGTAGTTTGCCTGTTGTCCCTGGTCCACACACAATAGATATCAATTGTTGGGTACCTTCAACTACTACATTAACAGACAAAATAAGGCAGTACTTCCTCGGAGGCTCTCATCAACTTGTTCAAAGTGATATAGTGCACTTAGGACTGAACCGGTATTCATCTTTATTATTTATTTAGTACCTTAAATTAGTCTTCATTACTGATCATCAATGATAACTCAATGTTCTGATTACAGGTCAAAATTAAGTACCCAATCAAAAGGCACAGTTCAACTAAAAATAAACTTAGTTTTAAGAAATTTTAACCAGTTTGCGGTAGAGTATAAGTGAAAACATGAAGGTGATTACTTATCTTGGTTTTACTGTGTTGTCAATTTTCATTCAATTTTGTGTTATGGATTTTATTCAAGGGAAAATAAAGGGTAATGAAAATGCTATTGAGATGAATGCATCTTATCAGAGTAAAGTAGTTGAAGATTTGTTTAAAAACATTAGCAGCAGTCCACATGCTCTATTTTATAGAACTCATATGAATACTCATACATCTGTGAAGAGATCACATGCTTTAACCACTCTGCCTGGAAGACTTTCCAGTAACTCCTCTGTGCCTGTAGTTCCACTGGGGACAACTGGTGATCCTACATCAATATTTGATATCCTGTTTGATGAAAATATTTCAACCACTGAACCAACAACTACAACAGAAGCTTTCATCACAACAACTGAGTTTGATAATGTCACTGAAATAACTTATTTTGAAACTACAAATAACATAACTACTATACCAAATTCCAAACCAAAGATTAACTTTAGAAAATACTGCGGGTGTAACTTACTGGTGAGTTGGCAATAATTGTTGCATGACAATATAAAAAGAATCATGTGTGAATGTATTATTAGTGAACTACTAAAGTGACATCTCATTTCAGTTTAAAATCTGTGACATTAATTGTTGTTGTGATCCTGACTGTACTAGTGAAGAAAGAAACCAATTTCAATGTGAAAAGGCAAATGTTAATAGTCTAAATACAGATGGGTGTGTTTCTCATCTGTTGGATGATCACTTGAGTTATGGAAGCAGTATGCTCAATGTTTTTTGTGTTGTCAAAACTAATTTACCTGAAAAGCGCAATCTGAAACAGGTATGTAATCTATTTCTAATTTCTTTCTCATTGCTTGTTTCATGATTATAGAAATTATTTAAAATACTTTTAAACTTTCAGCTAAATCTTGCACTAATTGGTCCATACAATAAATGGAAGAGTATTATGCATGAACAAAGATCATTTGCATTTAAGAAGACATTATACAACCAGGCTGACCCAATCTGGCTTATGAAAAATGGAACAATTTACTATCTTGGTTAGTATTATCTATAATTATGTAATGTTATTTTCAGGCTTACAAACCTAAATAAATATTAAAACCTTTATACTTACAGATTTTCCGACACCCATGATTAACAGTTATTGCTCTGATAGAGCACCAATTATGTTCTTAAAAGAACAAAAGATTAAATGTGTTATAAAATTTGAAGATTTGGAGATGTTTCATATTAGTAAGACTGTAGAAGAATCTATGGTTATCAGTGCTACAGAACGCACTATAAACAGTTCAGCTTTGGTGTGTATTTCATCTTCACAATGCATTTGTCTATGTACCAAACCATATCAGCTACTTTCAGCATACATGCAGTGGTGTAAGCGCGCGCATATGGCGGAACGCAGTGCAGAACACGCTTTTATAGACATACATTCTCATTTTGAATAACTTCCAAAATCAATTAACACAACAATTGTGTTGTGTGCGGGTTGCACACTTTGTTTATTGATTTTGGCCATTATTTATGCGCAATGACGATACAAGCTTGATGGTGAAAAATTCTCTGGGCTGCGATTCGCTATATGTACGCAATACAGAACCTAATCTCACTTTAGACTTTTTACCGATTCGTTTTAAAGAGACGAATATGCTAGTAACCATATAAAGAAATTTTATTGTTCCCTGAGAGAAAAACAGATTCAAGTAGCAATGTATTGGTTACCCTTGCAAAAAGGAGCATATTTTGTGCTTTGGCTCTTATTACATACTATAGAAGTTGTGCAATCGGTGGTTTAGGAATAATTTGTTTTTCAGAACTGCACAAGTCTTCATTGTGTTAACTGGACTGTCCTCGCGTGTGAAAACGATATTTGTAAGAACTACAACAATAGTTTAAATGAGGCTTCATGCACAGACAGTGCATGTACAAATGTTGCCTGGAAGATTGATTACTATTTCTATTACCATGATTTAAAAATCACAAATGCTACTATAAAACTACACATACGAAACGTATCTAACGTGTTAATGTTTTTGGCACAAGAAATATCTGTTAAATTCATAATGTCGAACAAAACTCTAGACAGTGCTATTGAATTTAGTGGCAATCCAGGATACCTAAATAATTTGCCAATAATAGTCTCAAAAGGAAAGAGTAATTTTACAGACACATTTTTCAATGGAACTTCAGATAAGAATATCTATTTACCGAGAAATGTTGACGGCATGTGTGTATTATCTAAGTCGGCAAAAAACGTTATTAGATTTGGAGTAAACAAAAGGACAAAATGTCGTTACTTTCACGCACATCGAGTTGGACTACAAAATGGTACGAACATATGCAAAAGCATTCAAGATAATATTACAAAATTCATAGGGCTAAATGAAGAAGTATCCATTTCACCTTTTGGAAATCCTTATGGAATTGCAGATGACAAATGGATTAAGTTTCAAGCAGTACATAATGAACATAAACCCTTGTATGGAGGATATGGTGAAAATGTATCGAAATTGCATTGCTACAATTTAATCAATAGAGTTTCAATTGTATTCATATTTGCTAGTGTAGACGAAAAAGATTTTATTGATCAAAATAAAATTGTATTGGCTAAATATGAAACTGTTGCATATAATGCTAGTTTTAACATAGAAGATATTTCGACGGTGCTTACAATTGATATTAATTTCATAGATGCCACAAAGCCCAATCTTTATGTGTACGCAGGTAGTCCACATTTAAATATTCATCTACCCAAAGACTTCTTCTTTCCTTTCCTGCCAAATAATTGTATGCACGCGTCTAACTTGTGTATTGTAACGATATTATGCTGTGTAACAATATTTTTCACAAATAAAATAACTCTTGAGTAATAACTAATAATTTTTATTTTGAAATAATTTAAATACTTTCGTTACTTCTATCACTTCTAACTTGGCATCCCCTTCAAGGACTTAGCGATCTTGAGTTTGTGATGGCCTGAAAATAAAACCCATTTTAGGTTCGATTAGATCGCATCGTCCCCATACACTTGAAACATTAGCGAGTTATAGAAGAGAGAATTTAATAAAACATGTTGTTATAAAGGAAATTTTTAATATAGCCGCATCACGGAAACGAGGTAAACTATCATAGTACATGACGTAAGGTACTAGAGCTATATCGGTATTTACAATATTTTTACATAATTTTAATCTTCAAAGAATATTTTAATCTAATAAAATATAATAAAAAGCAAAGAAGACAGTAGTAAATATAAACTGAAGCTGCTTTTACACGAGTCGTTCGGAGCAATGGTGACATGTGTCGCTACAAACCTATGCGACGTAAGTGTAGACTTTGCGGTCGTCAGGCGTGCGAGCGAGGTACTCTCGTTCGATGAGCCCTTCGATGCGTTTCTTGATAACCACTGGCGACGGCAGGAAGCGCGCGCGCAGTTGCTCCGTCACTTCCGCGACCAATAGCGTGTGCTGCAAATGTCCACACAATCAATATTTTGAACTCAACATATGTATAATAGTTTCACAAAGTCGAAACTTTACGCTAGTAGCAAGCACCCGGTAGCCACTTGCGAATAGATTAAACGTTAACACAAGCGAATAAAATAGTCTAAAGTATAGCAATTTCGCAGATCTTTATCGTAAAACGTATGTATAGTAATTTGGCTATCCTTACCGCCATTTTCTTTCTAGCTTTCATGATACGAACGATCGCCGCTTCTATTTCATGTTTACGATCCTCGTCAACTTTGTTGCGAGTCTCGCGTCGCTCTGGTTCCGACTCGCCTTTAGCTGCAACTGTCTGGATTTTAACTCTGAAATAAATAAACGATTATTAGAATTAAGAAAATGATTGAAAATTACAATGAACATCATTGTAATTTTTGCGTCAACTATGTACTTAATATAAATAGAAGTAGCTATGGACTAGAAAATGTCAAATTTAACAAAATGTTTGCCAAAATGTAAAATTAAGGTTGCCATTTCCATACAAAATTTATTTTGCAATTAGAGAAAACCACAAATATTAGCCATAGTATTTTCGTCTGATTAATTAGGTCAGTAAACAGTATGGCGTATACCTATGTAATTTAGAGGTAAAGGCGTCATTCACGTAGAACTGATGGGAGGGCTCGATCTCCTTGGTCTTGGGCTGCTTGATGAGCACCCTCTGGGTCGGTTTGCCCATCGCCAACGACTGCAGCGCCCGAACCAGGTCTTTCTCCGGAATATCAGTCTCGTTGAGTATCTCCTGTTTATCAAAAACAGATTGAAAAAGTGTCAATTAATACACATTACTCTTATATTTTTTTGCATGAGAATACTAGGTAAGTAATTTCAATGTACATGGCGCGCATTGTTCTGGCTGACATGGTCTAGTCTCCTAAAATGTCCAATATGCCAAAGAGTCTGGTGTCTACGTCATTGATTTGAGACCTTCCTTAAATCTCTACATACATACATAGACTCACGCCTGTTTTCCGGAGGGGTAGGCTGAGACTACGGACCGCCATTTGCTACGATCCTGACATGCCTAGAGAGGTATGTCAGGATCGTAGCAAATGCCGGTCCGTAGTCTTTGCCTGCCCCAACAAGAGTGCTTCATTCACTCTCATCGCATTTTTATTGCATACTCTTCGGTTTAGGGTACTTCTAACCTGGCCCTATTTGTAGGATGTCTCCAATCTGGTCAGAGAACGTCCGTCTAGGTCTTCCTCTTCCGCTTGTCCCATTCACATTTGCCTTATATAATATATTTTTGGTCAATCTTTGTCATCCATTTTCTCCATGTGCCCAAACCATCGTAGCATACCTTTCTCGATTCTTGTCACTACACCTTTTTTTATGCCGCACACTCTCTTATCACACAGTTCTTTACTCTGTCGTTCAAAGACACTCCACACAGTCATATACTTCTCTATGCTTTCATTTCTACTGCATTTATTCTACTTTCATGTCTGTTCTGCTATACCCAACTTTCACTACCATACATAAGTGTAGGCACTAACACATAATTATGCACAGCCAAATGTGCTTTTTTGGACATACTTCGAAATGAAAAATTAAAACAAAACTTTCAATTTGATCTTAATTTTAATAAAACAAAAAAAACACATCTGGCTTAAATTAAATTGTCTCCACTTAGAAACCACTACATTCAGAAGATAAAAGTCGTAAATATATAATTTTTTAAAGATAAAATATGTTTGTTATTTTGTTATCACTTATCAATTTCAAGTACTTTTGCCATTTTCGGTCAAAATATATATCAAATCGCCTCCTATTGTTTTTTATTTTCGTGGAATAGTGTAGTTTTTAATTTGTGGTCGTAATATTTAGATTCTTTTAGTAATGCATCTATGAATAGGAATATGTTAGGCGTTTTTGGAATTTTGCTGTTTAACCTCCGGTACCAGCCTTCGAGAGCATTTGTTGTTCGATGTCTGTGGCGAGTACAATTCATGACATTGGGTGATATTGGGTACCATTGATGTTCGAAATAACGCTTGAAGTTATCCATAGAAGCATTTGCTGGTGCTATTTCAAGAAGTGACAGCCAGGCGTCTCTTATACAATTAGGTGGAAGGAGTGGTAGTAGTCCACACATACGTGTAAAATTCCTTCCACTTCTGCTACGGTTTAAACGGTACTCTTTACTTTTCTTCCAGATAGCTTTATTATAATGTTGAATACATCCACTAATTTGAGCATTTGGGTAAACCTTTCTTACGGCGTTTATATGGCAACTTCATTAGTCGCATTTTAATTCATCTGTATTGCACTGTAATTTGTATTTGACTAGTTGAAAAAACGGGTATATGTAATTTCAGTCTTATTAGGTAATAGGCCAAAAATTACAGGATATATGTTAGTTGATTCACTAATTGAATTCAGATCAATATGGGGTGAAAACAGTTTATAAAATGGCTTCGGCACAATTCTAAATATACCATCGGCAAAATATTACTTTTACTACACTTAAGGGGACTACAAGAGCTAAACGCGAGTTTTATAATGCTTTAAACTTTAAAGTATATGATTCAATGCAGTTTATTTATTTATTTATTTTTTTATTTAAGGATTGTCTTCATTACATTCACTAATACACATAACAAAATATTTCATTTTTTCATTTCTAGTGCTGTAATATTTACAGACAACCACATCGTGTTTCAAGTTACACTCATAAAAAACTTAAATTAATTAAGTTAACACAGTCAGAAAAATATATGATATTCTACAGGATATAATCTAGTTAAGTAGTGTGTTGAAAACATAATACAACTATCTTTAATCGATAGAAAAAAATCACAAAGATACCTCTAAAAAAACATTTTAACGAATAAAAACCATATCAAAATACATACAATCATTCTGATTTTTTTACAAATTATTCAACAAGCAACATACTAACGAAATACTGTTTTATTTTTTTAATCCAATCAATACATTTTCTGTAATTAATTTATTTTATAGTTTGTAAAAAGTTCTGAAACCAACCGCAACCGTAGATGCGAAAATCAATATGTTTTCTTCCCGACCATCTTCGATAACAAAAAAATCTTTCGCCAACGATTCAGGTATATTTACTTCTTCTAAATTTTTGAAGTAGAGTTTATCCACATCCAAAAAAAGTTTTCTATTTCTGTATAACGTGCTTATTTTGAATCGAAATTATGGCAAATTGATACTATACTTTTTGCCTTTTTCTTTCAAATCTTTAAAACAATCCTTAAATAAATACTGTATGGAAGTCAAGTCATCGCACACTTTTTGCTTACAATTCTGCATTGTTGAAAGAAGAGTTAATGCAGGTTATAGAGTGAATGGAGCTCTGAAGGCGTTTATGAATAGTCAAAACGTGTCCCAAAAGGCACGTTTGGCTGTGCATAGAGGGGTGTTAGTGGCTACCCTTATGTATGGTAGTGAAAGTTGGGTATGGCAGAAGAGACTTGAAAGTAGAATAAATGCTGTAGAAATGAGAGCACTGAGAAGTATGTGTGGAGTATCTTTGACCGACAGTGTAAAGAATAGTGTGATAAGAGAGTGGTGTGGGGTAAGAGAAGATGTAGTGACAAGCATCGAGAAAGGCACGTTAAGATGGTTTGGGCACATGGAGAGGATGGATGACGAAAGACTGACAAAGAAGGTATATAAGGCAAATGTGAATGGGACAGGACGAAGAGGAAGACCTAGGCGGACGTTCTTTGACCAGATTGGAGACATCCTAAAAAAAGGACAGGTCAGAAGTACCCTAAACAGAAGAGCATGCATGAGAAACTTGATGGAAGTGAATGAAGCAAGAGAGGTATGTCAGGATCGTGGCGTTCTGTAGTCTGTGCCTAGCCCTCTGAGAAACAGGCGTGAGTCTATTGTATGTATGTATGTTCTGCATTGCAAAATGGGTGTCTTTGATAACATCACGGCGACAAGTGTGAATATTTTCTCGTTTCACAAATTTTCTTTCACGGTCCAAAGTAAGTGTTGCTGTGCACTCTTTTCTATTAACATACCGCCATATGGAAGTACCATTTTTATTTCTTAAACTGAGATTTGGTCTGTACCCAGAACGTAAAAGTGTGTCACTATCCTTTTGATTGTTAAAAATAAAAAAAAACACCATCATTTGACACGGTTAATTTTGAAAATACAAAATTACATATCTTAAAATTAAAAAAATACGCTAATTTTTAGTCATTCTGATATACTAGACATTAAGGGACTAGACGTAATAAGACACTGGACATGTTTAGACACTTGTCATTATGAGACACTAGATATTGTGGGATTGGATGTAATAAGACACTGGACATGTTTGGATACTTGTCATTATGAGACACTAGACATTGTGGGATTGGATGTAATAAGACACTGGACATGCTTGGATAATAGTCATTATGAGACATTAGACATAGTGGGATTGGATGTAATAAGACACTGGACATGCTTGGATACTTGTCATTATGAGACACTAGACATAGTGGGATTGGATGTAATAAGACACTGGACATGCTTGGATACTTGTCATTATGAGACACTAGACATTGTGGGATTGGATGTAATAAGACACTGGACATGTTTAGATACTTGTCATTATGAGACACTAGACATTGTGGGATTGGATGTAATAAGACACTGGACATGCTTGGATAATAGTCATTATGAGACATTAGACATAGTGGGATTGGATGTAATAAGACACTGGACATGCTTGGATACTTGTCATTATGAGACACTAGACATTGTGGGATTGGATGTAATAAGACACTGGACATGTTTGGATACTTGTCATTATGAGACACTAGACATTGTGGGATTGGATGTAATAAGACACTGGACATGCTTGGATAATAGTCATTATGAGACATTAGACATAGTGGGATTGGATGTAATAAGACACTGGACATGCTTGGATACTTGTCATTATGAGACACTAGACATTGTGGGATTGGATGTAATAAGACACTGGACATGCTTGGATACTTGTCATTATGAGACACTAGACATTGTGGGATTGGATGTAATAAGACACTGGACATGCTTGGATACTTGTCATTATGAGACACTAGACATTGTGGGATTGGATGTAATAAGACACTGGACATGCTTGGATACTTGTCATTATGAGACACTAGACATTGTGGGATTGGATGTAATAAGACACTGGACATGCTTGGATACTTGTCATTATGAGACACTAGACATAGTGGGATTGGATGTAATAAGACACTGGACATGCTTGGATACTTGTCATTATGAGACACTAGACATTGTGGGATTGGATGTAATAAGACACTGGACATGCTTGGATACTTGTCATTATGAGACACTAGACATTGTGGGATTGGATGTAATAAGACACTGGACATGCTTGGATACTTGTCATTATGAGACACTAGACATTGTGGGATTGGATGTAATAAGACACTGGACATGTTTGGATACTTGTCATTATGAGACACTAGACATTGTGGGATTGGATGTAATAAGACACTGGACATGTTTGGATACTTGTCATTATGAGACACTAGACATTGTGGGATTGGATGTAATAAGACACTGGACATGCTTGGATAATTGTCATTATGAGACATTAGACATTATGAGATTGGACGTAATAGGACACTGGACTCTTTAGTATATTGGACATTTTAGGAGACTAGACAATGTCAGCCAGAGCGGTGCGCATTTACTCCGCCACGGCCGAGCGTCGTGGCCAATGTCGCGTCAAGAGCAAACGCGACATGTACAATCAAACAAGTCGGCGGTGGACCAGTTTGAAAAAAAAATCCCTTGTCTCGCTCAGAGTCGAGGCACACTAGAAACTGGTTTTGTATACGAGTGTCAATGTGCGTGTAAAGTAGCATTGGATGCGACGATGTCTTGCTGAGCGATTCTCGCCCTTATGGTGGTCTAGCGCGAAGTTGTTCGATTGTACATCGAAATCGCTCGCCTGCTCGCCTGCCGCTGTAGTTCGTGAACGGGCCGTAAGGCTACATTTGGGGTGCTCTGAAGTGGAAGGTTAGGAGATAGGGACGTTATTATAAAAAGCAGTAATTGTTACCTCATAAGTGAGTCGCTCGCGCTTGTTGAAGAGCAGCAGCACGCACATCTGGAAGGTGGACACCTGTATGATGTGTCGGCGCGGGGCGGGGGCGGGGGCGGAGGCGGGCGCGGGCGCGGGCGTGGGCGGCGGCGAGCGCGGGGGCGAGCCGCCCGCCGCGCGGAACGTGGCGTGCAGGTCCGCGCTGCCCAGCTGCGGCTGCAGCGACAGCTGCCGCCCCGAGTGCTTCGCCAGGTAGAAGCTAAACACACACACCAACAATTATTCAACTACTTTTTCTTTGCTTCTTTAATATGTAAAAGTCTGTATGTATGTATCCGACTGTGTCCTACTAGTGCAATGTCTCTGAGAGTGGTTAAAGGCCTGGTCACGAGATCGATCTAAGCGGCGCGGCAGGGGCGATGTACATGGCGCGATTACTCTGGGGCTGCCGCGCGCCGCGTCACAGTAAACGCGCCATGTACGTCGAAAACGCTCGCCGCTGCCGCCCGCCGCTGTAGGCCATGACCGGGCCGTAACGGTTTTCTTAACAAGCGTTCAACTCTAGCGTTGACGCTTTCGATGACAGCGTTCATACGTGCGCTTTAAAATCACCCTTGTCTCCAGTTCCCTAAGGTCTATTCCATTTTACGCCAATTTTACTGCCAATTCTCTTGTGAACGTTTAGTAGGGAATACATTTGTTCCAATTCAACGCTTATGTAACATGCGTTAAAAAGCTCTCGAGCGAATGAGACTTTTAGTACGAACGGCAACGTCGCAAGCGACTCAAATCATCGTAGTTTATGTAAGGAGGATGAAATCACAACATTTTAATGTTCATAACACTGCGCCTGGTTAACTTGTTTCATCAAGAAATATAAAACCATTCTGCCTTAAAAGAGTACACATATTTCGCAACTTTTATTAGAAGTATTCTATCCTGGTATCCGACTAGGTATTTACTTACTATCTGGTATCCAGCCGAATAACAAATAATGTAGGTGAGTACTAGTTTATCATCATCGTCTTAACATTTTTCCCGGTTGCATCCATTACCCCTTGGAGCACGAGGTTCGCTAAACTAATGTGAGTTAGCTACGAAATGTCAGTTGAATGTCTAATTTACATTGTCATGTCTTCTTCTTGACTTGTGGGTGAATTGCTAGCTCTGGTAGGTATCGAAATTTACAGGCCGTCCGAACGCCCTCAGACATGGCCAAAAGATTTTGGTCCTGAGACAACAGTCTGGACTAACGGCTTATACTTATGCTCTCCGAAACCCGGTAACGCACTTGTGATAATGCAGCGAGAAGCGGTCACCCATCCAAGTGGTGACCACTATGAACGTTGCTTAACTTAGGCGAATTGTTCTGTATGTTACCTTCTAAACACTTCGAATGCGTTCCTTGGCGCCGTCGGTATGTTGCACTTGGGCGTGGCGCTCTGTGTCGGCCAGAAGCCGGTGGTTAGCACGCGCACTGACAGGTCAACGCCGTGAAGATTGATCTACAAACAAAAAAAATACCTTATTTAAATAATTTGATCAAAAAACAGAGTTAATTACCTTAAATAAGTTGGTTAACGCGATTAACACTCGTTAAATAAACTTAAAGCTAGAGTAAGAAAACCATTTAATTCAGATACACATAAAAAACCAAATCTCATTTTTACCTTCGACGCCAAACTAAGGTGTAAAAAGTTTGACGTGTTTGTGATTGTATCTCTAAAATTGCCATAACGAATTGACAGATGATATGATTCGACAGTTTTTGTTTAGCCACAACTTATGAAAGTTTATTGTTGGGCACTTCTCACAATCTTTTACTTTGTTTTATTTTATTGGTATAAATAATATTACCCGTATTCCGAATATGCCAGTATATTAATAGTTTAGGTAAATCCTAACATTATTTAAAAAATAAACAATATAACTTACATTTCAACCATTCATTTACCCACTGATCGTCCTATCATCAAGTACACTGGAGCAAATAACAGATTTATTAAAATTTAAATAATGTTAAACAGAATATACATTTAAATACATAATTAAGCAGATGTGGTCATCATTGTGAGTTTGTACCTATAACCATACCTTGTTTCATACTTAAGTTGATAGCATTGCATATTATGGTTTAATATTTAATTTACATACGTATGCATAATTTTATACTCTAACAACAAAGTAAGTAAATGTAGTTCATAGGTCGGTTAATGCAAATTTCATATAATAAAATTAATAATTATGGTTGTACACATACAGATGTAATATTCTCTTAGTAATAAACTCCGTGTTTTAATAAAAGGGTATACAGTACTTGCTACGAAGGTCAATCATTACAGAGATAATAATATGTTTGTCTATTTGTTTTATACTTTGTGCTTATTGCAGCGCTGTTGCAATAGAAAAGTCAAATAAACTACTTAATAACTTGTAACAAATATTATTATTTACCTAATGATTATGCACAACACAAAATTCTGTTCAAGGTATGTATATGATTACAAACAATTTAATCAATTTGTGTTGTTGAATTTACATAACACTGTAGAATAGTCAATGGGGACAGTCATTGGCTAGTCACTACTATTAAATATCTCTGGTCTAAACTATAGTATATATCTTGGGCCCAATTCCGCTAAATAAATATAGTCGCGATATGATGTCAGTGTCATGCTTACGTCACAAAAAGCGTATTCTTCTAAATTATATGATATTTGAATGAAATTGTAACGAGATCGTATGTGTCAACGACGAACTATTTATTTTAAATTATACGATAATGACATAAGGTTAACAGGATACCGCTTTTAAATCCATTCAAAATATGATATCAATGTCATATAAAAATAGCAGAATTGGCCCCCTTATCCCTTTGAGTTGCGGAGTTAAGACGACAGATGGTTTATGAAAAATCTTGTGTTCCGAAAAATCTGCTTCGACTAGAATATGGAAGCACAAGAGTTTCACCACTTTAAGTCGAGGACATCTATGAGGTCTATGTAACAATATATGTTGTATCACTAAGTGAAATTCAGTGTAACAATGTACCTTATCTTTTTATGAATCATTATCAAACCATAACATTAATCATATGAATTAATGAGTGGGTATGGCATACCTACTCACATTATACATACATTCCTACTATCATTCAAAGTTTAGTACAAACTTTTGGAGCTTAAATAATTAAATGCAATTAATTTTGCTTGAGGTATGGATACAGTAGTAGTTTTAATATGACAAATTGTTTAAGATAAGACCTTTTAAAATATTTGGAATTTTGAAGAAATTTGTGGTTTGGTTTTTGCCTAAAAATAACGTGCAGAATGAGTTTTGGAGTGCAATAATGGTACACCAGCAGTTTTGTGCTCACGGAAAAGGATATCACAGTATATTGAGCATTTGGACAAATCTGACTAGGTATTAAATGTTTTGGCAATAAGTAACACAATAACAGTAAGGAAAGCTTTGGTTATAATTTTTTCTATTCTATAATAATATTCTATTTCAAGTATGATGTCAGCTGCTCAAAGACCTTTTACATGGCCTAACAAAATGCTTGTCCTCAGATTAGAACTCGATCGATAAATGCCGTAACAACTGGTTACTCATCTCTGCAAGTCATGCTTGACTTTACCTGCTACTAACAATAAGTCAAGTTACATACTGAGAGTACAAAGATAAAACAAAAGTATTAATAACTCACCCCGGATGACAGCACATGCTCTTTGAATTCTTCCATGATGGTGTTAGACACAGTCATATCTTTGAACATCCCTTCAAGCTTCGATGTGAACTGACAACCGCATTCAGTCTGGAATGTTAAACTTGCTATTAGAAAACTTATTTATCATGCAATACATGTTGATGATATCAAATTAAACTATATTTGTATTTACATCATTAATTCAATGTTTTTCTATATACTGAAGACATGAATAGGAAGTGATATTCATATCATATATACATTATTATGTGGGACCTAAAAATTTATGGTGAAATGTGGGTGTAATATTTACACCTCTGCCTACCCCTTCGGGGATACAGATGTGAGACTATAAATAAATAGATAAATAAAATATACATTATTTATAAAGTACTAGCTAATGACGTAAATCTTATCTATGTTACACAAAAAGTTACATGTATCCTGCTTAAAGTCTTAAATATCTGCAAAATTCTTTACACCTATACATTATACTGTTTCAAACAATCTTGGAAATGTCTAAAAGTTTACCATTATGCCAAGACTTTAAGCAAGATTTTTTTATAAAACAATAGTACTACTAGAAATTGATGTCACACAGGACACTTACGAAATGTCCAAGCAATAAAGGTAAAGAATTTTGCAGAAATATGGTGGACAGGATGGGGAAGTTGGATAGTGCGGTTCGTTTAATCTGTCATTGAGCTTTCTATTTGTGAGACATCTCCAATTATACAATGAAAGTCTCTCGGTTCGACATCCTTAAGTAAACCTTCTTTCTGGGAATGGTTAGAAACCAAATAATTTAGCTAAACACTTAAAAATATACACAATCATGTAACATTATAAATATATATGTATATACGAACCTTCAGTTTAGAGATCATATTCTTCTCACTATCGTCAGACACAGATTTGTTGAGCAACAGTCGCTTGGCTAAGTGCTGCTTGTAGTAACGTTCGAACACATCCTTCTCTTGTAGGAATCTAAATAGTACCATTGTTTTGTCCAACACTGCTTCGATTTCTTGTTCACTCATCTATGAAAAAACAGAGGAATTATAAGGACATTATTGGATAACAATAAATGGTCACTTACAAAGGCAAAAAAAAATGCAAGTGTTGTAACTTACGCCTTTTTCGCCCTTCTTCAGTTTGCCATCGATGAACAGTGATAAGAACTCTGGTGATTTACTGTTCAGATTGAGGAAATACTCGAAGTCCGAAGCGATCATGTGTTTGAAAATCTTGTCATTGTTGAAGGAATTTTGAAGGAAGTGATCGAATCTGTCCTTTAAGTCGAGTAAATTCTGAAACAACAATTAAGATTATTAACACAAGGTAAAAAATTTTGATATTTTTGTACTCCGAACAAGGAATCGGCACGTAAATCATGTATTTTGGTGGACTGCAATCAACGGATAAAGTGTTGTTTCGTGTTGCGATGGAGCCACAACACTCGTTGCCATGTTAAACAGCGAGGTGACTGCTCAAAGTGCTCAAACCATCAAGCCACACATGCTGTCAGACACTGTTAACATGTTGTTGGTTTTCGAGTTTTGGTGCAGCGCAGGCGATAGATCTGTGACTCTGTGATATTTAGTTTGTGCAAATAGAATGCATATACATTTTTGTGCGCCACAGACCCAATTGCACAAAATTGACGGACAAATTTAAAAACGTAGTAAGTACTACTAGATAGTCGGTAGGTGTGCGCGCGTGTGGTAGTGTATAGTGTAGTGTGCTGACCTGCACGAAGGTGATGGCGTTGGTGTTGTGGTGCGTGTCGGTGACGAGCGCGCGGCCCTGCTCGCGCAGGTGCGCGCTGACGGCGTCCGCCACCGTGCGCAGCCCGTCGCCCACGCGCGACAGCAGCTTGTACACGCACGCCAGCTCCAGCGTGCGCGTGTGGTAGTGTGTAGTGTAGTGTGCTGACCTGCACGAAGGTGATGGCGTTGGTGTTGTGGTGCGTGTCGGTGACGAGCGCGCGGCCCTGCTCGCGCAGGTGCGCGCTGACGGCGTCCGCCACCGTGCGCAGCCCGTCGCCCACGCGCGACAGCAGCTTGTACACGCACGCCAGCTCCAGCGTGCGCGTGTGCTAGTGTGTAGTGTAGTGTGCTGACCTGCACGAAGGTGATGGCGTTGGTGTTGTGGTGCGTGTCGGTGACGAGCGCGCGGCCCTGCTCGCGCAGGTGCGCGCTGACGGCGTCCGCCACCGTGCGCAGCCCGTCGCCCACGCGCGACAGCAGCTTGTACACGCACGCCAGCTCCAGCGTGCGCGTGTGGTAGTGTGTAGTGTAGTGTGCTGACCTGCACGAAGGTGATGGCGTTGGTGTTGTGGTGCGTGTCGGTGACGAGCGCGCGGCCCTGCTCGCGCAGGTGCGCGCTGACGGCGTCCGCCACCGTGCGCAGCCCGTCGCCCACGCGCGACAGCAGCTTGTACACGCACGCCAGCTCCAGCGTGCGCGTGTGGTAGTGTGTAGTGTAGTGTGCTGACCTGCACGAAGGTGATGGCGTTGGTGTTGTGGTGCGTGTCGGTGACGAGCGCGCGGCCCTGCTCGCGCAGGTGCGCGCTGACGGCGTCCGCCACCGTGCGCAGCCCGTCGCCCACGCGCGACAGCAGCTTGTACACGCACGCCAGCTCCAGCGTGCGCGTGTGGTAGTGTGTAGTGTAGTGTGCTGACCTGCACGAAGGTGATGGCGTTGGTGTTGTGGTGCGTGTCGGTGACGAGCGCGCGGCCCTGCTCGCGCAGGTGCGCGCTGACGGCGTCCGCCACCGTGCGCAGCCCGTCGCCCACGCGCGACAGCAGCTTGTACACGCACGCCAGCTCCAGCGTGCGCGTGTGGTAGTGTGTAGTGTAGTGTGCTGACCTGCACGAAGGTGATGGCGTTGGTGTTGTGGTGCGTGTCGGTGACGAGCGCGCGGCCCTGCTCGCGCAGGTGCGCGCTGACGGCGTCCGCCACCGTGCGCAGCCCGTCGCCCACGCGCGACAGCAGCTTGTACACGCACGCCAGCTCCAGCGTGCGCGTGTGGTAGTGTGTAGTGTAGTGTGCTGACCTGCACGAAGGTGATGGCGTTGGTGTTGTGGTGCGTGTCGGTGACGAGCGCGCGGCCCTGCTCGCGCAGGTGCGCGCTGACGGCGTCCGCCACCGTGCGCAGCCCGTCGCCCACGCGCGACAGCAGCTTGTACACGCACGCCAGCTCCAGCGTGCGCGTGTGGTAGTGTGTAGTGTAGTGTGCTGACCTGCACGAAGGTGATGGCGTTGGTGTTGTGGTGCGTGTCGGTGACGAGCGCGCGGCCCTGCTCGCGCAGGTGCGCGCTGACGGCGTCCGCCACCGTGCGCAGCCCGTCGCCCACGCGCGACAGCAGCTTGTACACGCACGCCAGCTCCAGCGTGCGCGTGTGCAGCAACATGTGCACCACGCCCGAGTTCTCCATCTGCACACAATATTACTCATATACAAACGTGATACTAAAGAAACAAAGAAGGGGCAGGAAGCGAAATGGTGATTCATAATCATCATCAGCCTTTAACAGTCCACTGCTGGACTAGGCCTCTCCTTTGAAAGGAGGAATTGGCGTACTATACCACGCTGGCCAAACGGGTTGGTATAGGGTTTGTATCAAGTTTTCCTTCTCTTACAGTGATGTTCTCTGCATAATATGCTCCTTCTGTCGGCTCTTACGACACCCATGGGATGATAAGGGGTGGTGACAATCCGTATTCTTAATCCGTCACCACACGGACAGGTGATTATCCATGTCTATTTAGGGCGCACGAGCATTCGCGGCAAGCGAGCAAATCATCGCGATTGGGCTGTGTGGAAGTGGGTCGGGGTCGACACATCAGCAGTCAGTACATTGGATGAGCTCAAAGATGCCTCAGTGTATGCTGTTCGTTCAACGAGGTCAGTAGTTCTGGCTCACGAAGCTTTCTTTAGGCTATGTATGATCATTATCATCAAGTCCAAAGAGCAGTGTCCAATTCAATTATGTAGTGCATACTGGTAAAAGTGGACATCGCCTCCAGAACCGTCAGCTACCCTACCTTTAAAGATGCAATATGCAGCAGCGTCCAGCATCAGAAACTGCCGCGGCTTAAAACGCCCAAAATAAGCCAAAAGAACCGGTTCCTAGTCTTCGACAGCTCCGCAGTTCCTGGTTTAGCGGACATGATTATAGCGAGGCAAGGCGTGGAAAGAACTGCCGGCAGAGATATCGACTTACATCACCAAAGACGGCCCTGGCAACATTCAACACGCGCACACTGCGAACCGACGACATAATTGTTGAGCAAGTTACAATGGAATATCACAGGCCTATATGAAGTCAGGGTGAGGACTAGACAGTTCTCAATCCCGAAAAGTTCTTTTTTAGCGGGAGAGCCGACCAACAACCCCTTTATGGTGTCAAGTTCATCGTCCACAAATCTCTTGTGTAACAAACAGCGTGGTAAATTTTGCGAGTGTGTCGAGCAAGGTAGCGTACCTTATACTCAGAATATCCAAATGGTATTTGTTGAAGGTCATATAGGTATATGTTACGATTTGGACACACTCCGGTGAGGAGGTCGAAACTACGAGGATATATCTCAGACCATACATAACTTAACGCAAAAACGAAGCAGGCGAACGAAGCGGTGATGAGCTGAGAGTAGGGCAATTTCGTTATGGACATTGGGACTCGCGGGGCCACTTACTGGCTAACTTTATCGAGGAGGAAGAACAACTCTTTATGATAAATTCCTTTTTCAAAAAGCAAGAATGCTTAATTGGACCTGGATAAGTAGGTACAAATGCCACCGAAAATTAGATCGAACTTCGCCATTTCGACGAAGAGGCAAATTTCCGTGAACAATTCGCTCAAAGGGGGCAGCGATCACCATAATTGTCCGTATTTATGCAAAAAGGAACCACCCAACAAAAACGCACTTCTGAGATATCAATGGATTTACAAAAACATGTGCAGCTCTCTTAGATTAAGTAAAATAATACATTTATTTATATAATTGTATTGATAAATTACTCATTTAAGTATGTGTATATAAATTAATTCTGGATACTCTTAATTTTTCTAGATAATTAAGAAAATGTGCATGTGGTTCCTTTTAATATTTACTAACTAATAGCTTTCCTCATATGCAAAAAAGAACCACAACCCATGGGTTTCATATATATCGGTAAAGCCATTTACCGATATACATGAAACTAAGTATAATCGTAATAAGCCTTTGATATGCAGCCTATAGCAATTCACTGCTGGACTTAGGCCTCTCCCAACATGCGCCACAGTACATGGTTCTTAGCCTTTCGCGTCCATTTCGTCCCAGCCTCGATTTCAGGTCGTCAGTCCGTCTAACCGGGTGCCGCCCTTCTTTACGCTCACCGAGTCGTGTTCTCCACTCTAGGACAAGCTTGGTCTATCGGCCATCAGTACATCTGCAGATAATATGACCAGTCCACTGCCTCATTACCTTACTTATTCCGTGAGCTATGTCGGTAATTCTGGTTCTTTGTCGGATAACTTCGTTACGGATTTTATCCTTCAAAGAGACGCCAAGCATACCCCGTTTCATAACTCGCTGCGTGACTTTAAGTTTGGGGACTAGTTCCACTGTGAGTGTCCACGTCTCGGCACCGTACGTCATAACAGGTAGGACGCATTGGTTATAGACTTTGGTCTTCTGGCATTGTGGTAGGGGCGAAGAGAAAACTTGACGTAGTTTGCCAAACGTTACCCAACCCAACTGGACACTACGGTCGATTTTTTCTCGAAGTTATTGCTACCAAGCTGGATAACAAGCTGTTGCTCATGGTAGACATACTCTTGAACAACTTCAAGCATCCATCCGTGGACATAAACCGATCCCGACATGATGAGTTCGTCTAACATACTCTTGGGTTTGTTCAGTTCATGCCGAGACAACTTCACGTCGAGAGGCTCCGTTTAGGCTGTGGAGCATCCCGCTCAACTATTCCAGGGACTCCGCAACGATGACGATATCGTCAGCAATCCGAAGGTGTGAGATGTATTCGCCGTTAATGTTTATGCCCAGTCCAGCATCTTAAAGATGTCTTTGAGTGCCCTGGTGAAGAGCTAATTAAAATATTAAGTCTCCCTGCCTCACACCTCGTCGCAATCGCGTTGATGGCTGGAGTTGGATGGTCTTAGTGGCGATATCATACAAACATATCAACGCCTCGATGTAGCGCCAATCGGTACGAGACCGCTGCAGAGCAATCAGAACCACCCAGGTTTCGATGGAGTCGAAGACTTTCTCGTAGTCCACGAAAGCCATACACAGCGGCTTATTGTACTCATTAGTCTTCTGTATATTCTGCCAAACAGTATGGATGTGGTGTAGTTCCTGTGGCTGTAAATCGTCAAGTTTTCTGGCGAGGCTGTTTGTTAGCACTCTCGAGAACAACTTGTAGAGGTGGCTGAAGAGTGAAATGGGTCTATATGTTTTCAGCGAGGTTTTTTTGAAGAACAGGTCAACCGCACTCCCGCTCCACGCCTGAGCTGTAAGGTGCTGATGGATAACGGAATTAAAGATGCTCGCCAGCTCTTTCAGGACTACAGTCCCTCCTGCTTTTAAGAGCTCTGTGGTGATTTCGTCATCTTATGGAGACTTGTTGTTCTTAAGTTGCACGAGACCTTCTCGTACCTCGCCTTGGTTGACATCAGGGAAGTTCTCCGTATATTGGCGCGGGAATTGGGCTCTATACACATAAATTGCCTGGTTTCAACAGTTTAGACTTCCATGATGCGAACAGGTCTTTGTAGAAACTCAATTTCAGCGAGAATTTCGAACTTTAAGTTTACGCCTTCCGCAGTACAATAAAATCACGTACTTGTGGTTCTGCTGTTTACAATATTTATTTATACATGGTAGAACCGAATGCCTGTAGTTCCATTTTGCGAAAAAAATATTAGTCATTAAAATATGAATTTATTTTACGCATAACGGTGCCACAGAATTTAGGTTCCATTTGGTGTATTATAATAATTGTTAATAATAGAAATATTTTTATGTATAATGGTACCAAGTATCTGTGGATCTGTTTTGTATAAAATGACATGGAATTTAAATGGTTTATTTGTTTGATGAAACGAGTCCCATGGTGCTGTGGTTCAGTTTTGCAATATGTATAATGTGTGTTTTTGCTGTTGGTTCCTTTCTGCTTTTTGTATAACTTATTTCCAAGGGAAAAATCATGTGGATCTTTTTTGAATAAGAAAATAGACCACTTTTAAATTAGTATTCTTCAAAAAAATAAAAGATCGAAATTTGTCGTGTGGTTCCTTTTTGCATAAAAACGGACAATTATGGTAAGAGGCACATTGAATATTATTAGCACAAGTCTCGAACGATGGCGATTGACCAAGTCTTTTAAAGTATTTGGCCAAAAAATAAGACTATTGAAATAACTGTCTAGTATCGACAGTTATCTAAAAACTTTTAATTTAGAGCAATAGAAGATACCTTTCAAGTGAGTGCTACTTGAGGAATCAATATTGGGTGAACATGTTATCTTCGTTTGTTTTTGTCTGACAATTTTTCTTACAATGACGTTAGAAGAATAACCATTTGGGAGGCTTATGCGGTGACATAGGTGTATCGTGCAGAGGCCCATAGAGTTTTAATCTAAAGTGTGATGGGACATATGCAGCAGGGCCTTCACAACTGCACTATTATTGTTAATAGTACAGTTGCGAAGACCCCGCTGCATATGTCCCATATGACAACCTAATAGCCAAGCAACAAATTTATATGACAGCCAATGCTCTACTTACAGCTACAGCTATGGACTAGCGGCAGTACGTAAGACTATTGTTTTTTACATTACCTTTGTTTACTCTTAAACTTTGTAATTAAGAGCTATTGATACGAAGATTAGTAGTACCCTAAACAGAAGAACATGCATGAGGAATTTGATGGGAGTGAATGAAGCAAGAGAGATATGTCAGGATCGTTGCAAATGGCGTCCCGTAGTCTCTGCCTACCCCTCCGGGAAACAGGCGTGAGTCTATGTATGTATGATATGAAGAGAAACCAATAGACTTAACGCAGAGGGTTCCAAGATCGAATCCATGGCGTGTACTGGTGCATCTACATCGCAGTAACTTTTATTGAGTGATGTTTCGGAATGTTAGAGCAGAAAAATTTAATAACAAAGCACTCGAGGTATGTCCATAGATTGTTGCTGAAAGTTATCGGGTACCAAATATTAATGGGTTTTTAAAGCTTTTCCAACAAAAATACGATGAGGACCCACTATTAGGGAGTAATAAAATAGGGGTTGAAAGTTCAGTCCCTGTAGACAATTGGCATTCGTCCCAATATACGACCTATCCATGGATTTAGAGATTAGATATACATTTTTGACATATCTTGTATGGAGCTTATGTGAATTCAGCGGTAAGTGCGAAAATATATGGCTTTAACTGACATAGGTTATTTGATCTGGCACATAGTCAACGAGGAACAAATTGTCTATGTTACCATGGCAACTAGAGATAAGAAATAAATGCCTCTGCGTATACAAGTAGTGGGCTACAGCTAGGAATCTTTCATAAAGTCAGCTACAGCAATATAAACAAATAACAAGTAGGTGCAAACATAAGTGAAGTGTGGGTGTGCAATACACCTCTGTCTACCCCTTCGGGGACAAAAGGCGTGAAGTGATGTTAACGTGTTTACCTCGACGATAGTCTTCATATGTCTCTCGATGAGCTCCTGCTCGAGCACGTTGACGACGCGCGGCTCGGTGCTCTCGTCGAGGTAGTGGCGCGCGCGCTCCGCCTCCTCCGCGATGCGCGCCTCCACGCGGTTTATGTACACCGCCGCGCTGTTCTCCGCTAGGAACTTCTGAGATTCCATCTGCCCAACAATACATATTTTGTTAACTACGAGAAATAGGATGTAACGTGCCGTACGACAGAATCGTTAGGACATGTCGGCGCACACTCGGAAAAATAACAGCGTATTTATCTCAATATATACTAGGCCCTAGTATTATTATCGTCATAGCTTTTTCGTACACTACTGCTAGACATAGGTCGGTCTTAATTTGCTTTAATCTTTGAATCAAAAGGAGGATTAACGGCCCGGCCACAGCCTACAGCATTACTATATACGGCGAGCGATTTCGATGTGCATGGCTCGTTTACTCTGAGGCGACATCGGTCGCCGCGGCGTAGCAAAGCATAATATTAAATATTTTTGGTAGGGAGCTGAAGTTTTACATGAATGCTCCTGCAATTATAGGTCATTAAATTGACACTGCAGGAAAAAGAAAATTAAACAACACGTTTTTTTCGCTCCACCCTACTATATGCACATACCATTTGAAAAGTTAATCTATTTTGATTCCATAAATTATCTACCTAATATCTTGAAGATATAATATGATGGCCATGAACAATTAACTTTGCTATTTTTTTTATAATTACTTTGCTATTTTGAGAAATACATTTAAATAAATGTATTTCTCAAATTAGCAAAGTCATTATATTTATCAGTGGAATATTACAAGATATTACACAATTTTACAAGTCATGATGTTTACATACACTGAAACTAGTTTATTCAGTATTGTTTGACCTACTGACTATAATTATTTACAGAACTTATTAAGCTTATATTCTGTCAAATCTGGATAAACTAGGAAGCAAACCATGGACTTTGAGGATAATGGTGATGATGATAACTTAGAACTCATTATTGCTCCCAAAAACACCTCAATAATTTAATGTTACACATGAAGATTACCAGTCATAAGTATGAATCATGATTAATTTAACACCAACCAGTACCTAAAACTAATATGCTGTTGCCAAGAAATGAGTAGCTTAAAATACTATTAGGTATATTATTAAGTGATTATTTCCTTAACATATAATCACAATCATACAAAATATAAAACCATCATTGAATATTTAATGTAAAACACATTTTCTAAATACAACAATATTAATGACTGCCTCGTTGGTCTCGCGGCATAAATGTTCGCGCTGCGATGGGGAGGTCTCGGGTTCGATTCCCGGGTCAGGCAAAGTGTTATTGGGTTTTTCTGTTAGGAAATTCTCAGTAGCAGCACGGAGTCTGGTAATGCGCCCGGTACGGCAATAGGCTCACCCTCTATTACATGGGACCTAAAAATTCCTGGCGAAATGTGGGTGTAATATTACACCTTTGCCTACCCCTTCAGTGATACAGGTGTGAGTCAAAAAAGTAAAAATAAAAAATAAACAATATTAATGATTTCTATTTCTAAAACGATGTAGCCATCCTGATTGTTTGTTAGTTAGGTATGTTTAAATCACAACTTTTATGTCCATGGAGTTTACCAAGACAAGCAGGATTTTTTAAAATATTTTGAATAAAATAATTAATTACCCTATAAAATTCAGAGGACTGGTGCAAGAATGGCTTCTCGAAGTCTTCCTCATAAACGGCGCGCGAGTTAATGCCAAGCACCATCAGCATCTGGCAAGCGTTACGGATCGCCAGTCTGTCCACCACTTCACCTCGGCGCTCACGGGCCACTAGTTCCAACAGTGTCTGCCGCAGGTGGTCACGGATGCAGCCATAACGTACAACCTGTTTACAATCAATATCTAGTAATGAATATGGCAAAAATACATGTAATATAAACAATTATTGCCAACTTCAAGAGGTTAAGGTATGTTCTAAAGACAGTACAGAGTAAATAGTAGACTAACCTGATCTCTAAAAATAATGAGTCCCAAATTATAAACATTGTCCACCTCATTCTGTTGTACATATACCCTGTCCATGTACATAAGTATATCTCGGATCATGACCATACTAGTCTGATGGTCAGTCCAAGCATTGTTGAGTGTTTGAAGGAATCCATTGTGTAGCGAGTGAAGGACATCTTCTCTGACCTGGATATTCAAAAACAAATAATAAATAATTGCATTGTTTGTTAAAGTATTTACATTCTTATTCAGACCTTTGTTTCAAGATGTTGTGTCACTACTTCTTTCAGGCCAGTATAGAGCCTTTCTCCATGCTTGTGGAGAACCATAGTGTATGCATTGCGATACAGTTCTTCAAATGAAAGACCTGAATTGTTCTTCTTTTGAATTTCCTGTATTGCATTCTTTAGCAAACTCCATATACTCTCCACATACTTCTCATCCATAGTCATCTGTAATGTACAAATATAACACATGGTATTAATTGAAAACTAGTTGTTTTATTTACACAAGACCGACTATTGTTGGATCACTTCTTTCATATACACACAGTGCACAATATTATTATACTGACCCAAGTGTCTGGATACATTTGATAATATGGTTCAGAATAGTTCCACACTTGAAATTTTCTAGTCATCTTGATATCTTTATGAACTTTGAGTACTAAACAAACATTGTTCAAAATAAAAATAGCAGTTCAAAAACATTAAATACACCAAAAAAATACTTGTGTTTATCTTTTGATTGATTTTCACTCCTGTCATCAAAAATATAAATATGACATATTGAATACAAAAATTTTGTTCTGTAAAATAAAATCTTTCTATTTTTAAATCAAATTGACAGCTGCCGCAAATTATTAGTGTTACCATGCTACTTGAAATTTACATATCCATACTCTTTTCCATATACCTAGTATTTAACAACCAAAGAGTCTTAATAAAGCCTTGTATATTAATTCATAATTTACTGAATTTCAGTTTCAAAGAGTTTATGTGTAATATAAAATTAATTCAATATAGTGTTAATCAAATGGATAAAACAACCAGTATGCCACAAAAATAATTCCTATGTTTACAATGATGAGTCAAAGTGGCTTTATTCATTGTAAAAGTACTAGTAATAGCTCTTACAATTTGTTGCAATAAACTGAGCAATACCATAGAAAGGTGATGATATGAGTTGAATTATATAAAAATATAAGTGTGTAGTCTGAATTATACAGACAAAAGACAACATTTGGAAAACTTACTGGGAATGCTCTAATCCTCATCTTGCCTGGTTTATCCTTGGGTAACGTACTCTTCATCATTGCGGCTACGATATTTTGTACCAATCAAATACAATTAAAGAAGATTTGTCCACTGTTCATTTGCTGTCGCGATAACACATCGTTACTCTCATTTACACCTGCAAAAGAGTTTAGTAAACATATCAAATAAAAAAGCCACTGGGACTCCAAACAAATCGTTAGATCACTACGCTGAGTAATCTATGATCTGGTTTCATGACGAATCGCTCACCAATGCAAAAATTTATATTTTTATCATACGATTTTAAACGGTTTATCCAAATAGGTATCAATTATAAATAATACATTCTAGGACTCAGTCATATTGTGATTTTGTGAATATAGTATAATGACATTGACAGGTAAAAAAGCTTCCTTCTCTTTTCCTCTTGTGATAAATGTCGTATACAATAGCGCCACCTCACGTTTTGTGTGTGACGTTCTTTTTTGATTTCCTTTTCTCTGCAATGGCTATTGAGATTTCGACAAACACTAGATTTATAAAGATAGTATAAACTTACAAGTAATGAGATTATCCACTGCTAGTTTGGTCACAAATATTTCACTATCGCAATATTTATAGTACATGTATTTTTCTGTTTTAGCATGCCTATTATTTCTTCACTTGTTTCAGCTTTCTGACGAGCAAGACCATAAACAAGTCAGTTTATGTTTTAAAACAGATCGTATTTGAATAAAAGTCTTTTAGTTTGCAAACGACGAAAAGCTGATGGGGTTAACTTGTTGGCTATTTCACATTACATTATATTCTAAAATAAGGAATAAATAATTTCTTAATTACTTGAAATAGTCTAAAACAACAGAATACAGATCTAGTAAAAAAAATGATTGTGTAGATATATCCGATAACCGGTAACCAATGCCGGTTACCGGCATTGGTTACCGGTTATTTGATCTATATCTAAAACATGTTTAGGCGCAAAATTAATTTCTATAACATTATTGGCAAAATATTATCGATTTTATGAGGAACCTACCTACTTACTTGGTGGTAGGTCTCTTAGTCTCTTACTGGGGGGCCTTCTAGGTAGATAGGTATGTAGGTGCCACCATAGTATCAGTTTTTCTGCCCTTTACAAAATATGTGCAGTACTATGTTCTGGTTTTAATGATACTGTACTACTAGCTAGTGAGATTAACGGGCATTAGAACACATAACACCCTACGTCTCTAGGCAGGCAGTGGCTTGGCTGTGTCTCGGACATAACGGTGACGGTTGCCGCTTATCACCAGGTAGGCCGTGAGCTCGTCTGCTACTGCTTTATGAAATATACTCCTAATGGAGAATAATTTGTTTAAATTACTTTTCACGCTTGCTGCGATTGAACGTTGTTCGGGAGTCTTTGCCTAAAAAAGGTGATTATCTCTATGTTTTGTTTGTTTTTTTTGTTGTTGTATGAACTGTATGTTTTAAAAAAAATTGGGCATTTGCGAGTCGGCCTCGCGTACGAAGGGTTCCGTACCATCATCTATAAAAGAAAATTACGGTTGTTGTATATATACTTAAATATTTTTTAAGTTTCTACCTGTTTATTAAGATCGAGTAGCAAACTGCTTAAAAATTACGTTTGTTGTATAGGAGCCCCCCTTTATTACTAACTTTTTTTTTATTTAATTATTTATTTTGAAAGGTACAACTACATAAGGTACAACTACATATTCTGTGATAATTTTAAGCGTCTACATGTTACTGTTGGTAATTTTGAGCATAAAATACGAAAAAACACGTTTATTGAATGGGACCCCCCCTTAATGTTTTTTTAATTTTTAGTAAGGTGGGTGGACCATGGAAGGCCACTCTAACGAGTAAACACTTTTTATTCGTTTATTTACTGGATAAATGAAGGAAACAAATTATAAAGTAATACTTTGTTTTATTGTGCACCATATAAATCACTTCTTTTTTACTTAACTTTAATCACTATTTATAAAACTTAAGTTTTATTAAGCTCTTCCAAATGGCCTTGCAAGGAACACGGCTCCAAACAAGGCCAATATTATACATCAGTCGTTAAACTTAAAAATAGAGTTGTAATATTAAATATATCCGCTTTTACTGAAACAACATAATAAGCTCTATCATTTAAGCGAAACATTAATGCTCAATATAGTTTTATCATCTATAAAAAACTCAACGAAAATTACTTGAACACCATCGTGTAACTAAGAATATATTAATGGAAATTATTTAACAATAGTTGTAATGAGTATTATATTGGCATCAAATAACTTGCCAACGCGTTTTATCATAAATTTAAAAACTTTTTTTTTACCAAAAATGGCCTTCTTATGGGTTCGTTCTTTGTAAGGCCAAAATGTTCCTAAGAAGGCCAAACTAATAATCTATACTGTTTGATATTAATTAAGTACCTATAATTAAATAATAGAAACTACAGACTTATAAATAAAAATATTATAAATATAAAACATTGTTTTAACTGTAAGGCTACGTATTGATAACTTAAAAGTTAGCGTTCATATGTTCATGGTTTGTAAATGTTCCTTGTAAGGCCCATGTACCATAGCAAGGCCAACCGTCAAATATTTGATTGGCCTTATAAGGAACCACCGGCTTTCCTAGGAACACTACCAATATTTTAACGTAAATTGAGGCAAAACTATGTTTTTTATCTTTAGTACCATAAACATATCCTTATACGACAATTCACAGTAAAAAAATATGAGATAATAATAGGTTTTTGACTAAAAACTTACGTTTTGCTGTGCGCGCGATGTAACGTCGACGACCGAAGTCTACGAAGCGTGAGATCGCACTGCCACAATAGCGGCGCGATCGACTCGCCGCCGCCGCGTGTGTGGCCTTGAGTTTGATGGATCTTAGTGTGTAGTAGAAGGAATATGTCTTTACATGTCAATAACTACGACTTTTTAGTAGTTGGCCTTCAAAGGAGCGTGGCCTTCCATGGTCCACCCACCTTATTTGTTGTTATAGTGGCAACCGATATACATAATTTGTAAATAAATTTCAGCTTTCTAGCTATCACGGTTTATAAGATACAGCCTGGTGACAGACAGACAGACAGACAGCGGAGGCTTAGTAATATGGTCCCGTTTTTTACATTTTAGGTACGGAACCCTAAAAAAGGCAACTCCTGCGCTAGGAATAAATCTTGTGTCGCCCGGGGGACTATACAAACAGTCAACCAACCTACACAAGTGCACCAAGACTCGAAACAAATTTATGTGTTGTCTAACGGAAAAGGACACAGCAGCATTTATAAATGCCACAGTCCATTTAAATGTCACATTTTTGGGCTTAGCGTGCATTTATCAGAGGATGCAACTTTATTTTATAGATTTCTTCAAGAGTGTAAAGTTAAATCCAAAAAATTGTCCTGCGGCCGCCATCTTGAAAAGAGTGGTAGGTACTGGTGGTACAAAAGTGTAGGTTAGCTGGCAAACTATTGGCCGTACAGAAAAAAATTAAAACATGTTTGGATGCAAATTAAATTGGTTCTGTACAACTTTGGTCCCTTAAGATTTTGTCGTAAAATGAAAAAATAACAAAGTTACAAACGAAAATCGAATGAACTTTGCAGTAAATTTTCTTTTTAATGTGTTATAATTTTTTCGTCGTTAGTAATAAATATTACATATAATTTGTCTTTACTTATTCTAAAATAAGATCCAGTCTTCCAACTTGAGGCTCTGCTACTGCAGAGCCATAAGGTCCAATTTACACTCATTACAACGACCCTGAAAACTAGGGTTTAAAAAAAATTCTAATCTATATTCCTGGGCATCTGAAGTTGATAGTCTGCCCACAGCCAGAGGGTACAGTTATAATATATTAGTCTATGGAGGGTACTGCAATTTTGCCTAAATGTTCTTGGGTCACCTGCAGGAAAATTATACTTTTTATTTTTGGCTTTACTACAAAAGTTTCAGTACCTACCAAACGTGTACAATTTCATTTCCAACAAAATCCTCTTTACATTTATGTTTCGTGCGGCCTATATTAGTTTACCAGGTAATCAAGAAAAACCATCTATAGTCCGTGCTACGAGAACATAGACTTTTTGTAAACAAAGAATTTCTACTAAGTGGTGAAGTGGTGGTGACTTAGCGACAGTTCTGTCAAAAACAAATAAATGTAAAATCCAATGAGCGCACCGGTACAGTTATTGTCTCTATTTCTGGGCTGAAGTGTAAACTATGTGCTTTTAAAATACATAGCAGCATTGAAAAAAATACCGTTCAGAAATTATGAAAGTTCACTAAAGCATAAAATCTAAAATACAACTGTTTGAAACAAAGGGTGTGAAGCCATGTTAGGGTGTTTACAAATATTCTATCTTCTCGTGGCACCAACTATACACCTGCACTCTGTCCAAGAGGAGGGACAAGAGACTTATCCCCCATTTTACACTAAACATCTGCCCTCCCTACACATCTGTAAAATAAAATTGCGTCCTCTGATAAATGCAACCCAAAATGTAATTTTTCAATGGACTCAAACAATAACTAGGTACCTAGCTATGTATGCTTCAAAATTAAATAATTTCTAATAAGATGTCATCATCATCCCTTTATACTGTCCCACTGCTAGGCACGGGCCTCTTCTCACTATGAGAAGGGTACGTATGGCCATAGTCCACCACGCTGACCAAGTGCGGGTTGGCAGACTTCACATGTCTTTCGAGAACATTGTGGAGAACTCTCAGACATGCAGGTTTCCTCACGATGTTTTCCTTCAACGTTTAGCAAGCGATCATTAACAATTTAATACGCACATAACTTCGAAAAGTCATTGGTGCGTGCCGTGGATTCGAACCCGAGACCCTCTTCATAGCAGTCTGTCGGTCTCTCCACTCGGCTATCGCTGCCTTCTAAATCTTCTTAGATGATGTGATATTTAACAAATTAGAGTGATTTTAGTGACAGTTTTTTATTCTCAGAAGCAAATTTTTATTTATTTATTTTACTTTGCAATAGTCCTAGAGGTAGAGGTACTCGCTAATCCTAGCGCAGCGCTAGTGTAACTCACTGTAACCACGGCTCCTGAATTGTCATTGTGTAAGTTCGGTGTTTTGTTTTTCATTTATTCATATACTTAGATACTGTTTTAATTAGGATATTATCCAATGTGCAGCATGTCATTAGTAGGTACCTAAGTTTATTGGCTAATAGGCCATGCACTTGAAACAATTCGATAATATCTACCGTCGCGTCGCTGTCGAGATATCTACCTACTTACTAAGTTGAAAAATAAAAGTATTTTGAAACTTATGCTCGTGTCGTTACAGTACCTTTGTTTTTGAATGAGATTAACGCAAGATAGATAGAAGTAGCGTGGGCCCGTCTTACATTTCGGTACAAAGTGAAGCCAAGACTCTAGTCCGACTAGAAACCATAAACCGCTTGAAGTTTACGCGTAAAACGATAGATGGCATGACTAGGATTGCTTTATAATTTTTCCATCAGAGGGTTTTCCTATTTAAATTGATCATTATATTTCAGACTAGCAGATACCCGCAGTTTCATCCAAGTTATTTTTGGTATCTAGACAGCAGCGCCACCTGCTGTATCATATACAACCTATATTTAGCTCTATCGTCCGGTGATAGTGACATGTTCAGCCATTCATTAGATAGCCTCAGACAAAAAAACAGACAAAAATGTTAGAAAGGTTGTTTACGTAAGGTTGTGACAGTTGTGACTTGGTATCACGTAACTAACTTGCCATAAAATTTAAATACCCCCTCACTTGATACGGTCGCGGCGGCTATGTTGCCGTAATTTGATCGCCGAATTGAGACGCGCCGCGGCGCGATTTGAGTGGGTCACATATTTAGCATTTTATGGCCTTTCTGTTTATAAATACCTGAGACATTATATATTGATGGAATCCTTGATAAATTATCTACAATGTTACAGTACAACGGTAACATTATATCGTACTGTGACCGAACTGTATTCAAGAGAAAAATAAAAATGTAATGAAATTGGGTAAATTCTGACTTTCTGATGAAATATATAAAAAAATAAACAAATTGTAGTTTTCTCTTTCCTTTTTATTTAACCTGCTATTATAAAGGAATAAGCATATTGAAAAACATTTACACCTTTTCATAATAATATCTAACGTAAATCAACAAATTCCATAAGCGGTTTTTGTCGTTTTTATACCGTACGCGTAAAAACTGCATAAAAATCTCTGAACTTTGCACCTTCACTTTGTTCAACATATTTCATTAAACTCATGAGATATAAATATATTTAGAAAGCTTGTTTGATGGTTAAAAGAATCACAATAAATTTAGGCGACAGAATTGCATTATTTTTAAACAAAAGGTAAATTAACAAGACCCTCGTTTTAGGCGGTCCAAAGCATATTTAAAACTATGCTCATTATAACAAAATCAAACCAAAATACAAAATAAAGACTTATGAGTCTTAAAGAGTATAAAAGGAGCTTTAAATTTCAACAAAGGACAATCTTATAGTTATTGTAAATAATTATTAATTAAATAAAAATTGCAGTAACAAAGGACAATGACTCGGCCTGACAGCCGGTCATAAAATGACCGACAGTTACCTGCATTATATTTTTCGTAAATATTTAGAAAATACATGAATTTAAGGACTTCTGCATATTATATACTATTTATTTATGAAATTATTCAAACAATACAACAAAAAAAATACCAACAAGTGCAGAAACAATACGTAAAATCATATGAAATATACGGGTGCGGGGCGAATTGGTTCTTACCTAAGGAAAAGTGTCTTTAATCTTAAATTACACTACGAATATTATCAACTTAAACATAAAACGAAAAAATACTTACTAAGGCATGATTAAATTGCTTCTTACTGATGCTGCAGCGTTTTTTTGGTATCAACATTTATTATTGCGACAGGACACGCACAGCGACGCGGGAACTTTCTTTTGATTAGACGAAACTTTTTTTTTTTTTTTTGAGCATGTCTGTTTTCTTTTACAATACGCAAGGCGTGTTATTGTCCTTCCAACCTAACGCAATCGCAAGCCGCTACAAATCGGTAAAACAGAGAAAACAGACTTGAAATACGAACATAAAAAATGGTCATAATATGACTACGTATCAAAAATCGCCCTACTTTCTTCGGTCATAATATGACTATAGATCAGGTGAGGGGATACTAGGCAAAGAGTTTACTACTATGAGCAATAGCGAACCTTATCTTCTCTGTCGCAGGTCACAAATGATAATTTTACAGTAGAGCAATATGATGTTCTTTTTTATTTTCTCAAAAGTACCTAAATGTCTACATAAGGGCAAACGGCCACTTAAACCACCACGTTACACGTGCTGTCAAATTTAGGAATTCGACTAGGTACTAAAATAATAATTATAATAGCATAATTGTCTCTTTGGGGCAGCCGATATCTCATCATGAGACTAACGCAATCTCGGAGGGTACAGTTCCTAGAACTGTTTCAAACTTCACCTCTATCTTGTGATATCTATGTAACTACCTACAAAAGAAAGGATGAAAAGAAAGCTTACAAACCGCGGGGCAGATGCTGCAGCACTGGAAATCTTGGTAGGTACCTTGCTGCTTTTATGAAGCTGCAGACCCTGGCTAGTGAGATAGAGCTCAACTATTAACCAACTCAACTATTCCGGCTATCCTTTAAGTGTAGTTAGGGCAGGCGCCGTTTTGCATCCATACTTCCATAGTCTTCATCCATCAAGATCAATCCATTTAACATCCATTTTAATAGCCACGAATAATGACTAGTAATAGGTTCTAAACCTAAGGAGGTTACAACTGCTAAGGAACAGTTGTCCCTCTCCCGTGCCTTCGAAAGCACGTGGTTCTGCGCCCAATCTCTCTCCAGTTGTGTCATGTCAGAGGTGCCGTTCCATCAGACTATGGGAGTGAGAGATTAGCGAGCGCACTTATGCTTGCGCACACACGTGTGCACTATAGGACCGGCGCAGTTGGGTAGCGTCCTATGAGACTGGCCGCCATGATCGAAATTCGACCTGGAGGACATTAGGTACATTCTAGATAAAAACTCAAATTTCAGATTTACAAGAGGGATAACGGCGCGCTAGTTTGGTAAGTATCTAATGATATCTATGCCTTTTTGTTCTTTGCATTATTCTACTTTGAAGAATTATCCACCTATAATATATTAATCTAATAAATAATGATCCCTTCTTAGCACCTACCAGTCTTCAACAGATTAACCTCTATTAAACTAAGTATACCGCTACCAACAAGCCAGCTAAGCTAAAATTAATTAAGAACGACTAACATTTGTTGTAATCAGACCACATTTAGATATTTGATGCACGTTTAGTGTACCTATCTTCTGTTGGTTTCGAGCACGATAGTTTGTGTATTTCTGTTGAATAATTTAAATATTAGCTCGTAAGTAAGTATCATCATGTCAGCCTAGAGACGTCCACTGCTGGACATAGGCCACCCCGAAGGTTCTCCACACAGACCGATTTTAAGCCGCCCGCATCCAACCGCTTCCCGCGATCTTAACCAGATCGTCGGTCCACCTTGCGGGAGGCCTACCCCTGCTGCGTCGTCCGGTACGTGGTCACCACTCTAGGACCCTCCTGCCCCAATGGCCATCGTTTCTTCGAGCTATGTGCCCTGCCCATTGCCACTTCAGCCTGGCTATTCGGAGAGCCATATCGGTGACTTTGGTTCTCCTGCGGATCTCCTCATTTCTGATTCGATCTCGCAGGGAAACTTCGAGCATAGCTCTCTTTATCGCCCCCAAAGTGACCCTGAGCTTTCGGCTAAGACCCATAGTTAGCGACCACGTCTCAGCGCCGTAGATCATCACTGGCAACACCCACTGGTCAAAGACTTTTGTCTTGAGACACTGCGGGACATTGGACGTGAAGATATGCCGTAATTTCCCGAAAGCCACCCAACCGAGTTGGATTCGACGAATGACCTCTTTCTCGAAGTTGGACCTACCCAATTTGATCATTTCTCTCAGGTAAACGTACTTGTTGATAACTTCGAGTGTAGAATTCCTAACCTGACTTGGAGCAGGTACGATATGGACATTAGACATGATTTTCGTCTTTTCCATGTTCATCTTAAGACCTACTTGTTGGGAGACTCTACAGAGGCCATCGAGCATTGTGCTAAGGTCTTCCATGGGCTCAGCCATGATTACGATATCATCAGCAAATCGAAGTTGAGTGATGTACTCGCCGTTGATGTTGACTGGGAAGGCCAGTCCAGAAGCTTGAAAGCGCAGCGGTGAAGAGTTTCGGAGATATAACATCTCCCTGCCTCACCCCTCGCTGTAGCCGAATAGGTTTTGAGCCATGGTCCTGGAGGTGGACTGACATGGTGGCGTTTTCGCACAAACACTTCGACATATCGATAGTCAATTTGGCACCGATGGAGAGACTGCAGCACTGCCCCATTGCGGTCTCTCCAACGGTAAGTAAGTAGGTATGTTACAAAGTAAATATACTCAACATAATTTTTCACATTTTAATATAGAATTTTGGCAAAGTTTAATAACTTCTCTTAAGTTGATAGCGACTCGTATTAACTATGTGGACAGGTGGTAAATCATCATCAGCCTGCCGTGGTCCACTGCTGGATATAGGCTTCTCCAATGGCACGCCACTGAGCCCGATTTTCGGCTCTTCGTGTCCAGCCGCTGCCAGCCACTTTGCGTATATCGTCACTCCACCTAGCCGGAGGGCGTCCTACACTACGTTTGCCAAGGCGCGGTCTCCACTCTAGAACACGGCTACTCCATCGGTTATCGGTTCTGCGACAGATGTGACCACTGCCACTTCAACGTGCTAATTCTCTGAGCTATGTCGATTAGCTTGGTTCTCTGTCGGATCACTTCATTACGAATTCGATCCTTCACAGAAACTCCGAGCATAGCCCTCTCCATAGCTCGCTGAGCGACCTTAAATTGGTGGACTAGTCGCACCGTCCGTGTCCACGTCTCGGCACCGTAAGTCATAACGGGTAGGACGCACTCGTTGAAGACTTTTGTCTTAAGGTTTTGCGGTAGGGATGACGAAAAGACTCGACAGAGTTTCCTATACAATAAGGTGGTAAATCTATATAATAAGGTGGTAAATCTATATAAGAAATCCTTTCCTACCTAAAGCACCATGCATGATTGTTACCATCTCCTGCAACTCCTCCGCTGAAGTCTTACTCAAGTATTACCTGATCATCAGCATAAACGTGGCATTTGAGAAGTGACTCATTCATCCTTAATTCACAGTCACTATGTTTCAAATCTTGCAAACAACTGTCCGTGAACAGGTTGAACAGCCACGGCGACGCTACACATCCCTGTCTAACACCTGTCTCGATGGTAAACCAGTCAGTGTACGACCCGTTTATCCTCACACAAGCTCTAGAATCTTCATATATGGTTTTCAGAGCTCGTATGAGGCTGCTGTTCACGCCATAAATCGACAGTACCGACCAAATTTCATTACTCACCACTTTATCGTAAACCTTTTCCAAATCCAATATCCTATCCTATAATCCAATAATCCTATATCTAACGAGAATTATTTTTTGAATCTTGGACTTCACAATCGATTGCAAGAACCTATCATTGCAAATTTAAGTCATTCGGCTCACGAGGCCGTCACTAACTTTTATCTTAAGCTGTGCCTACCTCGTCGCCTAATCTACGTCAAAAAAGAAAATTTGAAAAAATGGCGTCTTTTAGAATGGCAATTTAAAATTAGGATCGTTGAATAATGGAATATCACGGTGATTTCGCTGACGCGGGGTTAACTCGCAATCCTTCTAAGTTTATTTCCACGATTTCCTCAAATTAGAAAACATTATATTACCTACATACCTACCTACATAGGTATTTCTTTAAACTACTTATCCATTGATACAACTTCTAATAACTTTAAACAGGCAATTCTTGTATTTATGTATAGATATTATCTGGATCTCGACAACGGCTCCAACGGTTTTCATGAAATTTAGTAGATAACCAGAGGCTTTCGTGACGCTAAATCGATCTAGCTAAAATTTCTTTTTAGACAGCAATATTTAAAAAAAAATCAAGGAAATACCGAGCAAAGCTCTGTCATCCAGGCACTATTAGTTAAAATGAAATCAGTAGGTAGTAACTCATTATTATCTTGCAGAATTTTGAATTTTGTTATTGGAGACTAGAGTTCTACTAAGACAAAATAAAAAAAAAAACAACACAAATAAAACTTCAAAATAAATCTTTATTTAATAGCTAGCCTACAAATATTTTATAAACACTTGTACGATTGTATTATATAAATATAAGTAGGCAATAAATAAAATATATGACAACAAAACAAGGTGCAGTATAAAAGTTGAATAATTTACATGAGTTTTTTTAGTAGAAATATTGTACCAAAATAGTTCCTCATTAAAGCTAGCAACGCAGGCGAAACTCAACATATAATAAGGTGTCATTATTTTTCTTGGCTTTATGTGGTGCCCCAGCGCTTCATCACTACATACTTAGTATAAAACAAAGTCTGTCTTCTATCTGTCCCTATGTATGCTTAAATTTTAAAAGCTACTCAACGGATTCTAATGCGGTTTTTTTAATAGATAAAATGATTCAAGAGGAAGGTTTTATATGTATAATTTACGCGGGCGAAGCCGCTGGCGACATCTAGTAGTCTTTATTTGTTATGATTAGCGAGACTGAACAATTTTTAATTTCTATCTTACTGAAGCCGAGCTAACCGATTCTACTTAGAATAAAAAACATAGTGTATATTGGCACCATTTGGTAGATATGTATTTGTTTATAGGTCACACATTCAGTGCATCCACAAAATTGAATCTTTATTCTGTGTTGCTAGTTTCAAACTTGATACTATGATATCTATTATAGGCACTCTAAATCAGGCTTCGTAGATACCATAAAATATTTTGTGAATAAGTCACCTAAGTCACCAGCGAAATTGTTAAAAAACTTAATAGCTATAGTAAATAAAGTTAGCTGATTCTTCAATCACAGTGAATGGCTTTGTAAACATATAATATAAGACAAGCGGTTCCTTAGAGTGCTATCATAAAGTTGGTAAACAATTAACCTTATTTCAGGTAGGAACTTTTATTATTGTAAAAAGGAACCACATTTTATGAAACCTTATAAACATTTTGTTAGTTTAGGTATTTTTCTACACAAGTGGCTTGTTTTCTAAAGGTCACACACTACACACAGTGCCGGCGGCACAGCCGCCGGCCAAGCCGCGTGCACCCGGCGGCATACAAAGCCGCTAGCTTTGCAGCACGAAGGAGACCGCGTGCCGCGCGGGTTGCAACTTGCTACTTGTGTGTGGTTGTTCTATACAACTGGAATGATGCCCGGCGGCTTTCTGCGGCAGATGCCGGCGGCACCGACGCCCGACAAAAGCTGGCGGCATGGGCCGCGCGGCAAAAGCCGTCGGCTCGTGCCGACGGCACTGTGTGCGTGTATGTTGTTCTTACTAAATCACCTGCCAAGTCACAACATGTTACTAAAAATATACAAAATGACGTGTTTCCATTTTGGAACAATTGGTGTTTACGAACAATAACATAGACGACTACCGAACATTGGACAATGCTTTGTTTTGTTTTTTCAAAACGGTTAGCAAACTGAAATATGATTACTTGCTAAGTAGTTGCCTGTAATTAAGTATACAATGACCTTAAAATTTATGGATACCTACATATCTAATTATATAATATTCATAACAGTTGTTCCAGAAATAATGGAGTATACGGACAGGGCCATTGTTTTATGTTGATTCTGAAGCCCCTATCAAAGAACTCAAATTTACCAGAGTTCTTTGCCCATATCCAATTAGTCCGATGTTCAGTTTTGCTGATGTTCTGTTAAGTTTATAATAAAGGAGGTAGAACCATAGTCATATGGAGATGGGCTTTGCATTCCCTTAGAAGCTGTGGAATATTTATGGCCAAATAAGTGTGAAAGAGATATCTTTATAGGTAAATTAGTGCTGTTCTCTCTTTCTAGAATTTTGTAAGAAGAGGCAGCATTTTCAATTCTTAGCTTTATCTCTTCATCCAGAATGGTAAATTGCTCAGTCTCGCATCGCTATGTCTATGGCTAGGACTACATAACTCTATTCGTTATCATAGGCAGGGTGCGCATGAATCACCCATCGGAACAACAGTAAGGTTATACAAGCTAACACGAAGAAGGACACCATCACTCGAAGGTTTTTCTCAGATCGTTGGTCTCGCTCACTCGCACGAAGCCTCTCCACCAAGCCATTCTGTAAAAAAAATATAAATAAGCACTTCATTTGCATGTTCATATGCATGACGTTATACATACAGATTTTGTTCTGATATTGTTAGCGGTGACGCTTTGTATGTCCGGGTAACGTGTAATCTGGTTTGAATACCTATTATTCTTTAGGTATATACCTTGAATACCTTGGACGCAGGATGACGAAATTCAATGCATTAGAAACTTTTAAACTCTCGCGTTGCATGGTTAGAATATATAATTTATTCCCGTCTTTATTATATATTCAATGCATTTTTGGTAAATAGAACGTAGGTATGTACCTACAGTATTTTTGCAGGTCATTGTGGTGCATGTTGGGAGGCCTATGTCCAGCAGAGTAGACTTCAATAGGCTGGACGAACTGAATGTACAGTTTGCTAAAATTGAAAAAGGATGGAAACAGGAAATGTTTTATTTTATTACTGTTTGACTGCTGTTTGTAACATTATCACGGAAAATTCGTTACCGGATTTCGATTACAATGACGACATAAGGATCTGGACAAAAGTATTAGGTTAGGACCACGAATTTCCTTGATAGGCTATTAAATAGTTATATTTTATACTATCGGAAGGCAATTAAAACCGTCATTCTCGAGGGTAAAACGCCACAGGCGTGGCTTAGAGGTGTGGTGGTGCTTTTCTTTAAGAAAGGGGATAAAACCCTCTTAAAGAACTACAGACCCATCACACTTGTGAGCCGCGTATACAAGTTGTTTTCGAGGGTCATCACGAATCGTCTCGAGAGCAAGCTAGACGACTTCCAGCCTCCCGAACAAGCCGGTTTCCGTAAAGGCTATAGTACCATAGACCACATACATACGCTGTGGCAGGTTATACAGAAGTCCGAGGAGTATAACCAGCCTCTATGCTTGGCGTTTGTGGACTATGAGAAAGCCTTCGATTCGATCGAAACCTGGGCAGTGCTACAGTCTCTCCAACGGTGCTGGATTGACTACCGATATATCGAAGTGCTGAAGTGTTTGTATGAAAACGCCACTATGTCAGTCCGCCTCCAGGACCAGAGTTCGAAACCTATCCAACTCCAGCGAGGGGTGAGACAGGGATATGTCATATCCCCGAAACTGTTTACCACTGCGCTGGAGGATGTTTTCAAGCTTTTGGACTGGAATGGACTCGGCATCAACATCAACGGCGAGTACATCACTCACCTTCGATTCACAGACGATATCGTAGTCATGGCTGAGACCATGGAAGACCTAGGCACAATGCTCGATGGCCTCTGTAGAGTCTCCCAACAAGTAGGTCTTAAGATGAACATGGACAAGATGAAAATCTTGTCGAACGTTCATGTTGTGCCTGCTCCTATTCAGGTTGGGAACTCTACGGTCGAAGTTGTCGACAAGTATATCTACCTGAGACAAGTAGTCCAATTAGGTAGGTCAAACTTCGAGAAGGAGGTCAATCGTCGAATCCAACTCGGCTGGGCAGCGTTCGGGAAGCTACGACATATCTTCTTGTCCGATATCCCGCAGTGTCTCAAGACGAAAGTCTTTGACCAGTGTGTGTTGCCAGTGATGACTTACGGATCAGAGACGTAGTCGCTCACTATGGGCCTTATCAGAAGGCTCAAGGTCACTTAGAGGGCGATGGAGAGAGCTATGCTTGGAGTTTCCCTGCGAGATCGAATCAGAATTGAGGAGATCCGCAGTAGAACCAAAGTCGCCGACATAGCTCTCCGGATAGCCAAGCTGAAGTGGCAGTGGGCAGGGCACATAGCTCGAAGAACCGATGGCCGTTGGGGCAGAAAGGTTCTGGACTGGCGGCCACGTACCGGACGACGCAGCAGAGGTAGGCCCCCCGCTAGATGGACCGACGATCTCGTCAAGATCGCGGGAGGCGGTTGGATGCGGGCGGGTCAAGACCGGTTTGGTGGAGAACCTTGGGGGAGGCCTATGTTCAGCAGTGAACGTCGTTTGGCTGATATGATGATGATGATGATTTTATACTTTACCTAAGAATTATACTTCATGATATACATCAATTAATTTTGGCCAAAAGATTCTATTAGAGTGGGTGATCTATATGTAGGCGATCGAGTAAGGCAGCCTGCGAGATTTAAAAAATAAATCATTTGTCACGAGTATTCATTCGAGCGCGTAAGATTAATGTTCTGGTGGATTCTAAGGGTGGGTTATTTTCTAGCTAGGCGCGTTCCTCAAGCCCAATGCAAGCTCGGTCTTGCTATGCTATGCTATGCTATGTCGAAGTCCCGCGCAAACAAACTCGCGGACACAACTGGTATTGCATGAACACGACAAATATACATAATTATGACAACCGTGACTGGTTGCGTCAGTATTATCGTCTGTATGCGTAGGTATGTAATTTTGTAAGATAATTTCGGTCTTAAGGCGCTGTTATACCTCAGAAGCCGTGAAACACCTAATTTTTCGTCGCGCATCTAGCCCTAACGGTACATATTACAAACTAGCAAAAAATAGATCTTAAAGTTAAAAGTCTGAACAAAAGACTTTTGAAAGAATTTTTTATGTATGTAAAATAGAATCACGGTAAAAAAATCACAAAATCGAGGCAGAAAATAATCTTTCGTCTCACTGTTTGCAATATTTTGATCGTAAGCTGTCATATTTTATTTGATAATATTGTAGGAAATCTAATGAACTAAAGAATTACCCTATTTATTTTTATATTTTACGTGTATATTTTGTAAAATTAAATAAAATCTGCCAAACGTCTATGATTTTGACGCTCGGCAGATCCCATCAATATCAAACGCTTCAGCAATTTAAACCTTATTAGCATAAGCGGTGTACTGAGTGTCAGTTGCTAGTTTACGACCCGCCCAGACCTCATCATTCGGCTATGAGCCCTGTGAGAGATAGGTCATGTCGCTTGCGTCTCCGCTGCACGAATTCTTACGTAAACCTGTTTGTTATTATAATGCGCCGATTTGAGTTCGTAATTTCATGTTTTATGTTACAGACTGAATACTTTGAAACAAATAGGCTTTTCATGTAACTATGGGCACATATAATTAGGACCTAAGTTTGTACTCTTGTTGCGTTTAATGTGTTATTGTTTCTGTGCTTATAAATATATTAATTAGAAGTATAAAATATGGACAAGTAGAGAAATGAAGTTCTACGAAGGATTTGTACAAGAAAGCGTCGTAATAAAATAGAAATTCATCCATGGCCAAGTGATTATGAAATATGTAACATTTTTACACAAATTATTTTCATAAGAGTCTTTTATGACTAACTATGTTACTTATATATTATCGATGATGCAAAATATAATTATATAAATTATTCTCACAATACATAGCTGCCACAGTTTTCAATTTTTGAAAGAGTAATAACATAAAATCGAATCATTTTATGTACCTATATTTCAAATTCATTAGCTTGTCAGAGCGCCTGGAGCGCTAAGATGCCGCCACGGCGAACAATAATGATGACAGTGCTAATATGGCGCTCCGCAATCCACACACAAGCGGTAACGAATGTTGTATTATTGTGTTTTGAACATGAACCTTTTTAGGTACATCGGGTAAAACTTTGATTATTCATAAACTATTAGGTATGTCTCAGTACATTAAATATCTTTTTAATTTCTAAAATCAATAATTTATAAGTAAGAAGGTGACTTCTCTGTTTGCTATAACACAAGATATAGTATTTTTTTAATAATAAAGTACGTAACTAATTATCATTATTGTAATTACAGTGAAGTTAAAGATAACAGTTCTGCAACGTCTTACATACATTTGACTGCAGTCATTCCTAACACGATCTGTTCAAGAGCTAGGCAAGAAATGCCAAAATTTTTTTTTAACAAATTTGACTCAAATTCCGTAGTGATAAGCAAAAATTACAAGAGGGATAGCAGTGACTGGTTCGAATTGCGTAAGAATATGTTGACAGATTGAAATTTTGGTATAGTGGTAAAAAGAAGAGATAACAGCAGTAAAGCCAACTTAGTAAAAAAAATTTTGTACAAATAAAATATTTGCAATGTAAAATCAGTTGCGCATGGAATCTAAAATGAACAACTGGCTTTGCAACAACTGGCGAAGCAAGAAAATGTAACAATCGAGCCTTGTGGATTATCCAATTATTGGTGCCACGCCAGATGGATTAATAGGTCCAAACACGATTGTGGAAATTTAATGTTCTATAGTTGCCTATAAGAATGGCCTGTAGAATAGTATAAGAGCAAATAAAATACAAATATGGAAACATGATAAAAAAGTCACCTGACTAGTCTAAACAAATATTGTAATTGTAATAACCAAATTCAGGGGCAACGCCACGTTACACGCAAACAAGTGTTTATTTGCGGTGTGGAGTGCGAAAGTATACCATTAAAAATAGAAATTATAGAAAGAGATGATGTTTTCTGGGAGAAGAAAAGCTTGTGGCGTTTTATATGAATTGGCAGTTGCCTGAAATTGTTGATTCGCGTCAAGCTCAAGGGATGGCATTTCGATCAGATCACGGAGAGGAAAATGTTTCATCAGTGCTTGAAATTTCTACAATAGCAAGCCGTAAAAGGAAAGTAAATGAAACTGTGCTTCGTGAACAACAGCAAATAATAAGTATTGAAGCCTTATCACCTCACACACTGCCTTTAACATTCGATGAGAATAAAAATAACCTGCCGGGTTGTAGCAGACAGCTAATTTTTGATGAGCTGTAAACTCTGTATTTCGTTAATAAATGATAAATGAATATAAATAAATATCTTTTAATATTTATTTTCTTTGAAACAACACATATTTGAAGCGAAAGAATTTTTTTATATTTTCCGTACAAATATGTATGAGGAGAGCTAACGAAAAAGCAGTAACTCAAATTCTAATTCTATAATTTTCTAAGCGACATAGCAGTACCTAATGAATAAGGTATATCCACATATATTTTTGATGTTTCATCTATTTTGAAAAATAATAATGGGTTGGGTTTCGAAACGAGTCGCCTGAATTTGAGGGTATTGGTAGTGTAGGGAGCTTAAGGTAGTTCGTTTTAATCCCCTAAAAGTAATTTTGGCTGCCGGAGTTGCGTCGAAATATTTTTAAACGATTTCCAAAATTTCATAAATACCTCGGCAATTATGCAAAACGGAACATAGTTTTTATACTTTAGTACAGTTTTACAAATGTCATTTTTAGGTTTTAGGTGAAAAACGTGAAACGAAACGCAAAACTGCCATCTTGGAATGATCATATTGACAGCTAATGTCAAATTTGTGCGTCATTGCTTTCGAGTGCCTTGGGTTAGGTGCGACTGTAATAAGTAAATAAATAGGTTATGTTAGGTTCTCTTTTGACCCTTAATCCGAAAATAGGAGCCCTTCGCAGGGCTCTGACAACCTTAGTTTATTAAACTAGTGTGATGAATGTGGAAGTTGGCAGTGCCATACACACCGATGTTTGGAGATATTTTTTTCAGAGGAAACCAAGTATTTCCGGCAAGTGAAAATGGTGAGGGGGGTTTCAAGACCTCCCCTCCTCCCTCTCCAATCACTCACGACCCCTAAAAACGGCGACGTATTTCGAAATCTTTACCATAATAATTATACCTATAATAACAATAAACATCCATAAATAAATAAAAGAAATCAACTTTTACTAAACTTCAATTATCTCGTAACTCGCTTTAGTTGAGATACCTACGGTTTTTGCGCTTAGTAGAGCAGTATTGTGTTTTTTAGGCTACCGTAGACAAAAATTGTAAAAACGGAACCCTTATAGATTCGCAATGTCTGTCTGTCTGTCCGCCCGTATGTCACAGCCAATTTATTGCAAAACAGATTTGAAAACTGGCAGGAATGGAATTAGATGTAGGTATTCTATGAACTGCTTCACTATTTTTATACAAAAACAAAACAAACATAATAATGGCCTCTCCATACATGAAACTGACTTAATTATTTTTATCATCTTACGGCACGTAGGTATTTACCTACTTTCGTCAACTATTAATACCTATAACGTCTAATGTAAACCAGTTTTGCTCATGGCTGCACTGAGAACAAAAATTGCGCTATGCCTATATTGTACAAACAGATTGATGTATGTAATATAAATTTTAATATCAGTATCTCAATTCAATATGCTAAAACGTTTTGCTTGCGATTTTGAAATATTGGAATACGGATGTCGCCAGAATACGGCCGCATGCGACGAGAATGAAGGGGGGCGCCCCGCAGTAGACGGAGCTACGCTCCCTTCACCTCCCCTGCTTCACCCCCTCATTTACCAAAACAGTCGCTTAGGACAGCGCCTTAAAGTAATTTCTAATTAGCATTGGAAACAATAATTAACAAAAACGTTTCAGACAGAAGTCAAGAACCTTTAAATTGGAAACTGTTTGTCTTCGGTATAATCGATGTTAATGGCAGGTTATTTTAAATTGACGTCATAACAAGTTGAAAGTCACCATAGATTGTTATTTTATGTTATCTAATGGATTTAGTGTACCTTGTACACAATAGTTATATCAATGGAACTAATATTTTCATAGATAGAGTTACACGAATGTTACATCTGTTAAGTCTTAAGTCCGTCCCTTATTGGATGGACATCGAAATTCAGCTGGCCGATTAATTGCCGACCGAGAGAACCATTTCTCGTTCAACGTCTAACTAAACGATACATCCCTGAATGATTGATTTATTTATTACATTCAGTAAGCCTTCCCTACCTTAACATTGAACAGAGCGCCGTGCAGTTAAAATAGCTGTGTTGTTGTCGTACCGGGATTGTTTGCTATCATCATAAGCTGCAGGTATGTATAACCTGCCATTTGACAACCATTTACCTAATCGACGTGTGGTCAGATCTAGATTTTTAAGGTTCCTCGGAAGTTTACCCAAGAAGCTGCCTACTGTCGGAGAGGAAAGAGGGTGGAATTTCTAGGATAAGGCTGGAAAGGGGAGGATGAATGGGTTGCCGCCACCCTGTAGTAACGGTAGAGCTAATAGTATAACTTTTTGTACATCACAGAGTCTTAAATCCCCCTCAATCAGTATATCTGGTCAAAATAATATAAAATGTTTTTGGCAAGTATCCAAGGCAGTGTAACTTAACCCTTTGTGTCGGTCCATTTATCTTTACAGCATTCCTACGAATGATCGACAGATCACTCAACTATTTTTGGCCTAACAACTGAGCTCACAGAGGAACAAAATCGAATGTAATTCAAGGTTTTTCCTCATATTTTTCCGGTGTCCGGATATTGGTATGGTCCATAGAAACAATGATAGAAGCCCTCGTTTTATTTTAAAGGCCGGTTTCCACTGCGAGGATGCCGGGAGCTAAGCCTGCATTTTTTTAATTTAACCGTTTTTGCGCGATTCCGTGAAAATTTTAGGTAATCCCTTCTTAGTGCCCGCCCCCCAAGGGACATACATACATGCCAAACAGTTTCTTGCGCCCAGTACAGTGCCTTGACGGAAGAATTTTGCATATTTTGATGATGATTGATTTCACATCGAAGAGAAAACCGCATGGATGTATTTCCACAAACAGAGGAATGGGCTCACTCTTTTCCAGAAAGCGGAGGAAAATTATAAATTTAATCGAGTAATAATTTTCGGATTTTATTTGCCGTTCAGCTCGCTTTGCTCATTGTTCTGTTTTATTTTAGTTCTGCAGTGGGAATCAGATGACTTTAGTATTTCTCAGTGGAAGCGCAAATCGCAAAAAAATCGGCTCATTGCTTTTTCGCGGTGGAAACCGTCCTTTAGAATTACTACTTTGTACCAAAATAAGAGAAGCCAACGCATTAATGTATAGATATTATCCATATTCAGTATTACACGGATATCGATACCGATGGTAACAAGATGGACGATGGCTATCACTCCATCAGTGACCATGGGAACGCACCTTTTGAGCAAACTTTTCCTGAGAGACGGCGCCATAATTGACAATCCAATATTATACGTGCAATATGTTATGTATGTATAGGCATTTTTGATGTGTTTACTTTTTCGCCTCAAATTTTGTACTTACTCGTTCTAAACGTTCTCAGCTTTAGGCAGTAGAGTTCCTTAATAATTTGAATTTTGGTTGAATAAAAAATTTTGGATGTGAATTAATTAGATCAAATCATTAGCAATCCTAGTTATCCTGCGGGTGTCAAAGACTGTCGCTTTGAAGTCCACTTTTAAGTCTTAGCAGATACCTAGATGACATTATATTAGCTTTTTGAATTTTACGTTTATAATGACGTAAGTATTCGGTGCAGGTAGGTACCTATCGCAGTGTCTATTGTGGTGTACACTGCACTAGATTTCACTGGCAGTTTCACTGTCCGCATAGTACGTCAGGTCACGATAACCTACAGTGTCAAAAACTTCCTCATGAATTACACCGTCTACTTATTTAAACCACTTGTTAATAACATTCTTTGAGTTTATCGCGAATAGACAGACGCGAAGCAAGACCTTCTTTTTTACGCGAGGACGTGGAGCTGCAGAAATAGTCCGGGCTACAATTACCAGATTATAAGACTCTATTTTAAAATATGTAAGGTTCAACTCAGTACCCATCCTCCATGTGAAGCGATCCAAGAGCCCGGCTCTTCGTGCAGGAGGTCGGCGATGGCGGCGGCAGGCGCGGCCACCAGCTCCAGCGCTGGTTCACCCTCCGCCGCCTCAGCAGCCTCTCTCGCTAAGGCGCCGCAGACGCAGTACACTGCTGCTACCTGGAACACATCGTTTTAATAAGTACTGATGGCCTGTGGATATTGAATTGGACTGGGTTTCTTAAAAAAATGACATGAAACTGCGTTATATAATTATGTGCAGTAATTATATAACGCAGTTAAAGGCACGAAAGTAAACTGCACGAATAGCAAAAATATGTAGTTTAAAATCGCCTCATTGGTTTCTTATGGGTATCGTATGTGGTGTGGGGTGCGGTGAGTTCGATTCGCAAATATGACACAAAATGTTGTGCAATTTACAAATGTCTGTATGTCTCATGATTCATCATAAAGTAACTAAGGGAATGTGAGGGAATGATTCATATTATCTTAATATATAAAATCCTTGCGTTACTGACTGACTGACAGACACGCTACAGCCGAAACTATTGGGCGCAGGAAGCTGAAATTTGGCATGTATGTTCCTTGGGGACCGTAGGGGTGCACTAAGAAGGGATTTCCAGAAATTCCCACGGGATCCGCCAAAACGGGTAAAGTTAAAAAAAATGCAGGCGTAGCTGCTGGCGTCCTCTAGTATTATCTATGGTCTCACGTCACTCGACACAAAACATGCCAGTGCGGGTATTGTACCTATTTAAAAGCAAAGAAGAAAGGTTTTTACATAGAAAAATAAATTGCTAACGGCTTTTTCAAAATCTATTTATTATTCGTTTTAAACTTCTTATTCAAAACAACTCCATACTTATCAGCTTTAAATATTAGATTCAGCAAATAAGAAAGCCTGCTGATAATCATGGCTATTTTCCATTCAGGTCAGGCAGTCAGACAGATATTAAAAGCGCCGCCACGGAGAAAAGACACTCTATTTATGAATAAAATGTTGTATAATCAACTTCTACAGTTCTCATTCAAAATGCCAACTTGAAAGAATTATCATCATCACCTACATACTTAGTATAACACAAAGTCTGCCTTCTGTCTGTTTGTTCCTATGTATGCTTAAATTAACGCAACGGATTTTAATGCGGTTTTTAGGGATCCGTACCTAAAAGGTAAAAAACGGGACCCTATTACTAAGCCTCCGCTGTCTGTCTGTCTGTCTGTCACCAGGTTGTATCTCATAAACCGTGATAGCTAGAAAGCTGAAATTTTCACAAATTATGTATTTCGGTTGCCGCTATAACAAAAAATACTTAAAATTTAAAAAATATAAATATTAAGGGGGGGGTCCCATACAATAAACGTGTTTTTTTCGTACTTTTTGCTCCAAATTACTAACGGTAACAGGAAGACGCTTAAATTTGCACAGAATATGTAGTTGTATATTACCTTTCAAAATAAATAATTAAATAAAAAAGAAAGTAAATAATAAAGGGTACATTTAACAAACGTAATTTTTAAGCAATTTGTTACTTGATCTTAATAAACAAGTAGAAACATAAAAGATATTAAAGTATACATACAACAAACGTGATTTTCTTTTATAGATAATGGTACGGAACCCTTCGTGCGCGAGTCCGACTCGCACTTGCCCAATTTTTTTAATAGAAAGAATGACTCAAGAGGAAGTTTTATATGTATAATACATATATTGTCCGTGTGGTGACGGATTAAGAATACGGAATGCTACCACCCCATATCATCCCACGGCGTAAGAGCCGACAGAGAGAGCATATTACAAGTACAAACCCTATACCAACCCGTTTGGCCAGCGTGGTATAGTAGGCCAATTCTTCCTTTGAAAGGAGAGGCCTAGTCCAGCAGTGGACTGTTAAAGGCTGATGATGACATATATGGCGGTACGAAGTTCGCCGGGTCAGCGAGTATATACACACATCAACAAAGTCTAGGGATATCTTAATCCTAAATTATTTACGAGTTTATAGTTTAGAACCTTGTTAGTTTCCACAAAAAGTTTATATACAGATTAAAACCTCTTTTATTCTATTTTCAAAATTTGAACATGGAAAGAAAAAAAACTAAATAATAAACAAAATATGGCGGCAAATTTGCTAGTAATTCGTTACATTAAAGAAAGTTAAAACTGTTTCATTATAATTATTAATGAAAAGGGTTTTTAATTGTTTTTCTTTTTTAATTTAACGTGACGTACGAACTTTAAAAGTCATGTCACGTCGTCATTTGAGTCGAGATGAAATGTTACGAGCCGTGGGCATGTTAGAAAATGGTGCAATTCAACGCGTCGTTGCTGAGGCCCTACATACCAGTCAAAATGTGATATCAAGGTTGTGGTCACGTTATCGCAGTACTGGAGATGTGGCCGAACAGCACACAGGTAGATATCGTGTTACTACGCAGAGACAGGATCGATTTCTCCAAATGACCGCCAGAAGACAACCCAATATCACAGCGCTGCAACTAGTGCAAAGGCTCCAGGAGGACCACCAGCTGCTGGTAAGCGACCAAACCGTGCGAAGAAGGTTACATGAAGTTGATCTTCATGCTCGAAGACCATTGCGTGTTCCAGCATTGCGACGTGGCAATCGCGGTCGGCGGCTTTCGTGGGCTCGGGAGCATTTACCATGGAGTGACGAACAATGGTCTTTGGTGCTGTTCACCGATGAGTCCCGGTTTGGGTTTCACCCGGATTCACGAAGAACACGCGTTTGGAGAGCTCCAGGGAGAGTTAGCCGTCTACGGCACCCTCAGGAGGTCCACCCATACCAAGGCGGGACAATCATGGTGTGGGCAGGAATTCGTCTTGGCGGACGAACCCAACTCGTTTGGATCCAAGGCAGCATGACTGCACAAAAATACCACGAGGAGGTAGTAGAGCCCGTTATTGTCCCACACAGAACTCAAATAGGCCATGAATTTCTACTCATGCACGATAATGCTCCTTGCCATACGGCGCGGCTGGTATCGACCGCTCTCCGAGAGCACGATATTCAAGTTTTGGATTGGCCTGCACAGTCGCCCGACTTAAATCCTATCGAGCATGCCTGGGACATGTTACAACGAAAAGCTTTGAGAGATTTTCCACCAAATTTGACGACTGAACAACAACTTTACGAACACTTGCAAAGGACATGGGACCTCATACCGCAGCAAGACATTGACAATTTAATTTTAAGTATTAACAATCGATGTCGATGTGTAATCAATGTAAGAGGTGGCAACACTGATTATTAATGATTAGATTTTACAAGATTTTTTCCATTTTTATTAAAATTAATAGTTTTTTAAGAAGAAATGTTTGTTGTTATCATACTAATTTTCCATGCTGATTAAAAAAAATATTTTTTTTATTTAAATAAAAAAAAACACGAAATGTTTTTTATTTTTATTAAAGACCTTAAAATAATCTATGATTCTTCTATTTACTGTATCAGAAAATTCTTCATAGATTTTTAGATATTTGATGAAATATAAAATATCCCTAGACTTTGTTGATGTGTGTATAGTGTATGTTATGTGGGTCAATTATAATCTGTTCCTGTATTTTTGCATGCGTGCAATTATAATAAACAAAACTGTCTTAACTGTTGGTGATACAGAGGCTGCACTAAAAGTATCGGGAATGGAATATTTCCACTGTTCCTGTCATATTAAAATCATTTTAATTGAAAACTCCTTGGTTTTAAAAATCGAATACTATTTATTTATTTAAAAAAAGATTCTCGGTCTTGTCACAAGGTTTTGTCAAACTTGTTTAGTCGTTGAGAAAATGGAATTGACTCGAGAAAATTCAAGAGCGATGATTTATTATGACTTTCGAAGTGGTTTAACACAAAAACAGTGTGTTGACCGGATGATTTCTGCATTTGGTGATGAAGCCCCATTCAAAACGACAATTTATCGCTGGTTTGCTGAATTTCAACGTGGACGTGTCAAGCTCAGTGATGATCCCCGTCAAGGTCGTCCAAAAACTGCAGTCACCCAAGAAAACGTTGATTCTGTGCGTAAGCTGATTGAGGAAGATCGACATGAGACATACCGCGAAATAGGCAACTTTAGACATTGGCATGAGTCAAATATAAATAATCTTGCATGAACAATTAGGTGTAAAAAAGTTGTTTACTTTAACAGTGAGTACGTAAGCTATAGCTATATATATATTGAACATTTTCCATCACCTACCTATATAATACCTATATGTAATATTGCTGTCGTAATTGTTTCACAAATGTAATACTCTAGGCTTTTGAATGGTGTGTAGGCAATCATAGTGTAAGGGTGAGTAAACTTTCGTATGAGTTCAAAACAAACACACTAAGCATGTGTGTGCCCGCGTCAAACTTGTCAGTATTACCTACTCCAACGATCAATCACCGAGCGACGTAAATAGAAGCGATAAATTCTGTAAGCAGACATGTGATATTGATCACAAGATGGTGCCGTTATATCATTGCCAAATATTTTCTTATGATTGTTTGGTTAGAGTGCTAATTATGGCATTATAATATGATAAGAATACGCTATGACTTATTATATATAAACGGCTCTTTAGCTTTCACGCAGTAAACTTTAAGAATTCTCAATTATTAAATTTAGTTCTGAGAACTTTTTAAGGATTAGGATTAACAACGTAGAAGACAAAAGTAGGTACAGACACTACGATGCTATAAAATCCGCCGCAATAATCTCAAATCCCTCTCAATTTGTGTTTGAAGTCGGAATTCTAAGAACCTAACTTTTAGGTAAAGCTTTTAAGTAACTATTGAAACTGATTTATCAAATAGAACTAAACTTGTTGAAGGTGATTTCTGCTTACGCCGAAATGTCGAAAGTTTAAGTTAAATTTAGGGGCCCATTTAAACAGCAGTGCCCTGTTTAATTTATTTTATATACTTAGTTATCAGTTTCCTACCCTAATCAAGTAAAACGGGATAATAAATAGTTCGAAGAAAGACTACGAGAGAAATGATTTCTAGAAATGTGATGAGATGTACCTTAGACCATGTGATATTGTCCCTAGTGATACGTCGTGCTAGCGCGAGGGCTAACTCGGATAGGGCGGTGTCAGACTTTAACATGGCGGAAGGAGCACGCGTGGCCTGTCGCGCCACCTGCCGGAACGCGTCAGGTCTCTTCCTCTCCAGAGCTGCACATAGGGCACGTAACGCAGCCAGCACGCCAGCCTCTGTATTGGTCATAGCCTCTTCACCACATTCAGTCTCGACCATTCGTTGTAGTCGTTTCATAACGATTTGCTGAAATAGGTAATAAACAATGATCGTTAAGTAAACAGAAAACATACATAGAATTACATGTAACCGTCAGAAATGTCGAGATGTTGAAGGGAAGTATTACCTTTTTGGCACATAAAGTTGATCTCCTAATCTGTGTCTTGATGTATTGTAGGCAAAGCGCGCGTCCCTGTCGTACTATTTGCGGCTTGACTTGCGTTGGCCCGGCGAGGCACCAGCCGATGGTTGCCGAGAGGCGGCGGGACACAGCCGCGGCCGCAGCGCTCGACACCATCGTGCTGAACCGACGCTTAGTTCGGTCTAGAGGTGACAGAGACCTCGTCGGTGAGGCGCGAAGATCTACAAATAAACACGTGCTTTAAATTCATATTCGGGCAAACCGTCCCAGATAGAGATTTTTTTTATTACCATATAAACTCGCTCTACAAAGGTCATTGGGCATATCTGACCTGCTTTGCGAACAGTGGCGGACATTAACAAAAATAGTTTTAAACAAAGGGGAATAATATGACCTTTCATTGCATATAATTGTTTGATTAAAAATCGTCGGAGAAAAATGTACAGGATCCTTAAAAAAGAAAACAAACGGTATCAAAGGTTTTTATTTCATCTTATAAAGGCATAAAAATAATAGCGAAATGAGCTAATGTTTAGAGATATGTTATACGCTGTCTCTTTCGCACATTGAACAGGTTTTTTTTCGCACATTAAATAGCTGCGCCCATATCGCTAGTGAAGTGTGTAGAATATGTCTTATATTATTATAGTGTGTACTATGCTTAACAATGCCCCTAGATATAAGTGCTTACTTGCAGTTTACGTTAATAATGTATATTTTATTCACTCAATATATAGACTTCAAACGATATACTTGTATCATTGAATCATCCCACTAACCCCAACATTTCATGGCGACCCTGCCTAAAGGGACCTGCCAAGGGGATAGTTTTAGCAGTCGTATATAGTCATCGCGTATCAAAATGTGTAGGTCCGATATACAGAAGGAAGAAGTTTTTATAAACCAAAACGCTGGCGGCAACCTCGAATCGCAAATGAAGGACATTGGTAGCCACGTGGACCGCATGAACATTGTCGTATTCGTAATTCTTGCTATCGTCGCAGTATTCCTCATATACTTCGCAGTCAAAAGCTATAGAAGGTGCCATAGTCAATGGATGCAGCAGGAAATTGAGATGAGCAGAATGGACCGTATAAGGGCGTCTATCCGAGGCAAACCGAGAGGAAGAACCCAGGAGGAGTCCAACTAAGGAATTGTATGGAGAACTTGTCTACCGATCCAGTGGTACGTGAGTGGCAGAACAGCACATCCAAGGTACATCGTGGCGGACTTACGTATAGTTCGTGTGAGTTACAGAGACTATGTTAGAGTACGTATAGTGACATAATTTTACGATATTATTTTAATTCCGTAAATCCATTTAGTTACTATAGTATGAATTAGGTCATAACATTTTATAACGCAATAATTAAAAGTTTCTAGAATCGTGCAAAACACTCAGCGAATGTGACACCAAGCGCGTAAAAATGTTAACGCAGCAAATTCCGCCGCGTGGCTTGTGTCTCTGCGCAATTATAATGTAAGTTAGTTATTACTCGCATAGATAAAAATAGATTTAGTATGAAATATTTTAGAACTTATGAATTGAAATAAGGGCCAGTTAACATGTATAAGCAAACAAATATAGTCTTTTGAATAGGCATGATAGATAAGTTAATAGAATATTCTGTTGAGTTGGTTGAAATTAGGAGATATTTTATCAAGAAGGGTCAAAGTAGGTATTCATGTAAAAGCACTGCGACAAAGTTATCCGAAGCTAGCTCGATTTTTGATAAGTGTACGGAAATATTTTTGGTTTTAGAACAGAGTAAGAATAAAGCGTTAGTTTCTTCAGCAGTAGAAACCTATAACAAAATTAGTGTGACTTATAAAGAAATTTGTAGTTTATGTGCGGTATCAAAACCTGACAAAATGAGTTTTGACATCAAGGTTGCATGTAGCCTAATTCCAGTGATGGACGGTGCCGAGTCAACGACCAGGCGAATGATTGACTCTGTCGAGATGTACGCCGACATGATCGACGATAAAGGTAAGGCTTTATTATTAAATTTTGTTATTAAAAGTAGGCTTAGTGAAAACGCAAAGCTGCGTATTTCTCGAAACCACAAGACCATAGAGGATTTGATCAGTGATTTACGGAACAGTCTAATACCTAAAAAATCTTTTATTGCGTTGCAAACTAAGTTGCAAAATATAAGACAGGGTTCGATGCCCATTGACGATTTTGGTGCAAAAATTTAAAATTTGTTTACTGAAATGACCATTTCACAGGCGGGTGACGACACTAACGCGTACTCTTTCCTGAAGCCCATGAATGAAAAAGTTGCAATTAAACGGTTTTCAGATGGCCTGCGTAATCCTAAGCTCTCCACCATCATCGCAGCCCGAAACTACACGAGTTTGAAGGACGCCATCCAAGCAGCCAAAGATGAAGAAGTGGCGTCAGGGCAGCCAGCATCATCATCATCCGAAGGTAACCTCATGTATGCATCAAAGCAAGGTCGGTCTCCTTTTAATTACTCAAAGCGGGGGTATGGTGCCCAATATCCTAGAGGCAATAATAGTCAGCATGGTCAATATGGCAAACAGTATTACCGTGGTGGTCAACCTGCACGCGGTTCAGGCCGTGGTCAATATAACAATTATTACAGCACAAATAGATACCATGCACCTGCCGTATCGTATGGAACCCGACGTGGTAGGGGTAATAGAGCTTCCTTTGCAAACAATAACACTCGCAGGGGAGCGCGTAGTATATACATAGCACAAGAACGGTCTAGCAGTGCCGAAGAAAAACCAAAAACGGAAAGTGGTGATGCATCTGCGTCTCAGTTTTTTCGAGTTTAAACACTGCTTAATGTCATGTAACAGTAATGCTAAGTTTATTTCTTTATATATTAACAACATTAAGTACTATTGGCTTATAGACACTGGTGCTTCGCTATCAATAGTGAAGAGAGATGTGCTGCCGAGGAATTTTGCAATACAAGAAGATGACACTTTAATTAATGGCATTGGCGGACAAAAACGTTCGATAGGTTCTGTCAACTTAAGGTTAGAGATTAAAAATGAAGTGTCATTTTCTCACAAATTTTTAGTTTTTGACAATTTACCCTTGAGAGCAGATGGTATTTTAGGTTTAGATTTTCTCAATAGGTATTATGCAAATATAAATTTAAGTACGAATAGTATCACGCTATTTTGTGAAAATCGCGAATATAAATTACAATGTATTAACAATACATCTATAGGAAAGGATACTTTGACGCTACCAGCGAGGTCAGAGTCAATACATTATGTCTACTTAGAAAAAAGCACAAACGAAGATATGATTGTATGTGGAAGAGAACTAGAGGAGCATGTATTTCTAGCAAGTGCGATAGTAAAAGTTAAGAATAATAGAATACCAGTGAAGATATTGAATGTTTCTGAGAAGGTGATCAACTTGTCACCATTTGACCTTGAATTACAACCTCTAAGTGACTATAGTGCGCTAAATTTTGGTAAAAGCGATATAAATATTAGCAGAGTTAACAAATTATTGTCTGAAATTAATTTGAGTCACCTCAATTTAGCAGAACAACAATCCATTCAGTCAATTTGCTCAAAGTATTCGGATGTATTTCATATTAGCGGAGATAAATTAACGACAACTAATATATTAGAACAATCTATTGCTATAAAACCAAATTCTACCCCAGTTTATGTAAAGCCGTACAGACTCCCACAAGCATTAAAACCCGATATAGCTAAAGAAATAAATAAGATGATAGAAAATGACATCATAGAAGAGTGTAACAGTGAGTGGTCAAGTCCTATTTTATTAGTCCCTAAAAAGACTTTAGAAGGTCAAGAAAAGAAATGGCGGTTAGTGGTAGACTACAGGAAATTAAATGAAATAGTTTGTGACGATAAGTTTCCCTTGCCAAATATCACAGAGATTTTAGATTCGTTATCTGGTGCAATTTATTTCAGTCACCTTGACCTTCACCAAAGCTACTATCAAGTGTCATTAGACAAGGATAGCCGAAAACTTACTGCTTTTACTACTAGTACAGGTCAATTCCAAATGAAAAGACTACCAATGGGACTTAAAATTAGCCCGAGCTCTTTCAGTCGTTTGATGTCAGTTGCAATGTCAGGCTTAGCGTTTGAGAAATGCTTTATTTATTGTGATGATCTTATTGTCTTTGGCCGAAATTTGGATAGTCACAACCAAAACTTAATAAGCGTTTTGGAAAGGTTACGAAAAGTTAATTTAAAATTGAACCCCCAGAAATGTGAATTTTTAAAGAAAGAGATTTTGTATCTCGGCCATATAGTTTCAGAAAAAGGAGTCTTCCCCGATCCCGAAAAAACTAAAATATTACAAAATTATGAGACACCCAAAAACGCTGACGAAGTTAAACGCTTCGTTGCATTTTGTAATTATTATCGTAAGTTTGTTAAATCATTTGCAGAGATAACATTACCATTGAATAGATTGTGTAGGAAAAACGAACCGTTTCTATGGACAGAAGAGTGTGAAAAGGCATTTACAACTTTGAAAAATAAATTAATTTCACCTCCTATACTGCAATATCCAGATTTCTCAGAAAAAAATGAATTCATTATACAAACAGACGCATCAGGCAATGCAATCGGTGCTGTACTGTGCAATAAAGACCTTAGACCCGTAGCTTATGCTAGTAGGCCACTAAATAAGGCTGAGAGAAATTACCCGACAATCCAAAAAGAACTTCTAGCAATTGTTTGGGCCGTCAAATATTTTAGACCGTATGTATATGGTAGATGTTTTACTATAATGACGGACCACAAACCTCTTATATACCTTTTTGGGATGAAAGATCCTTCGACTAGACTTCTAAAATTTAGACTCATCTTAGAAGAATATGATTTCAAAGTTGTTTATGTGAAAGGAAAAGATAACGCTGTAGCAGATTTCTTATCAAGAATAAATATTACATGTGATGACTTAAAAACAATGCATGAGCAGGCTGTGAATGTGATGACAAGAGCGCAAAAGAGAAGAATGAATGATTTATCTGAAAGGAAGAATGATAGTGATTCCACGGATCTTAGTAAGCCCACTGACGATTGGCTTGATCAACCAAGAGTTGTGGACATATTGAGAAAACCGTACGAATCGGTTGAAATGAAGCTTATGGAAGGAAGTAAATTGAATAAGATAAAAAATAATAACTTAGTAAGTTATGAGTTAGATTGTTTTTCATTTGTTCCAAGTAAGAACATTATATGCATTAATCTTGATTTTAAGGCACAATTTACGCGAGCCGAATTTGTGCAGAAATTAAGATTATTTTGCGTTAAGTTAAATATAAAAGAAATTTGTGTGATAAAAGACGATATACTTGTATCATTGAATCATCTCACTAACCCCAACATTTCGCTAGCATTGTTTTTTATCTGTCTTGGACCATACACTAGGAAGCAACAGACGCACCCGCTGCCTTTTTCAATGATCTTATGATTGCTTTGGATCAAATTGAATAAAAAATCTTTTATTGAATTTGCATTTTATTTTTCTTACCTATGTCAATTATGATAATTATATATAATTATATATTTTAGCTATCCCGCGGGAATATCGGGATAAAAAATAGCCTATAGCCTTTCTCATGAATGTGGCTATCACACACAAAAAGATTTTTCAAATCGGATTAGTAGTTTCAGAGACAAAGAGTATGGATTTTATACATAGATAACACTTGATTTTTTTTTAGATTCAAGTAGCTCACATTAATGCGACTAATGCCATAGTAAATGAGATACATAGATGAATACACTGTGCTATATTTTGTTTGTGTCCGCCATGGGTATGGTTTCCATACTAAGGTGCCCATTTACCTTTATCCGAGATTGTGGAGATTGGTAGAGTGTATGTTTTGATATGAATAGTCATATTATAAGTTTTGTCATGGGATGCGCTAACTATTTATCCCATGGCTTTTTGGAAAGATTTAATAATACGAATTCTACTGAAAGCAAGTTTGCGAGAAGTATTTAACTTTAAAAGTTTTTGAGTTCTACATTGTTTCATGACCTTTAAGTTATAACTACTTACTTTAGGTACTCACAAGTTCATAGGTTAACCACAAATTTTAATTAAATTTTGCTTAAGGTTGCTATGTTACTTTTAATGAATATTATTTCAAATAAGTAAGATAGTTCGTATGAAACTTCAAAGAATGTTCACCTCAACCTCAAATGACTTGTACACATCAGTATTATACATAGGAGCTTAAAATTCACATATAAAGTTTTTGTGGCCATGAAATCTCATACAATTGAAAGCAATTATAGAAATGTAGCGAATATTGAAAGAGTCTGACATGACAGGTCACGGTTCTTAGAGAAGATTTTGGAAGTTTGACGCACAAAAGTCTTTCGGTTTAGCAGCCTTAGTGCAGTTATTTTTTGGCAAGTAAAGTATTTCGATCTTTTCTCTCAGCTGTAAGTACATTATGTTATTTAGAACTGATTTGTGGCAAAAACTTAATTGTTATAATTAATTATTTAACTGTTAAAATTTACAATGATACAATTATTAAACCACCGACTGTGAGCTTTGAGTCAGTTATTGTGAAACAAATACCTGTTTATTTCAGACCAATATTTACATAAGGTACATATCTTTTTTATCCGAAGTTTGTATTTATTGAATTAAATTGAAATTCTGTTTATTTGTTTTGTTTTGTCTATCGTGTTATTGTTACTACTATTTGCTTTGGTAAAAATAAATTAAATTCTAAACCTAAAAATATTGGAGACTACAGAGTTTGCTCAATATAGCCCGTGAGATAGGTCATTGGAGAGTAGGTGCCTACTCATAGGTTCACTTACATCATCATCCTCCTAGCGTTATCCCAGTCTCAACCTGGGGTCCGCTTTCTGGTCTAACCGGATTTAGCTGAATGTTAGCTTTTTCACGGAGCGACTGCCTGTCTGACCTCCGCAACCCGAAGGGATAGCGATATTCCACGGTTTAGACTAGTGTCAGTTTAATTTAGAGGTGCTGACTGACGCCCTATAACGACTGTCAAAGATCTTCATGACAGCCGGGACCGACAGCTTAACGTGCTCTCCAAGGCACGAGACAAGCGATAATTAACAATTCAATACGCACATAACTCCGAAAAGTCAGTGGTACGCGCCGTGGATTCGAACTCCTCTGCATGGCAGTCCGTTGGTATCTCCACTAGGCTATCGCTGCTTTATAGGTTCACTTACATCAATAAATTGAAATCTATAGTATATACTTACGGCTTTAATTAGTATTTAAGTTTACTTGCCCAATAGTTGTAATATTTCTTAAATCGATTTTTACGCTGATTCTTGAATAAAATTGTAGGTACGTGAAATAAATTGTCTTCTACATTGTGTCGATTACAATTTGCAATAAGTGCAACTATAATAGTTTTAGTTAACTTTTTATATGTTATCAATATTATTAAGAGATTTTGATTTCAACTTCTCCAACAGGCATTCCTGAGTAGATCGCTTACCTATAGATGTTAATGTAATGGTAATGTAACAAAAAATAAGTAACATTAATTGCAGTGGCCTAGCCATAATAATAAAACTTTTTAGACGAGTATTTCCATGTCATAACGGCCCGTGACACGCCATAGTTGAGGGATGGGCTATTAAGAAAATATATGACTCTCAACTCTTCATATACCTACAATAGACTTTAATATGATATGTTTAACAAGTGGACCTGGTTTCACACACGCTAGTCTATGGCACGCAAGAGCTATTATTATTATTGTAGCAGTTAAGCCCCTAAAACAAATAATTCAAGGCAATAAATAGAGAGCTTTAGAAACTTTTCAGCTTTGTTTCTTATCAATTTTGCCAAGGGGGTTATAAACAACTTTGGATTGTTACAACTTGTATTATATTAATTGCTTTCGTAATATTGAGGTCACCAATATATTACGATGGTTGGCTACCACGAAGAGTTAATCATGGGTTTCACTGACTATTTGTATAATCCAGTCGGCATATTCGAGCTGAAACGAATTTAGCTGTACCTACCCTTATATATCCCCTTTGATGTAGAGAAACCTTAATGTGTTATAGATAAGTAAGTCCAACATACAATCCGAATGCTTCTTATCTGTAATCAAACTTCGGCCTTTAGCTCAGGCCTTAAGAAAAGCCTACAAATGGTGAATTTAATTGAAACCGTTTTATGAGATAGGTACGTACCTATAATAATATACCTATAATATAGTATAACGTAGCTATAAAAATATATATAATAAGTCATGTATCTTAAGTTTATATAGCTTCATATATTTGATTAATAAATATGTTTATTTTTACTGTATATTTTTCAGTAGATGTGCACGACAAGGAGCCTGTGATAAATAATAGCCGACCGGTTGGCGCAGTGGGAGTGTAAGCGACTGCTACGTCGAAGGTCGCGGGTTCGATTCCCGCTCAAGTCAAACATTTGTGTGCATGAACATGGATGTTTGTCTGGGTGTTTCTATGTATAATATGTATGTATTTACAAAAAAAAAGTATATATGTATGTTTATCCATTGTCCAGTACCCATAGTACAAGCTCTGCTTAGTTTGGGACTAGACGGTGTTGTGTGAATGTGGTAGAATATTATTATTATTATTATATATTATTATTATAATCAAATAAGACTTGAGCGACTGAGATGTAAATGCGCGGTCATCTGGATAAATCCCTGTTTTCGCTTAAAGATTTTCTTGGAGTACGGTAATACTTCGTTTAGTCCCATCCCATATATGTTCGTACGATCTCTTGTTTACCTATGTATGTATATCTTGATGCACGATTCGATATCGCCCATGAGATTCATCTGAACATCGCTTTAAACTGTTCACGATAGATGTACGCAGTCTTAAGCTTTGGACACTTCTTTTCTAATGCATCTTTTCTTAATATTTATGTGCATGTCCATGGTATGACGCCCCCTTTGTATTTATGCCCTTGCGATTTGGCGAGAATACAAAAGTCAAATTAAATTGCTTGCCGAATTATACGACCACGACGTGCAATAGATTTTATTGAACATATGATGCTTTCGGAGCAATTTAAAATGAGCTATTCAAGTAATAAAGTTAGGCATTTACTTATTTATGCCTCATGATTAAGATTGTACAGGCACAGATGATTCATAAATAATCCTGTATTCATTTTCATCTTCATCGTAGATCATCTTATGGCATTTACTTTAATTCAACATTCGTAGTCGAAGTGCGATACAAAAAAAAGGAATGATATATTTACTTATAAATGATGAGAGAAAGAAATATGGTTTACATGAAAATGCCATAAAATTTCGTCTCGGGCAGGCAATATTTCGTGAGCAGTATTTCGTGCAATATAATCGGGGAGTACGAGTCGGTAGGTATGTGATTGATTACAGTATACACAGCCTTATACTTTTACACTAACTTAGCCTAAGTATAAAAGATATTGCACTTGTGTATTGTCACATTTCATCACGTATTTTTTAAACATCCTAATCTTACTACTATTATAAACGTAAAAGTTTGTGAAGATGAATGGAAGTGTGAATACTTATTCGTTAAGGCTGCAACACACAGTGCCGGCAGCGCGGGCCGCCGGCTTTGGCCGCGCGACACTTGTGCTTTTGGCGGGCGTCGGTGCCGCCGGCATCTGCCGCAGAAAGCCGCCGGGCATCATTCCAGTTGTATAGAACAATCAAACACAAGTAGCAAGTTGCAACCCGCGGCCGGCCGGCGACGAACCCGGGCGGCCATGCCGGCGGTTCATTCGTGCGGCCAGACCGGCCGCTTTGTATGCCGCCGGCCGTGTCGCCGGCACTGTGTGTAGCAGCCTTTAGTTACTCTTTCACTCAAAATCTACTTTGACGAAACTTTGCATTAATAAAACTTATTCACTGATAATTGACATGGCGTCGGCGAAAAACAGAAGTATTTAGGTACGCCTTTAATATAGAGGTAAATAAAATTAAGATCTAAGTATAAGATAAAATTGTATGATGTACAGTAATGCCGAAATTTTGAAATCGTTTACAACAATAACCCTTGTATGCAAATGTAACTAATTTTGCATTAGGTACCTACTAGAATAAAATTAATATTCATTGGAAGTAGCGAAACTAAATAGGTTTAATCCAATTCATAATTTGAAAGTCAAGCTTCGAATGAATAAAATGTTCTCATTGGTAATACCAATAATAATGCAATATATTTTGCTTACAACATGTTATACAGACGAGTTTGCTCGTGGCATTGGGAATACGTTAGAAGCCTTGTCACACAATTATGCATGCATATTGGACACGCTTCGCCCTTAGCTGCGAGTATGTTATTCTCACACAGTGAAAGTGTAATGCATTTATTTCCATCCGTTGTTTTGTTCTGCTGTTAGTAGACTATTGCATTTGCAGGTGAATGTATAGCCTTGTTTCTTCTATTAGTAGAAAATTAATGCGTCATGAATATACTTGAATTTATCATACTTTAATAATGCCCTGTGAAAAAGCTAATATTCTGTCAAATCCGGTTTGACTAGTAAATGGATCCCTGGTTAAAACTATAACGCTGGTAGGATGATAAAATTTTATCATTTTTCTGGATTGAATTAGGTATTCTGCTTTCGTTACATGCCTGAGGCTCATGGAGCTCTGGATACTCCGATTTATTTGACGCTCAAATACCTGAGTCGTAGTTTTGGGATTGATAAGACAAGAACTGGGGCCAACGGCTCTACGAGCTCTCTGAAGCACGGTAGCGCTGTAATGTAATCATCGGACTGGGGATCTTTGTACATATTCCATACATTTGCTGATCTATTATGAACGGCAAGTCAACTCACGCTACGAGCTGTTAAAGTATTGAAAGAAACCAGATATAATTATGTAAGATGGAATTTTACCGCATTTTCAGACTGCTTTGATTGATTTGCAGAACAAATCTTTACAGTAATCTATCTATATTTTTTATTTATTTATTTATAGACTCACGCCTGCATCCCCGAAGGGGTAGGCAGAGACGTAATATTACGCCCACATTTCGCCATGAATTTTTGGGTCCCACGTGATAGGGGGCGAGCCTATTGCCGTTACCGGGCACATCACCAGACTCCGTGCTGCTACTGAGAATTCGGAAAAACCCAGTAACACTTTATCCGACCCAGGAATCGAACCCGGGACCTCCAATCAGCAGTCGCATACGCTATCCACTGTACCACGGAGGCAGTCTACCTATCTTTATTCATAAAATTACTTGTTAACGCAGTGCCTGGACTACTGATGCTAGGTACATTTGAACAGTAGCTTTCTTCTATGTAGTCTTGTCTTCTCTTTCTACTATGTCGGCTGGTAAGCACCCAGCTAGCATTAATTAAAATAGTGGCTTATAGATTGCTGGTACATCCGCTAATTTAGAAACTAAATGCGGTCAACAGATTTGCTAGTCTATATGTATATAAAGTTATACTCGTCTTACTTGGTAAGCTAATCAGTCCATCAACTCCTGGCAGGGCGCTGAGCGGCGTGCTGAGTTTCCTGCGCATGCGCAGTGTCGGCATGAAGTCGTCATCTTCTTCGCCATCGGGTGGAGTGACTTGTATGGATATGTTGCTGGACTCGTGCCGACCCCCCAGTGGCCATCTTGCGTCGCTTAGTGGCCCTATCTGGAAAGAACAAACATTATTAGATACTTTCTTATAAGAAACTTATAACATTCTTATTAGCTATAAATATAAATTCTCTCAAGACCGGTCTGTGTGGAGAGCCTAGGGGGAGGTCTATGTCCAGCAGTGGACGTCGTTTGGCTGATATGATGATAAATATAAATTTGCGATTTCAGTTTTCCGTGGTCACAGTAAGGCCTACTGTAAAGTAGCCCAAACGTGAAGTCATAGTAAATAATGTAGTTTCTAGATCGTTCAGTTCAAATGTAATGCTACTAAAACCAATATATCGCATCGAATCCGTGAAACGTAGTTTGATCTCAAACTGAAATCTACTGGAATTAATTTGCTTCTAAGACTATAGTGCTTTCATTGCTAACTTACTTAACAGAATAGATGTTTGGTATCTATCGGTAGTAATAAAATTATATGACAAGAAACGCTACAAAAAATTGATCTGGAAATGAACAGAATTACATGTGCTTTAACGCATTTTATACTGATAAAATGTTGAAAACTTTCGTGTTATTTGAAAAGCAGAAAATAATGGTGTTCACATTATCCGTGATTATCTGAATCAGACAAAATACTGATAATAGATCGCAAATAAGGTGTCTAAATTAGAACAATAATGCAGTAGGAATGAACGGAGTTCGTCGCAATAGGTTTATTTTTTTTCAAACTTCAGAGCATTGTGTGCAAAATAATGGATATCAATATTATGCTATCGCTTCTTGAAAAATTATGGGAATTCGTTTGAACAACTGATTGTTCAATTATTCTAATTTATTCTGTTTTTTTATTTGTACGATAAATAAACCTAAATTACATGCAAATTTATATTACAAATTCGAATTTGTTCACATTGTTGCTTTTGTTCACATTTGCTCCTTCTTTCACGTTGGAACCAAGCGATGTCATGGTATGATTTTTGTTGTGAAGGCTTGAGAGTGACATACGAAAAAATCTGTGAATTATTCAACGAATACTACGTATCATTGTGCAAAGTTTCAAAGCCGCCGCACAAAAATAACCAAATAAATGTCACTACCATCGACCAAAATCGTAAAACCATATTTCTATCTCCAATAGATGAAATAGACACGTTCAAAATAATTACTTCCGTACCATCATCTATAAAATAAAATCACGTTTGTTTTAAGTATACTTAAATATATTTTAAGTTACTATCTGTTTATTAAAATCGAGAAAAAAAATCCTTAAAAATTACGTTTGTTGTATCGGACCCCCCTTTAACATTTACTTTATTTTTATTTATTATGAAAGGTAATATACAACTACATATTCTGTGTTTTAAGCGTTTACCTGTTACCGTTAGTAATATTGTGCAAAAAATACAAAAAAATATCACGTTTATTGTATGGGCCTTAATATTTTCATTTTTTTATTTTTAGTATTTGTTGTTATAACGGCAACGGGAATACACAATTTGTGAAAATTTCAGCTTTCTAGCAATCACGGTTGATGAGATATAGCCTGGTGACAGACAGACAGAGACCGACAGCGGCGGCTTAGTAATAGGGTTCCGTTTTTTAGGGTTCCGTAGCCCACAAAGAACCCCTATAGTTTTTCGTCATGTCCGTCCGTCTGTCCGTCCGCAGCCTAGCCCAAAGACGCCTGGTGCTAGAAAGCTGATATTTGACACGAATATAGACATAAGATATTGCAACAAAACTGTAGAATAAAATTTAGGAAAATATATTTTTAAGGGTATCTCCTCTACATATATAGTGGGGTTGAATTTTTTTTTGGTTGAGTACCCCATTATGTGGCGTATCGTTGGATAGGTTTTAAAAAAATATTATTAGTTTGCTCCAATCATTTTTCGATCAAGTGATTGGTTTGTTAAATATCAAGCTTTGAAGTGAAAAAAATTGTTAGACTCAAGTGTCCCCCCCCCTGTGCTGGCTAAACTATTAATTTGGAAGAGGTGAAAAAAATCACAAATGTAGTACATATAACGAATTTAAAAGGAAAACTATCACGGCTAAGTAGATATCACTAGTTCATGAGTAATCGTCGGTTAACTTATAAATACCTATTTCTGTGAGTTTACATTGGGCGCGCTGGCTTAATCTTAAAGATATACGTACTTTGGTATGTAATGTACTACGGTACTACGTATGTATAGTAGTAGTATATCTTGGAAACCACATTTTATGTTTACAATACATAACTGGATACATACCTAGTATTTTTCTAAACAAAACTTAGGTTCTTATAATAGTGTTATTAAAATTATTTTTTCAGAAAAATAAACAGTCGGATTTGTTTTACATTAATACCCTTTGCAGCAAGTCATTATGGGCAACTACGGAACCCTACATTGCGCGTGGTCCGACACGCACTTGGCCGGTTTTTTTACCTTTTAGGTACAGAACCCTAAAAAGGGATTAAACTTAACGAAACCCATCTTAACATTAAATACTTACAACGGTAATCCGGTAGACTGCGTTGATGAATGCGTATTTTACGGTATCACAATCGACAAATATTGTAACTGGAAAGCCCATATCGAAAAGTTGACCAACAAAATAGATATAATAATTACGGTTTGTATAATAATGTCCTAAAAAACTCCGACAAACCGTTAGTATTAGGTCAGCCTTTACAGCATACCACGCATATAGGTAATTCCGTTCTCAGATACAGTATTGTCATATGGGGCAGTTCCGTAGACGTTGATAAAGTCCTTAGACCACAAAAAATATATATGCGGCGTAGAAAAATACCCTCATTTAAAACACTTTAAATCTTGCCTGTACCGTGCCTTTATATTATAATTGAAATATGCCTACTCACAAAAACAAATACGGAACTTTTTATAAAATTTGCAGATCGTCACACAGACACAAATGAAAATTGCCTCAAATAAATATATAACTGTTCAGAAGAAACGCATACTGCATGGCAATTAAATTATATAACCATCTCCCCCAATCTATAAGAGAACTACCCATAAGAGTGTTTAAAAGTAAATTGTTTGGGCTGATGCTGTGCTATAATTATAGCTTATATGTAGGGTTACAAACATAATGAAAACACAAAAATAGGTAGTTATGATTTGTGTCATCTAATCACACGTAACTTTGATATCAATAGTTAGTATGCAAAAGTTTGTCGACTCATAATAGCTCGATGTCTTATATCATCTCATGTTTCATAATAATTTTAATCTTTCTCGTATATTTTTACTCTTACGCAATATTGGCCTTTAGTGTTTGTTAATAATGCAAATACGTATAGAATAAAGAAATATATTAAAATAAATACAACAAAGCGTGGGAAAACATCACAATGCAAAACCAAGGCAATATAAAGTCAAAGGAAAACAAACCTCTGTGGTTTTGCTTGTTCGATATCACAAATACATTTGTATTACTTTAGGGCTGTTACTGGCTGCGACTAGACGCAGATGATAGACGTTCACAGATAAAGACTATATCCCAAGAGTATAGAGACTCTTCGAAGAACTGCATGGCCATTTATAGCTTCTACAAAAGTAAAAATACCACTTTATAAAGCTAAACGTTTGTTTATATGGTTTATATATATGTGCTTATCTCTAGGATTTTGATTAAATAAGACGAGATTGATTTCATATTCTTTTGGAGATTAACCGGAATAAACAGACAGTCGTAACTACTTGCTCCAGCATTCAATAAAAAACAGTACTTTAATACTTGAAGCAGACAAGTATTTGTTTGTCTAGTACAGTCGTTTCCAAAGTTGTCTGACCTCCGACTCGCAAAAAAAAATGGGCAAGTGCGAGTCAGACTCGCGCACTAAGGGTTCCGTACCTTCATCTATGCAAAAAAATCATGTTTGTTTTATATATTTACTTAAATATTTTTATAGTATTTGTTGTTATAGCGGCAACAGAAATACATAATTTGTGAATAATTCAGCTTTCTAGCTATCACGGTTGATGAGATACAACCTGGTGACAGACAGACAGACAGTGGCGGCTTAGTAATAGGGTCCCGTTTTTACCTTTTAGGTACGAAACCCTAAAAATTACAATCTTGAGACCCACTTCTTAGCTGTTTTTTGACAAAAAGCTGGTATAATTGGCACGATTAAGGCGTAAGGGGGAGGAGAACTTCGGCCTGTCGGTGTCGCCTTACGTTTCAGGACCTAGGTACTCAATATTCGCTCCAGTAGGTCGCGACCCTCTAGAGCCTAGAGTACGTACCTTAAGCACTCTAAGGTCAAAAGGTAGACTATGCTTAAATCATTAATCCCACCTATATAAAACTTTGTTTGTAAATAGGTGTTATATTAAATAAATATAATAATTAAAATTTTAATTTCAAACAGACATGTATAAAACTTTAACTCGTCTGAATCCTTGCGAAAATATAAGTTATGAACATCTTCATGAAATTCAATTACATATGCAACGGACGGAATTGTTTAAAACTTCAGCCCAGACTCAAATTGTGATGACAGATGTTCGTTTTATGATACCTTTTGAAGTACATATTAGGATATTTTTGAACCGATGAGATGATTATTAATTTAAAAATTTATAACTCATCATCATTCATCATCAGCCCTGTATATATACCGTCCCACAGCTGGGCACGGGCCTCTTCTCACTATGAGAAGGGTAAGGCCATAGTCTACCACGCTGGCAAACATTATGGAGAACTCGCAGACATTGAGGTATCCTCACGATATATTCCTTCACCGTTAAGCAAGCGATAATTAACAATTTAATACACACTTTACCTCGAATATTCATTGGTGTGCGCGCTGGATTCGAACCTGAGAACCTCTGGGTAGCAGTTTATCGGTCTCTCCACTAGGCTATCGCTGCTTCTTAGTAGTTAATTTATAACTACTACTAAACATTTATAACAATCTAAAATATCATAATCATATGACATGTGCCGCGAACAGCACTTATACCAATGTTAGTCATCATCTATTGAGTTTTTGTTCACAACTGGACATGAACCAATATAACAGTATTACCAACGCCAATAGGCGTATCCTGGACTTATTTTTCTGTAACACACATGTAGTGACTCATACTCCTAATATTTCGCTATTGCCTATTGATGCCCACCATCCAGTCTTTTATGCATTAATACCATTTAGAAAACCCTCATTTATATCCAAACTTACAAATCGAAATCCACTTAGGTAATTATTATAAGTCTAATTATGCTGAGATAAATTCCGACATTGAAGCCGTTGACTGGCGCAGACTTCTGGAAGATTTACCTCCCGAGGAAGCGGTTTCCATTTTCTATGAAAAGATTTACGAAATCGTTAAGCTACACACTCCTACGCACAAGCCTAAAAATTGTAATTTTCCACATTGGTTTCCTAAATCTCTTTTATATATACATAAGAAGAAATCTCGAGCATGGACGAAGTGGAAAAAATATGGAAATATTAGCGACTATGAAGTATTTTCAATTTACAGAGCGAAATTTTAAAAAGAAGTTGACATATTCTATAAAAAATATATAAATACAGTTGAAGATAGCGTAGCTATAAATATTAAAACATTTTGGTCGTACATCTCCAGTCGTAAGTCCAGTAATAGTATCCCTTCCACAGTTTGTTATCAACAACAATCTTCTAATGATCCCACTACTATCTGTAATTTATTCTCTACATTTTTCCATTCTGTATATGAACCTTCTTCGTTTGACCATAACTCATGGGAACCATCACCTGATAATGATATCAATCTTTGCAATTTGTACTTTTCTAGAGACAAGATACAGAGCGAACTGAAGTCGTTAGATGCATCCAAGGGACTGGGTCCTGATGGTATTCCTTCGATCTTCTTGAAAAACACGTGCGAAACGCTGTGCGTTCCTCCAGTTTTACTATTTGATAAATGTATTTTCTATGGCGTATTCCCAGAAGTTTGGAAACGCGCTAACATTGTACCTATGGGCGCAAATTAATATATAATGATTATATTGTTACGAAAATGTTAATAATATTTAAGATTGATATTTAAATAATTATTTGTGAACACAGAACTGAGAACTTCACTACTTTACAATATTAGACACTGTAATGGCTGCTTAACTGTTTTATAAAGATTAGGTATTTAATTTATCGCTTAGTTATTAAGATAACTCCAGAAACGTTCAAAGTAAAATCAATTAGTATTAAATAACATTATTCTGATACTTATTTTTACGGTAATAAATAACATGCGTTTATATTTGCAGCGCCATCTGTTGACAATGTTGTAAAGCAGCGTTTGGTTAATAAAATAAATTTGTTATTCGTGTAAAATAAATCATTTGGTGTTGTGCAAAATTCAATACAATATTAATGTCAATTTTTGATTAGTTTATAATTAATTATACAGTAATTTCAATTATATGTTGAAAAGGAAGTGACAGTTGTTAAACATTTAGTATAATGACGGTTAGTTTATAAAAAGGACTGTAGGGTCACATTTTAATTCAATTCTGTGCAAGAAATCGTCTGAAAATAAACCAAGTAATATTACGTGAGTGTTTTTATTATGAAGTCTGGATACCATAACCCTGGCGTATCGCCGACAGCAGCGGTTGGATAAACGCCCCCTAAGAGACTTCGGGATCTACGGTTGGCGCGAGAGTGATGGGTCTCTTGGCTTGGCCGCCATTACCAAGGATGACCTGAAGACTGATGCGACAAGCGCTTGGAAGTCGTGTTTGGCCCTAGTCAACCCTGGTCGGAGACCACACGGTGTGTCGGAGTTATGGCGAGCAAGTCTACACTTCACGTGAGGCCACGTGAGAGCGAGAGCGACAGAGCGACTACGACGGGGTACACGCACCGGGGTGTGCTGTGGCGTGAACGCTGTTCTGCTCTGAGTTCTACCAGAGGTTGCAGATGCGGGTTGCTGATGCATTGACTAGAGGTATTTAACCAGAGCTGATTTGATTAGTTTTTGAGAAACATCCTTATTTTATAAATTATGGTGCTTACACGATTACCTACTATCCCCGTAAGAATTACCAGATAAACATTATACAGTCAAAATTACGAACGTTACACCCCAAATAGAACTTATAGGTAACTGTTGTTTATCCACGTTAGGTATATAGCAGTGCTACTGTGCTTATAGTCATGTTATGCCTTCGAATGAGGCTCTTGTCTCATGTCTGTTTATTAATCGTTAGGCCATGTCGGAAACTTTCTGTAAAACTTACTTATTTACACAAGAAAGAGAAAATAACTTTGTTGTTATGTGGTTCATTTCATCATCAGCCTTTAACAGTCCACTGCTGGACTAGGCCTCTCCTTTGAAAGGAGGAATTGGCCTACTATACCACGCTGGCCAAACGGGTTGGTATAGGGTTTGTATCAAGTGTTCCTTCTCTTACAGTGCTGTTCTCTGCATAATATGCTCCCTTTGTCGGCTCTTACGACACCCATGGGATGATATGGGGTGGTGACATTCCGTATTCTTTATCCGTCACCACACGGACAACTACTATTATAGTGGTTCTACTAGTGCTATTATTAGTAAAGAACGGTATAACTGCCCTTTTCAAGTTGAAGCTCTGATATAGATGCATTGTATAAATTACCTGATTTGCTTTCAGATTAAATAAGCTAATTGATGTGCTGAATATGAATTCAATTGGTAGTCAATAGGTTATCTCAATAGTAAAACATTAAAGGAATCAAAACATTATTTATAGCCCTTGGTTACATATTACATAAGGCTAACTAACTGCATTACTTATGGCTAGTGCTCACGGCGCGATTATATGAAGCCTCTCTTGATAAATGACCATCCACCACAAAAATAATTATTTGCATAAAACCAGTAGATTCACTTATAAGTGCATTCAAAAAAACAAACTTCCGTTTTATTATACATATTAGTACAGATATTTATTCAGACGGTAGATATAAAAATAAATTTGTGTTACACATTTTTAAAGCTAATATTTGTAATGTTACAAAATAGGTTTTATTATATATTTGTGGACTCTGTAGGTGCCTACATGATTTCATTTTAACGTTGTTGAAATTGTTACTGTCAACTTGCAGTTGCAGCTCAAGTTAAGGTTATATAATAAGACAAGGGAACCCGACATACCTTAATATTTGTCGCTTAATTTTATACCTGTATAGAATGATTTGTTCCGACCATGATAAGTCCTTGCTTAACCCAAACTACTGAAGCTAGAAACATGAGATCTGGACAGTAGATTTAATTGAATTTTTATAAAAGTCCATCTCTAAGCATTTTAGGTTGAAAGTCTTAAGGCAGGTTACTGCTAATCTTTTATAAATAACAAGCCTTAGTGTTATACTCGGTAAATACAATTTATTTTAGTTGTGAGTTCATTTGCAAAGTTAGTTGCATCTATATTCAAGATGACTACCAGTGATAAACCAATAAAATTTAGTGCCAACCTTATTGCTTAGCTCTTGTGGGATACAAGACGGTTAGGAATATGATTATTAGGATAAATGATAAGTGGGTGTAAAGAACATGATGTGAAAATCCATAATATCTCTTTTCCCATTTAGCAGTATTTATTCTTAGCAAGTGAAAGTAATTGTATGGACTACTCATGCTTTATTTCTAAGTCAGTTGTGATTGGTCAGTTTAAGTTTATTTATTCAGATAGACAATTCTTAATGGTGTATGAATAAATAAGAATTACATTAGCACCACATGTTAACAGTTTAAAATAAATATTAACATTATTTAGAAAATTCCCTTTATATAAAGTCAAATAAAACTATTGATATAAACTCACCACCGTATTAACTATACCAACTGAGTGGAATCATTTTTAGAAATAAGACTGCACTACTCTTGCTTTGTAATATTGGTAGCTTGTAAATTTCTCTTTTATGGCTCAGTTGGCAAACAGTTAAACAATTTCACAGCTTGCACTATGCCTAAAAATATTCAATATTGGATTAAACATGTTCTTACATGAGTAATAATTATAGCACTAGTATTTTCGAAATCCTTGGATCTGCATGGTTTAAAATCATTTCATATTTATCACCAACAGTCACACTGTTCACGGCTGAACATAGGCATCGCTTTGTCCTTGCCATTTTGTTTTCCTGTTTGATGTGGATAAAACTAATTTTGAATATATTAAGTTTTAACTATTTTATCAAAACTGCAAAATATGGGCATCCTGATAACTTTATACTTGATTATCTAAAATGGCACTGTCAGACAGAACCTGAGAAAATTCAGTGTCTTTTGTATTTTACCTTATGCGTAAAATATGGGCTCCAACACTGTTGTAGCTAAGATAACTATAGACCAATGCACAGGTTGAACATGCCTGATATATAGATATAGCTTAATAGACCGGACCACTTTGTAAGAGTAGAATTTTATTTCATCTACAGTTACGAAGGTTCATGGAACTAATATTTGGGTGGGAAATGTTGCCCACCACCTGTCTTTCGAGTGTTACAGGTTGATGATGACATCCTAGCAGACGACCTGACCTTGGTGTGAGGAGAGAATGGACGAGCGGTCCTTTACTGATTGGTATGTATGGATGACGGTGGCCCGCCCTTTTGACGTCGGTGGTTTTGTGTGTGGGCTGCGCGCACACATGCCGCATGAGCGCTGTACTGAACTGGAGTCAAGCATTGTTTGCTAACCTTTGTTGCTGATCAACATCTGCGACTGTATGAGCGGCCTGACCGTATGGGCGGAGGATTCGTCAGATACCGATTTACGTGGGGGTCCTCTACCTCCTCCACTGTCGTTGTTGAACATATATAATTACATTGTATTGATATAACTGATCATGACGAACGATGATGATTATTTTATGTATATGCATTGATGTGTTTATGAGGCAAATTTCGAATTTATGTGTTTGAGTAAAATTTTATTTTTCCTATCCAACATCCTTCAAAAAACGCTGGCTGGCCACCATGCGTATCCTTGATCCTGGTCTTGTTGGCTAGATCCCGTGATGGGTGATGCCGTGTGTTGGCTAGATCCCGTGATGGGTGATGCCGTGTGTTGGCTAGATCCCGTGATGGGTGATGCCGCGTGGGCTAAATCGACCCTATGTGGGTGATGCCGTTTGTGGGCTAGATCCCTATGTGGGTGATGCCTGTGTGCGCTAGATCCCGTAATCGGTGATGCCGTAATCGGCTTAGCCATGGGTGAAGCATTGTTTGTTAGATCCCGTGATGGGTGACGCATGCCACACGCTAAGATCCTATGACTAGGTGAAGCCTTGTAAATAACTTTTAGTTCATTCTGTATGATAAACGCTTATTTATGTAATTTTTATATTCCTCATTTTTGTTTGTTATGCTGTTTATTCTGTAACCGTTAAATAATCAGCGCGAGGAGCGCGCTGGATCAGAATGGCCGTATGGGCGCAAATTATTATATAATGATTATATTGTTACGAAAATGTTAATAATATTTAAGATTGATATTTAAATAATTATTTGTGAACACAGAACTGAGAACTTCACTACTTTACAATATTAGACACTGTATTGGCTGCTTAACTGTTTTATAAAGATTAGGTATTTAATTTATCGCTTAGTTATTAAGATAACTCCAGAAACGTTCAAAGTAAAATCAATTAGTATTAAATAACATTATTCTGATACTTATTTTTAGGGTAATAAATAACATGCGTTTATATTTGCAGCGCCATCTGTTGACAATGTTGTAAAGCAGCGTTTGGTTAATAAAATAAATTTGTTATTCGTGTAAAATAAATCATTTGGTGTTGTGCAAAATTCAATACAATATTAATGTCGATTTTTGATTAGTTTATAATTAATTATACAGTAATTTCAATTATATGTTGAAAAGGAAGTGACAGTTGTTAAACATTTAGTATAATGACGGCAGGCCGGGCGCACTTCGCATTTTAGGTACAAACTTACAAGTACCTCGGCCGACCACGTCGACGTGGTTGGATTTACTAGGCTGCCGCGCGCCGCTCACATTAGACGTCACGCAACGAGTGCGACCGCTCCGTATTCTCACGCGCCGTGTTCATACACTGTTCAAATTATAAACTTAAACGCTTTTAACAACAAAAATGTATCATCACAAGTCTAATGCAAAGTATTGCTTAATTAACTGTGTGTCGAAAGCGACTTGAAAATTTGATTTTATTTATATTACGATAGCAACTTGAAAATTTGATTTTTTGTTTGTTGAGATATCTCAACGATTATGGTGTCAAATTAAAGATTTAGTTCAAAAACCATTTTATCTGTTTGAATCATGTAAATCGGTCCACGCGTTTAGGAAATAACTAAGAATTTGTATAGTAAAAATGTAAACGACCAGAATTTTTGTGCTTTTGTTCTACTAGCTCCAATAGTGGGATAGGATACTTATAGGATAATTATTTATTATTAGGTACGTGGTCAAGTAGGTAGATAGACGATGAATAAATATAGTAGCAGCGCCAAGTCGACAACCCTAGCGCGCCACTCCGCGCCAGACAGCGACAGCGTTATGTGTTAGAAAAGAACGGGAACTATTAGGTTAATATCGCATTAGGCACTGAGTGCTTATGCGAGCTGAATTGAACTTTATTGCTTAGTACCAAGAGTCGTAATTTCAATAAATTGGTTTGAAAAGTGAAGCTTCTGTACGTTAGTACTATTAATTATTCTGTGATGACGGTTAGTTTATAAAAAGGACTGTAGGGTCACATTTTAATTCAATTCTGTGCAAGAAATCGTCTGAAAATAAACCAAGTAATATTACGTGAGTGTTTTTATTATGGAGTCTGGATACCATAACCCTGGCGTATCGCCGACATACCCGTCCACAAATACGGCTCTAAAAGTGATGTTTCTACTTACCGCCCAATATCTATGTTGTCGACTCTCTCAAAACTTTTTGAAAAACTCGTTCATAACGAGATCTACCCTGTCTTGCGCCACGTTATATTAAAAGAACAACATGGATTTGTAAAAGGTAGGTCCTGCGTGAGTAACCTCCTTATCTTTACATCACATTTATTTGAAGGCCTTGATAATAGACAGCAAATTGATGCGGTATATACTGATTTACAAAAAGCTTTCGATAAAGTGGATCACAAGTTGCTACTTGACAAAATTGCATACAACGGCATCAGAGGAAATCTGCTTCACTGGTTTGTTTCTTATGTCACCAATCGAACTCAAAACGTGGTGATAAACGGCTACGAGTCTATCCCTATTCAAGTCACATCAGGCGTTCCGCAAGGATCTATTCTTGGTCCATTATTGTTTATTTTATTCATTAATGACGTTAAAAATTGTTTCCAAACTTCAAAATTTCTCCTGTATGCAGATGACTTGAAGATTTATAAAAATATCACTAATTAATCTGATTGTATCGATTTTCAGAAAGACCTTGATCGTTTCTTAAAATATTGTACTTCCAATAAACTTGACCTTAGTTGCTCTAAATGTCATAGTATTACATTTTCCAAAAAGAAATTAGTTACCAAATTTAATTATTGTTTTGGCAATACTGTTCTTAATAATGTTACTTGTCTCCGCGATCTTGGTATTCAGTTAGACTCGAAGCTTCATCTCGATGCGCATGTAAATAACATAGTTATTAAAGCTTATCAAATGTTCGGCTTTGTAATGCGTGCGTATAGAGATTTCCGTCGCCCTTCAACTTATTTGCATTTATATAAGTCCATAATCCGTCCACAATTAGAATTCGCAGTCCCTGTTTGGAATCCTTTTTACAAAAAATATATAGAAATATAGGAATTAGTGTAACGTAAATACCTTCGCGCTGTGCACTATAGATGTTATCGTAAAAGGGCTTCTTATCAGGTATTGCTTGAAAAATACAATGTCTTGACCCTCCAATCTAGACGCACTCTTCTGGAAATGATGACCCTCTTCAGTATATGCCGCAACAAGTTTGACTGTTCTGATCTTGTGAAAAGTTTGTGCCACCTGGTCCCTCGCACAGTACATGGTAGAGAAGTACGTTCACGATGTCTGTTTGCCACCAATCTCTGTCGTACCAACTCAGGTGCACGCTCACCGCTGCACCAATTGGTTGACACTTACAATAAAAAGTTCGGATCCATTCACATTATATTTTAACTAAGAATAAGTTCAAAAATCAAATTGTCAACTCTTTAAAGGAACAGCCATAACTCTAATATTTATTCCACGTAATAAAAAAAAAAAACGAACGTCTAAATTTGCCTAGTATTAGATGTAGACTTTTATTTAGTCTCTCATGTGTATATGTATATGTATGTATGTATAAGTATATATGTATGTGTGTATGGGTATGTATATGTGTGTGGGTGTATTTTATTTATATTATTTATTTATTTTATTTTTCTTCTTATGTTCTCCATTGAGTATAATTTTAATTCAATATTGAATATTGAATTAAAATTATACCAAATTTGTATTTACAAGCTTTAAGTTTAGTGTTAATGTTATTATACAGTATGCTAAGTATTTTGTTAAGTAATCTGTGGATAACGTCGTGAGTAGTGTATTTGTTAATTTGATTATTTAGTACTCCATTCAAGTGTAATATTTAATATACTACTGTTTGTTGTCCTTAATAAAATAAAATAATAAAAAATAAAAGTTCTTTACACTTATGTAAACTATACACATGGTTCTTCTTAGCTACCCAACAGATCACAGTCATTGTCCCAATGCTGGGCGTGGGCCTATTCTGAATAAGGGAAAAGTAAGGTCATAGTCCACCACGCTGACCGACGCTGGCTTACACAGCAGGTACAGGTATGAAACGGTGCACTATTATTATATATTTAAAAGTAGAGAACCGTACGTAGTAGAGCTACGTGCTGCAAGTAGATATTCATTAATAAAAATAAGAAGTGAGTAGAGGAAGAAGAGCTAGCAAGTATTAGAATAAGTTATATAAAAACAAACACGACATAAAAACATACAAGAAATACCGGCAACTCGTCGGTTTTAATACGACGCATGTCCGGTGATTTAGTAATAGGTGACGATAATGCTTTTAAGATCTCAAGAGGACAGTTTCCTGCAGGAGTGCCTTTCAGAGCGACTCTTTGTTCGTTTAATAGCTATTTGCTTACCGAAGCAAATAACCACACTGCCCGTAAACACTTTTTAACGTTTATCAAAGTTGTTAAAGCTCGTACGCTAGGAGAAAGTTTACATTAATTAGACAACGATCTTGGAAATTATAAGGATTTAATTAAAACTCTTACTGAACTTGGTGCTGCGTACGCGATTTTAATATTAGGGTACCTCCGTTGTAGGCAATATTATTTATACATATCACTTTACATATTATTATAAAAACAAGTCCCCTTTTTTCCTGTTTGTCTGTATGAACGTGAAGACCACAAAAATTACCGCAAGGATTTTTTTAACTGTTTCTACCAATATCCTTGAGAATGGTTTAGGTGTAACATTCACGCGGGCTAAGCCGCAGGCCAAGTCTAGTGTAATAGAAAATGCGACTAAGTGTGCGTTGCCAGCATGTGTATTGTAGCAGGTGTTGGCCAAGAAATAATAGAATCGCTTCATTTACCTTCCTCCAGGTAGGTACATGAAATGCATTGAACTACGAAGTACATGCAATGTATGTATTGTTATTTTATGACTAATATGAGTTATGTCATAAATCCTTAACTATCCCTGCAATCTCCGAATCCCATCGTATTTACATATCCAAATTGACCAAATTGCATTCAGGTGGGACTCAAATCTCATTCTTGTAATAATAATGTATCAGTTGCAACCATAGAAATACTAGGTATATCTATGGTTGCAACTGTAATTCTGCTGTCAAGGTCAAAATAAATATGGCTACAATATTGTTATTGAAAATGATCCGTATTTCCACAGAATGTGTAAGAGATTTGTTCCGGCATGAACTACGCAGCATTGATAATGTCGCTTGAGTGAAAACTGTTCGTGCTAAACTCGAGGATCAGTTGGCATTAACGGCCATTATTTCTAATATTTATTGGTTATGTGCAGGGACGCTTAAACATTTTTGTTTTGTGAATAAAGCCAATGACTGTCCTTATTTTTCTGATGCAGTGGACCTCTTTGCGAGCCACCTCTGCTCCACCACTCAATCGAAATGATGTGATTGACCGAGTTAAGGCAGGCAGAGGAGCGAACATGAGTCACGGTTCGCATACTTGACCGTACCCTGCGATCGTTAACACCTCGAACATGAATCACCAATTTTAACTTAAAGCAACTTAAATGTAACTCAGAAACAATAGGAACTAAGATAAATGGTAGTGCGAGAGTATTGCTCCAGTTTACCAAGCAACATATTAGGGACGCGTGGCTTTGCGAGAGAGAATGGTGGAATATATTACCATACAAATTTACTTCAGAATATAGCTCATACGTCAGAGGGTTCTAGAAGTAATTACTTTAAGTAACCGTAGCTTTCAGATTTTTGTATTTTGTATTTATGAGATTTCAGATCATGTTGTGGATTGCATGGTTCCTGATATAGGTAAATGACACATGTGATTATAGCCAGATCACCAGCACATCACAGCACATCAGCCTTTAAGAAGAATAAAATGTTCACGACAAATTTGCCTTGTGCAAATCAAACATAAAATCATTAAAATATTTCCACATTTCTATGTTCGAAAAAAGGACAAATAGCGTGAAGCGATTATTTTGGTATAAATAAGTAGGTAAGCCTCATGCTTTCCAGTTGTGTCAACATTTTTCTAACCTTTCTCTGGCTTTACGTAATATATGAGTGTCGCTAGCATATTTATTGCAATGACACTGGTTCAATTGTTAAGGAAATCTTTTTAGCGGTGTCGTGTAGATGGAAATATGGCGTCATATTTGCTTATAAAAGTGCACGTTTTACGACGGCAACGTGTAGGTATTTTCCGATTTCCGTGGAGCAAACTGCCTAATATGTTGCGAGATGCGAGGATTCTACCAATGGCGAGTGAATGGAATCCTGTATTACTTGATACTTGATGGCACGGGCTGTTTCCGCAACTCCACGTCTTGGCGTGTATTTTGCGTGCAGGTGGGAATGGTGTCTTCATTCGAGCCACCCCAGCTCTTCGAGGAAGGCCAGCAGACTCTTGATGTGGCCCACTGCCTCCCTAAGGGTGCTGTATCTCGTCAGGTACTGCTGCCTGTACTGTGCGACCTCAGGGCAGTCGAGGAGCAGGTGGGCTGCCGTCTCGTCTGCTGCCATACAGGCCCTGCACAGCGGGCTGTCGGTGATACCTATAGTAAATAGGTGTTTATTAAAGAATCCGTGTCCTGTGTAGGCGGCCGTGACTGTCCGCAGTTGTTGTTTGGACAGCCGGAGGATTTGTTTGGCTATCTTACCGTCTACTGCGGGAAGAGCCTCCTTGGCCTGCCTACATGTTTCAATACCAATCCAGGACTGGTTGTGTTGGGTCCTGGTCCTATTCCTTACCAGGTTGCGATAAAAACCAGAAGGGAGGGGAATAATGGGCTCGGGTCCCACCACCTCTAAAGTGGCCCCTCTTCTGGCAAGTACGTCGGCTGCGTCATTCCCTCTTGAGCCACTGTGGCCCTTGATCCATTGCAGTGTTAATTTGTTTTGTTTACCTACCTCTGTTAGTTTCTGGTGGCATTCAAGCGTGAGTGCCGAGGTGATAGTATGGCTTTTGAGGGCTGAGAGGACAGCCTTACTATCTGAGAGGATCCTAATGGATCGCTCCCTTACCTCACGTGCCATGATTGCTGTGGCAGCTAGGATTATGCCAAAACATTCGGCCTGGTAGACCGTGTTGTAGGCTCCCAGCGGTGCTGCGATGTTGATGTTAAGGTCCTCGGAGAATACTCCTGAACCCGTACCTGTATCCGTCTTAGACCCATCTGTGAAGATCGTGAGCTCGTTGTGGCCAACCGCTCCCTCGTGTAGATCCTCGTACAGTTGGATTTTGTATTTCTTATCGAAAACAAATTGTTTCGGTATTCGGTCGCCAATGGCTTGTGTGAGAGGAACTTCTTTAAAGAGTGTGTTTAAGTTGCTAGTGTGCGGTGTGTTAATGTCTTTCCAGAGCTTCAGAGCTCTTAGCCGGATCGCCGACATCGTTGCTTCCTGTTGTATGAACAGGTGCAATGGAGGCAAGTCCAGCAACACTTCGAGTGCCGCTGTAGGTGTAGTTTTCATGCAGCCCGTGGCCGCTAGGCATGCAAGTCTTTGAAGCTTTTGAAGCTTGTTGGCGGCCGTTGTTAGGTTGGTCCGAGGCCACCACACTACTGCGCCGTAGCTTATCATCGGACGTATTATTGTCTTATAGAGCCATAAGACAATTTTGGGGGATAGGCCCCATCGTTTACCTATCATCTTTTTGCACTGCCAGAAGACGATGCTGGCTTTATTGAGCTTATTTTCCATGTGGCTGTTCCATGTCAATTTGCTGTCAAGAGTGACTCCCAGGTACTTTACCTCGGTGGACAGCTTGAGCTCTGTGTTGAATAGCCTGGGCAGTCGGTAAGTACCCAGCGCGCGTTTGTGTGTGAACATAACTAGTTCGGTCTTGTTCGGGTTTACTGATAATTCGTACTCATTACACCACCACTCTACTATGCGTAGAGCCTGTTGAGTAAGGTCGTACACTGTACTAGTTACCTTACCTGAGGTGAGAATGGTCAGATCATCTGCATATCCTATTGTGTAAAAATATCTCGCGTTGAGTTTGTCTATGAGCTCATTGATGACTAAGTTCCACAATAGCGGGGAGAGTACACCGCCCTGCGGGCAACCTTTAGTTATCAAGGCTGTCTGGGAGTCGCCGTGCAGGCGCACTACTCTTTTGCTGAGCATGTTTTGGATCCACTGTATGAGCATCTGATCCACACCATGTCTGGCTAGGGCGTTGCTTATACTGGAAAAGTTTGTCTTGTCAAAGGCTCCTTCTATGTCAATGAAGGTGCCCAGACCAAATCCTGTATTATATGGAAACTCGTTTTAGTTACATTGACAGAGTAGTAAATGTGACGAATAACAAGATATGGGACGTGCAAGCGGGATTTCGGAAGGGAATGAGATGTACGGATGAAGTCTTTTCCTAGCGCTGCGTCACCGAAAAATGTCTGGCAAAAAAGCAAAAGGTGTATAGCGCGTTCATAGACTTGGAAAAGGCTAATGATGGGGTGAACAGAAAGGACTTATGGAAGGTGTTATCCAGGTGTGTGGTGGACAGCTTTATAATAAGGGCTCTGATATCCCTGTACCCATAGGGGGTCAAGAGCCTGTGTCCGAATTAATGGTGCCTATGCAGACTGGTTTGACATCTCCAAAGGTGTCAGACAAGGGTGTCCCGCCTTGGTTGTTTAACTTATTCATGGAAAGCTGCATGAATGATATGAGACAAACTAAATGAGGGATTGATATGATAGGATTGCGTGTTAAGTGCCTGTTGTACGCCGATGATCAAGGCATTCTTGCTTCATTGGCGAATGAGTTGCAAGAAATGATGGAATACATGAACGAGAGCTTTAAAGCTACAGGTATGAAAATTAATGCATCAAAAACGAAAATTATGATGTTTGAAAAATATGAAAGTTTGACTGAATGTGATATTGCAATTGAAGATGAAAAAGTAGAGCAAGTAAAAAAATTTATATATCTGTGTAGCGTGTTTACAAGAGACGGAAGATGTGAAGAAGATATTGAAAGGAGAGTGACTGCGGGCAAGCGTGTAAATGGAGCACTGTATGCCTTTATGAACCGCCACACTTGTCCCCACGTTGATTTATGGAAGTGAGAGTTGGGTATCGCAGAAAAAACATGAAAGTAGAATTAACGCAGTTGAGATGCGATCACAGCGTAGTATGTGTGGGGTGACACTGATTGATAGAATTCCGAATGTGAAGGGAACAGTGGTCTGAAAGAAGATGTCATGACTAGGATTGAGAAAGGAATGTTGAAGTGGTTTGGACACGTGGAGAGAATGAGTGAAGAAAGAATGACGAATCAGATCTATAAGGCACATGTGTGTGGGCTAGTCGGTCGTGGCAGACCTTGTCGGACATTTTTCGACCAAATTGGGGACGTCCTAGAATACGGCAAGGTCCGAAGTACCCAAAACCGGCGAGCATGTATGAAAAGAGTAATGAGTGTAGAGGAAGCGCGTGAGGCTTGTAAGGATAGAAGCAAGTGGTGTTCCGTTGTCTCTGCCTACCACGACAGGAAAAAAGGCGTGAGTATATGTATGTATGTATGTCTTTTTAGTTTGGTTTTTGTACTTGAGAAAATACTTGCTGCTATTTTTAATACCATTTTATTTCGTTATGCTGACTTATGCTATTGTATTATTAGAAGGCACAAGAAGAGCAACGAGTGGAGTTAAAACCAAGGATTTCTATAAAAAAAATATGCTGTGAACATCGCATTAGACACATACTAAAGATTGTCATGAGTTTGAATAATGGTAATTCCGTAGGGTATGATGAAATATCTACTCTTGTACTGAAAAAAAGTGCTATGTTTATTGCCCCTGTTTTAACATATCTAATTAACCTATCGTTTGAACAAGGTACCTTTCCTGAAATGTTAAAAAAATCCATTGTGAAACCTATTTATAAAAAAGGTGACAAAACTGATATGACTAACTACAGACCAATCACACTCATTCCTATTTTATCCAAAATATTTGAAAAGGCGATGCACTCACGCCTGACCTCGTTTCTAAATAAATTCAATATAATAAAACCTGAACAAAATGGATTTCAACGGGGAAAGTCCACAACTTTAGCAGCTTTCAATTTAATTCATAGAATTGTCACTAGCATTGATAAAAAGTTGCCAACAGTGGTTATATTCTTTGATATGACCAAGGCTTTCGATTTCGTGTCACATGAAATACTATTACTAAAATTGGAACAGTATGGAATTCGGGGACAAGCATTATCATGGATTGAATCATACCTGAAGAACCGTTTACAAAGAGTAGACATGCCATATATAGGACATGACTCAGCCTTAACGATCAGTAGCTCGCCATTCAAAGTGAACAAATTCGGAGTACCGCAAGGCAGTGTATTAGGCCCGTTTTTATTCCTTTTATATATCAATGATTTACCTGACATAACACATTATAAAAGTATTCTATTTGCAGATGACATTTCCATAATTTTGACATGCAACAATTTGACTTATCTTATTGACCAAATAAATGAGACGATCCTTAGGGTGACAAAATGGCTAGAATGTAATAATCTGAATGTAAATTTAAATAAGACTAATTATATACTATTTCAAAATATTCGATCAGTAGCTAAGAACCTTAAAAATATAAGCATTTGTGAGAAAGATCAGATAACATTTTTGGGAATAACACTAGATAAGATTGTCAATTGGAAACCACACATTGATGCTACATGTACCAAAATAAATAAATTTGTTTATGTCTTAAGTAAGCTTAGGAACACCTCCACAAAAGAGACTACCCTGTTAGCTTATCATGGTTACGTCAGTTCTGTGCTAAGATATGGTTTAATATTGTGGGGTAACTCTCCAGAAGCTAATAGATGTTTCATAACACAAAAACGATGCATAAGAGCCATAGTTGGGATTGCTCCAGATGAGTCATACAAACCCCATTTTAAAAATTTAGGCATATATATACCTTATACTGTATGTACATCTTAGAAATATCAATCTTCGTCAAAACGCATCCAAACCTTTTCACCAAGGCAAAAGATAAATATCCAAGAAACACTAGGAATCCTGACCGGCTGGTTATTGAGATGATTCCAAAAACAAGTCTATATAAAAATAACTGCAATGCAATGTGTATCCAAATCTACAATAAACTACCAGATTGTTTCAAAGAATTGCCCTTAAATCCTTTTAAGAACCATGTTAAAAAATGGCTATTAGAGAAGGCATATTATTCCCTGAAAGAATTCCTTGAGACAAAATAAATATCAGTGTCATGTCACTTTTAGTACAGTTATAATTAATTATGTATAATGTACACATCATAACTGTTGTAATTGTTGAAAAAATCAAACACAATTCTAATTATATTATTTTTTTATTAAATATATTACATTGTACTACCAATGATGAAATTATATTCTATGTGTAGGACTAATTTATGAATGTAATAAAATGTTAGTATGCATGCATTGTACCTAATAAATTTAAAATTATGTGACATTTCACATGCCACTTGTTGGCTAAATAGAAGTTCAAAAATATTCTGTAACACCTGCATGTACTCTATTTAACGTGAAATAAATATCATTTCATTTCATTTCATTATATTACATAAATCGTACCATATTCTGACAAATAAATGAATTGATTGATTGATTGGTCGTTCATAAATATTACAGAATAATCTGGTTTACGTAATTAATTTAATGTGTCGGGAAACGGTACGTTACCTTTCAATAGATACATACTATAAACTAGTCATCCTTTATCTAATTTATTATGTATCGTAATTTAATCTATTTAACTTATAATAATAATAATAATGCGTTTATTCCCAAAATAATTACAAACGTTATACAGATGTTCCACTGGTCCCAAACTAGGCTAGGCCTGTATCTTGGGTACCATGACAATATCACTATAGTAAGCAAAATAAATAATAATGCACAATATTCAATTAAGTTTTAAACATTAGTACAAAAGTGAAATACTTAACAATAATTGTTAACGCCTATGCCCAGTGACGCCCGTTTTTTGTGTACACGGTGGAAATCCAAATTAAGGGCGTAACTTCTGCCTCTTGGGGATGGTGGTGTCTGACTTTCTTTTACTGGCGTACGAGACTTTCTCCTACAAAACCACCTTGGTGTCCGTCGACGTCCCGAAGCGACGAAGCCACGTGAATTGCGGTAAGCATTATAAGCATACTTTACCGCCGCCCAACCGGGATGCTTTCTAATGTAACTACTTGATTATCGTTACCCGGAATGTTTTAGTAAAATTCGTGTTACTTATTTTCATAAGAAAAAATATTCAAATTAAGTACATTTATTATTGCAAATTCCGTGACTAGCATATAAACATATTAATTTTCGTCACCAGCACATGACTCCTTTGATTGAAAACAATCAAATGTTTTATTGAAATCGGTCATTCTAATAATATAAAGTATGCAATCAATGAGGTGCTGATGTATTGATTAATACATAAATGTTCATCGATGTGTATAGTTTTACTTACCTACGTGTATATTTCTAGACATATTAAGTGCTGTATTCTACAGTCCAAGTAAGTTTTTTTTAATTAACTAACATCATAATACGGGTTCGAATCCACGGCACGCACCAATAACTTTTTGAAGTTAAGTGCGTACCTATTAAATTGTTAATTATCGCTTGCTTATCATTGAAGGAAAACATCGTTAGGAAACCTGCATGTCTAAGAGTTCTACATGATGTTCTCGAAAGACATGCATATCTTTGCTATGCATATCTCATAGTGAGAAGAGGCCCGTGCCCAGCAGCGGGAGAGTATAAAGGGCTGATGATATCATCATAATCGTCGTTCTAGTGCACATTCTATCGTTATCACGGTTGCATTCAAGACTTCCGCTTGGAGCTCGTGGTTCACCAAGTATAGATTCATGTAATACTGTGAATTACTTAAAACATATAATGATGTAAGAAACAATATAGTGAATACTTGTAAATATAAATGTCACGCAAGAATGATTTTCTGACTGCCTCCGTAGTCCAGAGGATAGCGTATGCTACTACTGATCGGAGGTCCCGGATTCGATTCCCGGGTCGCGCAAAAGTGTTAGTACTGAGTTTTACTGAATTCTCAGTAGCAGCTCGGAGTCTGGTGATGTGCCCGGTAACGGCAATAGGCTTGCTCCCTATTACGTGGGACTTAAAAATTCATGGCGAAGTGTGGGTGTAATATTATACCTCTGCCTACTTACTATAGACCCCTTCGGGGATACATCCCCGATGGGGTCTATAAAAGTCTATAAAAAAAAATTAAAAAAAAAGAATGATTTTTACAATATTCATAGGTATGCTTTGTAAAACAAAAGTCTAACCGAGTAACTGAATTTAAGATTTTCGAATAAAGGCTACGATCAATATACTTTCTTTGAACCTACGAGTATGCTTAGAATTCCTATTTATAGCGTAACTGCAGCGTTTTATTGCATTCGGTTCTTAGTGCAGAACGAATGATTGAAATAACCTTTCAATAAAGCGACGCATTTGCACTGTTGTTTATCGCATATTTCAGTAGCATGGAACTGTTTATAAAGCTAGTAGGTTACTTGAAAGGACTGGTCAGCACCGCCGCCTTAGTCATTAACATCCAGATATTCCAGATCAATTTAAAAAAAATGGTCCGTTTTACCGATGTCTGATAAGTTCCTGTTAAGAAAACTTGTAGATCAGATAAATTCAGAATTGATACAAATTACATATACGTACATAATAGACTCACGCCTGTTTCCCGGAGGGGTAGGCAGAGACTACGGAACGCCATTTGCAAACGATCCTGACATATCTCTCTTGCTTCATTCACTCCCATTAAATTTCTCATGCTCTTCGGTTAAGGGTACTTCTAACCTGTCTTTTTTTAGAATGTCTCCAATCTGGTCAGAGAACGTCCGAATTATATATGTGTTATATAAATTTCGTACCAATTTTGAAGTCTATCCAGAGATGGTGAATCTGGGTCTGTGTGCTGGTTTCACCACTGTCCGATAGTTTAGCATTGAATTCCTTGGCAAACGTCATACAGATTTCATTCCAATTTTGAATTCATCTGGAATAACAGTCATATCCATAGAGGTACATTTTTAAAATAATACCCTGGTTCTAAAGCTCAGTGAAATTGAGCCTTATAACTTTATTTGTTTAATGATAAAGAACATACATACATACATATACTCACGCCTTTTTCCAGTCGGGGAAGGCAGAACGGAACGCCACTTGCTTCTATCTTTCACCGCGCTGGAACCGGCGAGCATATTTGAAAAGAGTAATGAATGTAGAGACATTCATTACTCTTTTCAAATATGCTCGCCGGTTCCGGGTGCTTCGGACCTTGCCGTTTTTCAGAACTTCACCAATTTGGTGGACGAGTGTCCTACGAGGTCAGCCGCAACCGGCTTGCCCAACATACGTAATATTGCATTCTCAACCTATTCAAACCAAACTTAAAGCTTTGTGGTGTCAGTATTCGATACCATCAACCTTTGTGTCCAAGTGTCAAGAATACTTTTAAAATATTTAAGACCCGAATTTGGCTTTAACAAAGTACCTTGTAAAGAGAACTGTTTTGTATACTTATATTTAAATGGAGCTTCGCATAAACATATTTTAAAGTGCCAGTACCTTGTACTCCTATGACTTGCTGAACGTTATGATAATTTTATCTAAAGCAAGTCTGCAACTCCATTTTACGGCAGTAATCCTAATTGCATTTTCCACTACAATATATTTCGAGGAAATAGTTTGTTAGTATATTTGAAATAAATTCGAAAAGTACTGGACAGGTTCCAAAATGCCTTTCTACGTTTAAAGCCGTGATATTCCTTGTGGATTCGGTTTATATATAATATTAGATTGTTCCCGAACGAAAATCGCAGTGGAGTTGTCTTGTATTGTGCTTGTAACATTATAAAAATTGTGAAGTGTCTCTACGACATACTAGTTATTATAAGCGTGAAAGCTTGTGAAGATGCATAGATGTTTGTTCCTTTTTTATGCAGAAACTACTGACCGAATTTTGATGAAGCTTTGCTCATATATAGCTAATAGATCAGAATAGAACATAGGCTACCTTTTCCCGCAACAACCGATACTACAAGGGCGGAGTCGCGATTTGCACCTGCTAGCTAAATATATTTAAAAAGTAATTTATTTTAAAGTAAACCATTCAATATAAACTACTCTTTAAAGCCTTTCTCAAAAGGAATATACGATTTGCTTTAATTATGGCTGTTTATTTATTTGTTTGTTATGCTGGCCGCACGTAAAACCGTTTCTGAAGTCCAAAGTTTGTTTGAAGAACATAATTTATTAAGCCACGTGTAGTCCCCGCGGAACAAGTTGTGGGTAAAATTATTTAGTTTAATTAAAAGCCTTAGAAAAACATGTAACAGGAATTACCATCACACTGCATTTCGCAGTCCACTGCTGTACCCAGAACTCTTCTAATTTGCGTCATGAGAGCATGTGAGTCAATTGGAGGATTATAGACACAAGGCGGGTTTGTCTAGTTTTCCATGTCTTCACAAAACTACTGCTTCCTTCGTGGATTTTCCTTAGTCGCCTCTGACGACAGCCACTTACTGAAATGGGGTCACCACACGGAATGAGGTAGAAAATTAATAGTGATAGGAGCATTATCATAATCTTCGCGTGTCACGTAACCTACAAGCCACTCTGAGGCTTCTAGTCTCGGCATTATACGTCTGCTCGTAATAATAAATAAAAAACTTAACCAATTTGACACTCATCAAGGGCTTTAGCTGAAAATCAGCGCTGCAATCACAAGCGTGTTACACTTGTAATTACTTAATGTATGACGGTCGTTTGTAGTTGTATTTCCTTGGAACTATACAGGCATTCAATGCAGCTACGATTTAATTAAAACGTATTAATTACAAGGGAATTCACGTGACATATTTCAGAAACACTTAAGCATTAAATAATGATAATAAAGATAAGTCTTCAAATAAAAGGTGATCCGAGTCGCCTCGGTCTACCCTACGTGCTACATTTAATGTAATTGTGTAATTACCACTAAAATGATAATTAAAAAATAATGTTTAATGAATACACAAAGACTGCGTTCATAAATTCTATAAAGTGCTTAATTCTTTCATTTTTTTATATAATATCGCAATAATTGATACAAGTAAAGCACCTTTATTACAGCCTGGTCGGTAAACAATGGGGCATAATTATAAAGGCATAACGGCAACTTAGGTCACAACGAAATAATTACGGAGTAAACTTCGAGGAAGAATATGGCATTTATTTTTAAATCAGAGTGTCAAGCTAGTTAATAAAATAATCTAAATTATAAAGGACTGTTACCTATACCTTATAACACGGATATTCATAAAACTACTAAATTGTATGACCCAAAATAAACGGCACTCATAGCAATTTATGGTAATACAAAAGACACTCCGGATATGGCGATGTCACTTTGACCCACAGCAGGGCCGTTCCGACCCAATGCAGCGCCTGTGTGCGAAATCTATGAAGCGCCTGTGCAGTGGCATGGGGCGGATGACATTTTTTTTTTAGTCGTTACCGCACAATTCCGGCCTAAATTTAATTTTATATTTGCCCTTCCTACGCCACTGCGCCTGTGTGCGAAATCTGTGAAGCGTCTTTTTTGGCATCCTTTTTAAAAAATAAGTGTTATAATTAACGCATATCTCGGCGCGCGGAGCCCCTGTCACCCTGGCGCCTGTGTGCGCCGCGCACATTGCACATAGGGAAGGTTCGGCCCTGGCCCACAGAATTGCTAATACAAGGGTCTTTAGATTTACGACTATGTGTCGAGTATGTACCCTTTATGCAACAATGGTAGCGATAATGTCTATGTCTTGTTACTCACTGCGACCCACGCTAAAGCAGCAATTATAAAAAGTCAGACTTCTTTATTATGAATGCAAATGTATGACGTCACAAGAAGTAGGTATTACGTTCTTCCGAAACACTTATTCTGCTAATAACAGTTATGTTCTCTTAATAGCTGTAATCCAATGCAAATAAGTGCTACATTAAAACATCGTAACGCAGAAATGTTTCGGTACTGTAATACAGTATGCTAATATTAAGAGATCCAGTATTTCTAAAAATAAAGCATAATACATAAGTAGAATGAAATATAATGTATTTTGATGTTTGCATATTGAGTTAATAAGCTTACGAAACTGACTGAATATGCAAACAGATTACACCAAACTAAAACAATTCAACGGGCAATTAACATTATTTATATAAATATCATTTTGCTGTTTATTCTTCTATTCTATAATATCATTATAAACACCTTAAGTATTCAAAATTCACTTAAACTGTTTGTTCAACCAACAATAAATTCTTGTGGAGCATTTAATCGTGGATTCAGAAGCAAATTTAAAATGGAGCTTAATGTGCAGGTTTTCAAATAAGTTTGTGCACACATGATTGAGCATTTTAAAAGTTAGATAATTAGCGACAATTTACAAAGGCGATGAACTTTGCAAAGTTTTTAACTTTGTCTATCTTAAGATTTTTTAATATTTTGTTATAAGTGGTATAACTGAAACCATTTTTTAAAATAGTTTAGAAAAAAGATAAAGTTCGCAATTCGGATGTAATCTTTATGTTTGCTACATCAGGCGGTCTGAGTCCGAATTTGATTGAGTTGTGAGTATTTTCTCTATAGGCATAATTAGCATACAATTTTAGGTGCCGATAGTAATGGCCAGTAGGTACCGCAAGATTTAGAACATGTATGGTTCCGCATGGAGAAAAGATTCGCAACTCGATCAAACTCAGACTAGAGATATCATTTGCCTGGTTAGTTCCATTAAAGTATGGTGTGAAAGAGTGAAATTTGAAGTTTTTTTGTTTAAAACGATGTTATACTTTTTCTTTGTTAACACAAGAACTCTGTAGCCCGTAGGTGAAGCAAAATAAACACTTAGTATGTTTCGCAGTTTTGAAGCAACGCGTTTATTAAGTAGAGTTTCTAGTTGTGCACAATTAAGACTATAGTAATCTTAGCAACGACGTCAGACTAATTAGGATGAAATTAAAGCCTTCGCCCGCCACGAGCTGCGCGTTGAATTGTCAAACATTACTCAACGGGATTGTGCCGGCATTACGGTCCTACTTACACTTGAAACAGTTGCCCTTTATGTTATCCGATCACTAATTTGCTAAGACGCCTTTTGTGACTCGAATAATGGAATATTTTCTGCGCATTGTATTCATGAAACTTATACAAATTACAGACGCCATATGTCTGTAACTTCAAGCAGCAGATGACTTACACCTATCTAGAATGTTTTATAATTATATAACATTCTAATATTCAAGTTGAAAGGTAATGTTAGAACATTTTCGAGCCGAAAGTTCTGCTTCATGTAATGCAAAGTTAGACATAGGATAAGGCGTAATTAATTACATAAAGCCACGGTGAAAATTGTTAGTCACGTATGATAAAATATACGCATTGAGTAGGTACGCTTGTTCTAATAGTGTTTATTGCGCTTCTGTGTGTTGGAAAAATATGATAGTTTTTAGACATAAGACCTTAGACCTAAAACGCCTACATTAAACTGTTTTCTACGAAAACGTAATACTTTATACCTATTTGTAATTTTGTTTTTTCCCTGTCATTGTTTTTTTCCTAAACCAATATTACGATTTGGCAGTTATTTGCAGATTGTATATTTTCTTCTGCGGCTTAATCATTATTAGTGATATTAGTATTACCATAATCTTTATGATCTTGAATACCCAATCTTAGAGCTGATTCCTCAAAATCCTGATGGATCGCACAGTTTTTTGTCAATAGCAGGAAAGTATTCTAGCCGTAGGGATACTTTCCTACAGTCTAAGAATGATAATATATGGTATTCAATTTATCTGTAAAGTTCTCGTGTATGTACAGTAAACGTGATAAAAATAGGGATGATTCCAACTAGTCAAATCAAACACTTTCAATGAATACAATCTTTTTTAAGGATTTTGCATGAAATATGCAGTAGTGATGATACAACATTTTGCGGTCAAGCAGAGTAATTTTTTTTTAGGGTTCCGTACCTAAAAGGTAAAAAACGGAACCCTATTACTAAGCCTCCGCTGTCTGTCTGTCTGTCTGTCCGTCTGTCTGTCACCAGGCTGTATCTCATAAACCATGATAGCTAGAAAGCTGAAATTTTCACAAATTATGTATTTTGGTTGCCGCTATAACAACAAATACTAAAAATAAAAAAAAATGAAAATATTAAGGGGGGTCCCATACAAAAAACGTGTTTTTTTTCGTATTTTTTGCTCAAAATGACTAACTGTAACAAGTAGACGCTTTAAATTTTCACAGAATATGTAGTTGTATATTACCTTTCAAAATAAAATAATTGAATTTAAAAAAAGTAAATAATAAAGGGGGGCTCCCATACAACAAACGTAATTTTAAGCAATTTGTTACTCGATCTTAATAAACAGGTAGAAACTTATAAAGTATTTAAGTATACATACAACGAACGTAATTTTCTTTTATAGATGATGGTACGGAACCCTTTGTGCGCGAGTCCGACTCGCACTTGCCCAATTTTTTTTATAAATAGACAATAAAGATGACAAATAGTGTTTTCAAATTAAATCAATAATTTGACATGTTTAACTAGATGAAAGAAATTAAATGGGTAATTGATTTACTTGCATTCTTAGTTAAAAGGAATCGTCTCTATTGTATTAGGTATGTGAAACAATGTGTGTAAATTGCCATGCCATTGTGTCTTGATACTGCCCACATGATGAAATACGTTATAAAAGGTATTTAATTTATATCTTTATTTCACAGTAAACCAAATAATCGTTCATTTATATTTATTTAAACATCGATTAGACACGTACTACAGTTCCGTGCGTCTATGAATGTGAAAACTACAAGACGGAAGTCATTCGGATTAAGTAATTAGGAACTGTGGACTTTATTTCGAGTTTCTATACTCGATACTTCGAGTATAGAACTACGTCACATTTGATTTAAAGCATTATAATAATTTTGTTGATAAACAAGCAAAACAACATAAACAAGGAAGACGTGAAAAAGCGCTATGCAATCTCTTAAGAAACCCGCAATATACCGAGTGAATTTTAGTAAATTAAATAAGTATGAGTAAGACGGAGTGGTTATAAAAAGCGATTTTAATTAAAATCATTCAATAAAAAGGGCGTTAAGCGTTAAGCTACGCTATAATCAATAATGTGTGATGAATGATTGACTTTGTAGTTAATATAATTATCTACAAACCTACCTACCTACGCTTATTATTCCCGGTGCAATGATGCGTAATATATTTTCAAAGCGAGGCGCCTCTATATTGAGTTCAATGTCAATTACTTTGCCCATCGGTAACTTATTTTGCTTATCATATATTGCTACATGCGAAACCTTTTATAGTCCCGCATAGATATGCAATGTATTCCGATATATAAATATTGAATTAATCTAGAATGGTTGATATCTGTTACTAGGTATTAACCTCGGCTTCATCCGTGGGTGCCGATTATCGCGACAAAAGGTACCTATGTGCACTCATGTGTTTCTCTGACGTAGGTATAATAAGCGAAATATCTTTTTAAATACGTCTCCCGTCTCCCGCCATGAATTCCGTGTCCCGAGGTTCTTCACATACAGTATTTATACTCGGAAGAAACAACCTGTGAATCATACAAAGTGACGTCGCATGTGGGGATTAGAACCCCCATCATTTGGCGTAATTCTAAACGGCGCGGCGAGGCGAACAACTACGCCATAATTACAGACAAAAAACATGTTTCTAAGTTTATAGTACCTATCAAAATCTGTTTAGTGTTTCTTGCGTGAAAGATTATACATGGATATTTGGAATAAAAGTAGTATATTTCCTTTACTCGTACTAAGCTCAATAAATATTCAACTTCGTTTCTATTCGTTCGCGTCTCTCATTTTATAAACAAAAACTGACTTTGTACTCTTTTATTGTCCAGTTTATATTGCTTCTGCCTTTTTTATTATGCCCAGTAACTTTGTTAGGCTTAGTTTGAGTCGTTTGAATTTCTAGAAATATAAATATAAGGTTTTTTCGTCAGTGGCTTCGTTTGTTCTATAGTTGGTGGCACGAGAAGATAGACTTTTTGTAAACACACATCCAGGGCTTAATAACCTTTGTTTCAAACAGTTGTGTTAGAGATTTTATGCTTTAGTTAACGTTTTAACTTTCTGAACAGCCGTTTATTTTTCAATGCTCAATTATGCAACTATGTAGTCAAATTTATATTTTACTAGAGGACGCCAGCAGCTACGCCTGCATTTTTTTAAATTTACCCGTTTTGGCCAATCCCGTCCGAATTTCGGGAAATCCCTTCTTAGTGCACCCTTACGGTCTCCAAGGAACATACATGCCAAAGGAGATGTACCATTTGGCCATACATTATGGGCCTGGCACGGCCAAACACAACACCATGTGTGTTTTGAAGATAAATGACTACTCAATTAACCTGTATAATTTCTTTTTAAATAACTTTTGGTGGAAATAAGATACGAGATATTTGAAATGGAAATTATTCCGCAACTAAATATACCTCAAAATTGAATTTTAACATAAATATAATACCTAGATGTAAATAAAAGTATGTCTTTGCGTCTTAAAGAACAAAAACTACATAAAGAGTGGCCAATAATAATGAATAATCACCTGTGTACTAGGGAACCTCGTACTATGTATACTCATCCAAAAAAGCTAACCACAATCACAAACACCGCTGCATATTCTTAGCATGGGTAGAAGGTACTGATCATTATTATTGAATTTATATTCAATTACATTACATTAAAACTGTACGAAAACACCAATAAATCAGAGCAAAATATTTACGATACACAGTAGCAACACGAATGACATAACAGATAAAAAAAGTGTTGCAAATGGTTTGAAAAAATATTTCTACTATCGATTAAAAAACAAAACGATTTTTACCGATTAATAATTATGGAATGTATAATAAATTATATATTTCTTGATTCTTTTTACAAATATACTTATAAAGTAAATAAAATATATTGATTTCTAATATAGTAATAAAAATATTATTTCCTTAAAACAATTTCTGCCTACCATACTTCATTTTATTTTTAATGCTGGCAACATAAGACATTCATCCGCTATTACCATAGCTTATTCAAAATAATTAATCTTTAAAAACTAAATTCTTTCACCGATACTCTATCAAGAAACGAAAACGATGTAAAATTTTTAAAAATTATATGTTTAATTTCAACGATTCACAACTTTCTGGCCGCTACAGGCCGTATTTGGTCTTTCTCCTTTCAGCTTCCAGCGCTCAATAGTTTCGGCCGTAGCGTGTCTGTCAGTCAGTCAGTAACGCAAGGATTTTATATATTAAGATTATCTATGACTTCTTGTACTGGTCTTTGCCCGCAGATCAGAAGTCCAGCCTTGGGGTTTGTCAGCGAGCTATGGGAGTATTTTTATAAATTTGCTGATATTTTGTATTTTTTTACACGTAAGTAGTTCTGTTAACGCAAGACAATAATAGAGAACGATTTATATATGTCAATGATAGAGTACAAACATGGTACTCTATTATTGACTTCATCTTTTTAATCACAGGCAATAAAAATAGCTAACTTAAAGTATATACAAAAATTATCACGAATGAATAATATTACAGACCACTAGCTAGTACATTACATTAAAATTTCTAGGTATGGAGATTTTACGTTGTGTATGAATGAAAACGTCAGAATAAACTTGAACAAAATCCATTAAAACGTTATGGTAAAATAACATTTGGGGTCACTTTCATCAAAAAAATTGACGTTAATAAGCGTCACCTTGTGACCTAGATGAATAAATGATTTTTGACTTTTGAGAAGAAGCTATTTATTTTTATTGGGCATAAATATTCTTCTGTGCAACTAATAGTTTGCCATCTGCAATTCTGCACCTGCTTTGCCGAGATGCCGGTCGCAGGACGAGTGTTGCGACACGAAACAAACAGGTCAGGCTAAATAAAACCGTTTCAAAATATTCTTGACATCCAAAAAAAAATATATTTTATCCTATGATAAATGCCTAAAAATGTAAAGTTTCAATGGATTAACGCAAAATGTTGACATTCCAGGCATCTAACATATTCCAGTACCAGAAAACACTGTTGGCAGCGCATATTATATCGATAAAAAACCCGATCAATTGACTATTACTTTGCAATGACACATAATTTTGTACCGTTGCACTCATTGGATTTGATATTTTTTGTTTTTGATAGAACTGTCGCTAAGTTACTTGGTAGAAATTCTTTGTTTACAAAAAGTCTATGTTCTCGTGGCACGGACTATAGTACTGTATACTATAAACTGGTCCATTGTTGGGCATGGGTTTCTACTCATTAGTGAGAAGGTATGGCCATATCTCTCCATTCTGGCCAAATATGCCAATCTTTAGATGTTTCTCGACAACAATATGGAAAACTTTCAACAACAACAACTTTAAAATCGTGTTACTACGATCGATATTAGCTTGTAAGTAGGTTGCCATAAAAGAGGTTGACGCATACCTATTACATTAGGAAGTAGGAATAAGTTGGTATGCCAGAAGGATTAATAAATGCGAAGCAGGAACAGATGTTGTAACAGTTTGGCGTAACGAGGCTCGGTTCTCGGGGCCGGCCGTGACTGCAGCGCGCTCGCAATGTTAATTCAACCACTCAATGTTATTCTGATATATCTGATGTGAACTGAATGCCAAATACATATGTTTAAGGAAACAATAAAATGCATATTAAATTAGCAACCCTGTGAGGAAGAATGATATTAGAAATGATAGTAGCACATATGTAAATAATATGCCTTTTAAAGTACTTAGTACAGAATTTGAATGAAGTAATAGGTAGCGTAATACAATTAATTCAAACTAATACGTGGAGCTAGACTCCGCCCGCACCTTTTTTTTTTTTTTTTTTTTTTTATCGCGGGAAAAATGCTTATGCATACCCCATTTGTTCGGGGGACAAATAAAGGTTATGTGGGACTGTGGGACTGCACCCACTAAACAACCCGCGGTGAGCCTTGCACGTCGCCTTGACGGGAGGTCCCGGAACATGTTACGACTTCGGCAACCTCCCAGCGAGACACCCGCACTAGAACGGGCTACCTCTCTTGGGCGATGTCCCGGCTCATCCTAGGACATCAACCCCATTGCGGAATCCTGCAGACGATGGATACCCCCGATCCTTCGCCCGCAGTACCACTTAAGGCGGCATAAGGCGCATTTCAGCGCGCTGACGCCGCCTGGTTCGCCGGCGGCGGATCGAGTCAGGCAAGGCATTTTCCTCCCTGGCTCGCTCCGCCGCTTCCTTCTGCGAGATTACTTCCTCGCAGAAGGTTGCGACCGCCGCCCAAGACTCCGCCCGCACCTAAGCTATCCTCAGGAATTACACTATCTATTGTAGAAAACCGTGCACAAATCGGTAGTTTACAAGCGGAGGGAAAGGTGACTTTAATTGATATATCTATTGTATAGAAAGATAAAGCTTGCGAGTTCGTTTTTAGCTTTAACACGCTGTCTCAAAAGGAACAATTAGTTACAATAAATGCCATTGCAGAGTTAAAGTTGATAGACTATAATTATCCCGGAAGGTTGTGTATCATATAATTATGGGTGCCACATTTCACTCATTTGTCCAGGCAGATAGACAAGGAGTGATACTATGAAGGTTCCATTTTTGTTTTTTCGCCTGGAGCCCTAAAACTGAAGGCTAACCGAAATATTTGCAGGTGTATCCACGGAGCACACCAGTTTAATTAGAAACAACAAATATTTGAGAAATGCCTAATGAATTATGAAGATAAGGGTACCTACATTAAGCCGGCAGATTCGCTTGATTTAAGTGAAACAACGGGATTAAGTGAAAGTTTATGTTCGCACAAACACTAAAACATTATTTACTTACTTGATAAACAACTAATTCCAAATGTCTTAACTTGGATGAGCACTAGCAGTTGTCAAAATATTACCTGAAAACAAACAAATAATAAATAAGATTTTTTTAAGAAATTATGATAAAATTTTCTTTGCACGTGTGTAAAGAGAAACAAAACATTAGTTAAGCCAGCTTAACCCTTTCCGTGACCTATTTCTGGAGACATGGGTTTTACAATGTGTTGACACGAGGGTTAACCATCCATCATTACATTTTGTCATTTTTGTCTCACTGCAGGGAACTTCTTCTCACGTAATGGTGCTGATACATTTGAGTATTCACCTGTAATGAGCATTCGTGCGAATTTTATAGAAATGAAGGAGTGTTTTTAGCGAGCATTCTTACGAACGTTATGGCGAGTATTCTAGCGAATTCACATTAAAATTGTTTTAACGCTTATGCTGATTAAATCATTCGCTAGAAAGACCCAGAAAATGTTCGTAGCAACGTTCGGCTCTGTGTTATGTTCGTTGTTCAGTTCGACAAAACAAAAGACGGCGAAGGCTCGCTGTTCTGTGTGAATGCTCAGGTGTGTATCAGCACAGCGCCATTATGCTTCTCTTAGTGAGAAGAATGCACACTCCACCACATCGGCCAAGTGTGGGTTGCCAATCTACACTTGTCTTCTGAGGACATTATGGAGAATCCTCAGTCATGAAGGTTACCTCACGATTTAGCAGGCGATAATTACACATACGCAAATAACTTTAATTTCAAAAAGTCAAGGCGCGTGCCGTGAGTTAGAGCATGAGACTGTGTGTCTGTTAGTTTCTAAACTATGCTATCGCTGCTTTTTGATTTTAGCAAACACATTGATTATTTCCGTAACTCCAATAAGATTCTGTTGTCAATTTAGAACTATCCTATGGCGTTGATGTTGGGTATTGTTTGTACTGCCGACCACTGCGGTTGCTTAAATTATGCAGCGCCTAGAGTATACAGGAAAACGTTTTCATGAGGCTTTAACGAGCCCAATGTTATTTTACTACAAAGGTTTTCGTAAATTGTTTGTATTATGTTATTGGTTTATAAGGGTCCGATTACATTAGGTAGTCTATATTCAAAGTTGCATGTCAGACATTGCCGTGTTCCGGTCTCAATATAATGCTTGAGTTCGCCATTAAAGGTTTCGGGTTGAACGATTTTTGTAACTGATGAAAAGACATTGGCCGGCAAACGTATTTATTTGATATGACAGGTCGGATTACGATCATCCCTTGGCTACAGCTGGTAAACTCATACCAAAACATCGAGGCAAACACATAGGTAGGTACCTCTTTTCCCGCATAATTACGTGATAAAATAGACCCGCTTTCTAAGAATTATTTAAGGACAAGTTACTTTTACGCAAGTGCAAGAATCTAATCTAATACTAACATTGTATAGTTTGTTTGTTTGTTTGGTTGAACGCGCTAAACTCAGGAACTACTGGTCCGATTTGAAAAATTATTTCAGTGTTAGATAGGTTATTTATCGAGGATGGCTCTAGGCTATATAACATCATGCTATGAGCCACGGCAGCAGTAGCCTTAAATAACGCGGGTGTAACCGCGGGCATCTTCTAGTATGAAATATACTGATGAACAAAGTGATTTGAATTTTCAATTCAACGTAGTTGTGATTACGTCGCAAACGTTCGTCGTGTGTGCGGTTGTTTAATCTCTCCACACATTCGGGGATTTGGGCATTAGCATCGACCAAACATTCCAACACTCTATTTATCCTAATGGCCACTTATCATTTGTTGCTAAACGTTTATCAATGATATACAGAGCTGATAACGCGATAGTATATTATGATGTAAAAGCTAATAACGTGTATCGAATTCTTGGTATTATTCAACAATGGATAAATATAAAAAAGTAAAGCGGTAGTTACCTACTCGTAAAACTTCGTAATTAAGCCTTAAATAACTAAGTTCGAAAGAGCGGAAAATATATTGAACAAGTCCTAAGCTAATATACTTAAGTAGAATATACTGATAATTATATTTGGAACTTTATTACAATTAGGTGAACACTTCAACACTTAATATTTGAATTTATAAATTAGTACGTTGTTTACGTTGAATAGCGTTATGATGCTAATACTCTATGAAGCACGAAGAGTATTTAATAAATTGTTGATTAAAAACAGCTTGTTACCCATCAACGACTGACTAACACTTGAAAGAGTCATTCATTAGCTTTAAGAAAAAAATCACTTCAGAGCAGATTCGTACATGACAGGAGAAAATAAATGCAGCTGGTTATTTCTAAAATATTTATTTATTCATCAAGTAATTACGAAAAACTTTAGTGGTTCAAAATTTAACGCTATAACACGGACCATTAGCCTCATATATTTTCCAAGTTATTCAGTTGGAACCTATTTCATATTAAAATATTATTAGCTATACACTTATGGTGGCTTGGTAAAGTTAACGAAATGCTCTATTCAGATAACGATAAAATAATTTATGGATAATACCTTTGTAGAAATTAATGCTTTAAAGCTTTAATGATTTAAACTTTAGGTATAAGGCTTATTTAGGCCTGCTGGTTTGGTGGTTCGCCCACAGATTGGTACAGCGGGGGTTACGAGTTTGATTCCCATCCGGTAACTCTTTGTGTGATGAGTATGATGAGTTGTTCTGTGTTTAATAACACATGTGCAAGTAATGTATTGGGTGTAGTTTAAGGTCTTACAATTCAGGATTGCTTGTTAATGCTCCACACACTTTAACTAATCCGGTTAAGTAGACTGGGAGAAACTGCTATCCGGATTATATTTACTGTTGGCGGATTTTCTCGCACACAGAGGTTTATTTTCCTTTGTTCCTGTATATAAATAAAAAACTACAAAGGAAGATATCGTATTTTTACTAAAATATTATTATATTCAGATTATTTTAAGTAGACGCAGTCTAGCTAACAACCAAACAAAAATATATTGTAGTTTTGATCGCACGTCAGTTGTCACACTGTGTCGTCAAACGGGACAAAACTTTATATATCAAGAAGTTGTTGTTTCGAGGTCATATTGTGTCCGTTGGCTATGTGTTTGTAGAGTTCACCGTGATACAGGACTTATTCTTAGTGCAGTTTATAGAAAATATTGCAAAATTGTGGATATTTATAAGCATCATCCGCCTTCCTCTTCATAACCCGGATCAAAGTAGAAAATCTGTTAACCTACACGGCTATTTTCTGCACGAAACTAATTTACCAAGTTCTAATTTTATATAAAGTTCGCTTTCAAATAGAGTACAGGCGCTGGTAGTAAAAGTTGGCAACTGCTCTAGAAAGAAATTCAATACGGTGGAGAGCTGACATGACGGAGCAGGTACTACATAGGAGCAGGCAATCTTGCGGGGTTGGAGCACCGATATTCACTCGACAACGCCGCCCGATTTCATTTCTCTGCTAGCATTTGAAAATTGTCTTCCAAATAGTTTAGAAACTAAGTTAATTATGTTTTGTTCAGTTCTTACCTAGATTTTAAGCTGCGAGATAATTGCATGAGAGGTAGTTTGTTTATAATATTTGTAATATGTTTTATACAATACATTACAAAAATTTTTTAGAAATCAAATTAGCTTTTATCCTCGACTTAGGTTTTACATTCGTGCGTGGACTACAACATGCATATCAAACTGGCTACACAACTTCAAACGTCATAATGAAAGAATTACAAAAACCTGTGCAATATTTCAAGCTTTTATAGCCAGTAGTTTGTGCTATACGCTCATATATTATATCTGGCCTGACCATTACGCTTAAAAGCTTTGTATTGTGTGGCATAGTCTATCCAGAGAAGATTATGTTACCAATCTACGGTTTTAATCTTGTGAAACTTGCACTTCTATTTCAGTCGGCATATTATTATCTTGAAAATTTAAATAATTATATATTTATCCAATCACGGTTTTGCGTGATGCAAATAGAAGCAAGTTAATACAAACCATTATAACAAAAAAAATAGCTTTCAGTTTAAACAGCTTTATTTAGATAGTAAAAAGATTTCTTTCTTTTTTTAAAAAATTGGTAAACTTTTTTTAATTGTAAAAGGATAGACATGACAAGATAAGCTCGTTTTAATTGAAGCTCCGATGCTCATTGCTGTCGGATCAAGGGAAAAACTAATTTGAAAACAAAAATAGAAACCAAAGAAATTGTCTGAGCATACAATTTGAGTGGGCAAATCATAGGGGTCATCCGGGAACGGTGAACGATTGTCTAATTGTGAACCTAGATGGATCATAATTAGAGGCTTATTATCTTCAGCCACAAAAGTAGAAGTGTTATGTGAGACGTATCTCTCTTGCGTCGTAACTCCTTCATAAATAAACCGATTTTGATTTGCTTTTTATGTTTGGAAATGATAGAGAGTGGTTCTGTGCTTCTGTAGTAAACGTTATAAAAGGATAGTGTCAGATAAGTATTAGCTTTTTTATAGACTTGAAATAAGTATTAGTATCATGTCACTGCAATGATTATTATTGGAACATTAAAGAAAATTGTAGTAGGTATATTAAGTTGATATTAAAGTTAGCAGACGTACAAGTTTGTGGTAAAGTGATGTGTCTATCTTTAAATATTTCTATACATAATATATTTATCCATTGTATGAAACATGGTTTTTGTTTTAAATAATGCTTAAGCTATGTAATTATAATGTGCCTATTACATTCAACAGAGTGAGGACATGATCACGTAGAGTTTAAACGCATACCAAAGTAAGTATCATTAAGGTGGTGCTTACTAAGTACCACTTTAATGATAACAATGTCGATTACAGTGTGAGCTGTACATTCTGTTCGTTCAAATGATAAGACAAGTTCACTTTTACGACTGTATTAAAGTTAATCGTTATTATAATGTATTAGCAATTGCACGAGGTAATTTCATTGTCTATAGAATTTAGGTCTTCTCCATGCAATTTATTTATATTTAATATGAAATGGAGATCATTGTATTTTTGGGTCTGTTCAGAATATGCATCTTAAGTTATGTCCATGAGTGTAATGTTCAAAAACTTTACGAAACTCATACAAACTCTATATAAGTTGAATATTTTTTACATTCGGTAACGATTTACCTCGTGGCATGCATAGCGTTATCCTACTAATATTATAAATGTGAAAGTTTGTGAAGATGGATGGATGGATGGATGGATGGATGTTTGTTACTCTTTCACGCAAAAACTACTGAACGGATTTGGATGAAACTTTACAGTAATGTAGTTTATACATCAGAATAACACATAGGCTACAATTTATAAAAAATATTTATAATGTTGCCATACTGTAAGGAAAAGTATCAACTAAGTCGGCGAAAATCCTGTATTATCTTTATTTGTTTGCTTGGGTCAAATTTAGTAATTGGAATTTTACCCCCTTCCTGATGATTGATCTGATATTTGGTATACACTCATATTGTCATCGAGATTAAAATATAATATTTAAATTATTGTAAATCCAAGATGGCCACCGATACAAAATGGCGAATCACATATTACTTCACAACAACCTCAATATGGGTATCAAATGAAAGGGTTTGATTGGTAGAATGGAGCTCACTATGAAAAATCTAAGATGGCCGCTGACACAAAATGGCATCTTATTTATTTTCCACAAATACCTCGATATGGGTATCAAATGAAAGGGCTTGATTCGTAGAATAGAGCTCACTATGAAAAATCCAAGATTGCTGTCGCAGCAAAATGGCTGATTACATATTTTGAATATTTTCCACAAATAACTCAATATGGGTAACAAATGAAAGGGTTTGATTGGTAGAATGCAGCTCACTATGAAAAATCCAAGATGGCCGCTGCCACAAAATGGCGAATTACTTATTTTCCACAAATACCTCAATATGGGTATCAAATGAAAGGGCTTAATTTGTAGAATAGAGCTCACTATGAAAAATCCAAGATGGCTGTCGCCGCAAAATGGCGTATTACATATTTTCCACAAATAACTCAATATGGGTATCGAATGAAAGGGCTTGATTGGTAGAATAGGGCTCACTATGAAAAATCCAAGATGGCTGCCGCCACAAACTGGCGGATTACATATTTCCACAAATACCTCAATATGGGTATCTAATGAAAGTGTTTGATTGATAGAATGGAGCTCACTATGAAAAATCCAAGATGGCTGTCGCCGCAAAATGGCGGATTACATTTTTTCCACAAATAACTCAATATGGGTATCAAATGAAAGGGTTTGATAGGTAGAATGGAGCTCACTATGAAAAATCCAAGATGGTTGCCGCCACAAACTGGCGGATTACATATTTCCACATATATAGTTCAATATGGGTATCTAATGAAAGGGTTTGATTGGTAGAATGGAGCTCACTATGAAAAATCCAAGATGGCCGCCACCACAAAAAGGCGAATTACTTATTTTCCACAAATACCTCAATACGGGTATTTAATTAAAGGGCTTGATTCGTAGAATAGAGCTCACTATGAAAAATCGAAGATGGCTGTCGCCGCAAAATGGCGTATTACATTTTTCCACAAATAACTCAATATGGGTATCGAATGAAAGGGCATGATTGGTAGAATAGGGCTCACTATGAAAAATCTAAGATGGCTGTCGCCATAAAATGGCGGATGACATATTTTCCACAAATACCCCAATATGGGTATCAAATGAAAGGGCTTGATTGGCAGAATAGAGCTTACGATATAATTGACCTAAGCGCAGAGTTATTCAAAGCGCGAGAGTATGAGTTGGTGCGCTGAAGCGCAGTGGGGAGGAGGGGCGGTCTGATTTTGTACTTTCTGGTAATGCTTTCAGTTTTTATTTTTGCTGCAATTCTATTCAGTAGGTATATAAGCTCTTCAATAACTTTAATAATATACACTACATACTAATCTTTACCTGAAGTTTGACGACAATAAAAACAAAAGTAATTTTAAGTACTTATTATCTGTTTATAATATATGTATGCTACACGGCTAATGTGCAGATCCGTTTGTAATGAAATTTGATATGGATAGTCTGAAACCTGGGGAAGTACAAAGGCTACTCTTTATTAAAATTTCATGCGGGCGAAGCCGCGGGCGAAGCCGCGGGCGAAAGCTAGTTTACTATATTTATGTTTAAGACTTTCTTGACTGCACTTATTAAGCGGTTGCGCCGTTGATTACTGCACTGATTGTTATATTTATGGTTTCGATCCTCATGCAAGACAACACTTTCTGTGATCCAAAAATTGTTCCGTATATTCTATTTCATTAGGTATCCCTTGCGATACAAGTTTTGTTCCTTGCATTAAAATTCTATGAAAGCGGCATACTCGTGCACTAAGTGTAAAATTTTTGTTTATACCCAATATACCTAATATACCGTTTGGAGGATGATGACCTAATAATAAGTACAGAAGCCAGCAGAAACCATAAATGTGAATAATTCATATACAGCCCAGTTGTTACAATAAACTTAACCCACTTATAGAAGTGTTCGACGGAGTTCAATTAAGAACATAATCGTTTTCCAATATTGGGATCTTAGGAATTCGTATTTCCCTCTGGTATTATACTTTGGTAGACTATGTAATACCAGAGGCAGCGAAAGCCAGGGCTTGAAATACCGTTAAAAATTTGGTATCGTTACAGCCTTTTGATGCAGATATCGTTAACTAAGAAATAACGTTATCAAAATTAACGTTAATTCTGGCACATTTTAAAATTACGTAACGGTAAAAGGTACTGTATCGAAAATTTTATCGTTATGACTTAGTTATGTTACCGTCGCTCTCGTCCAATTGCAAAAGAATGTCAGACTTCGACGCTAGACTGTGCCGTACGACTATTTGCGTGTTTAATAGTCTACTTACTATCCTGAGTTTTGTTTGTTTTTGTATACCAGATCACACAGAAAGTATTGCGAGAAAAAGCTTTTATGTATACTATGTAAGACTGGCCAATTATAATTTATTTAAAATATGATTACTTATTAGTAAAAATAGGTACGTTCTCGTACGATTCAGTCTATCGTACGATTCGTCCCCTAAAACCAGACGAATTGTACGATAGACTTCAAATGGCATTCATGGATGAAGGCCCTTCTAAGACAACCGTGTATCGTTGGTAAAATGAATTTAAGCGCGGTCGACTAACTTTGGGGGATGAAGAAAGAAGTGGTCATCCTTTGACGGCTTTTACGGCAGAAAACGTGCTAGCAGTGAAAAATTTCATCCAAGACACAGATTCTACACATGCATCTACGGGTGCGGAGGATATGTTCAGAAGCAGGCAAGGGTGGAATTGTGCCATGATACGATAGACAAATTTGAAGCAGGCTCGTCTCGGTGGGTTTACGACATCGCTACAGGTGTTGAATCCTGGATTTATCAATACGATCCAGAAACAAAGTGCCAGTCGACGGTTCGGGTGTTTCAAAACGAATAAACGCCTACCAAAGTAAAGCGACGTAGAAGCGGGGGGAAGATTTTGATCGCGAGCTTTTTCTTGACTGGCTACTTGGTGACAATCCCTTTACGAAACCAAAGAAGAATAATTCAAATTTAAAAATATTTATTGTGTAACATAGGTACATAAGTTAGAATATTTGGTTATTTGAACATGCTATATCCCGCCATTTAGGCATACAATAATTAGGTACATTTATTCTATCATAATATATTAAAAGTTGGCGCATTTAATCAGAATTCTAAAATGGTACAATACTTGTTAGTTCCATACAATAAAAAAGAGTAAAAAAATTAAAACCTCAAGTAACCCGATGTTTGCTATCTCAGTTAAAATGTTTTTGATTCGCACAAGCTCTAAGTAGATTCTTAATTTTAAGGCAAAATGATGAGAGAGACGGGTAGTGGGTATGTTTGCCATGAGTGAGCAAGACAGATAGTGACGCCACTTTTACCAAAGTGAAAAATAGTCAGATAAATTAGTAAAATAATGAAAAATCTTGATCTAGGTTTAATTTAGGTTTGTTGGAATATAATTCAGATAGAGAAATAACATTTTTTATTACAATAAATGTTCAAATTGTTTACCATCAGCCTCAATACAAGCCCTACATCTTCTTAAAAAAGATCTACTTATTAGTCGGGCATACCTTCGAGAGTTGATCTCCTCAGGTGCTTGAGAAATGCGTTCACGCAGGTCGGCTACGTTCTCAATGGGCTTTGAGTAAACTTTTTCTTTGAGAACTCCGCAATAGAAAAAAGACAGAGGATTTAAATCTGGTGAACGGGCGGCCACAAGATAGTGCCTGAACGTCCAATCCACCTTATCCCCGGATATTCATGGTCAAGGAAATCTCTTACTTGCACTACGAAATGCGCTGGGCAGCCATCTTGTTGAAACCACATGTCATGTCGCGAAGATCTGCTAGTGGTACGTCCTTTAACAGGGTTGGTAAATCTTCTCTTAAAAAATGTAGGGTCAATAATTTTACCGTTTAAAATTCCGGTCCACAGGTTTACTTTAAAACGATACTGGGATCTATCTTCTCGCATTAAATGTGGATTCTCCACATGCCACTCGTGATAATTGTGCAAGTTTATGTAACCATATTTTTTAAATGTCGATTCATCTGACCAGATATTTTTTTGGATGAATTGGGGATTCTCATTATGCCTCTGTAGCATTGTTCTACAAAAAGAAATCCTTTCCTGATAATCTCGAGGTTGAAGACTTTGAACTCATTGTACGTGAAACGGATGCATTTCGGCTCCTTGTTAAATACGATGAGCAGTGCTTTTGGGTATTCCCGTTCTTTGTTCAATTCCACGTACGGAAATACTTCGGTCACCTGCGACCTCTTGCAATACTTCTTCCTCGAAAGGAAACACAGGTCTACCTCCAGCCTGTATTTCATTCGGGAAACGGCCGCCCTCTGTGAGTGAACGGCGCACATTAACAAACACGCGGTGATCCGGGTAGTGCTCTAAATTTGGATATCTTTCACGATAAAGTCTAGCGGCGGCACTTGCGTTGCATCTGCATTCCCCATAAATTAGGTGCATGTTCGCATATTCTTGTGAAGTGTAGCGCGTAGGCATGGTAGATAAAAAGGATGCCAACACAAAAGTTCAGAGAGGAGCCAAAGTTGTCGGTATGTTATCAACAAGTCCAATTCACAAAGATCCAAGTCCAAAAAGAGAAGCCAAAGTTGTCAGTACTAAATCAACACGAGCGAATACGAATGTGCGCAGTAGACGAATGAGCGAAACGTACTAACTGGTTGGTGTCGGACTGGTAGCGTAGCCATTTGCTTGGTATGGCATCTATCTGTTTCATTCGCACTCTTTTAAACGACGCATCTCCGTCTCAATGCGTGGCGTCACTATCTGTCTCGCTCACTCATGGCAAACATATCCACTATCCATCTCTCTCATCATTTTGCCTTAAAATTAAGAACCTACCTGGAGCTTGTGCGAATCAAAAACATTTTAACTGAGATAGCAAAAATCGGATTACTTGAGGTTTTAATTTTTTTACTCTTTTTACTGTATGGAACTAACAAGTATTGTACCATTTTAGAATTCTGATTAAATGTGCCAACTTTTAATTCCTTTTGCCAAGGCACTCTAGTCCATTTTTTACAAGGAGGGCCTGTCAAAGGCGACTAATCTTGAAAATGTTAAATTCGTTGTTTAACAAATAGTCTCAATTCTCGAAAACTTGAGGCAATTGTGTCATTATTTTTATTAGGATTCTAGAAATGTTACTTAGGATTACGTTTTCAAAGTTCAAATGAACAAAAATAAAAGAGAATAACCACAATAACCGAAAGGGTCTTAGGTTTTTCTTAAAATGCCCATAACTTTCAAACTGCATGGGATAGTTTTTTTTTTGAATTTTTCTCGTGATGGTTATGATCAATTCTGTCACCCCGTTTCGGCTTGACGTTGAGTTCTGGGACATCCTGTATATATAGTTTAGATTAAGCTAAGCGCGTGAGAGTTGGGAAGACGATAAACGAAATGGCAACAGAGTCGGAACGCGCGCGCGTGGCCGTGTACCACCCGCGCCTCCACCACCCCGCATCGCTGCACCGTACCGGGCGCGGCGGGCGCCGGCTTCGAGAAAACGGCAACGTCGCATAAAATAACCAAACTATACCGTGAATTTGTTACCGGTAATTTTACTAAAAAAATAATAATACCGTTAATTTTAACATATTTTTTTTACCGCTATTATTACGTTATGCTACTAAATAACGCTACCAAATCGTATCGGTATGCCAGGTATCTCTTTGAAATACCGATACTTAACGTTATTTTTAATGTGAATTGGTAACGTTTTCAAGCCCAGGCGAAAGCCGAGTGGATATACCAACAGACTGCCATGCAGAGGGTATCAGGTTCGAATCCACGGCGCGCACTAATGACTTTTCGGAGTTATATGCGTATTGAATTGTTAATTATCGTGGGACTACAAGAGCTAAACGCGAGTTTATAATGCTTTAAAGTATATGATTAAATGCAGTTAACACAATCAAAACAATATATGATATTCTTCAGGATATAATCTAGTTAAGTACTGTGTTGAAAACATAATACAACTAACTTTAATCGATAGAAAAAAATCACAAAGATACCTCTAAAAAATATTTTAACGAATAAAGACCATATTAAAATACATACAATCATTCTGATTTTTTGACAAATTATTCAACAAGCAACATACTAACGAAATACTGTTTTATTTTTTTATCCAATCAATACATTTTCTGTAATTAATTTATTTCATGATTTTTAAAAAGTTCTGAACGTCCCGTCGCTCGTCGTCGCGCTTCTCTTTTTTATGTATACAATCCGACAGTGACAGCAACAGCTCAACTCAATAGCTGTACTTGGCGCCTTAAGCCGTCGGTCCCGGTTGTCATGAAGATCTTTGACAGTCGTTACAGGGCGTCAGTACCTTCTAAAATAAACTGACACTAGTCTAAACCATGGAATATCGCGGAGGTCAGACAGCCAGTCGCTCTGTGGAAAAGCTAATATTCAGCCAAATCCGGTTAGACTAGTAAGCGGACCAAAGATTGAAATTGGGATAACGCTAAAAGAAAGATTATACTTTGATGTAACAAACATTTTTTGGAATGTGGTGACAAAGTTAATGGGCCAAGGGCTTCGCTGTGTCCCGTTATAGCGTTACTCAGGTATTTATGGGTTTCTGATAAGACACCCGACTAACTAATGAACGAGGCATATGTTTATCTCGGGTGAGTAACATCCGTATACAAATAAGGCATCTTACTTCTAGATATTATAAACGTGAAGGTTTGTGAGTACATAGGGATGTTTGTTACTCTTTCAAACAAAAACGAATGTACTGAACGAATGTTGTTGAAACTTAGCAGCAATATAGCTTCGACATCAGAATAGCACATAGGTTACATTTCATTTCATTTCATTTATTTATTTGCGAAAATGGGTTGTACATTGGTGTTATAAATTATAAATTAACAAGTCTCACCATAATCAGCTATATCAGCATGCAAATTTTGAACGTAATAGGTGATTACATAACATTATAGAAATTATTACAGATTTTATTGACAATGTTCTAATTTGATTTTACAAACAAACATTAAACAGATATAAAATGTCTTGATATAATGTCAAAAGTATCTTAGTAATTAAAAATAATATGTCACAAAATAATTAAATTACATTACGAATAATTATTAAAATAATATGTCATAGCAAATAAAATTAATTTACATACAATATTATACACATTTCAATTTACAAAATTTAAGTCATCCAGATATTCTTTAACGCTATAATAGGCTTTATTGATTAATAATTTTTTTACGCTCTGCTTGAATGAATAAATATTTGATTGTTCAAGGAATGCCTTTGGTAGATTATTGTAAATTCTTGTCTGCATTTGTCTCGTTAATAGAACCGAAGCCGCGGGCAAAATATAGTGTAATATAAAATAACGTCAAATTGAGTTTCATCGGCTCAACAATATTGAAGTATTGCATCGCGTATTGTATCAAAGGTACGTACAATATAATATGTAATACGTTATAGTACGTATGGCTGACCGAGAATGGTGCATTGCAGTATGGCACAGCTGTTATAAACTTGAGGATGAGATCTGCATATTTTTATTGTTTGCGGTCCCGTCGCCGGGCATATTATTTTTTTATTTTAGAACGAGTCGTGTTCCCTGAACACGTAACATGATAAGTTCATTATCTGGCTTTATCGAACAACTATTTGATTGAAAGGTGGATAAAAGCATTTCCTGGAATTATTCCAATCACACAAACAATTTTCCTTGACAAAAAGTCCCGTAAGTATGAGAAACTAACCTCAAAGGATAAACAGGCGAACAAAGAGTATTATAGTCAATAGAATTGTCGATACACTGTAATAGACAAGTCACGTATTCTTTGTAGTTTTCGCATAAATCATATGCTGAAGGGGAACAATGTGGATGTGAAGCAATAACGTCCTCAATCTACATAACAAAACGGGGGTTATAAGCTATAACATCGCACATAAATGATCACAGATCGCGAACACACGATATTTTAGGTATTCTTTCTTATCCAAATATCTACATACCTACTCAAATTTTCAAAACAATAGTCTGTAACATCGGGAAATATGTATTCGTAATATGAGGCGTGATGTCATTTTGGTGCTAATAAACTTGAACATTTACCTACTTGTAAAGGACATTGCTGCGAATGTCACATTACAGAAAAAAATACGGGAGCACTTTAACGAGCATTCTATCGAGCATTTTAGCGAAATGACAGTAAAGGACAATGGCAGATCTCCATACATCAAAATGTCTGAAATTAAATTGAAGCGCTCAGTAACAAAAAATATGTCAAAAAATTCGGCGTAAGTAACAGAGTCTATAAATTATTCTATTTTCACTCGGGAAAGCCGGAAAAAGAAGATATCGGTGTTTAATGTTTAGTTAAGAATGAACAATGTGGGTACGTTTGAATTATCAAAGGCATTATGTCAGATTGACATAATGACATCTAAACGCAGAACTATTCTGTAGCATCTACCTGTCACAGCCAAAGACATAAGCAGAGCTGCACATTTTAAATCGATTTTTAGTGAAATCGATATAACGTTAAAACGATGCTGTGACGTTTTTATTTGATTTAAAAGTTGTTTTGCTAAAAAATAATTAGCTTATTGATATTATGTTGATTAACAATTAATTAACTGCATTTTAATTATTATATTTTAAACCAAACCAACCCTATAAAGGTCGATCATATCGATTACTTATTTAATAATCGATACGCATCAATGTCAAACGTCTATTCCTGTCACACCCTTGTCTATGGCAACAATCAAATAATAAAGTAAGCACCTAGTTGGTTATCAATTGGAATGCTTTTTATCATCATAAAATAATCCGGCTTTATCGAGACAAAGTGAAAATATAAAAATATTAGAAAAAATTAACAATTTGTTTTGTTCATATGAAGTTTAAGCTCGCCACAACAAACCCAGACCTAATTCTGCCATTGTTCTTTGGTTCGAGTGTTTGCTGATTAGAGCGGTTTGTTAGAAAGATTATGACAATGTTGGTTGCGATGTTTCGCTCTGTTCATCGTTCAGTTCAACAAATTTAAGAACGTCGAATACTTGATGTTCTGAAACAAGTAAATGCTTTCATTATAGAAATATATGTTACAGATATATCCATAGATAATATAATACAATTTACTTCTGTATTCCATGGATATACCTATGCTTACTCGCCGTGAGCATTACGTTGATTGCAGCGTCATTCATTTTCGGGAACGTTACATGACATGAAAATGCTCAAGTGTACTCCACCTACGTATATTATTTCCCTGGCTATAGCTATTTGTATATCATAAGATGCTAAAACAGATTTTTAGCATCTTAAGATAACATGTCATGTAACGTTCCCGAAAATGATTGACGCTGCAATCAACGTAATGCTCACGGCGAGTAAGCATAGGTATATGTGTAACATATATTTCTATCATGGTCTAAAGGTTTCGTGTGTTCTGTTCTTGGACAAAATATTACACGAATATTCCTGTTGGTTTGTAAAATTAGGTTGTAACAAACAAATTTTGCTTCATTTTGTGTCGCGTAGTGTTTTAAGTAGTGGCCTAGCCGCTTTACCGGACCGGGTGTTGTGGGTTCGATTCCTATACTCAGTATATCATTTCGTGTGTTCCACAAATAGTTTTTAAGAGTCTTTGATTTGGGTTTAATCTTAAAAAATAGGAATAAGTAAATGCTAAATCGCGTTCTCGCCATGTCGTACCTGACAGAGGCTGGACATTTTAGTTATTTGAGAAAATATAAAAAGCGTTACATGAAAAAAATGTTCTCACGTAACGATCTAAATGATTGCAATGTACTAGTAGGCATTATACTTTGTGGGTATATACATTGTTTGAGTTTCTCAGTAATTTAGCTAAATTGTTGTCATTAAATATTCATGCCAATCATTATAAAAATGGCGAAGCAATTTAGCGGACAAATTGTGATAGCGAACAAATAGTTTACATTAAGTATTTATGGATGGAGTTACCAGATTTTCGTGACTAATTTTAATAGAGTTCGCACTAGGCTTTGCCTGCGTGGGACAATCTACCCTCTTAAAGTAATATATTATTAATAATAATTTTATTTATTATGTTATAGACTCACGCCTTTATCCCCGAAGGGGTAGGCAGAGGTGTAATTTTACACCCACATTTCGCCATGAATTTTAGGTCCCACGTAACAGGGGGCGAGCCTATTGCTGTTACCGGGCACATCACCAGACTCCGTGCTGCTTCGGGGCATACCTATACGAGAGGTATGTGGTATACCCGGGTCACGACGGTTGGAGTCGGCGAGAGATGTCGTGCGGTGTTCCGCAGGGGTCGGTTCTTGGTCCACTCCTGTGGAACATCGGCTACGACTTTGTGCTGCGGGTAGCGCTCCTCCACGGCGTCGGCATAGTCTCTTATGCCGACGATACATTGGTCACGGCCAAGGGTAAGACGCACAGGGCGGCGGCCATACTGGCGACGGCTGGCTGGGGTGGCACACATAGTGAGTCGCATCCGGCAGTTGGGCCTCGAGGTGGCTCTGTCGAAATCCGAGGCCATTTTGTTTCATGGGCCTCGGAACAGGCCACCTGCAGGGGCCAACATAATGGTAGGAGGGGTCCGCATCGGCATCGGGACGAGCTTGAAGTACCTCAGGCTCGTTCTCGACAGCCGATGGGACTTTCACCGGCATTTTGAGCGTTTGGCACACACAGTACAGTACAGTAACAATTTCCAAAAATCCTCTCTAATCGCTCCGCTACACTCTCTAAGGAACATATTTGCTCAATTTGAGCTTCTTACGCCTTGTAGTAAAAAAAGGCTCCGTGCTGCTACTAAGTAAGTAAGTAAGTAAGTAAGTAAGTAAGTGTTTTTATTTGCAAGAACATGGTAGAAGTAGATACAGTTGGTCGTTAGTATAGAGTACAGCATATTCTATCATAGGTACTTTGATGTGCAAATTTTATACAGTAGTAAATTATTAGATGAGATTAACTAAATTATATAAGATATTACAATTATTATCAATGTATTACACATGCAGAATTACAGTATTGAATTGCCCTGGATTTATTACAAACATCAAAATGTCATTGTGATAATAAATAAAAAAATATATTATTAATTATATTAATGTCGTTAGTATGCAAATTATAGATGTCTATTCACTAAAATGTCAAATTATCATTAAGATATTCACGGATGTCATAATACATTTTTTCCAATAATATGTCAAATAGCCTACGCTTAAATAATGTCACAGGTAATTCTTTCAAGCCACTGGGCAGATGATTGAATATTTTAATGGCCATACAATAAGCATTCTTTTTATGCAATTCTAATCTTATTTGCGGTAGTCGTAGCCTATCTTTGTGCCTAGTCCTAGAGTTTCCGTCACCAAATTTTACAAATAGATTGGGATGTTTTTTTACAAATATGCACATGTTGTGAATATAGATGCACGGTAGTGGAAGGATCCTATGCTTTTTGAATAGTGGTTTGCAGCTGTCCAGAAAGCCGGCACCACACATAGACCTGACGCACCTCTTCTGTGCTTTAAAAACTCTATCTGCCTCTGTCGAGTTGCCCCATACAATGATACCGTATCGAAGAATTGACGACACGTATGCGTGGTATGCCATTATTGCGGTTTGTAGATTTACAATCTGGCTTAATTTTCTTAATACATAAACATAGCGATCTATTTTACTTAATACTCTCTCAATATGTGGTTTCCAATTGCAATATTTGTCGACACTTATACCCAAAAATACGCAATCGTTGACAATATTCAATGAGTTATTTCTGTGGCAAATATTGATATCACATGGGTTAGCATTGTAGGTCTGAAATTGTATAATATTAGTCTTCGTCATATTTATTTTCAGATTATTATGTTCTAACCAAGTTACAGCGTTGTCAATCGCGGCGTTTATTTCATCGGCTAGTGCGGTTTTGTTTTTGCTTTTTACGAGTAATGTTGTGTCATCAGCAAATAGAATGCATTTCTGATTCATCGCATCTGGGAGGTCGTTTATGTACAGCAGAAACAGTAATGGAGCTAAAAGACTGCCCTGTGGCAAACCGCAGTTGTTTGGACGGTCAGCCGATTTAAATTGAATTTGTTGCGAATTTTCAACTTTGGTTATTTCCACATACTGTAGTCTCTCTGTGAGATAGCTTTTAAACCAGTCGTTTGCCGTTCCGCGTATACCGTAGTTGTGTAGTTTCGAAAGAAGTGTTGTATGACAGACAAAGTCGAATGCCTTTGTCATGTCTATAAATATACCAGCTATGTTAGATTTTTCGTTTAAGCTTTCAGTGATATATTTGATTAAGCAGAAGCATGCCAATGAAGTGCAGCTATTTTTCCTAAAACCAAATTGTTGTGAGTTGAGTATGTCACAGGATGATATGAACTGTTCTATTTTATTATATATAATTCTCTCAAATACTTTGGCAATCACGGGGATCAAGGTTATGGGTCTATAATTGTTTACGTCTGTTTTGTCACCTTTTTTATACATAGGTATTATTTTTGATTTCTTTAGACGACTTGGGAATATGCCTTCTGATATTGACAAATTTATGACGTATGCAAGCGGGGCTGCTAAGGTTGCAGCACAGCTTTTAAGCACTTTTGTACATATTTCATCATATCCGGTGGAGTTAGTTATCTTTAGATTTTGTATAGCTTTGTGTATGTCGCTGTTATCTGTTGGTGTCAAGAATATTGATTTAGAATTTTGAGGAATGGAAGGTGTATTATTTGAGTTAGTCATGATATTGTTATTATTAAGGGGTTTTGTCATTGAAATATAGAAGTCATTAAATATGTTGGAAATTTGAATAGGATTTTTATAGTTGATATTATTGAAATTTATGGCCTCAATTTGGGATTTTGTAATCTCTTTGTTAGTGTTTTCATTTATTATTTTCCAGGTTGCCTGACATACATTTTTTGAAGACGTTATGTACCGCTGATTATTAAGTTTTTGGGCCTCTCGAATGCATTTGTTTAATAATTTATTGTAATCAGTATATGTTTGTCTGTTTTGTTTTTTTGAGTCTTTGTTTAGATGATACCTAAGATATAGCGTTCTTTTTTTGATACAACAGCGCTTTATGCCCCTTGTTAACCATTTATTTTTAACTGGCTTATTCACATGTTTGATTTTTATTATAGGAAAACAGAGATTGTAAAAAAGTGTTAGTGTGTCATGCAGGCTGTTGAATGCATCATTTGTAGTTTTATGTTCGTATACTTCAGAGAAAGAAAGAGCCGATAGATATTTTTTATATTTTTCTAAGTTTTCGTTACTTAAATCTCTAACCATTCTAAACCAAACTTTGGGCATATTTTTCTTACTATGTTTGTGCTCAATCTGAAATGTTACTGTTTGCCTAGTTTCATGGTCTGAAAGAGCCAAGTAATGAAGATTTGACGTAATATTATCTATATTACTAACTATGAGGTCCAAGCAAGCGGTTTTTCGTGTTGGTAATAGTATATGATTCACTAGGTTGTTGTTTTTTAGAATAGTGTTCAACTCACTGGTGATTTTACTGGTTTTAAGCATGTCAATATTCCAATCTCCGCAGAATAGGACTTTCTTGTTTGAATTCCTACATAGATTATATGCGAGCCTTTCCAGTTTATTTAGAAAGATTGTAGCGTTAGAAGTCGGAGTTCTATAAATGCATGCTATAATAAGATTAAAATTTATTAATTCAACCGCACAACACTCGAAATGAAGGGGTATAGAGGGTGTTAGGTTTTTGATTTCTCTGCATAGTAGGTCATTTCTCACCAAGATACATGTACCACCTCTACGTTGATTTGCCCTAGAGTAAAAAGATACTAACTTGTAGTTGTTTAGTTTGACGTTAGAGTGAGACCCTATCTTAAGGAATGTCTCAGATAGGCAAATGATGTCAACGCCCTGGTAGATTTTATTCAAGTCTGTCAATGCTATTTCAAGTAGCTCTTGTTTACTGAGTAAGCCTGCGATATTTTGATGGAACAGTGTTATTTTTTTATATTTATGTTGAGGGACGAAAAATGTCCGCTGCACATTCTCCATTTTTTTGATATATTTTATGATCCTGCAAATATGACGTGATTTTAGTTTGCTTGACTTTTGCGGGAATTACTTTTGTCGTACAGGATTGAATTGGTGTTGCAAGTTTTAAGGGATGGTTGTGTGGTTTAGGTTTAGTAAGGTTCTGTTTAAATTGTCTTTGCATAGTGGATTTATAGTGCACGTAAGCAATTTCAATGTTTATTTTATTATCTAAGAATGCGGCAAAACCCAGTAACACTTTTTCCCGATCCGGGAATCGAAACCGGGACCTCCGATCAGCAGCCGCATACGCTGTCCACTGGACCACGGAGGCAGTCATTATTAATAATAATTTCCAAAAATCCTCTCTAATCGCTCCGTTACACTCTCTAAGGAACATATTTGCCAAATTTAAGCTTCTTGCGCCTAGTAGTTTTGGCTGTGCGTGGTTTGTCAGTTAGTAACCCAAGAATTTTCAACTTCAACTTTTTAGTCTAGCCCTAGACTAAAAAGCGAATTCCCGAAATTCCCACAGGATCGGGCGGAAACTATTATAGCATCATCAAGTTTATTTTCTTCAAGAGTCTTCATACGTTGATGCATCTACGATGGTCCTATAATCCTATAGGTATATGCTTCCAAATAATGTCAAAGATAAGATAGAAAGAGGTATCAGAAGGAAACAGGATTAATTATAATGTATATGGATGCTCGTAAATCATAATGTATGATAATGTATGCTAAGGAATACCGTCCGGGTAGTAAAAGTAGAAGAATTGCTTGATTGGCAATCTAATTTACTAGCCTTATTTTTAGTAGTTTGCGGTGGCGTCAGGAGCACATGCGTTAAACTTTATAACGGTCAAAGTATCGTGACCTCATGATCCTCAAGTCATGCGGCTCGAACTTTAACAACAAAAATCCACCCACATCCCAACCTAACACTATGGGTACTAAACAAGTTGACCTAATTCTTTTTGAAATTTTAAAATAACATAACTTCGCGCCTTTTATCCCCGAAGGGGTAGGCAGAGGTGTATATACACCCACATTTCGCCAGTTATGTTTAATGTCATAAGGGGCGAACCTATTGCCATCTACCGGGCACATTATTATGCAAGCGATAATTAGCATTTTGAAATTTTAAGTAATTTTAAAATCCCAATTTTCATAGTCATTTAAACTTATTTTAAATTGTCTTTCGTGATATATACCACGTACCTTTGTTTGGAGTTACCGATATTTAGGCACTGTTGCAAGCGCCATGTTCACGGATGCACAAACAAAACAAAGGTACGTGTTACACATCCCGAAAGACAATTTAAAATAAGACCCAATTTTCATTTTCGCATGTGTTGTCCTTAGAATCACAATGTAATTATTTGCAAAACTAAGTTGCTCTTAATTATACTAGTTAATGAGTAAAGCCTGATGTCGCAACATTGTTCTTATAGCATCATTATGTATGTCCCCATTTAGAATACATAGTTTACCAGAATAGTATGGTAGTTAGTAAAGACGGACACGTAATTAAGGAAGGTTTATGCCAAATATTTCGAAAATAAATTTAATCACCATCGTCCTAGTACTATCCCGGCTGCATCTAAGAGCCTTTAAGCCCGAGGTCTGTTAACTCGTGTTTCTAGATTTAACGGAATATTAGTTTTACCACCGTGCCACAGCCGTCTGACCGCCAATCCAAAGCAAGCGATATTACATGGCTTCGCACAGCGTCAAAATATTCTGTCGAGTACTGACTTCCAACGACTATCAAAGAGCTCCATGACAGCTGGAACCGACGGATTAAAATGCTTCGCAGAGACATGTGGCAAACGATAACTAACAGTTTAATAATAGTACCCGGCGTGTGATTAGTCCCTGCTATCGTTTGCATGGCAATGTCCACTAGGCTATCGTAGCGCCAATATAATTATAATATAATTATCGCAAAAAATGATCTAAATAGAAAATTGTTTAAGGAAATTTCAATGTTTTTGAAAGATGAATCTTGCGTTATCCACACTATAAAAAAGACGAATTAAAGCCACTTGCCATTTATCTTTAGTAGGTTTAAGAGAGCGACTTGTATAAAGAACTTGTTTCTAAGTTTTTTACAGTTTTGTAGGCGTGATCAGAATGCTGGTGCCTAGTTTGCGGAGATTCCGCGTAGACCGACGTTCACGAAACGATTGACAACTATTATTTAGGCCTTTACTTTTACAGTATCATAAAAAGGAAGGAATAGAACAATTTAACCAGTGTCGTCTTCTAAAGCAAATAATCCCAATACAATGTATACAAATTACTGTAATACAAATTAATCTCAAGCGTACATATATTCCTGAAAGCCCTAATTATGTGACGTCCCAGTAATAAAACGCGTTAAATTGACACGCGAAGATTAGTCAATGCATAATAACCACATAAAACGTACTGGGAGTTATAAAATATGATAACAAAACAATGTTTATGTTCACAAAACGTTACCTACGTGTTTATGGTTTCACAGTGCTTTAATGTTTACTCGCACAGTCGAGGTAGTTATATTTCTAACCCATTAGTGTAGCAGAGCCTTAAGCTAGTTATATGCCTAACCCATCATTGTTGCGGAGCCTTAAGCTCTCACGCTGCGGTAGAGCCAAACGCAGCACTTTTCTTATCAGTCGGCCCACCCGGGCGACTTGTTATTGTAACCGTAGTTCGTAAGATAGTTTTAAGTTTCCATTGCATTAGAATTGATTAATGAATATGTTTTAAGTCTTAGTCTTACATCAAACTCTGTGAGCTCGGGTCGTAAATAATAAAATCTTATTTCGATTCTTTAAATATTAATTTTTATTTCTATTTTTAAAAACACAATTCGTCGCTCCCGAAATCTAACTGGCGCAGCCGGTAGGATTGCTGGTTGTTGCCTTCGCGGAAGTTTCGCGTGTGTAAAGCTGTGAAAAATGGAAAACTCACGTAGGAAAGTGTTTCGCGAGTGGTGACTATACATAGAGTTGTTCATACTTAACATCAGTACGGCACTCTATCAAGGCAATCCTCGAACCAAATAAATAAGTTAGATATCGCGTAAAATAACGCAGGTGAGCAGAGATGGTGCTAGTTTATAAGGCGGTTGGACAGTGAGTACCCTTCTACTTCCTCCCCAATTTCCCAGCACATTTTTGTTAATAGAATTTTAACTGTGTGTATTCTTGTGTTGATAAAATTTTAACATTGTCTTTTTCTAGTGTGATTTTATTTTATAGAATCTGAAAAATCATATGAAAATTTTTCACATATTATAAAATTTCATAGTGAAAATATAGAAATTAAATAATTAGCAAGTAATATTATAGTGAATAATATCTTTAATATATTAAAGTAGTAATATTCTACTTTTTCTTTAATAAGTTTTTCATATGATTAAGAATTTAACCTTGCAATTTTAAACTCAAATTGCTTTTAATTTTGATTTTTCATTAATTTTTTTTGTAATTAACTTTAACGTGTACTTTTATACTTACTTTACTTTAAAATTTATTTCAATATAAACAAAAATGAATCAAGGTCAAATTCCTTTATCTACGGCGGAGGCGGCGGCAGCTGTGCCTGCTCGCTCCCCCTCACTAATATCGATGTCTCAACCGGAGACAGCGATACCACGAGATGTGTTAAGATTAATTCCTGAATATAGCGGCGAAACTAACTTACTTAGTTTATTTTTACGAAAGTGCAAATTTGTTATCGAAAGGTATCAAGGAACCGTAGAGCGGAATGAATTTTTAATGCAAATAATTACCAGTAAATTAAAAGGGAAAGCGGCAGCCCTTATAAGTGAAAGAGGCGACTTTGATACTTATAATGAATTAGAATCTTTGTTGATTCAACATTTTGGCGATCCCAGGAGTGAGGAGTGCGTAGCGATAGAGTTGGAAACCCTAAAAATTAAATATAATGAGTCATATTTAGAATTTTGCAGTCGTGTACAGGATATTCGTGCGATATTAATGTCAAAAGTTAATCAGAATAGCTCTTTATCATTAAGAGAAGCTAAGCGTGTAATTTATAATAATACTTCGCTTAATGTTTTCTTGTATAATTTACCAGAACATATGGTACGGATTGTTCGAATTAAAAAGCCGGATTCATTAGAAGAGGCGTTAAAGCATGTCCTTGAAGAGGTTAACTTTCAGGAACAATATAATTTACGCAGTAAGATGTTGCAACACCGTCCGCAAAGTTCGTTATTACCATCACGCGATAAAGGCCCTGTTTTTAATTCAACAAATCCGAAACCTATTTTAACACAGCCTCCATTGCAATATAATAATAATTTCAGGTCTCTCTCAAATCAACTTCAATTTAAATTCGGCATACCTAATCAAAATTTCGTACGCCCAAATATGCCAAATCAGCAGAATGGTTTCCGACCTCCATTGAATCAGTTTGGATACAGGCCTCCGGTTCAATTTGGGTATAGACCACCTGTCTTTGGCCCCAAACAACTTCAACAATTTGGCTATAGACCCCAGGTAGGACAGTCAGGTTACAGACACCCTCAACCTTCAGGCTACCAGCCACCCAAGACTCTCTTGAACGATCGCGACGCGACCATGAGAACAGCCCCAGCATCGACAAAACCACAACAAGGTTTTCTTGTAAATGAGCTTTATTCTGGTGACGATCAACTATATTATAATCCAAACGATGCTTACAATGATTATACTTATTTTCAAATAAATTCGATCCAATTACACCAGAAATGATAGAGCTTAATTATGACGCTAACTTAAGACATCCTTATATATATATCCCCGATATAGAGGGTAAATTTATGTTGGATACAGGAAGCAGGAGGTCATTCATAAGCCCCGAAAAAGCTGAAGAATATTTCGCTGAATTAAAACTATATGAACCATTTACAGTCACGAGTACACATGCTTCTAGTATTCATCATGAAGTGGCTAACATTCCTCTTTTCTCGATTTTCAACGATAGTGGCTACCATAAATTTTACATCTATAATGTTGACAGTAGGTATGATGGACTGATTGGAATGGACCTTATGTCTCGACTTAGCGCTGACATATGCTTAAAGGACAAGATACTAAAAACAAACGGAGTTAACATCCCCGTAGTATATAACGCTGACCTTGAATTTCAGCTAGATCCGCGCACGGAATATCTAGTTAGACTTCCTGTAAATCAGAAAGATGGCCTCGCAATTTTAGATTACAAGCAGTTTCGGGATGGTGTCCGAATGCCAGCTGCAATAATTAAATGCGAAAACTATTTTGCCTCCACTGTCATACAGAACACAACTGACCTTGGAATGAAATTGACCATCACAGCCCCTTTCAAGGTTACCGAATTCCACAATGATGAGTGTATAGTAAATACCACAACTGACTTGACAGACGTTGAGATTGACTCACTATTGACAGACAATTTATCGAAATTACGACTAGACCACTTAAACCACGAGGAACGTGACGCAATAAATAAATTATGCAAAGAATATAAGGATATATTTTACTGTGAAGAGTTGCCCTTGACCTTTACAAATCAGGTAAAACATCATATTAGGACCACAAATGAAGACCCAATTTATATTAAACCATACAGACAAGCACCAGCGCAAGCTGAGGAAATCAAACTTCAGGTCGAAAAGCTCCTCAAGGACAATGTGATTCAGGAATCACATTCGCCATGGATTGCCCCTGTACATTTGGTTCCCAAAAAGGCAGATGCTTCCGGTAAGGTGAAATATAGAATGGTTATAGACTATCGCCGACTCAACGACATAACGATTGACGATAAGTACCCGCTTCCCAACATATGTGACTTGTTTGACAAACTTGGTAAAAGCAATTATTTTACAACGTTAGATTTAGCTTCCGGTTTCCACCAAATTGAAATTTTTGACACTGAAAAAACAGCTTTCTCGACCCAAAATGGTCATTACGAATTTCACCGCATGCCATTTGGCCTAAAAACAGCACCGGCGACTTTCCAACGCACGATGGATAACGTGCTAAGAGGCTTGCAAGGCATACATTGCCTAGTATATTTAGATGACATTCTTATATTTTCAAATGGACTACTAGAGCATATTAAAAAGTTACGTGCCGTGTTCGACAGACTTCGTGAAACGAATCTGAAGATCCAATTGGATAAGTCCGAGTTTTTACGTAGGGAAGTGCAGTACTTAGGACATACACTGACTAAAGACGGACTTCGACCTAACAATGACAAAATACAAGCAGGTCTCAAATACCCCATGCCACAGACACAGACGGAAATAAAACGATTCCTAGGCTTCGTGGGTTATTATAGACGGTTTATCAAAGACTTTTCCAAAATTACGCAGCCATTGACAGCTTGCCTTAAAAAAGGTAAGAGAGTAGTCATCGATCAAAAGTATATTGAATCTTTCGAAAAATGTAAAGAACTTCTTATTAATGCTCCAATCTTACAATACCCTGACATGACTAAACCGTTTGTATTAACAACCGACGCGTCCGAAGTAGCAATTGGCGCTGTATTATCACAAGGCCCTATAGGCGGTGACAAGCCGATAGCCTATGCCAGCAGGACCTTGACGGATACCGAAAAAAGATATAGTACTATAGAACGCGAGTTGTTAGCAATCGTATGGGCCACGAAACATTTTCGACCGTATTTATATGGACATAAATTTGACATTTACACTGACCACAGACCGTTAGTTTGGCTATACCAACTTAAAGAACCTAATAGCAAGTTAACACGTTGGCGTTTGCGCTTGCAAGAATACGACTTTTGTGTCAAATATAAAAATGGGAAACAGAACGTGAACGCAGACGCGTTATCTTGCATTAAACTTAACGCATTAGGAGCCGGCGAACCCGATGATAGTTCAATGATCGTTAACGTAGACGAGAAAGAAAAAAGACTTTAAAGCTATTTGGAAGACGTGACTAAACATATTACTGACATTTCAAAACGACGAAGTACTGACGACTCTAAGACTATTTCAATATCTGACTCCGAAAGAACGGCGACAGCTAGTCCTATAACGATTTCAGACATAGATACGGTTGAACAACCACCTAATTATCCTATACCATCTGAATCTACTTCTACTCAAACAATTCATTCCGCTAAAGATCTTGAATCTCACGGAATACCTATCCTAAACGAAGCAATAGATACAAAGCCAAACCAGATACTTATTTTTAGCTGGTTCCGTAATGAAACCCAGGTGAGAGATATATCTAGGGACAAACAAAAAGTGTTGGAGGTATTTTTGCCCCTACACAACCTTGAACTTATAAAATATTTTTTAAAGAATTACATAAAACCGAAAACTAAATACTTCATTTACTTTGAGAATCCTGAACATAGAAAAGATTTCAGTAATATTATTGTTTCGTTATTTAACTTTTACGAATGTACTGAGCGTGTGGTTTATATTGAGGATGAACAGGAACAAAGAGCTATTGTGGTTAAGCTACATGAAGGCAAGACTTGCCACCGTGGTATTACAGAAACTATCAAACGAATCCGACGTACTTATTATTGGCCAAATATGAACGAAACCGTTTCCGCCATCACAAATTCCTGTGAACAATGTAAAACTTCCAAATACGATAGAAAACCTATCAAACCGGCTCTCCAACTAACACAGACGCAAAATGCACCATTTCAAGAAATCTTTATCGATTTGTTTACGATAGAATCCAAATACTATTTGACCTTAATAGACGCATTCAGTAAATTGGGACAAGCCATAGAAATTCCTTCACGGTCAACACCAGAAGTGGTTAGAGCACTTATGAAATGCTTCTCTTTTTACGGCATTCCTCAGAAAATAAGTTCAGATCCTGGAACTGAGTTCAACAACGAGTTGTTAAAAGAACTGACAGATTTATATAAAATTAAATTACACATAGGTACACCCAATAACCCGAACTCTATGGGATTGATAGAACGTTTTCACTCCACAATAATAGAACTGTACCGATTGGCTAAATATGACAGAAAATTTACAGATGCAGCATCTGTAATGACATATTCCGTTATGGCTTACAATAATACTATACACAGCGCTACAGATTTATCACCATTCGAAGTTGTATTTGGTCACACTGAATTAAATTCCACATTTGACTCTGATTTTGACAAAGCCTACAAACAACAATTAATTAAAGACCATAAGAAAAGAACCCAATCACTTTATAAATATCTTTCAGAAAAGTTAAAAACCCAAAAAGAAAACATTAAAAATAAGCGAGGCGGCGAATCAGGACCAGCATTAGAATCAGGACAAACAATTTTTGCTAAAGCTGTTAACAAAAGACAAGCCAAAGATATGCCTAGGTTCCAAAAGGCTGTCGTAACTGGACAGATAGAACGCAATATTGTTCCAATAAAACTTAAAGGTAGGGATACAAAAATCCCAATTAAAAATGTAAAACGTCCTCCACAGGTGGTGTTTACTCCTGGTGATATGGACAACGACGAATCAGGCTCTTCCAAACCAGCATCCCCCAAACCAGGTCCTTCAAGCAGTAAAGATTAACCAAAACCCTGGTATTCTCCCGGTCAAGTTAGGTCAGGCGTTTATACAACATGACAAATGGTCAATAGTTAGAATATTCAACCTTACAGGCATCAGTACTGATCTTTCTTTCAATGTCCAAAAATATTCTGAATTCAGTAAAATGATATACCCGAATAAATCATACGCGGATGAGTTCATGAGCCTTAAAACACAAGTAGAATACATTCGAAATGAGACTCTAGAAAAATTACGAGAATTAATCCCTTTCAAAAGATACAAACGTGGGTTAATAAATCCTTTAGGCTCCATAATCAAAATTATAACAGGAAACCTTGACCATGAAGACGCAGTTAGGTATGACGACATAATTAGTAACATCCAAACCAGAGAACAAGCAATTTCTAATAAATTTACTGTGATATCTGAAATGTTGGATCACTTTCTGAACTCTACCAAAACAATCGATGAAAACAATAAGAAAATTAATGCACGCATAAAATTAATTGAAAATCTTGTTAAAGACCTTACTGGGAAAGAAAATCATTCCATCTATATGACCTTCGTATTTGGATTACTAAATCAATTTATAGTAAACTTTAGGACTATCTATATAAAACTAGTAAGTGAAATAGAAACAGCCTTAGCATTTAGTAAAGTGTCCGTTTTACATAAGTCTATTATTAATTCTGCTGAATTATTAGATTTGTTGAAACATATTGGCAAATATGATAACCTAATGTATTCTATAAATGAACAAAATTTAATGAATATAGGGGAATCATTGTCTGTAAAATCTTACTCTAAGCATAACGAAATAACGTTTATTATAGAAGTTCCACTTATTGATAATGCTACTTATAATTACTACAAATTGTACTCCCTTCCTATGTCAAACGATTCCAGTAACCAGACCTTTATTGTTATTCCTGAATTTCCTTACCTATTAGTAGAAGGTGTTCGATACCGCCCGATCGAGCAACCGTGCCAGGAGATTACAGCTAAAGAATATCTTTGCTCTGAAAATAAATTGGTTCAATATGCGGAAGAAACATGTATCGAACAACTCAAGAAGTATCACTATAACCCCTCACGCTATTCATCACGCCGGGTAGAGTCTGAAAACCTGAAAATCGAAAGAATTGCCCCAAATAGTTGGATAGTATATTCCAAATATTACAAACTCATATCTCAAACTTGTGACAATGACGATACAAAGGAGCGTATACGGGGAACATACATTATAACCATAGGGGAGCAATGCGATGTCACCATAGACACTATCCAAATCCAAAGGCGGCGTTCTTAGTCTCTACAGACGGGATATATGCCTACGCCCATCATTAACTTACCTGATTTACGGAAACAAACCTCAGACGCTGTAGATATGGAACCTGTAGACCTGAAAGGAGTTAAATTGGATGACATTCGACATCTGAACTACATACTGAAGAAAAGTGTAACCAGTGTAAAAAGTGAAACAAGTGAAACAAATAGTGTCGCCATTTACTCGTTGTACGCGATTGTCGTTTTACTGTCATTAGTCGTAATTCTGTATAAGTACTTTTCTGTAATAAAAGCAAAGGTTTGTAAGAAGCAGGATTGTCATTCAAAAGAAACTGAAAACAATCCGGCACACCTGGAGGAAAATAGAGTTAATCAGAGACCCTTATTATTAGTGGGTTAACTCCATTATTCTCAGTTTAAGTAATTTAATTGTAATCATATATACCCAGTATGTAACATCTTGTTCAAGGGACTTTACGAAGTTCTCGAAAAAACGCTGCTTTTCCGATAACTTCGGTCCAAGGGGGGAGGAGTTATATTCCTAACCCATTAGTGTAGCAGAGCCTTAAGCTAGTTATATGCCTAACCCATCATTGTTGCGGAGCCTTAAGCTCTCACGCTGCGGTAGAGCCAAACGCAGCACTTTTCTTATCAGTCGGCCCACCCGGGCGACTTGTTATTGTAACCGTAGTTCGTAAGATAGTTTTAAGTTTCCATTGTATTAGAATTGATTAATGAATATGTTTTAAGTCTTAGTCTTACATCAAACTCTGTGAGCTAGGGTCGTAAATAATAAAATCTTATTTCGATTCTTTAAATATTAATTTTTATTTCTATTTTTAAAAACACAATTCGTCGCTCCGGAAATCTAACTAGGTAGTTATTTTTTATTGACATTTCTGTTTATTTAATCTCGGAGCCAAGACTCGTAATCTCATGAATAGGAATTTGAACGTGCATTTTGAAAACAGTAGTAGCTGGATGTTTATGCGTGGACGTTTTGGAGAAATCATTACCACGACGTGGTAAATATTATGTTTGGTTGTAGGAATATTTGTTGCGCTTCTGAAGCTAATATCATTATATGGTGGAAAGGTTATAGCTTGTTTTGTTCGAAGTATGCGTCACGAAAGATGACGTCGATTATACAGACGTTAACAATCCGATCCGTTCGGTAGAATGTTATCTGAAAGCGTGCATAATGCACAAATGCACAAGTAGTACTATTTATTAGCTAATTAGTGTGACGTCATATTTTCCATGGTTAGTCATTGCCTGCTGGAGTATATGACGGTGCAACATATTTATTTAGAGTAGTGCCGGGGCCTTTTATTTGCGTTTCGTATCACCTTACTATTTTCGTTTGTTCTATTGCTCATTTTATTATTTCTATTCACAACCTCTCTTATAGGTTATGTCATATGGATGACCCCATGAGCCAATCTGAAGTAACTAAAGAGAGGTCAGAAGACAATTTTTGTATTCCGATGTTTTAGGTTAGGTACACCTATAATAAGACAATCCCGGCCCACTGGCTAACAAATATGGAACAACAATGTATAATGTAATGCAAAGACATGCTGTTTTAGGCAAACGTTATGTAATTTTAGTAGGATATTTAGGGCCGGGTATGGCGTGGGTTTTTTATTACTTACGGTAGTAGCAAACGAAAAAGAGCCACCTGGTTGTTTTATCTCTGTACTCGGAGCAATGTTTTGGAAACACATTTATGACGCTGCTACTTCGGGGAAGATATGAGAGACAAGAATCGGGCTGATGACTGAGAAAGGAAGTTCATTAGGGCTCCAATGCTCACTCATGGAACGTGACGTATAAGACACATCATGAAGTTAGGTATAGGAAACGTAAAAGAGGCAAAAACCCTAAAAAAACATTGAAGCTTTTAACAGTCGGCGTAATAACCGATTTTTTGGCAGATACCTATATACCTATGGTGCATTAATGCTGCACATGGCACGTGACAAGCTAAGAGTCAATTGCGGCGATGAGGGTGGCACGGGCGCTTTATGCTGTGAAAATTCGAGTAAAGTGCCACTAAAATAAGCATATGTTACCGCGAAATTAATTCAGTCATTTAATGCGATTTTTATACGGAGATCAAACGCATTGTTGCCAAAAAGCGATGCATGCATAAAATGTGATTGTTTGATTTTCGAGGTCTATTTAATCTTTATTCTATAAAGTGTTGCAGAGCCAGTAGGTACCAACTATACTCGAATAGGTACAGTTTATAAATTCATATTAAATACAAAAGTTTAGTTGTTTTAAATTTATTTGTATGACAGTGCATATTCAGAGTTGGTGACAGTGGCAATTATGGCAATTTCAAACAAGACGGCTGATTGCAATTGGACTACTGTCGTATGATGATCGGCATTAACTCGTGCGCCAAACTGAAGCAACGGTCCGGTTATGGTTTTGAGCACAAAAAGATTTTAACACGATGTTAAGTCGAGCACATTGGCGTAAAAGCAGCCACAGTAGTCTGATAGCAAACTGCAAACCGGCCTAAAGATGGGATGGGAACTCTGTGTGAAATTGCGAGTGCTATCCTTAACTCAACATCAACCAGCGTGATGCACGTTGTTTATTTTGGTTTGGTTTGTCCTCTCGTACTCAGGAATGCACATATTGATATGCGTCGCACACCCGTATGTACGTGAACGTAGATCGTAGTCTGTGAAACAACAAAGGTTCGTTACCTTTAGAACCTTGATAACTTGAGTTTTCCTATGAATCATCGATGGTAATCATATAGAACTTTGACGAATAATCTATAACATATCTTGTACCGAGGATGCTATTTACGAGTTGACTTGTAGAAACATAGTTTTTATTTAAGATGCATAAATCTCGTCAGAAAACTCAACATCAAACCCTGTACCAATCGGTCTGGCCATAGAGGTACAGTAGGCCAAATCGTTCTATTGACTCTCAGTGCTCACAGTGAAGTAAGTTAAGAGAGGCTCAAGCGCATTAGTGGAATACGAAACGTTGAAGAGATACCTACAATTAAGTTATTGGCTTAAACAAATGTTTTTTTATTGATCGCCTGAAAATTGTTTTTTGTTAGGTAATTCAAAATGCCGGTCAATCAAGTATGCCGTACGGTATAAGTTCTACTTTGGTGTTTGCGTTTTGAAACACAAGCGACCTATTAGAATCGTTATTTAAACTGTAGGCGGCAGTCAGTCAGCTACAAATCACATTAATTTCTTCTTCCAAACATTTTCTTCATTTATTACCAGGGCGAGCTAGAAAAACAGATTCTCTAACCCACATTTTAAATAAATGAAGCAGATTCAGTTAAGACTTTCATAACACAATTAATCCTTATTAAAATGTTTAGAGATAACTTTTTTGAAGCTGAAAGGTGTTTTACGCTATATTGTTTACTTCTGTATTGAATTTTTTACATTTCTATAAAACCTAGATGACAACATGAAATAAATATTTCTATTTAATATTTATAACATTATAACACATAAAACATTTATAGGTTATTACAGACTTTTTGTTGTCTCCATAGGTATGTTTTCGGCAATCGGGAGTTTGATGACGTGCGTGTACCTTGTTGTTATGGATTACCTTATTTATATATTTAGGTACATATGATATATCGATGAATTAAATCTCATTCTTTCTGAAACATTTCATGCAATGTTTTTTAGAAGTGGTTAGGTACGTCTATAATCCAAGAATTAATAAACGACAACCAATGTACTGGTGTAATCGCCGCATCTGTATTTGGGAATACCAATTATACTCCTCAGTTATTATTATATTATAATAAGCACGTAGCTGAACCAACAGATATCATCTTGTCGTAAGGCCACAGTGAAAAGCCCACATAAACTTAACATTATCGGGTGCTTCTTTGAATTTCCCTGATTTCCATTCTTGTAAACCGATCCAGTATTGAATAGAACGTCACTTAAATAAATTCACCTCGCTACAGCTAATTTCAAGTGCTTTGCCTCACAGAAAGATCAGAAAGTTTGATAGCTATATTAAAATAGTTACAAAACGAGGAATAAGTTCCAAAACCTCTACCAATATTATTTTGTGCAAATTAAGTTAAAATATTGCAATAAAAACTAAAGCGGTCGAACGAAATATAACTTCTGTACTGATTGCAAATTATATCTTCAGAGATTATATAATATAATATCTAAGCGGATACTTGAATCATCAAGTTTCCGCTTAAATACTAATTCAGTTCCAGTCGCAGTTCCAAAAAAAAAACTACTAGTTTAAATTAAAACGAAGCTTATAACTTACATATTAATATGCTACCTTTTACTTATTACTATTCTCCTTATTAGCTGCCAACCCATTATAATATATGGTACCCAGTCTAATTATTCTTGAAACTTGTATTCGTTTTACTTAGATGCTGCATTAAATACATGCCTTTCTTAAACGTTTCGTCTAAGAATTATACTAGAAGTAGTTAATATATATTATTTTATTTATTTATAGTCTCATGCCTGTATCCCCGAAGGGGTAGGCAGAGGTGTAAATATTACACTCACATTTCGCCTTGAATTTTTAGGGGGCGAGCCTATTGCCGTTACCGGGCACATCACCAGACTCCGGGCTAGTACTGACTACTGAGTATTCGGAAAAACCCAGTAACACTTTTGCTCGACCCGGGAATCGAACCCGGGACCGCCGATCAGCAATCGCATACGCTATCCACTGGACCACGGAGGCAGTCAATAATAATAGGTAATAATAACTCAGAAATTAATGTTGTACTAAACAACTCAAAGCGTGCCTAATATTCTGAAAGATACCACAGGCTATAGGTATTGCTATATGTAATTGAAAATAAACACACATTTCTACTCTTGTAGCTCCTATATGTACATAAGTACTAAGTAGTTGTACCAAATTACAACCTATCGCTTGTATGCTCATAGTTTGATGTTATCATGTTACCAATTGGCAATTTCTGTGAAATTGGTTAAGTTTTGTACAGTATCATAATATTTCTCTTTTGCTAAGGTTATAACTATATACTGAAATTTTTACGACAATAATGAATTAAAGTTTACTAATTACTTTTAACTTTAATATTATAATTTTAATTTAAATCATTGATTTTCTCCACAACTACTCGCGACTGAATTGTAAAATGGCGGGATCACAGGTGAAAGTATAGCAAAAGTCATTAAACAAGTATAAGTACGTTCACTTTTATACCATACATGTATATTTAGAATGTATAGATTACAAAAGCCTTCCCGAAAATAGAACAGCGTAAAGCTGATCTCTTACGACCCACTGACAGTAAGCTTTGTTGATCCGCAAAGTTTTCGTTTAGGATGACCTCTGATTAAACATGTCTGGTAGAATGTTACAGTCATTGCGTTTACAACACGGCCGAAATGTTTACTGTTGATCGTAACATAAAGATAGCTATTGGCTGAAAGCGGATGAGTTTAATGTACGGTTGAAACCCTTCCCAGTAAATCCACATAAAGGTACCTACGTCCTACCTATTTCTAGTCCGTTCACCTCAGTTACAGTTCCCTATCACGAATCCCATAGCGACTATAAATTGGTCTACGCTACGGATTTTTCCATACACGTGTTCAAGTAGAATTGATAAAATCCATCTTGTATGAAGAATTATATCTATATTATAATAGCGACTTAATGCTGTAATTTCTGGGAAATACTGCCTATTTGTGAGTCCATAAAAATGTTTGATGTGCGCACATTTTGCTAAAAGATTTTAGAGTATTGAGTCTAGGTAGTACTGGCAGTATGCTGATTCGAGACATCAAGAACATCTGTTCTAGACGTCTGTAGAAAGCTTTAGACCAGACATTGTCGGTCGTTCGCATTTCTGACCTCGAGAAGAAAAATAAACCGTGAAATAAGTTTGAATTTCGTCAGTTTGCTAACTCGGCTTCCAAACTTGTTTTGAATAATAGTGTAGAGCACCAAATCAAATAGAGGTCGATCTTTGTTTAACGTTTTGTATCAGTTGTTCTAAAGTTCTGGGCGATTAACTATTCTGAAGTTAAATGTAATTTGCTAAAACAAAGGAAACTAGCCTTGTTTGATTCAATAGAAGGACTTACATAATGCTAAATAAATCTTGTAGGTACCTACAGTGTTATTTATTTTGTTAATAACAACAGACGTCCAAATAAAACATCTAATATTTTATTAAATCTACATGACATACAGGAAGTGTGTGTGTGTTGGGATTACGCTATGGAATGGAACAAAAGGTCTGATGCGCAGAGAGGTGTGTACCTATTTAGATTATAAGCGATGCTTTTAAAATTAATTAATGTTATGGACGATGTATTTTACAAAAATAAATGACAATACTAAGCGTGAAGTAAATTGGAGACAACATGATATAAGCACTTATAATGTAGTTATAATGTGCAGTCTAGTACCTAACAGACTCCATAGTATGTATAGTTCAGCATAAGCTTTAGTATTGCATCATAAAAAGTTTCATATCAAATGCCTATAATGGTGTAGGTAAGTTATATGCTAAACCTATACTTTAGAAATACTTCTAACAGCTGTTACCTATAACACCGTACTTGCTCGACTGTGTTTGATTTCCCGATTCCGGTGAAAGAACTTTAGGAACATTCCCAAAGTGCCAGGAATAGATATCCTATAAGTCTTTGTACACACAGAAGAAAGTTACTCAACTACTAACAGAGTGTAGGTTGGAGTTTGGTATTACCTAAATACTTTGTTCACTCGGGAAGATTGAAAGTATGTTGATATCACTAATATCCGAAATGTGGCACCACAGAAATGAATAGTAATAGAATGGTGAATGTCACGTCATCGCGTACATTTCGCGCGTGCCACATTTCAGCAAGCCCCGCCCACAGTGACGTATAGGTAGTGAGGGGACACTAAGGAATTATTATCGGTGTGTTGAGAGCTGTGGAAAATGAAATTATGTTATTGTTTATATAAAATGTTTTATTATGAATAGTTTGGTTAAAGTATACTGTTATAAAAATAAAACGTATTTATTTAGTTAAAAATCTGTATTGAAATCTTACGAAACTTTTGACTATATTATAGAATATCTATACTAATATAACAACTAATATAACAAAGCGGAAGAGTTTGTTTGTTTGTTTGAACGCGCTAATCTCAGGAACTAGCGGACGGATCTGAAAAAATATTTTTGTATACGATAGCCTAGTTATTCCGAAAGGCTATAGGCTATATAACATAACGCTTCGACCCTTTGTGGCCAAGCAAAAGGCTAAAAGATAATGTCGGCTAATCTCAGGAACTAGCAGTCGGATTTTAAAAATTGTTATTGCCTATGATAGCCCAATTATTCCGAAAGGCTATAGGCTATATAAAATTACGCCACAATTTTAGGGGCCAGACAAAAATAATAAAATGGTCAAACGAGAAGGGGGACGGTTGGGTCAAAGGCAAAAAAATGGCATAACGAATAGATACAATCTATATGGGTATCGTTTTCGAGATTTTCGCGACGCTGATGAAATAATATGAAATTTATTTAGAGATCCAAGATGGTGGACGGGATATCAAAGATAGCGAATGAGAAAATTTAAAAAATCGATATGGGTATCGCCTTCGATATTTTAAGGGGTGGGGAATCGAAATATAACATCTATTTCGTGATCAAAGATGACGGATGGGAAACTAAAGATGGCGGACGGGATTTTTTTAAAAGTCGATATGGGTATCGTCTCCGATATTTTAACGAATGGGAAATTCAAAAACACCATCTATTTCGTGATCAAAGTTGGTGGCAGGGATTTTTTTTTAAATCAATATGGGTATCGTCTCCGATGATTTAAGGGGTGGAGAATCCAAATACAACATCTATTTCGTGATCAAAGATGATGGATGGGATTTTTTTTTAAATCAATATGGGTATCGTCTCCGATGTTTAAAAGGATGGGGAATTCAACAACACCATCTATTTCGTGATCAAAGATGTCCCGTCCGCCGTCTTGGATTCCCAAATAGATGTCATTTTCGTGACCAGAATCCATAAAAACCCCAAAAATTATACCCAGATTAATTTTACTAAACATGTCCCGTCCGCCGTCTTGGATTCCCAAATAGATGTCATTTTCGTGACCAGAATCCATAAAAACCCCGAAAATGATACCCATATTAATTTTATTAAAAATGTCCCGTCTGCCATCTTGGATTCCCAAATAGATGTCATTTTCGTAACCAGAATCCATAAAAACCCCGAAAATGATACCCATATTAATTTTATTAAAAATGTCCCGTCCGCCATTTTGGATTCTCAAATAGATGTCATTTTCGTGACCAGAATCCATAAAAATCCCGAAAATGATACCCATATTAATTTTATTAAAAATGTCCCGTCCGCCATCTTGGATTCCCAAATAGATGTCATTTTCGTGATCAGAAAGCATGAACATGATGCTTGCTTTCTATAAGAGAGAGAGAGAGAGAGAGACAGACAGAGAAACATGCGCACGCCGCACGGCTTACAATAGCTTACTTCAAAAAGTGTCGTTACAACTTTTCGTCTTAATTTTTTCCGTCTAGCCCCCTTTCGCAACGCGCGATAACGAATCCAATATTAACAAACGTATTGATATCGACATAATAATTAATTCGAATTAGTATTCATTTTATTTATCGATAAATTTAAAACGTAACCATAAACCGAACGTCAATTCCTAGCGCGCGCTGACCAATCACAGCTATTTATTTGACCCGTGGCCCCTGATTTGTTATTGTTTTTGGCATCTTGTGAATATCGCGTGTCTCGCCGTACATTGCGTGTTTATTTCATAAATATGTCAATAAGTATCGTATAATTCAAGCAATGGAAATTTAACATAACGAAGAAATGAACGATGATGTTCTTATTAGACAAACATGGTAAAAGTAGCCCACTTGGTTTGAATCTCAATAATCTTAAGTTTTACTCAATTGAAATACTTACTGGTGATATGAAATGCCTCCCTTTCCCATATTTTTTGCATCACTTTTATTTTTACAATTGAAAACTGCACAATATGGCATATTCGTAACGAATTTAATGATTTTTTACCTCATAAGCGCGCGAACGGGAGACGCGATTCATAATGAGAATGCGTTCGAAAACACATGCGCTATAGTGCAATAGTTTGGCACGCGCGCCACGCCCGTGTAACCATTCTATTACTATTTATTTCTGCGTGTGGCACATATTTCGAATATCAATGATATCAATAACTTGTAGGTCTAATTGGTTAGGAGTCCTGGTCAGGTTATTAGAGTATAATTAATTAATTTCTACACAGTTTCTTCTTTTTTCTTTCTATGACAGTTACCATAGATCTTGACGATGGGGAAGACAAACGGTCTTGTATACTTTCCGAGTCACAATCGGCTTTGTGATCAGTCAGTGTGAAACAGACGAACGCGTTTAAAATAGCGAATCGTAAAAATTGTGTGGTTGTCACTCTGCTACGGGAGCGATGAAGCGAGTTTCTAATTAATTTATGGGATTTAAATATAATGACCACTATAAAATTATTTGATACCCTAGTTCTTTAACCAAAAATATATACATAACACCAGAAAAAAAAGTCTAAAATTACAATAGTACTATAGTATTTTAGTCACGACTGCACTTCAAATTGTATTCGAACACCAAATGTAGTAAATGATCACCAAATAAGTAGGTCATGTTATGTATTCTTGTTACCCTTAATTATTAGGAGCCCTGCGAAGCAGGGCTCCATCAACTTTGTTTGTTATAGTAGGTGGTGTAACCAAATCCAATTTATGTGTTGGTATTTCATACAACAAGACATTAAAATGCTGGTTTAATTTTGGTGATCATTTACTAGTTTTGGGTTAACAATGATTTATTTGGAGTTATTTTGCTTAAATAGAATAGCGAAACTTTAAAACTTTAGTTATAATTTTACATTAAACTGGTTGCATATTAAAAAATCTTAACTTTCTCGAGCAAATTTCAAAAGATCAATAAACGAAATAACAAAATTTAATTGACCAAATGTTTTATTTAGATAAAATTTAGAATCCCAAGGTATGTGTCATCAAATGAACGACTGATCAAAAGTTGCTAGATGTAATTTTAAAAGGGATATTTTTAACAGCGTATCAAAAATGTTATGTAACACACTAAAGTGAGTTACGCCAAAAAACTTTATTATTTCACTAAAATACTGACTTGCACACTAATATACTATTTGTACACCAAATATGATGATCTTTTTACAAAATATCATTTGATATGAAAAGTTTCGTCCGCTTGGGAAACTTATCCACTTAGAAAACTTAATAGGTTATGTTAGGTTCTCTTGTGACCCTGCTCACAAAAATAGGAGCCCTGCGAAGCAGGGCTCCGTCAACTTAGCTTAGTGGTGCAATTAGTATTTTTGGTGGAAAATTAGTATTTTTGACTAACAGTTAAATACAACCCATTTTAAAATATCAAATCATAACTAAACAAATTTTATAATCACAAATGATTTCTAATTAAGAATTACTAATTTAAATGTAGGTATACTTATATTTGAACTACATCATTAATTTTTAATTCACATTAATTTGTCCAAAAATTATGATTAAAATACAAATAGACGACTTGGCGACGCCCATGGGTTTGACTGTAATTCCAGTAACTAAATAGGCTATGTTAGGTTCTCTTTTGACTCTTAATCCGAAAATAGGAGCCCTGCGAAGCAGGGCTTCGTCAACTTCAGTTTATTAAACTAGTTTGAAGAATGTGGCCTAAGTTGACGGCGCCCTGCTTAGCAGGGCTCCTATTTTTGGGTTAAGGGTCAAAAGAGAACCTTACATAACCTATTTATTTAGTTCGTCGCACCTAACCCTAGGCACTAGCACGAGGGATTTTGTACTTAAACGATTTGGTCAATAGTGTAATAAATAATATAAACATTGATATTACAGACTTTGGTCAGCTGAACTTTTGATCAAATGACCATCATTATTTTAAACTTTGTTGATTTGTACGTTGTTCTTTTGAAATTTGCTCAGAAAAGTTTTGATTTTCTAATACCCGCATTAAAATGCGGGTTTTATTTTGGTGATCATTTACTATTTTTGTCTGTTATACTTATGTTACTATATCTGGTGGTAAGTTAAGCATAAGCCTAATTATGTAGCAACATACGTCATTTATCATCGTGTTTAAAATTCACGCCATCTTTTTTAATTATCTGTTTAGCCAAACAACGAATAAATGTTAGTGTACTTTTAAATTGCCTGAAAACCTAATTGTTTACATTCACATTTTTACATTCCCTTTTCTAATTCACAATTTATCAACTTTCTGCCATGGCTGTGAATGGGTTCATTCTCCGAATGAAATGGGTTTACACCGTAAACTTTTGTGTAGTGACATGCTTGGTGATAAGAGTGAAATGTATCTTTTTTTTAAAATTAAATCGTGTGACATTTCTATGGATATAAGATTCATGTAAGATTTGCGTTTCGGTATTTGGTAAGTATTTTCAATGCTTAGGACCATAATTATATAATTACTAATTTGTAGATTTACTATGGTGATTATGTTGGCAGCGAAAGACTGTAAAAAGCTAATATTATAATTCTAAATCCTAATGCATGGTATTGATTCTTTCTGTGCTGTTCGTAAGATGAAACCGAACAATTTGTAGTAAAACATACATAATATGATATGTAGGTATAATGGCAGTAAAGATAAGTAATATTGCTGAGATATTCTCAATGATCTTATCCTTTCCACATCCATTTAAATTATTGATTTATATACGAGTAGGTATAAGTATATAGGTTAAGGTATATGTAGATAACGCGGATGTTTCGTTGGCACAATTCTCACAGTTATGAGAACAAAACAAAACTAATTATAAGAAACGTGATGGATCTCGGGCCATTCGGCGAAATACCGATACTTACATCTGTTTAACAAGTTTCGATTAGGCGATCACGATATATTATGTACAACTTAACATAACCAATAGAATAGCAGATATTATTTGCAACTTGGGCTGGTGATTAATCGTATGTCCAAAAACGTATGTACCCTTATTGATAGCCAAGTTTGGGCTGCCGTGTGTTAGAAAAAGTTGCTTAAGTAAACTATATCTATACATGGTGCATGCATATCTTAGATTCGGTACTGAAGATTTAAGTACGCTTCCCATATACTGCATGTTTGAACTATGTAGGTATACATAACGCTCACCTAGCAGTATAATGGCACATTTACAAAAAAGCGAAATTGAGTTTTTACGGCCTAAGTGTTTAAAAGTGTATAATTTATAAAGCGGTAAAACGGCACGGTGTTAGTTTTCCTATTTGTTGAGAAAGGGCGTTAAGTGTCAATGTAGTACTTAGTACGTTCCCCCCGCTTCCGCGCATAACAACGGCTTATTTGTCAGTTGTGCCGGGCGAGGTGCAATCGCTTCTAAATCTGTCTTGGCGTAAATGGCAAATGTGACATTTTATTAACGTAGTAAGTTAGTAGACATCAATAATTTTCAAAACACATTTGGCAAAATGGCACATTTGACAAAGGAATGTGACATCGCTATCTTAATATATAAAATCCTTGCGTTACTGACTGACTGACAGACACGCTACAGCCGAAACTATTGGGCGCAGAAAGCTGAAACTTGGCATGTATGTTCCTTGGGGACCGTAGGGGTGCACTAAGAAGGGATTTCCCGAAATTCCCACGGGATCGGCCAAAACCGGTAAAGTAAAAAAAAAAATGCAGGCGTAGCTGCTGGCGTCCTCTAGTTTAACATAAACGCATCCAAGCGCAAGTCTAACTCACAGCTAACTACAGAGAGACAAAGCTTGCAATGCTTATAGTTTTGTTTACTGCTTAGTCAATTAATAAAGATACATAAAGGTAAAGTAAACTACCTTAAAATTTCGGAGCAGTAAGGTAAACCTTGATTTGGATCTGGATTTCACTATCGTACCTTTATCTAAACTTAAACTGCCAAGCTTTAAGTGCTTTTGCTTTTAGGACGGAGAGTAACTATCTCACCATAATAATAATGATGATAAAAAAATATGATTATTACCTACGTTTAAAATTAAGAGAAGATTCGTGATTATTCTTTATTTTGTTTATTATAGTTTATTGATGACTATTTCTTAACGTTTCACGAGCCAAATATAGATTACTAGAGGACGCCAGCAGCTACGCCTGCATTTTTTTTAATTTACCCGTTTTGGCCGATCCCGTGGGAATTTCGGAAAATCCCTTCTTAGTGCACCACTACGGTCCCCAAGGAACATACATGCCAAATTTCAGCTTCCTGCGCCCAATAGTTTCGGCTGTAGCGTGTCTGTCAGTCAGTCAGTCAGTAACGCAAGGATTTTATATATTAAGATTATAATATTTTAGTTAAACTTTTTATGTAAGTATATTTATTTGAATAAAATTACAAATACGAATATTAAAAAAATCTGAAAATTTCGGGAATCAAGAAAGTGACACAACATTACTATTTGAAAATGTATTTATTGCTTTTCGAAGTATTCTCCGCGAAATTTGACACATTTTTCCATACGATGGAACCAATAATTGAAGCAACCATTCCATTCGGGAGACCCCAAGTCTCCAAAATGGCCGTTTTGTAGGCGTCCACAGCTTCTTCAGGTGATGAAAATCTGTGTCCACGCAATTTATTCTTTATTTTAGGCAAAGTATAGAAATCATTAGGGCTTAGGTCGGGGCTGTACGGCGGATGGTCTAATAATTCTACTTTTTCTTGCTCTAAAAACTGTTTTGTTCTGTGCGCGGTATGAGAACTCGCATTGCCGTGATGGAGAATGATGCGGCGGTTGCAGTTCTCTTTACGGAATTCAGAAACGACCTGTGGCAAACAAATGCTAGCATACCATTTTGCATTAACCGTTCTTTGTCCCTCAAGAGGAATAGTCGTAACATAGCCGGTTTTGGAAACAAATGTGGCCACCATTTTTTTTGCAACACTCCGTGAACGAAAAATTGTTGTTGGCTTTAACTCATTTTGGAACACCCAAACTCGTGACTGGTTTTTTTTTTCGGGTTCGTACGCGTATATCCAGGATTCGTCACCTGATACGATGTTGTATACAGCATTTGAGGATCCTGCGTGGAATCTTTCGAGAGTTCTGACGCACCAAGTAACGCGAGCCGCTTTTTGCTCTTCACAGAGCGAATGCGGTATCCATCGGGAAAACAACTTTCTTACACCTAATTGTTCATGCAAGATTCTTTTTAATTGACTCATGCCAATGTCTAAAGTTGCCTGAATTTTGCGGTATGTCACATGTCGATCTTCCTCAATCAGCTTACGCGCAGCATCAACGTTTTCTTGGGTGACTGCAGTTTTTGGACGACCTTGACGGGGATCATCACTGAGCTTGACACGTCCACGTTGAAATTCAGCAAACCAGCGATAAATTGTGGTTTTGGATGGGGCTTCATCACCAAATGCAGAAATCATCCGATCAACACACTGTTTTTGTGTTAAACCACTCCGAAAGTCATAATAAATCATCGCTCTTGAATTTTCTCGAGTCAATTCCATTTTCTCAACGACTAAACAAGTTTGACAAAACCTTGTGACAAGACCGAGAATAAATAAATAATAATGTATTTAAATAAATAAATGGTATTCGATTTTTAAAACCAAGGAGTTTTCAATTAAAAAGATTTTAATATGACAGGAACAGTGGAAATATTCCATTCCCGATACTTTTAGTGCAGCCTATGTAGGTATGTTGATTTCAAATAAAAACTGTTGTTTTCAATTAAGCAAATCGCACACCTGGCAGTATAATGACACATCTACTTTTTTCTTATTTTACAGAAATGAGGGTCAAAGATTTTACAAGTGTTTGAAACGAAGTTATGACTTCATTTTACGTTATATCATGAATTTTATGGTTTTCGCAACTAGTATAGACCTTAATAGATACTCAGGGATAAAAAATTTCACTTCAGGTTTCCAGGAGTTGCTTCATAACAGTCAAAAAAGAAGAAGAGCCATGCAATTGTGCCGTTATACTTTTAACAACTTCCAAAAATTTCATATATGCCCCCAAAGCCATAATTAAACAGGATGTGAAAACCAAGAAATTAAGACATACATACATACATACATAGACTCACGCCTGTTTCCCCGAAGGGGTAGGCAGAGGCATATTAAACGCCCACTTTTCACCAGTGTTTTGATCCCACGTAATAGGTGGCGAGCCTATTGCCGCTTATCGGGATATTTTGTTTGCCAGAGCCTCGTCCGTTGATCGGCAGGTGCACCACTTGCAGGTGAGGTTGGCTTGGGACCCTAAGTTCTTGGTGGGAACCCTATGCACCCCCTAAGTTCTTGGTGGGAACCCTATGAAATTAAGACATTTGGTTAATAGAAAACAACAGTTTTTATTTGAAATCAACATACATAAAAAGTTTAACTAAAATATTATAATAACCTACATTTAGCTCGTGAAACGATAATAAATAGTCATCATCAAACTATAATAAATAAAATAAAGTATAATCACGAATCATCTCTTAATTTTATTGTAAACGTAGGTAATCTTAATATATAAAATCCTTGCGTTACTGACTGACTCTCAGACACGCTACAGCCGAAACTATTGGGTGCAGGAAGCTGAAATTTGGCATGTATGTTTCTTGGGGACCGTAGGGGTGCACTAAGAAGGGGTTTCCCGAAATTCCCACGGGATCGGCCAAAACGGGTAAATTAAAAAAAAATGCAGGCGTAGCTGCTCGCGTCCTCTAGTTATCATATATTTTTTAAATTATGGTGAGATAGTTACTCTCCGTTATAAAAACAAAAGCACTTAAAAGCTTGGCAGTTTAAGTTTAAATAAAGGTACGATAGTGAAATCCAGATACAAATCAAGGTTTACCTTACTGCTCCGAAATTTTAAGGAAGTTTACTTTACCTTTAAGTATCTTTATTAATTGACTAAAAAAGGCAGCGATAGCCTAGTAAAGATACCAATAGACTGCCATGCAGAGGGTATCGGGTTCGAATCCACGGCGCGCACCAATGACTTTTCGGAGTTATGTGCGTATTGAATTGTAAATTATCGCTTGTCCCGTGCCTCGGAGAGCACGTTAAGCCGTCGGTCCCGGTTGTCATGAAGATCTTTGACAATTGTTACAGGGCATCAGTACCTTCTAACTATACTAACACTAGTCTAAACCATGGAATATCGCTATCCCTTCGGGTTGCGGAGGGCAGACAGGCAGTCGCTCCGTGGAAAAGCTAATATTCAGCCAAATCCAGTTAGACTAGAAAGCGGAGCCCAGATTGAGACTGGGATAACGCTAGGAGGATGATCTTTATTAATTGACTAAGCAGTAAACAAAACTATAAGCATTGCAAGCTTTATCTCTCTGTAGTTAGCTGTGAGTTAGATTTGCGCATGGAATACTCGCGTTTAAGTAAAATAGCGATGTCACATTTGTCAAATGTGCCATTTCGCCAAATGTCTTTTGAATTTTTTTTGTATGTTTACTAACTTACTACGTTAATAAAATGTCACATTTGCCACTTACGCCAACACAGATTTAGAAGCGATTGCACCTCGCCCGGCACAACTGACAAATAAGCCGTTGTTATGCGCGGAAGCGGGAGGAACGTACTAATTACTACATTGACACTTAACGCCATTTCTCAACAAATAGGAAAACTAACAGCGTGCCGTTTTACCGCTTTATAAATTATACACTTTTAAACTCTTAGGCCGTAAAAACTCAATTTCGCTTTTTTTGTAAATGTGCCATTATACTGCTAGGTGAGCGAAATGTCTTTATTTCTTGGTTTTACATCCTGTTTAATTATGGCTTTGGGGGCATATATGACATTTTTGGAAGTTGTTAAAAGTATAACGGCACAAATGAATGGTTGTTCTTCTTTTTTGACTGTTATGAAGCAACTCCTGGAAACCTGAAGTGGATTTTTTTATCCCTAAGTATCTATTAAGGTCTATACTAGTTGCTAAAACCATAATATTTATTATATAACGTAAAATGAAGTCATAACTTCGTTTCAAACATTTGTAAAATCTTTGACCCTCATTTCTGTAAAATAAGAAAAATGTAGATGTGTCATTATACCGCTAGGTGTGCAATATATGGTTCCGTCTAAACTGTCACGAAACCATGATCGAACCCGATATCGGAAGGAAAGTGCAACGGCCGAAGGTTTTGATTTGACATGTTTTGGTAGAAGAGATTTGGACAGAAGTTGATAATGTAATATCTACACTGTGCTTTACAGTTGAAATACAATAAACATGTAATTCAGAAAATGATGTTGCATTATGAAGATGTTTACTGGACTTCTAGTAATTAACCTGTGACCACTGTTGCTTTAATTAGAGCGAAACGTCGAGAGCTCGAGGTATTCGTCACTTAAATGTGAACAAGACCTGTTGCTTTAGCTAAATAGACATGTTTAAAAAAATAATTACAGCGTGGTTTCTCTGTTTGGTGTTGAACATGTTGTGCTGTAGGTCTCCATAACTTAGAAGTAGAGAAAAGATAAATTTATAGACAGAGCAGGTATTTCAAAGGATAATTAGTAAAAATTATAAACAATATTTTAAAAGCAATCATATGAGAAATAAAAATGGAAATGTCGTAGGACGAGCGGTGGCGGGCTGTCCGATTTTGTTTGTGCATGTAGGTAATTAATTTGTTAAAATAGTATGGCTTTACAAATTAATTTATTTCACGTAATAATCCCGTCATAGGTAACGAATGTCCGGAGTTGTTGGTTAAAATAATTGGCATTAATATTAATTTTTTGCTGCTTACACGGATATTCGGCAGAAACATAATTAAATAGTTATTTTATGCTACAGCAAGATCGTATGAAAAAAAAAAGCTTTATGGGCAGCACTGCACTATTTTTATTTATATAACAACGATTCCTTTGGGAATAGGAACTGGAGGTGTGACATAGGTGAGGCGATGCTTTGTATCTATTACTACGCTAGCACAATTGGGTGATATGATGTTTATGAGCATGGATATCACATCGCACATCGCGTGTCGCGTAGTGACAGTATGAGATCTATCGATGTATTACTTCGTCGCCACACAGTTGAGTGATATGATGACGATGCTAGGAGCGTACTACGTGGCATGGACATAACAACGCCAACGCCTGTCGCACGTAGCGTAGTCGCAACAAGGTCATTGTCCGACTAAGAAATAAGTCTCTGATTGTAAACAAGATATAGATAAATACCTGATGCTTTGCCCTCATTTCCTTTACAATTCGTACTTCTATATCACTGTCACTCGATTCTTCATCACTATGCTTAGTTACGATATTTCTCCTACGATACGACATGATGTTAGAAATAATAAATGATACAATGTCACAGAGGATTTAATTCACTATCACAACACTATTGATTTAAGAACTCAATTCAACTGACTGCATCCGCCAATGTTACTAATATATTTAGTTGATTAACTAATGATCATTTGTTGTAAGTATTAATACATTTTTAATGGTTCATTGCGTTAGGTTTGACTAATTATAGGTTGGTAGACACATGTTGTAATGTCCGTGCTAAATAAATGTTGAGCATATTTTTAGCTTCTTCAAGTGAGAGGTGAGGTTATTTATGTCTTGTCTTTGTTATGTTGCTACGTGAAGCTTAAACTGATTGGATTATTATATTATGTGTATGCAGAATTGCTGGCAAACTGCTTAAATAACGCCTCAAGTAGGGTTATGGGCATTAAGGTTAAGCTTGTTTCTGCAGGGTATTATCTTACCCGTACATCCGAAGAAGCAAACACACATTCCTTGCCTTTGAACAAAGCATAAATATGTTTGAATTTATAGGAATGATAGTTGGAATGATCCTCCGGTCTGGAGTCCTGTCATTAGCTTTGTGTAAGCCCAGAAGGGCAAAAACACCAGAAGACAACAGGACACTCATTCTGCGTAAAAAGTAACACCAGCAGTTAACAATGTTCGTTTTTTTTTCAATAACTTCTACATTCAAGACAAAGGCAAAATGCCATCTCAGGCTTCCGTGAGTAGGTACAGTTCCTGTAAAGTAGCTGAAAAGTCGGATAGTAATAAAAATAAACAATGTCGTTTCTAGATCATTTGGTTTAAATGTAATGTCACTAAATCCAATATATCGCGATAAAGCCCGTAAATTATATTTCAATGTCAATATCTAGCATCAGATTAAAGAAAATAATTATATTTACACTGTCCTTATTTGAAGCTCTTCGGAAGAATGGGATGAATGTAAATTAATTAATTTTAAAACAAAAGCGACGTATTCGTTGGACGATTCTGAATTCTACATCGTTTTTAGTAAGACAATACGATTAACGAACATTTTATTTGCAAACTGTGAGTTTTGCCACAAAGAGATTTTAGCTGTTCCCGACAGGCAGTTACAATACATAGGGTATTCTGAGTATTTAGCACACAGTGATATTAACATTTCAATTTTCAAGGGTAGAATTTGGGTCAGTTTGAGAACTTCGGAGCTAACGATCCTCGGCTCGGTTTTATTACTACATCATATGCTGACCTGACCACTGACCCTCGGTGCCAGAGACAGAGATTTCGGTATTGGTTTTCTTTGAACAAAGAAGATTTTTATTAGGTACATTTTGACCGACGCGTACTGTTTATAGAATATGTTTAGAAATGTTGACGTTTAATTTTTATATATTGTTTTGCATAATTGAAGTTATAAATAAGAAATGTTATTGTTAAAGTTTGAATTGAGGCCAATATAGCACGAAATTTGTAGGCATAAATGAGAAATATATGTGTCCTATACATAGGGACTACACATTAGGAGCTTTGGATATATACAAAGGTACATTATGAATATAATTATATTACTAAAATTCCTTAACAATTTAACAAATGTTGATGACATTGTATACAAAATGGTTATATTTTATATAGCTGTTCGCTTCGATCAAAGATCGACGGCTGTTCTTCACTTCATTATCTCGACAACAGCACCACTTATTGGGTCAAATTATAACGTGCCTGAATGTAGCTTTACAAAGACCTCTATCTCCCACTGAAAGACCGATTAAAATGGGTTCATCCATTCCAGAGATCTCCAGAAAAGTAGAAAGACAGATAGACAAAAATAAATAAACACGTACTTGTATATGACTCGGTATCGTGTAACTAACTATATGCACTTGAAAAAACAGTAGGTTTTTGAAACACACAGACCGACAATAAAATTTATAGGTTCTACAGCTTCACAAACAATACCGATTGATAGCACTATTCGACTTAAATGATGCGGATGAAGTCGCTAGCATATCTATATATCTTCATAGCCTCACAAGAACAGATGAGCAGATGTGTCTTACCCATATTTCACCTAAACGCACCAGAGTACCTATTTATTCAGCATCTGTTACTTGGAATTACTATTATATCTCTTATATTGAAATCGTAAATAGCTCTTATCTTAAATTCTGGGAAAATAAAACATATATATTTCTCTTATATACCACTTGTATTTAATTTGGCCTCACTACGCGGAGGAAAACAGGCACAAATTAGACTACCGCCGCAGACTACAGCCGCAAAGTTTAATTTGTATATAACTTGGTTTTCGGTTTTGCACCCATCGTTTACTAGAATGTAATTCGTGTAGAACAAAATTAATAGCTTACTTGTTAATTTATAAGTATCTATTTATTAAATATAATCGTGGCAGATAAAGAGGGACAAGCACATATTAACTGACTTAAATAAGGGAGTCATCAATTCCAATCATATTAGTTATATAGTATTGTTTAAATTTAATAATATTGGAAAATGATGATCAATTTAGGCTTCTAAACACGTGTGCTAAATTTCGTAAGTATTTCGTATGTTTGCCATAAATTTATCGTATACTAAAAGTCATAGAAATATTAAATATATTAATAATAATAAACTCTTTATACAGCGGCGATAGCCCAGTGGTGTACGTAACGGACTGCCGAGACGATGGTCTCGGGTTCGGTCCTCAGGTTTCTACACCGGGCACACACCTCTGCCTTTTCCAAGTTATGTGTGCATTCAAAATGTTAATTTTCGCTCGCTTAATAATGTGCCCGGTAGGCTCGACCTGGGATTTACATTAGGATCGAAACATAACTAAACATACATCCATAGATATAGTAATTTGTATTTCTATAAATACACCTCTGCCTACCCCTTCAAGGATAAACGCTTGAAGTTATGCTATGTTTTATGGTTATGTAACTATTTATTTAAATAAGGTATATTCCAACTTAAGGAATTGTCCAAGATTTATTAATATTGCCTTACAACTGTATCGCAAATCAGGAGAGGCATATGCTATGTCCAACAGGGGACTAAAAAGACTGTATCATATGATGAATCTATACAGACATGTAGGAGTATAATCACACATAACGCAGATGAAACCGCTAAGCGATGGTAGTCGATGTATATGTAGATGTGGAATTGGTTTGTAATTAGTGCTAGACCTTGTCAATGACCGCACGAATCATAGCGTGAACGGTCAGCACTTCATACAAGCGTAATAATTATAATCTGGAGAGATTAATCCAGAGAAACACGGTGGTTTACTGGGCGGACCACGTTACTCGGTGCTATGATCAATTTCACCAATCACGGCTATGTATGTTATATGTTAACTAAGAATAAAATGCTATATCTTGGGACAACTTTTACACGGCCATCTAATTCCAAAATGTTAACAAATTGTTGCCATGTATATTACGAATGCTGCTGGTGCCTACTACATTATGTCGAACTCTATATATTTATACTAATATATTTATGATATGGCCCTATATGATTGGCGAAATTGATTGAGAATAAAGGTGAAATACCTCTTATAGGCCTCGATATTTCGGAGTATTTTGCTGCTTAAGCCAATAACGCTATTCGTGCGGTCAACTCGACATTATACAATAAACTTCGAAAGTGAAGTAAACTTATCCAAAGCAATCAATCGCGAATATTAAAGATTCGAATATTACGTATTCAATCTAATTTATAACCAATACTGACCTTTGTTTTGTTCTGATTGATTGCTGAAAATGTTATAGGTATAAAAGTTTCATATCACAAGAATAACCTTTGTATTAAGTTATTTGCCGCTGTATTTCTAAAATATTTTTATGTTTACGTACTTATTTAGTTACTTATTATTAATTTTCATTCATATTATGGTATCATATTTTATATGTTTGACTCAGCTGCCTAACGGTATGAAATGGATTGCATATTCTGTTTCTAGGCCTGTGTTGTAATATCGGGACAAGATAAAAGTGAATTTCGATATCTTTCGGTCGGTATCTCTCCGTTCATGTCGTACCTATTTGTCATACCATCGGACTATGAAATTAATAGTATAATATATAATATATGGTAATGCAGAATATACTTACCTACACTAAACTTATACACTTTATTATGTCCCGTGAAATTGACCGCCATAGCCAAAATTAGGTCTGTACAAAATTATTATAATATGTATCTTTCTCTGAATGTTGTGTACATTAACGTGAGCCATTGTTATTGTACTAAAGGTCAGAGTCCTTTGTTCGTCAACATTTCTCATAATTTTAAAACAATTAACAAAGGACTAAATGCGTTAATCTTTGGGGCGCTAGTTAACCCCTTAAATCATCCTTGGTATTTACGAAATGCTTGTCGGTTGTTTTTAATGTCCCGCTTTGTTGACATGCGTTTGAGACAATTATGCCGTTCCGTGCTTGCGTAATATTATAGAACATTATTGTAACAATAAATGGTTTATGTACAAGTGTAATTGATGACCTAGCGTTTATAATCTAATGTCAAGTTACCCACAGGTTATATGTATGTGTTTTACCTGTCCAATTATGCTTAGAGATAAATACACTATTTATCTCGAACTACGTAAGTGCTGTAAACCTACAATTTATTATAATTCTATAAATAACTCACACATTGTTCCAGAGTCAACACATATTTCTCTTTGCAAAACAAAACTCTTTTTGCAGAAATAATATCAGAACCAGCTCTTATTAAATTATATTTCAATACAGAAAGGCTTTAATATTTATTAAAGAGAGTATTGCTGTTTTCACTTAGATGTCACATAATTATATTTCTAGTAATAAAATCTGAAAGTTGAATAGACTATAAATAATCAATATTTACAGAGTGAATAGCTGCGATGAAGTTAAAAAAAAATTCGTTGCCTTTACAATAAAATAGTTAGATTTATTAAAGAGACCTGGCACGCAACTCTAACAATAGTGTCGAACGCTATTTTAGAGCCCTACATAAATAGAGTAAACAGGTACTAAGTGAAAACCCCAGCCATCTATAAATTACGTACTAAAGCTATGTGTTAGATAATAATTTTGAATGGAATGTTAGCTACGAATTAATGTATGACTATATTATTAAGAGCTTAGCGACGGGTGTGGTCAATCGTTACATTACCGAAGATCTTGAGAATAGCCTAAGCCCAAGACACTGTTAGAATTAGTGCATTATATATTAATTACTTTTAGCGATAAATAAAAGCAATGTGAGTGGAAATATCTGAGTTCTAAAAGCTGTTTGGAATCTGCTAACACGAGTTTGCCTTAAACCACTAATAAATGGTGTTTACCCTTTTCATTCGAGACTGACGAGGTCCTTGCCTAGTGGTGTAAGTCCAGACCTAGTTGAAATTGATTGACGAAAAATGAAACATGAACATAGATTGCCAGATAAGAATATCTGACAATCTATCCGATCGATAATGATGAAAATATTCGCATTTAATTTCAGATCTGAAAAAGTAGTCCTAGTATCTAAAATCGTTGAAATACATGTATTGAATTAGGATTTAATAAAAAATATTATCAAATAATGAGCACTTAAATTATTTGTATACATTTATATCGCCTATGCATATTTAATTAACAACCTAAAAATATTTTTGTCAATGAGATTGTGTTTCGAATACTATTAACGTATGTTCTTTATTGAATACACGCCTTTGTCTTGTCCCTTCATACCTACTATATTATTCTTGATCGTAAATATTTATAAATATAAATACGTACGATTACCCGTGTATACAAATGGAACAATAATTTCCATTTCTCGCAATTCTAATATTAGATGGAAATTAATTCTCGTATTCCTGGAAAAATAGGGAAAATGTCTTCAAACACATTTCTTTCCTCTTCAAATGCCGAAAGAATCGAGAATTTTATTTCTAGAATCTGCAAAGAATATTATTTCTAGGTGTTTCTCTTGGAAAACATAAAAGGTCTTGGATTTTCTTTTTACAATTTATACAATGGCATGTAATGTTAGTTCAATGTATTTATACGTCAAAGGTTCTGTTCAGTCACACGTGCTGTGTCAGTAGTGAGTACATTTCACGGTTGGGCCGCGTGATGTTAATATTACCAACTAAATTAATATTAGTGTCGATGTACGCATACTAGCAGTGTACGCTTAAATGAACGTGTAAGTGATACATACACAAATGTGGTATGGTTACTACTTATATTGTATAGCCGTAAACATATAATTTACATACAAAAGGAAGTGCATACCCGATCTCAATTTGTAATTATTCTGGTATCTCTCATATTTTAATTTCTTCATGTACACTTGATGATTGTGTACTAGTAACCTGGCTCTTTTTTGGTATGTCTTGGACATTTTTGAAAGACTATCTAGGTCTTACATACATACATACATAACGTCACGCCTTTTATCCCCGAAGGGGTAGGCAGAGGTGTATTTCTACACCCACTTTTCGCCAGATATACTTTAGTCCCACGTAATAAGGGGCGAGCCTATTGCCGTACCGGGCACATTTCCAGACTCCGTGCGGCTACTGAGAATTTCGTGACAGAAAAACCCAATAACACTGCCCGACCCAGGAATCGAACTCGGGACCTCCCGATCCCACGCGCACATTTATGCCGCGAGACCAACGAGGCAGTCGTATAGGGTTTGATGTCGAGTTTTCCGTCTCTACGCAAAGATGGTATTTGCATCGTGTTATCCCTTAGTCGCCTCTTACGACACCCACGGGAAGATAGGGGGTGGTGACACTTGTATTCTATGCCGTCAACCACACAGCAAATATCAAGGTCTTCTACTGCTGAAATGCAAGACTTCTTGACTTCAGTAATATAAGGAGTGGCTATATGAAGGATTACTAATCAGACTGTTCCCGTTTTATACGACAGCTTAGCCTAGCCTAACCGGTTACCTAGGTGGTTACTAAGACATCTAGGAGTTATGACTTCAATCATTTCAATTGAAAGTCTCTTGTATTCGGACAATTAGTTGTTCCGAGTTTAGATATTCTTTGTGTGTCCATTGTATACGACTGTAAACATAATAGAGCAGAGGGTTACGAGAGGTATCTTTAAAATAAATAGAAGACCACACATGAATAGTATTCGACTGCATCTATGGCGTAGTGGTAAAAAGCGGTCTCCTTGCAGTTTACAAATACGCCGAGCGTAAGAACAATGTGTTCGATAGTAAGAAAAAATTTTGATTGGTATTATGTCTTGTTATAAACAACAATGTACATAATATTCTGATGACTTCAGAACCGTCAAGATGCCTTGTTCAATCATCAAAGTATTATAGACTTCGTGATTGCATACATATTTTTGAGATAGTGCCAATTCATCCATGACCCATCATCACCTACACATGAGAATGATATTGACTTCACGGCAACTGTTATGGCGTCAGGCGCAGAGAAACCAGTTCCCAGAATATTCACTCACCAGACATCAAACTGTCTGTAATTGCTGTTATTGAAGTATGCATTGACCATTGATAGCCATCGTGTGTTCCCAATGTGCGTTGTTCCAATGTTCAATAATTATATCTCACGTTTTTGCTTCCGAATGATCGAATTTTGCGACTCCGTTTTCCTTATAAAACCTCCATTTCCTATGTTTATCTACACAGAGATCTTACCTGCCGAGTAGCTCAAGGTTTTGATTTGCGTAAAACAGCCTCATTAGGATAATGAGAAATCGATATTTGGGAATTCACAGTAGCGCGAATGCTGGATTTGTGTCTAGTTGCCAGTAAGCTGCCACTTATTGCGTGGAATTTCGGCATGGCAGTTTCGGCTTGATGTTCCTTCATAACTCTTCGAGATAAAATTATGTTATAATATTTGTTATTCTACGACACGATGTGCGCCGTGAGACATACTTCTAAAGAATGGATTAATAAGAATGCTATATGACATTTTATCTGGATATACACTTTTTAATATATGATACTGGCATTACTTGCACTTACTCAATAAAATCATTACACTAAGTTTCCATACAATTAAAGACGTACGTCCTATTGGTAATAACTGCATACTTAGTACATAGCAAAAATAATACTTAACAAGTAGATTGGTATTTAGGCTTTAATGATGCTGTTTACGTACGACCTTCAAACTTCTAACCTGTGTTGTCACTATCAATGTTACACTAACAAAAACGGGTATTTTTTAAATTATCGATAGGCGAAATAGACGGAATTCTTTGTTCTATGTTTAATGTGATAATTGTTTACATGACGCGTCTGCGTCTACATCGTAAACGGTAGGTAGTTCATGTTTTGTATCTGTGCGATAACAGATGAGAATGCTATCCATCAATGACGCAGTTTTACACTTCATTTTACACTTTTCGTTTTACACAAGCGCACAGATCATTATATTTTTCTTCAGGTACAACAGGACAATTTTTCGGACGTACCTAGTAATTTTGTACCTCGATGTGTGGAGAGGGCGTTGGACAGCTCTTCACCACAGTTTTTTTGCCACATTAATTGTAGGCATTACCGTATCAAAATAATCTTTAGTAAATTGTTCCGAAATAGGCATCTTATTTAAAAGTCAAAGTATTAAAAGTCCTTGTGTCTCAAACGCTGGAAGTTTATTTCCACAATATTGAAGTTTAATAAATTAGAAGTTTAGGCGGTCGAATTTAGAGCCTACTTAAGAAATAATTAAATTATACAAAGTTCTGCTGGCAGGGGCAAAAATATGTCCCGGGGCTGTTTTGATGTAGCCGACTTAGTACTAATACAGTGATTAATATTATATTACGTAGACAGATTCATTAATTTTATTTATTTAATTGAGTTTACCTACCTATTTGGCCATAATTATAATAAAATATTTCAAACGTCTGTTGTGTATGATTATAATTTGAAATGGGTAATTTGTGGCAAACTTTGGGTGGATGGATAAACATAAAATAATTACTTTAATCTCACTCTATGTACCTACAAAAGCAATTAAGTTAGGGTAAATAGGCTATAATAATATTAATATAATAATGTTCACAATAGTAGCGGCAAATGTTACTCTTTGTGTATATGAAATACATAAGCTTTCGGCAAATGCGTATCATTTCAAGGCAGCGATAGCCGAGTGGATATACCAACAGACTGCCATGCAGAGGGTATCGGGTTCGAATCCACGGCGCGCACCAATGACTTTTCGGAGTTATGTGCGTATTGAATTGTTAATTATCGCTTGTCCCGTGCCTCGGAGAGCACGTTAAGCCGTCGGTCCCGGTTGCCATGAAGATCTTTGACAGTCGTTGCAGGGCGTCAGTACCTTCTAAATAAACTGACACTAGTCTAAACCATGGAATATCGCTATCCCTTCGGGTTGCGGAGGTCAGACAGGCAGTCGCTCTGTGGAAAAGCTAATATTCAGCCAAATCCGGTTAGACTAATAAGCGGACCCCAGATTGAAACTGGGACAACGCTAAGAGAAAGAAGAAATGCGTATCATTTCAGTTGCCTAAGAAATACATTTATGGCAGCGCCCTGAGGACTAATTGAATATTAATGGGCTGCCTGTGTGTGCCTTGTCTACAGTTTTCAGAATTTCCAGAACGTTCTTAATTAAAAGGCGTCCATAATGTGCTAAGTTAGTAATCTTGTTTGATTGACGAGCCGATATTGACTGACTGATATTGACATCGCAAGAATGATTATACCAGTTTAATTATAAGTTATAGTTGTTCATGTAAACGTTGTATATAATGTTACTATTATTTGTCTGCTTTTGTGGCGACAGCTTTTGTGAATCGTTTTCAGATTGTTAAACATAATAATATAATCAAACAATCTAAAGTATAATTTGTCGAATATAATGAAGTTCTATCAGCGTTGTTAATTGAATATCACTAATAATTTTAATAAGATTCTAGTAGTGTTTAGGGATAATTATAACACAATGTAACATTATACGAACATAATTATTAACATGTCTGTTATGTCTAGCTACGTTAGTACTATTAATTATTCTGTGGTCTAGCACTCACTAATTCGAGGAATAGAGGTGCGTACATCATTACCTATAATACCTACTAGTCTTATTATCATGTCAACAGACATACCTACATCAATTCGCAGTAGTATCTACCTTGATACAGATGTGAGATAATTACTAAAACGTTCCTAATTTTACTTAATAGACATCGATTTGTTGCAAACACTTTTTGGTAGGTACCTACCGTGTTTATTTTGATTTGGGTGTTTCTATGTAAAAATATGTAGGTATGTATTTACAAACATCATATTATATACAGTTTACCTAAAAAACAGGTAAATCCTCAAATTCATTTTAATTAAATTTAGTTGCGATTGAACGACTGCCTCCTTGGTCTCGCGGCATAAATGTGCGCGTGGGATTGGGAGGTCTCGGGTGCGATTCCCGGGTCGGGCAAAGTGTTATTGGGATTTTCCGTTAGGAAATTCTCAGTAGCAGCACGGAGCCTGGTAATGTGCCCGGTACGGCAATAGGCTCGCCCCCTATTACGTGGGACCTTCAAAATTCATGGCGAAATGTGGGTGTAACATTACACCTCTGCCTACCCCTTCGGGGATATAGGCGTGAGACTATAAATAAAAATAAAAAATTGAGTTGCGATAGCGACCTTATATAAGTACCTTATATATGTATTTTGCGGAATCTTTCTGTACAACATATTATCTAATATAACTATGGTTTCCTTATAAAGTCCTTTATTTCAAAGCCTAGGGAATTCGATCTGAATATGATTTATTACTTCTCATTACTTTTTTGCTTTGTGAACGAAAACACAATGCAACAAGGAGATGAAAGCCTATAATATAAGCCTTGCGAAGCGAAATAAAAAGATTTGTAATGGTCCAATTAATTTATAGCAATTTATTTTCCCGGACTAAAATGTTTAACCGCTATTATCGTTAAGTCCTATAGTGTTAAGAAGTATGTAAACCCAGGTTGGTACAAGGTATATGACATTGGATATAAAAAACTATTCTATTTTACTCTATCATTCATCAATTCTATTTTTATAACGAAACATTGATTAATGATAAAACGATTTGGTTTTATAAACTATCGTTTTCAGGGTTTCGTTGCCAAAAATGGCAAAAAACGGAACCCTTATAGATTCGCCTTGTCTGTATGTCCGTCCGTAAGTCACAGCCATTTTATTCCGAAACTTTTGAGACTACATATTTGAAAATCGGTATGAAGACGTATTCTGGGAACCGCTTCACAATTTCAATATAAAAAAAAGAAATGAAAATAAAGGGGGGCTCTCCATACATGGAACTGACTTACAAATTATTTTTGTCGGTCATATACCTGCGGGGTCTATAGATAGATCAATAAAAAATACAGTGAGCTTACCAAAACCATTGTTTCTCAAAGTAAATCGTTTGAGAGATAGACGCCTCCAAAGTGGGAAATGAGTGCCCCTCTAACTATCTAAGAGATATATCATAATCTAAGAGAGGGGCAAGTCAAAAAAAAGATATGCTGTAGATGGTAATATAATATTCGAACAAAATTGGCGATATTTAGTCAGCAGTTTTTGAGATATAGCACATGCACAAAAACCGCGAACAACCACAACTTTGTCGGTCATACAAACACTGTAGAAATCAAAGTTATTGGTACTGGTGAAAAAGTGATAGTTATATATAGTTAGGTGAAGATAATGTAATGGTGTTTGGTTTGGTTTTTCAAGCTTATAATGTTGGTAAACGTTTCATTATTTTCTGGCCCATTAACATTCTGCACCCTGAGTTGACAAGTAGGTACGTGCGGATAGCCTGTGAAAAGGACCAGTAATATATGTATGGAGTGTTGACATTTGGTTTAAAGGTTTCGATTTAAGTCAGTATCGATACTTTTTATCACCGACCTTTTGTGCCGGATACTACACTACCTACCAGTGGCAAAGAGGGTGGGAGTAACTAAGCTTCGACTATATACTCGTACATTTTATAAAATGGCACCAACCTATATGGGCGAGCCTTATGGCACATCCATGCTTTTTAAATAACTTTACACCGAGTCTTAGAATCATTATCAAGTAATCGGTTAACGAATGCTACATCTGTACCGCTGATCTTGCTAGGTTTCTGACGTTACATAATTCGTTATGTATGGGTCCATATTGGCTCACCTTAAGTTCTTTACCCGAAATTGTTCTTCCAAACGATTTGTAATCCGAATGATCACTCTTCCGAAAATGTTTCATCCTAAAGTTTTCATTCATACTATTTGTAGTGCAAACGGTGATGTTCATAACACTCATGTTACCGAAAATTGTAATTAATAATATCATTAGTGTAAATATATTTAAACTCCTACTGTTTTTTTTTTATTATCCCTTAACATAATGACCATAATATTTTCACTCAAACTCAGAAAGAAACATTTACCAAGAGTGATAAAAAATATATGACACTTTTACCAAGACACTTTTAGCCTTATATTTAGGTGTTTTATACGATAGAATCGAGAAAATAAACGATTTGCAAAAATAACATTTTTTGGCTAAATTTTTCCGTAGCGCCCCCAAGGCTCATTTACGTTTATGTTTATGGCCTGGGAGTTTATACCGCAGTTTTAACCGTACCTAAACCAATAACTATAGGACCAATACCGATTCTGGCACTACGCCGGCCGCTGCCGCGGCACGCTCGCTTCGCTCGCTCGGCTCGTGCGTTGTGGTCACAGTTTTAACCTAACCTATTAATTATTAATACGACCGATTCGTTTCTGGAACTTGACCATTGTACTATTGTGTATTTGTACCATAGTACTTATATGTATATATACATATACTTGTTATGTGAAAATAAAATTACGCAAAATTAATGTATATAATACTGATTATTATGAATTAAAAGAAATCTAAACAAAAAATATTTGACTTTGAATAATAGTGTAAAAGATGGTTATGTTGAGAAAATGTAGGGAAACAAATAAAAGTATGATAGATGTTTATTGCTACTGAGATTATGAAGTTGAATGCTTCGGAGTTATGAACATTAGAGACAGAGTAGTTAGGAATTGTGATTGTTAGGATGAAAAATGTTTGGAAGAACATTTTCGGATTTCCAATTATCGGAGTTGAAAATTTAGGTGAACTTTAGCGCACCCGTTCTGTATTACTAACTTTATTTATTAAAACATATACAATACATTTCATGTACTGAAGTACTATGCACCTCAATAAGTAGTACATCCTAATAACAACGGTTGCAATAATGCCGAAATATCGCAGTCATAAAACTAGGGTAGGTACGTAATATTGTCATCATCGTTATCTTAGCGTTATCATGGTTGCACCGAAGATTGGATCACACAAAGCCGTGTTGTCTGGTGTGGGAGTCGAAACCACGACACTCGACGCAAAGAATCTGGCAAACATCCATATGAGCTATGACGAAATAGCGTGCAATTACTAGCTGACCGTGTGTAAAATGTAAGTGAGGACTGCATAGCCAGCTTGATGTATGACATCAATCGTCGGGCCATAAGAACTGTGCCTGGCCCAATCTTTCCTTGCGTCCGAAGGTAATCGCATCTTGTTTTTCCACACTATTGCAGCTGATTGAGCAATGATTGCAGTGGGTTAAGGTAGCCGTGCGATAAGCCTTACTTATCTAAATAGGATTCAAGAGGGTGTTGGAATAGTGAGTAGCATAATTTTATGTCCACTAACTGGCTGACATTATCGTGTCTATGAATTATAATGAGTATACATATATCTGTAAAGGGGCTAAACTTAATGAATAATTTAGCCAAGTAACACAATTTTGTAAAAGTTCGTAACGTACAGGGACATAAAATATCTAACTTGAAAGGTTTCAAGAGTTTCAATAGTGTTTCATTATTTTAAGGAGAGTGTAATCTAACGTGATGGGTAGGTACTTCTGGATACTTAGTATACCCGGCCTATACGATAGTCATTCAATAATTGTTCATTCATTTTGTGAAAGCCCGTGTTGTAGTTGAATGGTTACAGAGTATAATGTAATGGCGCTGATACACGCCATTCGAGCATTCACTTGTAACAGAACAGCAAGCATTCGCCGTTTTTTGTTTCGTCGAACCGAACAACGAACAGAGCCGAACATTACTATGAACATTTTCACGATCTTACTAGACCGGACTACAACAGCAGTTATACCCAATACATTAACTTCAGTTTGACTTATGAATTCTTTATAGAGTAAGAATAAGATACATAAACAAATGACGTTTCTAAATAATAAAATGCAGATATTAATTTGAACAGGTTTAACAAGCCACACAAGTGTCTGTTCTTACGTTCAAATTTATTTATCAATATCGAGGATTTATCAACATGCAATTGAAATAAAACATTCTATTGCGTAAACCAAATCTAAGGGTTTATTGTAAGCGTAATCGATATTTTATGTGTATTCATTCTGAGTAAGCCCATCACTAGTCAAGTTAAAATTAGTGACAAACTACGAAGATTCGAAACGTCATTTGTACATTTATTTTATCTTTCTCTTACATTAAATAAAAATTATAAGTCGAAGTTAAGTGTATTATTTATATATATAGTAAATATATTGGGTATAACCGCCATTGTAGTGCGGTTTCTATCTATTTTCTATGTTCTAAGGCTCACCAGAATGTTCGTAAGAATGCTCGCTAAAACACATTCCTTTGTTTTTCTGTTTTGTAAAGGTGTATCAGCGCCATTATGAAATTTATCAAATAAAATGTGTTTATTATTAAAATATGTTTGAAATAGAATTAGTTTTTATTATAAGTCAAATCGATTAGATCGATTGAGTAACATTTTGTTTAGTCTATTGAAAATTTCTGACAATGGTCACACTGAACTGTCAATTTTTTCATTCATTGTCGTTTCCCGCGGTCAGCGAAAAAAGCTAGCTCTGGATAGATTTCGTGTTGTGAGCGTTTTGATCTTGTATTTAGAACCCGTTTGATTGCCACTTCCTTGATCAATAACTGGCACCGGTTAATTGTGATAAAAATAGTATTTTAACGAACATTGTAAAACTTGAGTGAATCCGATGCACGTGGTTGGTGCCGGAAGAATTTGCTGATTGAAGACGCTGCGTGGAGTCTGGTAAAGTAAAGATAATTCACTTGCTAATATTGGCCAATTTTAGTCTCGTGTGTGTCTAACTTGCCTCCAGGACTCCACTCAAGAACATCACCAGGAGATATTTGGTAAGTAAGTTGTTTAATTCTTAGCGCCAAGAAACTTGGCCCATGTGTTAGATCCTTTGTCTTGGGCTAAGACTGGATGAATTAATCGCTTCCACTGATCTGTGTTAAAAAATACCCATTCTTAGCCCGAATTCTACACATAATTTTTGGTGCAGAGCTGTAGTTGAAATTTAGCCGCTGTTGCATTACTGAGTATAAACTCAGATTGGTATGAGCTTGTATCTTATCACCTTGTAGACAGTATTGTAGTGTTTGTCAGGTCAGTTATTGTCTAAAATACATAATATTTAATTGTATAAGTTGACCTAGATAATTTGAAACACATTGTCACATAACCTCAATCAGTAATTGTTGATTTGTATTGTTGGAAAATCTAACTTAAATTTGTTGTTGCATTAATAAGTCAGTTTGTTTGGATACATAACAGCTGTATGTATCAATAAATTTAGTAAATTTAGTTTAGTGCATATATTCATAAACATTGTAATAATCAAACTTGACCTTGCCACTTGGGCGGGTCACATTAATAAACTTTGTTTGTTATAATATAGATAATATTGCTAGGTAACACATATTCTGTGCTTACTTCATATTGTATATCATAAATAACACAGTTAGTCTGTCTGTTGCAAATAATTAACTAATTAAGTTGAAGTTTCAACTTTATTAATTTGTTATAAGTTATAACTTTGATAACTTTTGTGTTTGTTTCAATATACTGAAACTTTTAATTTTGTTGGGCAGTAAATACCTGTCACTTGCCTGCACTTGCAATAAACAGGCTAATACCTTGTTGGTTTCAAAGAATTAAGAAAAATTAAGTTTGATTGTTAATATTGTTTAACGCTTGTCCGGGCTCTTTTGAAATTTTGATTATGTCAGCTATCAAGGACTTGCGTGCGGCTGCTGGTGCTATTGCATCAGATTTGCGCTGGTTTGCCTCAGCCAGTGCTTTAGTGAACCGGCCTGATCGCCAGCAGGCCCTACTTCAAAGGTACGAGCGGATTGACGATCGCCTGGCAAGTGTGGAACAGCAATTCCGCACTTTCAGCACTTGCTGTCTTGAAGTGTCAATCAATGATTTCACCGCTGACCAGCGAAATAAGGTCAGCGAAGACTATGCCCAGGTCTTAGACCTGTATGATGCTGTCTCCAATACTGCGAGACAACTAGTTGCCGATAGGGAAGGGCAACCCGGCCTGAAGCAGGAGCTTCCTAGGTCAGCACCGGGGCTGGTGAGTAGGCTCCCTACTTTGGACCTCCCCCATTTTGATGGCTGCCTAGGAAGCTACCTGGGCTTCATTAACTTGTTCGACAGCCTGGTGAATGATAGGGCTGACCTTCGGCCGGCACAAAAGTTGGCCTATCTAATGTCGGTACTGGATGGGGAGGCTAAGGGCCTCATCCAGCATCTGCCCGTGTCTGACGAGGCGTACCAGACGGCTCGGGACCTAATCACCCGTAGGTACCATAACAAGCGTGGCCTCGCCGACACGCATATTGAGCAGATTTTGGGCTTGCCGACGCTCACCCGGGTCTCTGGGTTGCGCACCCAACTGTTGAACCCGCTTTTGGTGGCCATCAACGCACTTAAGTGCCTTGACCTGCCCGTGGACCAATGGTCCTATCTATTGGTGCACATTGTGCTGAAGAAGCTGCCTGCCGACCTGAGGTCGCGTTTTGAACAGCGCTTTGGTGGGGATAGCGCGACCCATCTGCCCCCCTTTGCTGACCTGGAGAAGTTCCTGGAGGATGAGTGCCGGGTCTTGGACAACTCCGGTGGTGACACGCCGGCTAAGTCGCAGCCGCCCAAGGTCAAGGAGCAGGCTCGCGTTCACACCCGAGCCAGTGTTGACCGGCGCCCTCCTCGCTTTGCAGTCACGCAGAGCCCAGTGGAGTGCTCCTACTGCAAGGTCACGGGGCACAGAACGGCCAGTTGTAGGGCATTCTTGGACCTGCATGTCGCCTCTCGTAGGCGCATCGCGAATGCCCGCCGCCTTTGCTTCTCTTGTTTGGGGTCCCACTACCAGCGAGACTGCCCAAATTCTCGCCCCTGTCCTCACTGTGGAGGACAGCATTTGGACATTCTTTGTATGAATGCCAGAGAGGTTGGCCGCTTGTCCAACCAGCCGACGCCGCGCACGGGCGGGTGTTTTGAAGGTGGCAGCCGAGGCTCACCGGCGCGTAGCCGAGAGTCGCCTCGCTCAGTTGATCGCCACTCGCCCCGCTTGGAGAACCGTAGCGTGCGCACGCCTCCTCTCTCTCGCGCACCTGAATGTGCGACCGCGCAACGTCACCAGCACCATGACTGCTGCCCCAGGTACTCCCCTCCTTTGGCGGAACGTCCCCGCCTTGACTCGCGCCCACCTCGTTTTGGGCGGGTGCGTCATTATGACCCCCCACAGATGGCGCGCGGATCGAGTCATCGCGCCTTTGAGGACTTCAAGCCGCACCCTCGTTCTGACTTGCCTGGTCCTGGCCAACGGTCGCCGCCCAGGCAACAATAGGTCATTGACCCCTGCCCTATAACGCCAACCTCCCCCATTGAGACCGTTATCCTACCAACGGTTGCTGTTAGGGTCTGGGGACCCACGGGGACCTCTGTTGTTGTCCGTGCTATATTGGACACAGGTTCACAAGGTTGCATTGTTTCCACTTATTTGGTAGGGCAGGTTAAATTAAATATGGGCTCTTTTCCGAATTGTATACGGGGCATAGGTGACGTAGCCTCTAATGTTGAAGGGCAAGTTAAAGTTTTGTTTGGCCCTGTTGAATCTTCACACCCGAGGATTAAAACCTCGGCTATTGTGTTGAAGAATATTTTGGGTATGCATCCACAGAAGCAGCTACCTGCTGCTGTGGTGAATTTGACATCGGGATTGGAACTGGCAGACCCCACATTTGACACACCGGGACAAATCGACTTGTTGATTGGCTCTGATGTCCTCGGTGGAATTTTGATTGGTGGGAAACGGGTCTTAGTGCCAAATGGTTTGACTGCCATCCCGACCATATTTGGATTTGCTTTGATGGGACCTGTACCTAGGGACCCCCCTCCACCTGAACTTGACAATTTGTTGGCTGTAGGCTCCGCTCTCTCTGATGCGGTTCAGAGGTTTTGGGAGGTAGAGGAGCCCCCTCAAGCTGCCCGTTTGAATCCAGAACATGAGGAGTGCGAGCTGTTCTTCCAGAACAACACTGGTCGACTCCGTTCTGGTCGGATTATTACGAGGCTTCCCTTCCTGTCTGTTCGGCCTCCGCTTGGTGAGTCACGACCTTTAGCCGAAAAGAGGTTGTTGGCCATGGAGCGCCGCATGGGTCGTGATCCGGAGCTCAGACAGAAGTACATTGAGTTCATGAGGGAATATGAACAGTTGGGACACATGTCTGTGTCAAATTTGGATTGGCGTTCGGTGGAGCATTACTTTCTCCCGCATCATGCGGTATTGAAGCCATCGACTGGCAAGCTGCGCACAGTGTTTGATGGTTCTGCGCAGACTTCAACAGGCGTATCCTTGAACCAGTGCTTGCATTCTGGTCCCAAGTTGGTCAAGGACCTTTGTGACGTCATCACCAGCTTCCGACGACATCAGGTTGTCTTTGTGGCCGACATAAAAATGATGTTCAGGCAGACGATTATCCACCCTGATGACCGTCGCTTCCAGCTGATCCTTTGGAGAGAGTCTCCTCGCGATCCCATGGTCGTCTACGAGCTCAATACTAATACGTACGGGTTAAGGTCAAGCCCCTACTTGGCAATACGTTCTCTTTGGGAGCTCGCAGACCGCGAAGGCCTACGTTTCCCACGAGCCTCCGCCATCTTGAAGGACGATATTTACGTCGATGACATTTGCTCGGGCGCCTCATCAGCGGACGAGGCGATCCTCCTGCGGGACGAATTGATAGGTATTTTGGCCTCCGCTGGTTATGAGTTGCGCAAATGGATTTCCAACTCACCAGCGCTTTTGAAAGGCTTGCCAGAGGATCATCAGCAGGATCCACATTTGTTTGAGATTGTTGACAACCCCGCCATGATGGCTGTTCTCGGCGTTCAGTACAGACCAGTCCAAGACATCTTTACATATAACGTAGACTTGAAATTGCCGTGTTCTTGGACTAAACGTCTCGTATTGTCTACTGTCGCCAGAACCTTTGATCCGAACGGTTGGATCTGTCCAATTATATTTTGGGCAAAATGCTTCTTGCAGAAGCTTTGGACAGCAGGATTGACCTGGGACGAACCCCTACACGGCACTCTTGTTGAGGAATGGACCTCTTTTGTATCCTCACTTCCTGCCGTCAACGAGATCTCCTTGCCTCGTCCTATCCTTCCTCCCGGGAAGTACAAGGCCACCCTTCACGGGTTTTGTGATGCCTCGGAACGTGGTCACGCGGCTGTGGTGTACTTGCGCACAGTCAGTGCCTCAGGTCAGGTGAGAGTTTCCCTGATCATGGCGAAGAGCAAGGTCGCACCCCTTCGGACATCTCTGACCATCCCAAAATTGGAGCTCTCGGGAGCAGCACTACTTGTACGCTTATTGAACCACGTGTCTAACACTTTGGGTAAAAGCATTTGTATTAGTGGGACCTACGCCTGGACAGACAGCCAAATTGTACTTTGTTGGTTGAAGGCTTCTGTTCACACCTTGGAGGTATTTGTCGCTAATCGCGTTTCCCAAATCCAGAAATCCGAAGTCAAACTTGTTTGGAGACACGTGCCAGGTGAGCTCAACCCCGCTGATTGTGCCTCGCGCGGATGCTTGACGCCTAGTTTGATAGGTCATTCGCTGTGGTGGGGTCCAGAATGGTTGAGTCGACCAGAAATTGATTGGCCTCGAATGCCAGTTTTGAATACTTCTGATTTGCCGGGTCTACGAACACTCGCTCTTGAGAAGGTAGAATGCGCCTTCGACCCCGATTTCCTGTTGAATCGTTACAGCTCCCTCGACAAGTTGTTAGGTGTTACTGCTTGGATAAAGCGTTTTGTTTTTAACTTTAGGCACCCACAACAGAAACGACTGACACCGTTTCTCTCACCACAGGAACGACAGGAGTCCCTCACCTTTTGGGTTCGTTCTGTGCAATTGGCGCATTTTGAAAGGGAGATTGCTATCCTCAAGTCGGGGAAATCGAAATTGTCGGGAGCTGTCTCTAAATTGAACCCCTTTTTGGACGATACGGGTCTCTTGCGCGTTGGAGGGCGTCTCAAGAACGCCAACCTCCCTTACGGAGCACGTCACCCCCTTTTGTTACCTAAGGACGGTCATTTGGTACGCTTGTTGGTAACTGATCGTCATCTTAAAAATTCGCATGCTGGTTGTAATGCCTTGTTGGCCATTTTGCAACGCGAGTTTTGGATTTTGTCTGCCCGAAGAATTATTCGGAGTGTAGTCTTTCGCTGCATCCCTTGCTATAAGCTCAAGGCTTCTACCATGCAGCCCTTGATGGGGGACTTACCGGCAGATCGCGTAACTGAAAGCAGGACGTTTGACGGTGTTGGCACGGACTTCGCTGGTCCTTTTTTGGTGAAAACGTCGACACTTCGAAACAGCAAGACTGTCAAGGCCTACTTGTGTGTTTTTGTTTGTCTTTCCACAAAGGCCGTACACTTAGAACTGGTCTCCTCGCTTACGACCGAGGCGTTTGTAGCCACATTTGACAGATTTGTATCCCGCAGAGGGATGCCTTCCTTGATCCGTTCTGACTGCGGCACTAACTTCAAGGGCACCTATAATTATTTGAATGATGTTGTTAATTTCCTTGAAACCAACAAAGCTGATATAGGTGATAGGCTTGCCCGACGTGGGATAAATTGGTTGTTTTCCCCACCAAATTGTCCACACTGGGGTGGTATATTTGAGGCCGCCGTAAAATCGGCCAAAACACACTTGCGCAGGACAATCGGTGAGTCTGTTCTTACATTTGAGGAACTCGCAACTGTGTTTTGTAAGATTGAGGCCGTTTTGAACTCTCGGCCATTGTGCCCGATCTCCTCAGATCCGAATGATTTGGAGGCCCTTACGCCGGGCCATTTTTTGATTGGTCGCCCACTTGTCGCCTTGCCTGAGTACCCCTATATTGATACGAGACCTGGTCGTCTCTCGCGTTTTGAATTGGTACGCCAGATTACTCAGAGCTTTTGGAAACGCTGGAATTTGGAATATTTGCACATACTCCAGCAACGCGTTAAGTGGACCGACAAGACCGATCCACCCAAGATTGGTGACCTCGTTTTGATCAAGGAGGCTAACCTTCCGCCACTCAGATGGCGCAGGGGGCGCATCCTTCATTTGGTAACTGGGGCTGATGGAGTTCCCCGATTTGCTGAGGTCTTGGTGGACGGTTCGATTCTGAGGAGAGCGGTTGCAACATTGTCACGTCTACCAACCGATTAGCGGACCGGTAGGCCGGTCCGGGGCGGGTGGATGTTTGAAATAGAATTAGTTTTTATTATAAGTCAAATCGATTAGATCGATTGAGTAACATTTTGTTTAGTCTATTGAAAATTTCTGACAATGGTCACACTGAACTGTCAATTTTTTCATTCATTGTCGTTTCCCGCGGTCAGCGAAAAAAGCTAGCTCTGGATAGATTTCGTGTTGTGAGCGTTTTGATCTTGTATTTAGAACCCGTTTGATTGCCACTTCCTTGATCAATAACTGGCACCGGTTAATTGTGATAAAAATAGTATTTTAACGAACATTGTAAAACTTGAGTGAATCCGATGCACGTGATTGGTGCCGGAAGAATTTGCTGATTGAAGACGCTGCGTGGAGTCTGGTAAAGTAAAGATAATTCACTTGCTAATATTGGCCAATTTTAGTCTCGTGTGTGTCTAACTTGCCTCCAGGACTCCACTCAAGAACATCACCAGGAGATATTTGGTAAGTAAGTTGTTTAATTCTTAGCGCCAAGAAACTTGGCCCATGTGTTAGATCCTTTGTCTTGGGCTAAGACTGGATGAATTAATCGCTTCCACTGATCTGTGTTAAAAAATACCCATTCTTAGCCCGAATTCTACACAAAATACATACATTTGTATAGTCCAGGATCGCAGTGCCGCCAGTAGGTACTTACTTATTTTTGAATATACGGAATTTTGATCTAAGTAGTACGAGAAAGGAATTCTTATATTTAATTGTATAAGCTATATATTATTGCTATCATCATAATCCATTCAGTAGTTATGCTTGAAGGAATAATAAACATACTAATCCTCACAAACCTTTGCGTTTATAATAATAAAAACAGTACAACATGCATGTTAGAAGTAAGATCTTTTTCAAAGGAAATACCTACTGTGAGTCAGAATAAATATTTTAAAATTTTCCAAGGAATGTTTTCAGATCAGTTCACTAAGTCTTGAATATTAACTACACGTTTCGATTTGTGATATCGGAATTTCGGCAGAAGTAATTTGTTATAAGGCTCTCCTCATTTGTTCAGTGCCCTTGACGAAAGCGTCACTTGGGAGTTGGGATTCACTTTCGTCTTCATAATGATAAAAGAACTTGCTTACTATTTTCTTTGGGGTTTGTAATACGCTTCCGTACAAATATATAGGTAGTATATGTATGTAGGTATTTCATTTACGAGTTTATGGGCATAAACGGAAGTCTTTAAGCAGAACAGTACGTAGGTATAGAATCCCAGCTTTGCGCCATTAATTGTGTTCCCTCTTCATGGTTTACCATAGTATGTTTTACGAAGAAGTACAATATTTTACAATTAAATATGAAGATGTATAAAGAAATCTATTTATGTGAATGAAGGTACATTAACTAGTCAAGCGACCTTCGTCACTTATCATTAATCATTACTAAGTTTTTTTTTAATAAGATTGTTTACGAATTTATTTTATATTTCCATAAGCTAGTTTATTGGGTACGTAGATAATTAAAAAGTATGTGCGAAGTATAAGGTACCCGAACAGATATTAATCCGTTTTCTTGGTATAATTAGTCAAGGAGAAAAGCAGTGATCGTTAAAACTGTCAAGTTTACTTACCTGACCGGTAAGTAAACTGCGATCTTCGACCGCGTAGATTTAAATTATCTACTTAAGTTGATTTATAGAAGGTACATTTAATCAAGGCTCCGGGCCTGAACAAGCCAATCGTTGCCAGTCTTTGTGTATTGAGGTTGATTCAAGGTATTGTTTTGAATAGAAATAATCTTTTCTCTCTTGATTCAATATTGGATCAACTGATAAGATCTGCGACAATCTGTCAGTCGCATCTGTTTGCGCAGGGCTATGAATTTTTATTTTGCTGCCAGTTTAAAGGATATTGCGCATCTATTAAGCGAGGCCAATATTATCCGGTTTCCCTAAGGGACTCCTTAGGGAAACCGGACGACTGTCCTTAGAGAAAATATTGGTTTATAGTGACCGCGAATTTAATTTGGACAAAAGTACGAATGGTTATTCTAAATTATAAATACGAATGTGAACTTATCAGGTATTATTATCAAATCATCATCATGAAAAGTTGCATATACCTACATATTGGTACTGGTACTAAAATATTTATACAGTGAGTTCATTAAAACAAAAGAATTGGACCAAAGCGGCGGGTAAAAGCACTCATATAACTAAGATAAGTTACAGTAAGGCCGTTTACAAAATTTTCTAGTAGTCAAATCCATCGATATTTAGAATATTGGAAACGGGCGGAGTGAGTTGTCAGTCAGTAGTCCAAAGTTATCAAGATCGGTCGATCAGTTTTTCAACACTTAAACTACCACTTCTAGATATTATCATAATCTAAGTAGCACAAATAAAACGTAAATAATGAAAATCTATATAGCGAGCGTATTTGTGTAAACTATTTTCCACTACAATTGTTTGTTTTAGATTAACTGCGGATTCAAAATAATGTAGGCATGCCTAATAGCCGTTCATTAAATTGCCAAGCGTTCACCGCAATGGACTGACAGCTGACTAATGGGTTTATCACTGCGGTACTCAACCGCCTAAAGTTAACAATATTAATGCTGTTCGTTGGTGAATTATAATGTATGAGAGTAAAATTTTACTGAAAATCTATTTGTAACTTTCGTAATTCGTATAAGATACATGACATAAGTGTACTGAATGGAAGACCATTCAGTAAACTTATGTGATGTATCGAGCCAACTTACTAACTACAAGTAGGTATAAATACTTCTTTCTTTATACTCCGATGTTTCAATGGTATTGCAATGGTCATATCGTGGAGGGACGGTAGCAGTTCTTACCTTAAGCTATGCTAAGTCACAAAATGTTTGACGATTGATATATGTATAAGTCGGAACTATAATATATTATAAGTACAAATAAATATCAATGTATATAGAATTCTTGCGATACTGACTGACTGACAGAAAACGCGCATTCCAAATTACTGGGCGCAAGACTGAAACTTGGCATGTATGATCGTTGGTAAGCGAAGGGTTATAATAAGAAGGAAGTTACTGGAATTTCCAGGGGGAAGAAACAGTTTATTTAAATATATATAGGGTACCAAATGAACATAATTTATTGCTTGAGTATGATTTCATAAATAACTATTAATATTTGCATTAGTAGATAACTCAAAATGTGAAACAGTTGCAGCTCCTTACAAAGATAACATGAAAAACCAGTGTACTGGCAGTTAAAAAGAGTGGCCACGAGTTTTGTTGCCCGTTCTTTCTCGTGGTTCTGCATATTGCATTGCGAACGTGGCAGTAAATGTAAATGTAGAATCATCTAGTAATTAACTTTAATTTTTCACGTTCATAAGCGTCACTTTGTAGCCTAAATTAATAAATGATTTGGCTTTGACTTTGGTGTAGCTGTAGGCTTCCTCTAGTAATATAAATGTAAGTCAGACATTATAATATATAAGTATCAATAAATAAATAATAAAATTGGGCAAGTGCGAGTCGGACTCGAGCACGAAGGGTTCCGTACCATCATCTATAAAAGAAACAATCAATCCTTCTCTGGAATGCCCTTCCTCTTGAGATCAGGATGGCCAAGACCAAGTGCACATTTAAGTTCAAAGTTAAGGAACTCTTGTTGGCCGATACAGCCGGTGTATCATAATTCATTTATATTTCATTTTGTCTTTTGATATGTATATATATGTACATATTTATATATATATGTATATTATATGTAGATGTACTAGTATGTAATAATAATATGTATTATTTGAAATTATGGTTTTATATATTATATATTGCTTATATATCTTTTTACTCATCGCATGTATGTATCTTATATGTATATATATCATGTCTATTATATATATATATATATATATATATATATATATATATATATATACTTTTTAATTATTATTTACTTTTTTTTAATTTAATTTTTACACAGTTAGTAATTTTGAGCAAAAAATACGAAAAAAACACGTTTTTTGTATGGGACCCTCCCCCTTAATATTTTTATTTTTTTATTTTAAGTATTTGTTGTTATAGCGGCAACCGAAATACATAATTTGTGAAAATTTCAGCTTTCTAGCTATCACGGTTTATGAGATACAGCCTGGTGACAGACAGACAGACGGACAGACAGACAGACAGACAGACAAAGGAGGCCTAGTCCCGTTTTTTACCTTTTAGGTACGGAACCCTAAAAACTAAAACACCGTTTATCTCAGTCAAGACAACATAACCTTTGACCGACAGAGTATGCGCTGTCAATATTGTAGTTTATAGTGCGATAATATAGGAATTGAAGTTACTACAGGGATCCACTAAATATCCTCAAGTTTACGAGCCTGTCTACATAATAAATTTATTCTAAATGTACTGAACAAAGTGTGCACACATTTTTTCTAGATCCCTCGTTCTCATATATTAAGTTGTAGTCTTGTGTAGCCTTCTTAATGTAAACCATTGTCAATACTCGTTTTCATTTTGAAAAAAGTTATGTTATAAATAGTGTTATTCCGATGAGGCCGTCTAAACCAAGATTTTATGTGAGATGTTACGTAGTCTAGTGACGCACGTAAGCAATTAGGTACCTAATAATAAACCACTAGTGATACCCTACTGGAGAGACCTATGGACTATACTATGCAGAGGGTCTCGGGTTCGAAACCACGGCGCGCAGCAATGCCTTTTCAAAGTTATGTGCGTATTAAATGGTTAACTATTGCTTGCTAAACGATGAAGGAAAACATCTAGAGGAAACCTGCATGTCTGAGAGTTCTCCATAATGTCCTCGAAAGACATGACATGTGAAGTCAACCAACCCGCACTTGGCCAGCGTGGTCGACTATGGCCTTACCCTTCTCATAGTGAGAAGAGACCCGAGCCCAGTAGTGGGCCAGTTTATATACAGGGCTGATGATGATGTAGGTACCTACTTGCAGATTCATTGAGTAAAAAACTGTTTATAACGAGTTTACAAAGGCACTTTTTATATTTATTGCAAAGGTTGTATTTTGAAGAAATCACTAAAAGCAATCTCTTATGATAAAATTATCGGTTAAATATTGAAAGAATAAAAATAATTATTTTAATGGATGCGCAATTTAAATTATGTACATAATAATATATTTTATAGATAATAGATATACAAACATGAGTTTGTGTCTAAGCATTTTGAAATGTCCATTAAGACGACATTATTTAGTTGTTATTTGAAGTACTAACTTACATGTTATTATTTTTCTAAAACGCCTTCTCCCGCATTAGGAAACAGGTTTCCTAGTGCAGGAGAAAACTACTAGAAAAACTACAAATCCTGTGTGACGGAAAACTTAACAAACATTCAAACTATGCAAGGAAAGAACATCCAGATTCGGAACTAAGATTAGCCTTAGCTCTCAAATCGAATCTCCAGTCACAAAGGTTTGCTGGTAGAAAACTCAGTGTTGAGTTAAGCTCGCCGTTGTATACAAAATTAATTCGTTTATTTATTTTTACTGGTTTCATGTATTTTTTTTTGTTTTATTTTTTTGTTAGCCGTGTGGTTGACTGCATAGAATACAAGTGTCATCACCTCCTATCTTCCCGTGGGTGTCGTAAGAGGCGACTAAGGGATAACACGATGCAAATACCATTTTTTCGTAGAGACAGAAAACTCGACATCAAACCCTATACGACTGCCTCGTTGGTCTCGCGGCATAAATGTGCGCGTGGGATCGGGAGGTCTTGGGTTCGATGCCTGGGTCGGGCAGTGTTATTGGGTTTTTCTGTCACGAAATTCTCAGTAGCAGCACGGAGTCTGGAAATGTGCCCAGTACGGCAATAGGCTCGCCCCTTATTACGTGAGACTAAAGTATATCTGGCGAAAAGTGGGTGTAGAGATACACCTCTGCCTACCTCTTCGGGGTTATAGGCGTGAGACTATGTATGTATGTATGTATGTATGTATGTACATAGAAACAGCATTCGAAAATGAACGGCAACAAGTAATGACGCTCCAATGGGAAGGGATGAAGTGTAATTGAGATATATAAGAGCGCGTACAGATGCATTTCCATTAGAGAGATAGGACTTATCGGGGCTCCCGTTTACACATGCTCTGCTAGTGATGTTGCGGAGATATGTGTGTATCGATATCCGCAGATATCCGAACGAGAACGGATGTTATATTTTTTCAAGACTTCGCTCGTGACTGCGCCCGTGTGTGGGTCGTTTACTCGTGCGATATAGGTAGAATACTTAGGATTTAAGGTGTATAAAATATAATACTACAAAGGTGCATGATTTTTTTCTTTGCCGTGGTTTCGGCGTAAAAGACACAGCATCATACATATATCTATCCTACCAAACTTTCTCATTTATAATAGTAGTAAGATGGAATTATTCGTATAAAACAACGACTGAGTGATCGCTGATTGAATATTTCGCAACCTGGAGAACAGTTGCAAATTACTTGGATCGCAGCGTGTGCAACGTAGGTTAAGCAGAACTCAAAGGAGTGTTCTAGTGAGACGCATTAGGTTTGCCTACATAAACTGACAAAACAAAAAAAGAAATCCGTACCCGGCTCTGCATTCCCGCAAGTCTTTAACGACCTAGCCCATCCGTGCCCTTACATTACTATGAAATATTTCTCGTAATTATATACTACAATTAAAGTTTAACGTAATATAATTATGTGAAATGAAGCAGGGTCTAAATAGTTTTGAGCTATATTTAAACTGAAAGATCTTAAAATGAATTAGACATATTTTACTCGACATAAGTAAGTGGAACAAAGCTATCTTCGAAATTTCACTGCGAGGTCGAATCAGAAATGGATAAGCAGGAAAATCAAAGTGCCGACATAGTTCACTGGACAGTCACGCTGAAGTGGTAGTGGCCGGGGCACATAATTCGAAGAACCGATAGTAAGTTTCCGAGCTGGATAATTCTAGAACGGTAGCCACGCACTAGACCGACGATCTTGTTAGTAACGCGGGAAGTGTTTGGATGTGCCTGGCTCAAGATCATTCTGAGAGTGGAGGCCTTATTGCAACAGTGGACGTCTTTTGGTTACAATAATGAGTGCTTCCGAAAAATAACACTTACCTAAAAATATAATATACAAAGCAGTTTGAGATAATGTTATAAATACGACTGCTTAAACAATTGTGATAGTTGAAGGCGCTATAATAACATTAATATTTAGCGCCTTCACAATACGTAAACTTGCGCTCAACTAAAGCTGTTAGTTGTGAAGTCTAAGTGGGTACCATTACAGTAACCACGGTGGCAGAGTTTCAAAGTAATTTCCATCGAAATCTTGAGAAACTTGATATTCGATTCGATTAGTCTTACACTTAAGCTAGCGATCGTGAGTCTTTGGTACATATTTTTACGAATTTCGAATTTGGAGGCTGCTGAATTCTGAAATACTATTCTCCGTACTAAAATTTTTAATAAATGCTAAAGTTTGTTTGAACCTATTATACCTATTAAGTATATACTTACCTTCTTCACGTCTAAACCGATTTTGACGAATTCAAACCTAAAAGTCTAATCTACTTACCTGGGATTCGACTTTAAAGTCTTAGAAGACAATAACTATGATAGACCATTGAGATTATTATGTAGTAATTTGAGTGAGGTTTTAAAATACAGTGGTCGTTTTGCACTTGGGTAAAAAATATAAAATTAAGTAATAATGTAAGTATGTACCTAATCTATACATATTATAAAACAAAGCTCCCCGCCGCGTCTGTCTGTCTGTTCGCTCAAAACTCGAAAAGTACTGGACAAATTTTTATACGGTTTTCCACACCATCGAGAGTGATCCCTGAGGAAGGTTTTAGTGTATAATAGGTTTAGCTTTTGAGCAAACTGACGATATTACGAAGATATTAGTTCAACGCGCTGGAAAAAATTAAGCCGATCGGGAGCTGTCCTCGAAAACGCTGCCAAAACTTTTTGAATTACTTATAACAAAACAATGTATGGTAGGATTGTACCTCTTTAAAAGATCTACAAAAAAGTACGCGACGGCATATGTCTATCTTCCAAGGATAACCCACAATAACCAAATTTTACCTTTACATATTACATTGGAACCTAATTTTAACAATACAGTATTAATCCTTATTAAATTAAATACGTTAGATACGTTATGCATTTAATGTAGACAAAATTGCCTATATGTCTAATGAGTTATCGCAAAATAAAAAATTTCGGGCGAGAAATTAATATCGATGAAGCGTAGCGAAGATGCTATTACCCATCCCGATCCCGCACTGCGCCTACCCGCCCGCTGAGTTATCACTACATTGTATAAAACAAAGTCTGTCTTCTGTCTGTCTGTCCCTATGTATGCTTAAATCTATAAAACTACGCAATGGATTTTAATGCTGTTTTTTAATAGATAGCATGATTCAAGAGGAAGGTTTATATTTATCATACATGCATAATAGGTATTGCGCTGCACCCGTGCGAAGCCGGGGCGGGTCGCTAGTATAATATAAAATGCTTTAATTTGTAGTTTGGCTAATTTCTACAAAATATCATGATTTTAGATATAAAGCTATATTTTTTTTATAGACTCACGCCTCTGTATCCCCGAAGGGGTAGGCAGAGGCGAAATATTACACCCACATTTTGCCATGAATTTTTAGGTCCCACGTAATAGGGGGCGCGCCAATTGCCATTACCAGGCACATCACCAGATTCCGTGCTGCTACTGAGAATTCGGAAAACCTAGTAACACTTTTCGTCAATCGAACCCGGGACCTCCGATCAGCAGTCGCATACGCAATCCCCAGTGGATTGCGTATGCGACTGCTGATCGCACCACGGAGGCAGTTGTAAATTAAGCAACATATTTAAACAATTCCGTATTATTTAGTGATTCATATCTGTATAGTGTGAAAAATCTTAACGATATTAAAAGGGCGATGAAGCTATACGGAACAATTAACTGAACTTTATGTTCCACCATTATTATAAGGACGATTGTTTCGTAGCCTCATACTCTGTTATGAATTACGTAAACAAAAGTGATTGTGAATCTGTATATATCAAATTCTTGCTGAAATTTTGAAAGTAGTTCCTTGTGGAACGTAGCGGTGCACTCAGAAGGGATTTCCCGAAATGCGCAAGGGATGGGGCAGAAAACGTTACAAAAAAATTGTGCCGGTGAAGCTGCGGGAATCCTAGTATGTTATATTTCCTCACTTTGTGTTCTGCTGACGTCGGACGTGGACCAAGCTCAGCACACATTTTCTTTATACAAAATTGGAGCCTTTAGAATCGGAATAATAAAAATTCCTCCCTTAGAGAGTAGAAGATACCTGAAGTGTTATATTTCCAATTTTGTAGTTCTACTATGTGTTGATACACCTCGAATGTATTCTTGATGTCTGCTTAAAATATAAATCTTCGAAAGGAGGTCGAGGATATCTACGAGTTCATCCCATTATTAATATAGATATAAGTACTTATTAGAATGTAAATGTGAATGTGATCTTATTTTACTTTTTAATGTTACGAACCTACTTTTTACAAAATCGTAGTAGTAAAAATAGAGTGAGCGAGTTTCTTAAATTGAATATCATGATTTTGTTTGTGCCTCAGATCATATGTATTCTGATTTTTTTCTATAAAGCACTTTACGAAATTTGAATCGCTTGTCCCGTGCCTCGGAGAGCACGTTAAGCCGTCGGTCCCGGTTGTCATGAAGATCTTTGACAGTCGTTATAGGGCGTCAGTACCTTCTAAATAAACTGACACTAGTCTAAACCATGGAATATCGCTATCTCTTCGGGTTGCGGAGGTCAGACAGGCAGTCGCTCTGTGGAAAAGCTAATATTCAGCCAAATCCGGTTAATACATATGGTCACTTAATCCCAAAAGAGCACACTCTTTTGGGATTAAGTGACCATATGTGAATCCTGGGACAATTGATCCCAAAAAGGCACAGCACGGCTAAAAAATATGACTCTTTAATCAACACGTTCTTGCTTGTATTCAACCTCAGTGTTGTATTATTAAGTATGACATTTAACTAAATTCCTTCGTTTTCTGTTTTTTGTGTGGATGTGTTGACCCCTCTTGTTGCAGTTAATGCGAATATACATCGCCAGAAGGTCGCCGACTAACGATCTTGTACTAAGTTTAAGTATGGGTCCGATCGCTTCACATGCCTTCCGAAGCACGGTAGCATGTAAATGCTACCGTTCCGGATCTTGCGTTTTTTACTAAATGTTTCCTATTAATTATGATCAATAGAGAGAATTTAATTAAATGGCGTGGTTTGCCAAAACTCGTCTTCACGAGCAACAAAAACATATCCAGTTTCTTACTTCAATTAAGAACGCATAATAAGAAAACATTTTAGTCTTGGTTATCGGATTAGTCAAATCAGAATAAACAATGTAATCAATGTTTATAAAGTGATACCGAATTGCTCACACATTTCAGTGGTGTTGCGCCAAAATTAAATATATTACCTGTGATTAAAAAAACAAAAAGTAACCAAAAAATTTTTTTGATTATTTTTCCACATTTTCTAGTTAATTCTCGTATTCTATTATCATCAATGTCCCTTATGTTGTATGTAATTAGTTCATAGACTATAATAATATATGTGAGTTAGTTCAAGACAAGTTCCAAATTCAAACGGGTCGGTCTGTCATAACCGGCATGGACATTTTGTAACTGCCGTAAAATACTACATTCCAGTGCATTAATTTGTTTTTTTTATCATCAGGTTAAAAATGCTATAGCTTTGAGACTGAATCACCGCCTTGCCGTCGTTTTGAAGAACACTTTTTTTAATACAGTTTGCTACATTGATGACTGCTTTATTATATCTACTCATGTTATGAATGAAGAATTAAAAAGTCCACTGTTGGACTTAAGGTCCCCTAATTTGCGTCACATCAGCACTGTGAGTCCATAGGAGTGTGATTCAAGAAAATTAATCTCTATAATTATAAACTTCTGATAATTAATGTAACGCTATCTAGTTTCAACACATAGGTAACAAGGCTTTTAAGAAATTGAATATAACGCATGTCAACGTACTTTAACATAATACACCATGACGTGCCTTTTAGTTTCAGTGTTAATAGTTTCTTAGTCTTATTAATGATGAGTCAAATTTCGTAAAGTGCTTTATAGAAAAAAATCAGAATACATATGATCTGAGGCACAAACAAAATCATGATATTCAATTTAAGAAACTCGCTCACTCTATTTTTACTACTACGATTTTGTAAAAAGTAGGTTCGTAACATTAAAAAGTAAAATAAGATCACATTCACATTTACATTCTAATAAGTACTTATATCTATATTAATAATGGGATGAACTCGTAGATATCCTCGACCTCCTTTCGAAGATTTATATTTTAATCAGACATCAAGAATACATTCGAGGTGTATCAACACATGGTAGAACTACAAAATTGGAAATATAACACTACAGGTATCTTCTACTCTCTAAGGGAGGAATTTTTATTATTCCGATTCTAAAGGCTCCAATTTTGTATAAAGAAAATGTGTGTTGAGCTTGGTCCACGTCCGACGTCTTTGTTATGGAAATAATTAGGGAAAGATAATATATATATATATATATATATATATATATATATATATATATATATTGATATTTATTAATCAAATAGACCATGAAAAGCGGAAGCCTAGTGCAGGGACTAACAGATTACCTCTCAGAGGTCTTGGGTTAAAACCTAATGCGTGCATTACTGACTTTTCGATGTTATGTGCTTGTGGAATAATCAATTCATGATCAGCCCTTTATACTGACCTCCTGCTGGGCACGGGCCTCTTCCCATTATAATAATAATAATAATATATTCTACTACATACACACATCACCATCTAGTCCCAAGCTAAGCAGAGCTTGTGTTATGGGTACTAGATAATGGATAAACATACATATACAACATGTAACAAATTTAAATGCACTTCCTGAAAGTCGTTTGTTCAGAATCGGCTACTGAATCCATTACTGTCATTTTTAATATTGTTTATTTTTTGTTCTAAAATAATAAAAATAACGTAAATTATAGTCACTCATTTATTTCAAAAGTTGAAATATACGAAAATAAACCTTAAGTCAAAGCAGAACGCCTTCTTTTAAAATGCATTTGTTTAATGATTCGACGTTCGGTCACACGAACGCACACATTAGTACAACACAATAGCGGCAAAAGACAATACACACAATTTACCACGAAAATATCTATCATCTATCTTTCGCTTACGTAATAATCAACAGGCAAGAGCGAGACGTAATGTGTCGCCCGCGCTGGCCAATGACAAGCGCTGGCGATGCGCTTTGACAAGTTATGACAAGTATCTAGTCATCCATCGGGAATCTGTCAGCGAGAGTTGCGAAAAAATATTTTAATTGTGTGAATAAAATTGTAATTATCAACATGACGGTGCTGGTGTGGTACGTTCTGCATCATCTTGATGTTAACTTGTCGCCCCCGGACTTTTTCACTGTGGGAAAATGTTAAATCACTAGTTTATTGTGAGGAGACAACAAGTGCCTAGGAGTTAAGTTGATACATATTAGCTGCTTTTGAAACAGTGAAAAGATGTGATGCGTGAGGGAACAGTGAAGTGTGGACTAAAATAATGTGATTTTATCCTGTAAGTTATTTGATTATTCTCTCATTGATATTCTTTTACTTTATCTATCAATAATGCTAGGTAACTAAATAGTCATTTACAATATTATGAAACAATGGATCGTGTGCATGTTATTAACAAACAATAAATAATTTTATACAAAGTCGACTGTCCACTCCAAAGCCGAAAAGTGTGATGCAAAGAAATAGGTAGTCATATCTTTGGAAACATCAACAGTAGCTGACAAATTACTCAAACATCATTCTTGTAAACCCCACTCTATCAGAGTGTTGTATAAAGACTAAATTTGAAACATTTTGTTTATATCGTATCGTATTTTGTTCCTATCAGATCGCTGTCGTCTGTTTACCATAGCAACCGTTGCGTGTGTTTGTGTGCGTGCGCAAATTTATAGTGACCACGCTTTTTACTTTTAATCGAGTTTATACTTTCTTCAAAAAACAATATTTAAGCAAATAAAAAACAAAATTCAATGCATGCATTATGATTGTAACAAGTTATTCTAATTGGGGTGTCTGAGGATGTGCGTTATTTCATTTACACGTTGTATACTTTTTTTTTGTAAATACATACATATTATACATAGAAACACCCAGACCAAGACAAACATCCATGTTCATGCACACAAATGTTTAACTTGAGCGGGAATCGAACCCGCGACCTTCTGCGTAGCAGTCGCTTACACTCCCGCGGCGCCAACCGGTCGTCAAGTCCGGTCGTCATTATGAGAAGGGTAAGGCCATAGTCCACCACGCTGGCCAAGTGCGGGTTGGCAGGCTTCACATGTCTTTCGAGAACATTATGGAGAAGTCTCAGACATGCAGGTTTCCTCACGATGTTTTCATTCACCGTTTAGCAAGCGATAATTAATAATTTAATACGCACATGTCTCCGAAAAGACATCGTTGCGCGCCGTGGATTCGAACCCGGACCCTCTGCGTAGTAGTATGTCGGTCTCTCCACTAGGCTATCGCTGCTTGATAATCAATAATCAATTATCGCTTGCTAAATGAATGAATTATCAATTATCGCTTGATAATTGGTGCAAGAAAACATCGTGAGGAAATAAGCATATTATCTAAGAGTGCTCCATCACGATGTCGAAACAAATGTGACATCTGTCAACCCGCATTTGGCCATCGTGGTGAACTATGGCCTTATCTTTCTCATAGTGAGAAAAGGCTCGTGTCCTGTCCTTGCATTATCTATATGGTCTATACTATAAGTAACAATTTAGATAGACTATCCTTAGCAGCCATATATTTATATCATAATAATGTATGACATGAAACCTCAGCTGGGTCTTTGGGTCGAATGCCACCGACGGCATTAAAATATAGGCTGGAATTGTGCCCATAAATTATGTTATCTACAGCCTCCTTGGGTACGGGATGGTTTGACAGTTTCGTGTAAGCGAAATGTTGAATAATTATTTGTTTTCTAATGTGATAATAGCGGCTATGTCAGTTTACATATTTGCCTTATGATTTACCGTGCATTAATGTAAGCATTTGTCACATTAAAATACCGATTCAATTTATTTATTTGTAATATAGCCTCAGAACACTTACTTCTTGCTTCACAGCTATTCCATTATTTTCCATTACTTCATTGACCGTATAAAGTATATAGTATAATAAATATTTGTTTAGTTTTTGATTATATGTACGACGCAGTTATAGTAATACTGGTAATACCAAAGGCAATACATACATTGTCATCATCCATTGACATCAAAATATTTTGGGTATATTTTTACCGATTGGTGACTTAATAGTGCTATAATAGTATTTTGTTAAAGTGGCAATAAAATGGTATAAAATATACGTCAGTTTTATTCTTAAAAGGTTTTGTTTTGGTTGGTTAGCCGTACATAATGCCTAGACTTAAAATGTTTTCGCTAGTCTATGAAATATGTATATCCCCAGTTTTTGTTGTTACAAAATAAGAATGAAACGAATTTATTAAGTGCTTTCTCGAACAGATATTAATTAGGCAGGTGTTTTTAAGTATTTATAATATATTCTGTGAAATGACAATGTTAGTATTTCATCATTTGAATTTTAGATTTTGAGTTTCAAAATTCAATTTATGTATGTATTTATTTGTGTAGTAAACTACTTCACAGATACTGTAACTACTTAACATGTAATGTACTACAATGATTTACTTGCCAATAAAAATACCTATTATTATTATGTTTCTCTTTTATCACGGCTATTCTTCTAACTTTGGTGTCAGAAGAATAACCGGTCCTTGGGAGGCTTACACGGGGATATGGATCCAACGTGCAGAGGCCCGTAGAGAGTTTTAATCTAAAATGGGATGGGACACATGCTGCGGAGCCTCCACAACTGCACTACTAAGTACAGCTATGGACTAGCCGCAGGACATGCAGGACTATTGTGATGATGTGGAGCCTAATTTAACAGGGTTATGGGGATGGATGTTTGATGGACTTAGAATAATGGTACTATGGGTAACAAACTGCACCTGCCAGTGATACTCCTATAGCATCCGTCCGCGTGGCAGGTGGTGACTCACCAACTCACTAGATGGGCCCTCTCTAAACAGCCGCCCAAAGCAAACAAAGTCTGCCATAAAGGTAGCCGGAGGGCAACACCGGTGCGAGTGGCTAGGGGTGTAGAGCGGTGCGGCACCAGTTTCGCCATCTCGGGCCTCGTGACAACGGAGGCCCGGAGCGGGTTTCCCCGTAGTTACGCCCTTGAGAATGACACTTCCACCTCCGAGCTTATTAGCTCTTGCGGCTTCCCTATGACCGGCTGACCAAGGCAAGCCAGAGTTGAGAGTCCTGCGGGCACTCTTGGAAATCCACTCCGGCCAGTCAATAAAGGCAAGCCGGAGACGAGGCCCTGACCGACTCCCTGAAGCATTCGGGACCGCAGTGTCGCCACACACATTCAGCTCGCCACAAAGCTGCCCTGCGGTTGTAAGCTTTCTTTTCACCTTGTAATACATTTTATTAAGTGCTTTCTCGAACAGATATTAATTAGGCAGGTGTAAGTTTATAATATTATTATTATTAATGTATGTATGTATTAGGCAATGTTTTGTTTACAATCTAGGGAAATGTCAGGGTATGTATATGTTAGTGTATTATTTATAACATTATCTATACTAATATAATAAAGCGGAAGAGTTTTGTTTGTTTGTTTGTTTGAACGCGCTAATCTCAGGAACTACCGGTCGGATCTGAAAAATTCTTTTTATATACGATAGTCCAGTTATTCCGGAAGGCTATAGGCTATATAACATAACGCTTCAACCCTTTGGGGCCGGGCAAAAGGCCAAAATGGCTAAAACATAATGTCAGCTAATCTCAGGAACTAGCAGTCGAATTTTAAAAATTGTTATTGATTATGATAGCCCAATTATTCCGAAAGGCTATATATAGGCTATATAAAATTACGCCACAACTTTTAGGGGCCAGACAAAAATATTAAAATGATCAAACGAGAAGAGGGGGGGTTGGGTGAAAGGCAAAAAAGGCTAAACGAATAGGATACAATCTACATGGGTATCGTTTTCGAGATTTTCGGAACGCTGATTAATGATATGAAATTTATTTAGTGATCCAAGATGGCGGATGGGAAATCAAAGATGGCGGATGAGAAAATTTTAAATATCAATATGGGTATGGCTTTCGATATTTTAAGGGGTGGAGAATCGAAATACAACATCTATTTCGTGATCAAATATGGCGGATGGGCAATCAAAGATGGCGGATGGGAAAATTTAAAAAAATCAATATTGGTATCGTCTCCGATGTTTAAAGGGATGGGGAATCCAAATACAAATTCTATTTCGTGATTCAAGATGGCGGATGGGAAATCAAAAATGGTGGATGGGAAACATTTAAAAAATCAATATGGGCATCGTCTCTAATGATTTAAGGGATGGTGAATCCAAATACAACATCTATTTCGTGATCAAGGATGGCGGATAAGAAATCAAAGATGGCGGATGGGATTTATTTTAAAAGTCGATATGGGTATCGTCGCCGATATTTAAAGGGATGGGGAATCCAAATACAACATCTATTTCATGATTCAAGATGGCGGATGGGAAATCAAAGATGGCGGATGAGAAAATTTTAAATATCAATATGAGTATGGCTTTCGATATTTTAAGGGGTGGAGAATCGAAATACAACATCTATTTCGTGATCGAATATGGCGGATGGGCAATCAAAGATGGCGGATGGGAAAATTTTAAAAAATCAGTATTGGTATCGTCTCCGATGTTTAAAGGGATGGGGAATCCAAATACAACATCTATTTCGTGATTCAAGATGGCGGATGGGCAATCAAAAATGGTGGATGGGAAAAATTTAAAAAATCAATATGGGCATCGTCTCTAATGATTTAAGGGATGGTGAATCCAAATACAACATCTATTTCGTGATCAAGGATGGTGGATAAGAAATCAAAGATGGCGGACGGGATTTATTTTAAAAGTCGATATGGGTATCGTCGCCGATATTTAAAGGGATGGGGAATCCAAATACAACATCTATTTCATGATTCAAGATGGCGGATGGGAAATCAAAGATGGCGGATGAGAAAATTTTAAATATCAATATGAGTATGGCTTTCGATATTTTAAGGGGTGGAGAATCGAAATACAACATCTATTTCGTGATCGAATATGGCGGATGGGCAATCAAAGATGGCGGATGGGAAAATTTAAAAAAATCAGTATTGGTATCGTCTCCGATGTTTAAAGGGATGGGGAATCCAAATACAACATCTATTTCGTGATTCAAGATGGCGGATGGGCAATCAAAAATGGTGGATGGGAAAAATTTAAAAAATCAATATGGGCATCGTCTCTAATGATTTAAGGGATGGTGAATCCAAATACAACATCTATTTCGTGATCAAGGATGGTGGATAAGAAATCAAAGATGGCGGACGGGATTTATTTTAAAAGTTGATATGGGTATCGTCGCCGATATTTTAAGGGATGGGGAATCCAAATACAACATCTATTTCATGATTCAAGATGGCGGATGGGAAATCAAAGATGGCGGATGAGAAAGTTTTAAAAAATCAATATGGTTATCGTCTCCGATGTTTTAAGGGATGGCGAATCTAAATACAACATCTATTTCGTGATAAATTTTTTTTTTAAATCGATATGGGTATCGTCTCCGATATTTTAAGGAATGGAGCATTCAAAAACACCATCTATTTCGTGATCAAAGATGGCGGATGGGATTTTTTTTAATCAATATGGGTATCGTCTCCGATGTTTGAAGGGATGGGGAATCCAAATACAACATCTATTTCGTGATTCAAGATGACGGATGGAAAAAAATTTAAAAATCAATATGGCTATCGTCTCTAATGATTTAAGGGATGGTGAATCCAAATACAACATCTATTTCGTGATCAAAGATGGCGGATAGGAAATCAAAGATGGCGGACGGGATTTTTTTTAAGTCGATATGTTTATCGTCTCCGATATTTTAAGGAATGGGGAATTTAATATTATAAAAATCTATGTTTGTTTTTGCATCATTTATAGACCCTGGAATGATAAGAGAATAAGCTCTAAGTCAATGGTAATTTTGGAGAAGGGGCTTGGAAATAAGGGAATTAAATAAAAGCTCTTAAAAACGCGATACGGAGTTCGCTGGGTCAGCTAGTAACAATATAAAAGTAAAAGAAAATGCACATTACATAACTCTTTAACATGCTTTGAGTGCATGATTTGAGTGTATATTATTCTCGCGTATCGGTTTTTCAATATTCGAACTATAGATAGATCTGTAGATTTTAGATTCGTGTTTGAAATATTTTGTATGGAGCTTATGTCAAAAACTGTCAGAAACGAATCCAAAATCTACAGATCTATCTATCATTCTAATATTGAATTCCGTAGTTAAACGACCGCCTTCGATGATGGGTGATCCACAAATATTGACGTCGAGTCTGGGAGTTCGTTGTGCCTTTTATTTAAATGAGTGTTTGTGAAGTCTCTTGCAATACAAGATATTATATATTTCTAGTAGTAGATCAGTCTTAAAAATATTACAAAATCCGATAAATACTGTTTATTCGTTTTACGATAAGCTAATTATATAATAGGTGATTGGGTCATTAATCTGTTGCTTTTCTATCATCAAGTTTCTCATGCATGAGAAACTTGATGTTACAAAAGCAACACCCAAAATTTGCAAAGAATGTAAATAAATGTCAATAATATTATTTTACACTTCGACATAACGATTTCTGATAAAATATCGAATATATTATCGATGTATGTACATGCGTAACTGTTGCTTTTAATGTAGAGGTGTTTGACTCACGTGTTGTGTATTTTTTGTACAGTTCATCGGTTACCACGTATATTAATTTATTTAATTGTCAATCTTCAACAATTGTGACATATTCGACGGATTTTATAATGATTATACATAAATAACTTAATCGTTATTTAACTGATATTGATTGGGTTGAAACTACAACTCACGGATTTGAAATACAGCCATTAAATAAAATATTGTTTATTTGTTCAAAGTAAAGGGCATATTTTACGAATTCTGTAACACAATATCATAACTAATGTTATCATTAAATTCAAGTAGCAAAATACTTATGCCTTTAATTTATCTCTGAAACTGTCATATGTATAGGTACACGCGGTAGATAAGTATTCGCAGATTACACAGAATCCAAATAAATTCTAATTGATTATTGTATTTCTTCGTGCGATATTTTTGTGCCATATATTCATGTACGCAACTTTTAATGTTAGTAACAATATGTTACTAAGTAAGTAGTAGCTGTAGCGCTCATAGCGAGACTTGGCTTGCCATTCATAACATACCAGCAAAGATAAGCATCGCTTGCACAGGTTGCCGCTTGGATTGGTGACCACGTGTGGCATTTACATCTGAGCGCTACCGTCGGAGGGCACGTAAAGCTATCGGTCCCGGTTCTTGTCTCAGGTAAAGAATCTTTAGGCCATGCCGGAGGCCTTCGGGCGGTCTGAAAACTCCGAGTGTTGGTAACACACTCACACGAAAAACAAACAAACAAACTAAGTAAAAAGGAAAAATGTTTTCCTTTATAAAATGGCTGAAAAGAGACGCTTCTGTGTATTCATTTTAAAAGTCTGTTTATATATTTTTAAGTCCACAAAGCCTTGCGAACTTATCCTTAACATTAATTTTCAACGATTCAGGTGAAAATTCTAAAGATAAGTTCGAAACATTGTCATGAACTATTTCAGCACACTTGGCTTTTTTGTGAAAATATAAAGCGTGATAAGTTTCGACGCGTAGTTCATTACTAGTAATCTATTTGTTAGATCTGTGTAAAGTAGTGCGTTGCTGCGTTCTCTATAAAAGTAGATTTTTTTTAACATAGATATGTATTGCTGATAGTATTTAGTTTTATTTCAATTTTTTTATAGACACCTGTATCCCCGAAGGGATAAGCAGAGGTGTAATGTTACACCCACATTGCGCCATGAATTTTTAGGTCCTACGTAATAGGGGACGAGCCTATTGCCCTTGCCGGGCACATCACCAGACTCCGTGCTGCTACTGAGAATTCGGAAAAACCCAGTAACACTTTTGCCCGACCCGGGAATCGAACCCCGGACCTCCGATTATAATAATAATATAATATAATAATATTCTACCACATACACACATCACCATTTAGTCCCAAGCTAAGCAGAGCTTGTGTTATGGGTACAACTACTAGATAATGTATAAACATACATATATACTTTTTTTTTGTAAATACATACATATTATACATAGCAGCATGCATGCATGATTAGCAGTCGCATACGCTATCCACCGGACCACGGAGGCAGTAGAATATAATTATAGCATTAAAATATGACGTGTATATAATACTCGTAAATGATATCTAGGTATATAATTATGGATACCATGAGCATGTTAGCCTAGAGACGTCCACTGTTGGACATAGGCCAAGCAGGGGTAGGCGGTTAGATACGGGCGGCTCAAGATCGGCTTCTGTGGAGAACCTTGGAGGAGGCCTAAAAGCCGCCCGTATCTAACCGCCTACCCATGCTGCGCCGTCTAATACCATGATAACTAACAGAATTACGTTGGAGCTTAGAATATACAATACTTTCTACCTCTATCGAATCTTGCCTTTAAACCCGTCTACAGAAAACTTGCATAATCCAAATGAGCAAAATGTCAATAGCATATTTTATTGATATAATAATAATAATAATACCTACTTAGGTATTCCTTTCTATTTAAGAATACATAATGAGGAAATTTTCTGTTAACATGGTGCATTTGTTGTGCAAGTCGAACAATTTTTATTTAAATACTAGACGATGCCCGCGGTTACACCCGCGTTATTTAAGGCTACTGCTCTGCTTCCGTCGCTCATAGCGTGAAGTTATATAGCCTATAGCCTTCCTCGATAAATGGGCTATCTAACACTGAAAGAATTTTTCAAATCGGGCCAGTAGTTCCTGAGATTAGCGCGTTCAACCAAACAAACAAACAAACTCTTCAGCTTTATATATTAGTATAAGATTTCGGCTAACGTAGAAATACTACTTTATAGATTTATACAATTAATAGCTTCTGACGCTTTACTTACGCGCATCGTTTAAATTCGTGCGTGTGTATATGCGCGCTTGCTCATGTGTGCGTGTGCGTGTGTGTGTACTTGGCACAGTGACTCACTGTGGCGTGGCATGTCGTATATGTATAAAAACCGCAGTTTACTTGTCGGAAGCCCTTTTTAAACATTTATGTCTGCAAGAGATTTTTCTCAGCTGTGCGATAAAGGCTTATCGCGTATAATTATGAAATATTACGCATTATTTACTACTTCAACAATGGTGATTAAATCTTTATGAGATTACCTTCTTACGAAACGTTCTTTCAAATTTTTCAGTGTTCTCATTATGCGACATAAATTGTAAGGTTCTGCCGGTTATTTGCATTGCTTCGTGATTTGAGTACATACCTAGTCAATGTCTGAATGTTATCATCAAACTTTAAAGTGGCAAATGTTTGAAAATGTAAAATTTTACTATACAGGCGACTCTATCATATTTTTTTTTGCTTTATATTATGACTATGATTTTATTAATTTTAATGAAAGTGCATGAAATCTCGCATACTTACATCTAATAATCTAATAACATTTCTTTCATTTGATAACTTAATTATATTAAAGCTCATCGACACTAGGATCAATCCCTGCATAAGTGTATAAATACCTACCAAATTTACCGTTGAGTAATTTTTTATCAACATAATTATGTGGTGAATTTGTAGAGTGCTGTAAAATACGTCACGTCATAAAGGAATTAGACATTTTACAAATTTCAAATAAACATGCGTAGACATACTATTCCGGAGTTAATCCGAGTCTTCAATTTACGATTGAACGAAATGATCTCTTTTGCGTCATTCACACACTGATGAAAATTCCCAAAGCTCTTTACGAGCCACGCTAGAAAAATGATTTTGTATGGGGTATAATCATTTTATGTAGTAGTGAAGTATCTACGTGGCTACTTCATTGATGTACCTACTACTGCCTTCTAAGAATTTACTGGTTTAACGAGTAACTTCAAATTATGATTGAATGAAATATGTTATTTAGTTTAAAACAGACTGCCTCCGTGGTCCAGTGGATAGCGTATGCGACTGCTGATCGGAGGTCCCGGGTTCGATTTCCGGGTCGGGCAAAAGTGTTAGTGGGTTTTTCTGAATTCTCAGTAGCAGCACGGAGTCTGGTGATGTGCCCGGTAATGGCAATAGGCTCGCCCCCTATTACGTGGGACCTAAAAATAATGGCAAAATATGGATGTAATATTACACCTCTGCCTACGGGAATACAGGCGTGAGTCTATAAAAATATAGTTTTAAACAAAAATAAGTGTTGATGATGGTATTTAGGTAACGTAAATTCTAGTACGCGTACATAAGTTTTAACGCACGAAAGTTCTGAACTTTGCTGCACTAGTTATTCTCTGATGTTTATAGTCTAGAGTCGTCGGGGAGAATTATTCATGAAGTAGTGTCACATTTCACCTAGTATTTATTTTCTTTTGTTAGATTCAGGTTTCCTATTAAATTTTTGCACAGACAGTATTCGAAGAAATCCGTCTTTTCAAGGCAAATACGCGTAGGTTCCCAAGCAATAAAGGATCACATATCTTTTGAAGTATGGAAAACTACCAGGTGACTTTACGTCTTGCTCTTAGTGATAATTTAACAAACATGTCGTATTTATTCTAAGAAATTTTTAATTATAGAAAGAGTATCAAAACATTCAGTTTACTTTAATTGGTTTTTTTACCAAAGGGTACTTTTTTGGCAATTCGAATAGACAAACGCGGATTTATCATATTTTTATCACTTTTTTCTTTACGGTTATTTTAAAATGCGTTGATTTCGTCAGTCTTTGTAATTATTTATGTTTGCCTATTGAGTAGGTTTGTTGACTTCTTTTTGATCGAGTTAGTTGCGTTTTGATTATAGTTGGCTGGTAGGCTGGCCGTGGCTTGGAGAAAAATATTTAAAATGCAAATTATTGCTTGCCCCGTGCTTTGGCTAGCACAATAAGCCAAGGTCGCGGTTGTCATGAAGGACTGTGTCAGTTATTCCTGGGAGTCAGTAGGCAGTGACAATATATTCAAGGGTAGGCACCCTTGAATATATTGTCACTGGTGTAAACCATGCACATCGTTATCCACATGGCTTCCGGAGGTCAGACGGTAGTAGCTCAATGAAAGTAAATAAATATTTTGTCAAATCTGGTTAGACCAGTAAGCGGAATCCACTCCGGACTCCAAGGCAAAAAGTGCTGACGAACGATGATGAACTTAGTGGCACGGAGATAACGTGATGTCGTCCCATATGCCATAAAGATGTCTGAGAGTCGTTATGGTGAGTGAATTATTAGCCACAGATATCATGAAACTTCTTGTAGAAATACTTGTGAATACAAAGCAGACTCTGGGTTTCAAGACTAGGGTTTTTTTTTATTGCTGCTAGTGGCAGACAAGCGAACGGCCCATCTGATGGTTAATGGTAACCGCTGCTCATGGACTTCGCTAATATCAGGGTATACACAGCAAAGCCGCTGCCTACCGTGAAAGTAATGCTCTCTTTAATCCTCGTTTGAAGAAGGACAAATCATAGCGCTCAGGAAACACCGCAGCAGGTAGTTGATTCCAGAGCCTACACGTACGTGGTAGAAAAGATCGCAGGGTGAAAATCGGTTGTTAATAAAGATAAATTACTGTAATAAAGACGGTTAAATTTAATCAGGATTCTCTCGCTATGGTAAAGTATTAAAAAATATGTCAAGATAGCTTTGATAGCTGACTAGACCCAAACTCACATCAAAGAAACCTCTTAAATGTCATTATTATAAAAACTAAACGTTACATGCAAGGTCACGCGCAGACATTTAAAAAATCGTTAAACAATAAAAACGTGATGATCAAATTAGAGTAATGTAATAACTTGTAAATAATGTATTTACGTCTCAAATATTGACAATGACATGTAAGTTATAAATATCAGATTGTAGTTTTTTCCAGTGCTAATGTTATTATGAAGTAGCAATTCGAAAAATTGTTAGTATTTTGTATTAATACTTAGTAAATAATTTATTACAACATCGCCAATTGCGTTTATGACAGAATTTGTGATAAATTTAAGTACGATAATTATTACCTACGGTAATTATCGCACTTATACGTAACCGGTGGTGACTAAATTGTATAAGAATCGTAAAATCTAAGTAAGTACCTGGGTACATTTGAGTACCTATTACAACTGAAATGTCGTCGCAAAATGTATCGCAGCTATTATTACTTTTAAGCAGTAAGGATCTTCAAACTTCTCTAATTCCAGTTTCAATTTTAATTGTCGTGTTCATCCGTCTCTTTGGAAACCAAGGTTTCTCAAATATCTAATACCGGGTTTCAATCATGCAGCGGTTGCATGTCACCGACAAATCTGTTTCTGAACATTTATACCTTCTAAGCTAATATACTTAAAAAAATATTTTAAATTTAATTTGCGAATAAACAATGGCATCAATTAAATTAGTTTTTTCTTTTGATTAATGTAGCTGAAAGTACGCCGGGAAAACTATCCTACACATCATATTTTATTCGCAGCTGATAAAAAATACAAAATACTTCTTTCTTATATCTTTGACTTTATACAACAGCTAAATATTTCTAAAGTGGCAAAGGTCATCTTTGTACTTTGAATTCTTGTCTGATGGTAAAGTTGGATTAATAAAATTAAATATTCTTTTAATATTTAAGTTCAATTTAAGTATGTAAGTTGTTTGAACTGAACTGGTTAAAGTTGGATAGAACATTATGTATGACATTTTATTTTTTGTTTCGACGTTCACTTCTACGAAAACTCATCTTAGTACATAGTCATCTGTATTTGTTTGTATTTTATTTAAATACTTGTACAGATCCTAGTTTTTGAGTAACTTTTGTAAATGTTTTATATTGTTATGATTAAAAACAATTAGTGAATTGCTTCGACCTGTAGGTACATTTAAAACGTACTTAACCAATGTAACCGATCTAAAGGTCAATTCTCGTAATTATATTTGTTGTAATATTATTTACAATTGTCAAAATACAGTTTCGATTTAGTCTTGGTGTCTCAAATTGTATTTTGGTAAATTAATTGACACTAGAATGATATGGCGACGAAAATTTTACAATTTGTCAAACTATGTGTGTGTCAAAGAATACCAATTATTATTAATGTGAGTCAATTCATTCAGAATCAAAGCGCAGTTCATTCGTAATATAGTATCGACGTCTGTTTAAACACAACAATCGGGCTTGTGATTGAATTATTTTCACTTAGGTATTGTATGGCTTCACTTGTTAATCATCAGTTTGCCGTTTGTAGCGGCTTGGATGAGTAGTCACTCATATCGCTCTCAGGTACATAAATGCTATCACTTGCAGTCGCAAGTAATAGCATTTATGTACCTGAGAGCGCTACCGTTTAGCAAAAGACACGTGAAACTGGCGATGGCGGTCTGAGATCATTCTTGTCTTAGGCCAAGAACGGTAGGCCACGTCTGAGGCTTTACGTGATCTAATATCGCCAACACCAGAGATAGGCCAAACATCCACACGAAAAGAAGAAAAACTCTAGTGTTTGCAGACTAATGGCAATTTGACAGGCCTTGTGACGAGTGGTTGTCAATTCTAACGAGACAATAAAGTAGAAGACTTAATGTAATTAAATATTCGTACAAAATTTTAAAACTTTGTTTTCTAAAATTTCTTTATAATATCCAAATTTGGTTGTTTAAGAAAAGAAACTACAAATATATGCGCATTTAAATTAATGTTACTAGAAAATTTATTAACTCTATTCAATATTGGTCTTGTATAACATTGACGGGGGGGGAGGGGGTATACTAATTCATTAGTTATTTGCATAAATGGCAAAGTTGTTAGAACTCATGTATTTATATTATATTGTAAAAATAATACAAAGAAGGAAACATCGCGAGATAACCTCCACTGCCTGAAAGTTTTCTATAATATTCTTTGGAGGTATAGGTGATCTGCCAATCCGCCTTTGGCGTGCGCGGCAGTCTCTGGATTTAACCTTATTATAATGCAAAGGTACCTGTGACCGGCAGTGAGCACGATAATAAACGAAGCTCAAAGCTGATTATTATATTGTAGAAAGACCCTGGGTCCGCATATTTTTACTAACAATATGCGCACCATCTGCTCCATGGCCTCGGATGCAACCGGAATACCACCAGGACAATGACTCCTAATAACAATATCTTGCCACCTACTTAAAAAAAGCAATAAATGTCAGCGTTCTCCGAAATACATATTTTACTTTCAATAAGAAGTCATTTTTCAAACGAATTCATGTACCTACTATACTAAATTCTTATCTAATAATCTTACTACGATGGTACTTAGATGGTTTAAAATTAAGTAATTCCATGGTTTGAACTTATTTCCTTTTTAATTAGCAAAAATAAATCATTTATTTCAATTCAATTATTTTACAACTATTTACATTTACACTAAAGTTGAAATAGAATTACTGTTCTAAGTATTCGAATGTAATCTATTGTGTGAGATTTTTATTTATTTTCTGCAATCGAATGATAAAATCATTCTAGTCTAAAGTTTTAGACGAAATCGTGCATGTCACTGCATTTAATTTAAAAGTTCTTCAAATAAGTACTAACTAGTAACTACTCTACATCAATTAGAAAAGCAATTATTGCACTAACGTTAAATGGTTACCAATTACGTTAACTCTCAAGTAAATGATCAATTAAAAAATATAGCACGTTTAATGAGTGAATAATTATTTAACCATATAATTACAAGTTAATCATGCATGCGGTTGCTTACAAGTTATACAATTAATATTAAATTATGATTACATTTTATTAATCGTACCTATATGAATAATGTTAAACTAGAACTATTCTAATTCACTGTTCATAATTTTCTTCATGTTTATACTTACATGTAAAATGAGTATTTATAGAAATGCATATAAAATGGAGAGGAGGGATGACGAAAGACTGAACAAGAAGTTATATAAGTCAAGTGTGAATGGAGGAAGGGGAAGACGGACTAGACGGACGTTCTCTGACCAGATTGGAGACATTCTAAAAAAAGGACAGGTTAGAAGTAGCCTTAACCGAAGAGCATGCATGAGAAATTTGATGAGAGTGAATGAAGCAAGATAGATATGTCAGGATCGTTGCAAATGGCGTTCCATAGTCTTTGCCTACAAAAACAGGCGTGAGTCTATGTATGTATGCATATAAAATAATTACGGCGTTCTGGTTACTACTTTTTAACCGACTTCAAAGCATGGTTGAGGTTCTCAACTAGATCGTAGATTGTTATATTTATTCTCCTAGAACTCCGTCATTTATTAACCGATTGCAACAACCTTTTTCGTCCGAATCTTAAAATATTTTTTGTAGCTTCTTCCCATTTGGTCCCATCCAAGTATGATCAAAATAACACACGAAGTAGGTTTTTTGTTAGAACTATTATTGTGACGGTGTTGTTGATGAGTGGTATAGTATAATATTAATATGGACGAGATAATATTTGGATAATGAAATACAATATTTTGTATGGAACGAAGCTCTGTACTATTGAACTGTCCACGTAAATATAAAACACCTATACATATTATTATAGAATAAGGTTCTCGTCACGTCCTGTTTGTCTACGTGAACGCGAGAAATTAAAAAAAACACACAAATACATTTTTATTCGGTTTTCACCAATAGATAATGTGATTCACGCCGGCGGAGCCGCTGGCGAAGTCAAGTGTTCTAATGTAATCTCACTGATTTAATTATAATAAGGTAGAAATAGGTACCTACTATGAATAAAATACATGTCTTTACGTAGAATTTCTTACTTTAAAATGTATCTGTCCGTCTGTTTGTTTGTTATTTCTTGAGGAAGATACTTGTACTCGAGAAAATTTGTAAGTATAAACCTTTGTTCTATACATAGATATGTCTGCCAAAAGGTCAAGCTACTTGACATCTTTAAGGATTGTCATTGTCAAGTACAAGAAATCTAACAAAAGGCAAGAAAAACAGATGTACTTATACCTAATGCCTATACCTATTTTGCTTAAAATTATGTCTTTTTCATAACGCTGATAAAATATTCTTCAAGAAGGCTGCACTTCAAGATGACAAGGTAAACGTCTTAATAAACCAGTAAAAAGTACATTTAAACAGGAAAAGAAGAAAAAAATGTTTTTTTTTAATTAAAAATGTAAGGCATCTGGCACTCTTTCCAATGCCATGCCAAAATGGCCATTGATCGTGCAATTGTGTTATCAAAATTCCGGTACATGTCTGAAGGAGTTACAAGTAGGTATCTGACTTTTTAATATGTTGTTTCGCACTCGAGGAGGTGGTACTTATGTTTTTAATTTGATTTAAGTAAGTCTATGTATGGTCAAATTTTAAAATAATAACGATTTCAATTAGTTTTGTGTAGTATATAGGAGCGATAAAGAATGCCACTAGTAACTAGTTTGTTTATTGAAATCTTCAAAACTGGGAGTCCAATTTAAACCTACCTTTTTATTACATAGCCTGCTTATCCGCTCCATGGACCTTTACCCGTATAAAATAGTATTAATACCACATTTACACAGCTATAAGTTTATTTGTCACTTATCCTTTGAATATTCTAACAACCGAAGAATAGTTCTAAAACAATATGTCCGGCTTTTTATCAGCACATAGGTACGCAGGTATTTACGTAGAAATAAAATGTTTGTGTCAGTGTTGGCCATTGCCATTAACGTTAACGCTAACGCAGGTGTAGCAGTAGCATAATGTAATCCCGCACCATGAGATGAACTGATTCTTTTCTTGACCCTCTCGACGTCAGATCCCTTTGTGTCAACATTTTAAATAGCAAACAGCCTCACAAAGTAAACCTCTGGCAATTTTCATAGCGTAGGTTCTTTTGAGAAGTACAAATTTACAAGAAAAATACTAACTTTTATAAAGAAAAATCTATAGTACCTACCTACTTTTTTAAATATTTTCTAGACCATCGAAGCGAACCAATAAGATGTTACATAGATAATAAAGAGACCTGAAATTACATTACTCAAATTATTGAATTATATTACGGCCAAAAATTGTACTTGCTGGAAGGAGCGGTATTTTATTTTGCGGTAGTACGTAAATTATAGCATTCCATTAGATCTAATGTTGTGAGTGTCATTCAGTTGATCACTTTTTGTTTTAAATACTCGACGGCCGATCCTACTTGAGTATTTGTGTTTGAACAGATTTCGAGTGTAAAATTCATTTTTACAGAGGCTCAAAGTTCGTTAGATACTCTTGCTTATGTAGGTACATTTAATCCACAACATCGGCGCTGTGGATGTTGTCAGTAAATTAAGATAGCATCATTTATGATACTAGAGATGTTAATCTGACGACGATTAGTGGATAAGCATCAACTTTTGCTCACATTGTATAATACAGTTAGATATAAAATGCAAATAATGTTATCATGACGATCTGTTAAATTATTCCAACGCGCCTTATTTTATTTAAATGCTTAGGTAAGTCGGTACTGTCTGCATTTAAGTTAGATCTATAAAAAGATATTCAAAAATATATATTTGTTTATTTTTACCTGTTTGCGTAATCAGAAGACAATAATAATATAATGACAACAAGAAAACCGTTGATGCAAGTGTCATTAGGGACTATAAAATGATTACAACCATGTTTACCATCTCTAGCCATGGTCATCTTAGATATTACATAAATGAATCGATTCATTGTCGTATACGTAATTAATCTAAGGTAAACATACAAAAGCAGCGATAGCCTAGTGGAGAGACCGACAGACTGCTACGCAGCGAGTCCGGGTTCGTATCCACGGCGCGCACCGATGACTTTTCGGAGTTATGTGCGTATTTATCGCTTGCTAAACGGTGAAGGAAAACATCGTGAGGAAACCTGCATGTCTGAGAGTTCTCCATAATGTTCTCGAAAGACATGTGAAGTCTGCCAACCCGCACTTGGCCAGCGTGGTGGACTATGGCCTTACCCTTCTCATAATGGAAAGAGGCCCGTGCCTAGCAGTGGGACAGTATAAAGGGCTGATGATGATAATGAAACATACAAAAAATGGCACATCTTTAAAAAGCATACAAATCATAGAGAATATGACGTAAAAACTACAATAGTATTGATGAGGTGTTTCTCCTGATTTTCGGATAGGTAATCAGCCGTTACAAGCCGCATGTTGCCATGCTGCAAATAGAAACACCTCAAGGCAGTTGAATATAATACGAAATCAAGATAATGATAATTTAAGTATGTTCAATATAAAACTTTATTCCTCTGTAATAGTCGTAACATCAACAATATAAATGCGGATAAGTCTACAAATGCTGCACTAGATTTTTTGGGCGAAATTTGTTCAAAACTTTCTGCATAAATGTGTAATAACCACTTGCATAACAAAACGTATCTGAGCAAAGATTTCTTTCACTTAGCATCCACACAGAGGTCAACAGTTCGTATAATATTATAATCAAGTACAAGCATTGTTATGAAAAAGGAAAAACGCTGCTGTTTTTGCGGGTAAATTAAACCCATTACGAGCAACGCATTTTTTGGTTCGACATGCCTGTTCCATGTATGTACTTAAACTTCACCAAGTCTAAATTGGTCATAATCTAGATAAAGTTAAGTAAAATATGGTATACTTATAGCAATGTTGTCGTTTCCGTTTATAAAAGGAGTAAATGTGTGGTCAAACTACCTACCGTATTTTTTGTGTATTTGACGATGTTGCTAAACTCGACACAGATTATGATATAAGAAGAGTTTAAAGTTCGAAAATCTCAATACAAACAAAAATCCATTACATTGGTGTAATTCTTAGATATTGTAAATTTGTATTTTGAATACTCTGTGTGCCTCTGTAGTCCCAATAAATCCATAGATTTATACCATACATATTCGAGCAATGCACTCGTCCCTTGTCTTCAATACATTATGCATGTATGTAAAAATTAGATGAATAGATAGTTCCATATATATACCTTGAGTCAATTGTAGTCACCGTTTCTCGTGGTACATTGGCCGGCTTCCCAGAGCCGTTTGTTGTTTGGGTACTTGTCGTTCACGAATGGGAATGCACTTCGTAAGTTTCGGTCACTGGTGGAACCACTCTCGGTAAGTTACGCGATGAAAACACGAATAAAACTGGTACGTGATAAGAAGTGCAGCGCGCGTCGTCCTCGTCGTGCGAGTTGCGCGCCGGCACGAGCGTCGTGCACGACCAACGGTTATCAACTAAACACATTAAAAATGCCGGTTGGTACACAAGCTGGTACCACTTTTCTTAACTTGTACCTCAATAGCTCGATGCATTGTTGATTCGTCCCGCTCCGGACATCTCTGCTATATTTCCTATTCCATTCTATTTAGCTATAAATCGATTTGCAGGCGTGTTTAGCATTATCTCAAGGTTGCGTTGATTTCGATCGATGTTTGATTGTGGCGATGTTGCAACGTTTAGTGTATCGAATCGTTTTTACGTCTGTTACCTGCCAGTGTTACCGCCATTATATTAACATTTTTTGTAAGCTTACTTTGACGATGATTAAATTTGCATTATATTTAACATTAAATTTATCCTTTATCTTTTGTTTTAAAAGAAACCATCTGTAAGAAGCATCGAAATAAATCATTGTCTTTGGAATAAAATTAATTATGCATGAAGTGATTTTACACCGTTTTCAGTGCAATAAATTATGTAATTGGTAGAAATATCTACCAAAACCCTTAGGGAATTGTGTGGATAATGTTTACAACACCTTCAGTTTTATCTTAACGGTTCAACTAACGTCGAGCTATACAGATAAGTAGTACGTCCCTAAAGCCTTCACACAGATAAAACTGTACGATTTCCCTGATTATATTCCTAAGTATTGTGTCTATGATTTTAAATTTAAAAGAGAACAAAATTAAATTAACAGCTGTCGGTAGATACTTCGGAGTAAGTACACACCATCTTCCTAGCGTTTGTCCCATTTAGCACCCAGACCCCGGGTGCTAAGTAGCTTACTAATCTAACCGGATTTGACTGAATATTAGCTTTTCCACAGAGCGACTGCCTGTCTGACCTCCACAACCCAAAGGGCTACTATATTCCATGGTTTAGACTAGTGTCAATTTGTTTATAGGTATTGACTCTCTATAACGACTGTCAAAGATCTTCATGGCAGCCAGGACCGACAGCTTAACGTGTTTTTCGCGGCAAAGGGCAAGCGATAATATACAATTCAATATGCACATAACTCCGAAAAGGGATTGGAGCGCGATGAGTTCGAACCCAATTCCCTCTGCATGGCAGGCTGTTGCTATCTCCACTAGATTATCGCTGCCTCTGTAAGTAGTACACACTTTCAGCTATAATTATGATACACACAGTTTGTACAGTTTGTCTTATCGTGTAGTTTGATTGGTTTCCAGTTAAAGTATATTAATATAGTTAAATTGTTTGCTCCACACATTAAACAGTGACACAGTTACATTCTTTAGATAATACATTTACCTTACTTAAGATCATACCGCAAGATTCCTACGTTTATTTATCATCCCGCGGTTTCACCCGCGTCCTGAGGGAACTACTTCGCGTACCCGAAAAGACCCAAATATCTTACGGACCCCTATTTTTTCTAAAATAAAATATAGCTTATGTTACTTGCAGATAATGTACCTTTCTAATGGTGAAAGAATTTTTAGAATCGGTGCAGTAGTTTTTGAGTTTATCCATTACAAACAAAAATACAAATTTTTCCTCTTTATAATATTAGTATAGATACCTGGTAGGTATATATATATATATATATATATATATATATATATATATATATATATATATATATATATATATATATATATATATATATATATATATATATATATATATATATATATATATATATATATGTGTGTGTGTGTGTATAATACCTGGATATCTACAAGTTATGTCACACCTAGTGTTACTACTAATACAGATCCCTAAAGTTGCCAGTAAAAATACGACCGATTCCAAGGAACGTAGAAATCTAGCAGTGCGATCTCGCACTAATATGTTTGAACGTTGAACTTTAGAAAAACAATCGTTCAGATTTATTTATTTACTTTATGGTGTCACTGTCATATGGCGTGTGTTTGTGGAGGATGTTTATGGATGCGTTACAAAAACAATATTAATGCAGCTCGGATGTGTCGCAGGTGTATGTTTGATATACGTACCGTGTTTATGAGGAAATCTTATGAGCTAGGAGTTACTATAGCGACGTCAATTTTATAAATATTGTATTAACCGAAACAAAGAACGTCCAATAACAACTATTATAGTTTAAGATATAGCAGCGCGACAGTTAATCGAGGCCATGGATTGAAGTATTTTTCATGGTGCTACCAATTTAATTTTTCCCTTATAATTTACATAAGCATGACATTATTTATTTTTAAACTTTTGAATACCATAACCTGAGACATACGACACAATCATCTATTCTCCAACTAGGCAGGAACCCGCAACATTAGATATAGCGCGCGTCGTAGGTATAGATCCATTGCGCTATCGGCGTACTCCGCTATTCGTATAATGTTTAAATAATTAAAATTGTTATTCATTTTGGTTGCAAATTACTAGCAATTACCTTGACGTTACCAGCAGCTTCTTTTGCTGGAATTAGGAGAAGCTCCAATCTTTAAACCTCGAGGCTTAACTTGTGGTCAACGAGTTTAAAATGAATACTTACTTATCTCTACTTTATATCTACGTCGTTATATAAAGAAGAGAATAAGTATAAATTTGGTAATTATAATAATATCTTTATTACAAAATAACTGGCTATGAAAAACCTGATAAATATGCATCAGTTGAATTTTCAACGCAAGTTTATTGACCTGTCAAGTGTCATCTCTTATTGAAGATATTGCTCTGCCGTGATAGTTCGTAATCATTCGTATGCTAAAATCATCATATTATTTAATTTTATTCATGAATGCCATTCGAAATATTCTTTATCTTAAAAGCAATGCGAAAATGCTTTAAGACCTCTACAACACAAAGACATCAATATTTAATGGCTCAGACAGGTGTATACTTATGGATACAAACTCTCCAATCAGCTGCACATATCAGTGGTGATAATTGGTAATTATCAGATCGATCGCAGACTGATCACACAAAGAGCAATGAAATAAAGAAACATAATGCTTCTGATCATCTATTGATTACAATCGAAAGGACTTTTAAAGGTTAATAATGCTCTTCTACTTTCCAACGTAATATTCGTGATTTTTACAAAGAATTCTCTTTAATTTCCTATCAGTTCATAATTACCAAGCATATTGCCTTCAGTGCACGTGCTGACCCGATTCGGGCCCGACGTAATATGAATCAGCCTGTATGGTTATTATAACTATTTTTGACTAAAGTTTTATATTTGCATAAAGTTTTTAACGACAGGCAAATGCTGATCACGCAAAGCGCTCGATGCCATTAAAAACTATAACCCGACTACGTTAAAAAGAGGTTCTAAAGGGTTAAATAAAAAGTACGAAACAAGAAAATAGCTCATTCAGATACAAATTCAGAAAAGTATAAGTACAGAAATGCTCAATATTTGTTTGATGCAGGTAAGTGTTCCTGGCACCCACATTAGTATGTCACCCGGGCCATTATTACGAATTTATTGACACCTCATTTATTAAAATCGGTTTAGTTGTTTAGGCGCTACGATGGAACATACAAACATACATACATACATAGACTGCCAAAAACATTACCCTTCCTTTTGGCTTCGCCGTAGTCGGGTAAAAATAAAGCGTGTCATTTTTATGTTACAGGTGCATATTACATATTGAAATAAGGCTATTATTTTCATTCTACAGTTATTTTTTTCAAGCTAAACTATCCTAATTTATGAATCAACAACAACAAAAATTTCAAATCGGACCGGTACTGAGATTAGCGCGTTCAACCAAACAAACAAACAAACAAACAAACTCTTCAGCTTTATATATTAGTATAAGATAAATAGTTAAGTTACCTTGAATCTCCACGTGAGAGCAGGTTATTAATTTTCGCTGTAATGATTTATCTTTCCTCTGATTCATTACTAATAAAATTACCCTTTATGTTTCTGATAATGCAATGAATATAAGGAAATTTTGTCACTTTCCTTCGTCGGTCACAATAACAAAACATGTAAAGGACTGAGAGTCACCAAAGCGATGTGTTTCCAGCCACGCTTAGTCAATATTGTTGTTTTATTCAAAAGGATCGCTTCGGCTTCGATAAGACTAAGAATAGGCGTTAGTATGAGATTTGGTTGTTGTTCAGCAGTTAAAGGTATTTGGTGGTACCTATACTATCTATGACTATTGTACGGTTGATTATTCGCTTTAGAATAAATCATATTTTTGTGATTTATATACAGCCGTGATCACTGCCTCTGTGGTCCTGCGGTAGTGTTAGCGACTGCGGATCATGAGGTCTCGGGTTCGATACCCGAGTCTAACAAAAAGTGATATTGGGTTTTTCTGTTAGGAATTATTCAATAGAAGTTCGGAGTCAGGGAGTTGGAGGTGTTACACCCCCGTGCCTCGGAAAGCACGTTAAGCCGTTGGTCCTGCGACCAATCTCTCGCCGGTCGCGTCGCATGTGGCGTCCCATCGGACTATGAGAGTGAGGGAATAGAGAGTGCACTTGTGTATGCGCACACACTTGTGCACTATAATATTTCCCGCGCAGTTGGCAAGTCTCATATACAGGTTGTCACTAGACCCATCACCAAGCCGAAGTCTACAAGTGGTGGACATCATGACAAGTCATACTAACCAAAAATAATACCTGGGAAACGATTTTTTTTTTAAGTTTTCACATTTTTTAAACCGCAATTAAAAGCGCGCGCGTGCTATGCATGAAATACCTACTTATCCATGGGGTCATAGGGCATCTATAGAACATATAGGCGGGATAAATGCATCGATTTTGTACCTAATTAGAAAAACTTTATACTAACTTTGGGCCTCAATATCTCCTAAACCAGTAATTTTCCAGGTATGGTGCCGAAGTAAAAAATGTTCGTAGTGATCGGTACAACATGGGATTTCAGTTTTCGTTAAGGGTCTTTTTACACCCTGTATAAGCAAGCCGCCGTGGCCGAAATCGGTCGGGAGGACATCATCATCATATTATCATGGTGTCTGTCTTTAAACGACAGAGTAAATAATTGTGTGATGAGAGAGTGTTGTGAGGTAAAAGAAGATGTAGTGACAACCATTGTCAAAGGTATGCTTAGATGGTTTGGACACATGTAGAGGATCGATGACGAAAGACTGACTAAGAAGTTATATAAGGCAAGTGTGAATGGGACAGGAGGAAGGGGAAGACCTAGGCGGACGTTCTCTGACCAGATTGGAGACATCCTAAAAAAAGGACAGGTTAGAAGTAGGTACTTTTGAGCGAACAGCATGCATGAGAAAAGACACTGGCAGATCTCCATACATCAAAATGTCTGAAATTAAATTGAACCGTACAGTAATAAAAATATATCAAAAAAATCGGCGTCACTAACAGAGTCTATATGTATATGATTCTATTTTCACTCGGGAAATCCGGAAGAAGAAGATATCGGTGTTTTAATTTTTAGTTAAGAATGAACAATGTAGGTACGTTTGAATTATATTATCAAATGACATAATAATATGTCAGATTGACATCAAAACGCAGAAGTATTCTTAGCATCTAACTATCACAGCCTCAGATTGCCAATAAATAAAAAAAAAAAAAAAAAAAAAACTATCACAGCCAAAGACAAAAACAGAGCTGCACATTTTAAAGCGATTTTATGTGAATTCGATACAACATTAAAACGATTCTGTAAAGTTTTTAAAAGTTGATTTGCTTCAAAGATATTAGATTATGATATAATGTTGATTAAATATTTAATAACTGCATTTTAATAATTATATTTTAAACCAAACCAACAACCAACCCTATAAAGGTCGATCGTATCGATTATTTATTTAATAATCGATACGGATCAATAGCACTCACGTCTATTCCTGTTCCTGTCACACTATCTATGGCAACAATCAAATAATAAAGTAGGTACCTAGTTCGTAATAAATTGGAATGCTTTGTAGGGTTAAGCGTAGGACACGTCACGCACACTAGTGCAACCTAATGTATAAGAATGTATGCAACGTAATTGTAAGAGCTCTGCTTGTCGCGACTCCTGTGAAGTAACAATAAACCTCGTGTGTGCTCCATACCATCTTTGATTTATCTCTGCATCCAAAGACCTTGAACCCCAAACCTAAAGTGGTGACCCCGAACTGTGAATTGTGCAACCTTCAAAAATTTTGGATAGAATTTTGAAACTTTTCGCGACGCAAGATGACCACTGCAGAGACCACGCCGGCTTCCGAAATCGCTGCCATAACCCTGACCTCCAAAATACCCGAATTTTGGACGGACCAGCCCAGGGTATGGTTTATCAGAACGGAGGCGATGCTGGCACCACAGAAGCTGTCGGACGATTCCAGGTACGATATAGTCGTTTCAAAGCTAAGCAAGGACGCTATACAACAAGTGACCGATATACTTACCGACCCACCTCCTGTGAAACGCTTTGACGCACTCAAGGCACGTCTGTTGCAAATCTACGAGGAATCTGAGAATAGACAGATTCAGAAGCTTATTAGCGAGATGGAGCTCGGCGACCAAAAGCCATCGCAACTCCTACGACGCATGCGCGAGCTCGCCAAAGGAAAAGTACCGGACGACACACTTCGTATATTATGGCAAGGTCACTTACCCAGTACTACGCGAGCAGTCTTGGCCGTGTCTGAAATAAAGGAATTGGACCGACTGTCTACGATCGCCGACAAAGTATTCGAGACGACGCGCACCGCAGACCAGATCCACGAGATGTCGCAGCAACAGCCCACAACCACACAGCCAGTGCAACCCTCGAGTTCCAAGGACACTGAAATCATCATGGCTGAGATCGCGAAGCTGACCCTAAAAATCGAACCCACTCGCCTACTGGATAGTCGCACTACGCGATCCGGTAGAACCGTAAAACTGCCAGTCAGATTTCAATAAAGATTTTGTATACTGAAAGCGATTGTAACGCTACGCTATACTATCTTCAAATCGCTAACAATTTACCTCAGTACAAAAGATAACAAATATTACATCGCTTAGCTGTGTGACACTAAGTTTTTAATAATGATAAGTAGGCTAAGATGTAAGCATATTTTTACTTTATATACAGTTCTCTACATTATTTTATATTATTTTATACATTTTTGCTTTATTGAGCACAGTTTGTCATATACTTACGTGTACTTGTAATTTTTGTCACTATGGGAAAATCTTATAGTAAACAGGAGGAGATAGTTATTGCGCAAAATGGTGCGAATAACGCCAACCATAGCTCGCTCGAACAGAAAGTTGAACTCTATGGTGTAGCGGTGTTGGTTATACTGGTGATTGTGCTGTTTGTAAGTGCGTGTTTAATATGTAGACGTTGGAATAAGGGTATAAAGAAATGGGCCCGAAAAGAGGTCATTTCTGTTATAGCATCGAACCAACCACCTAAAACGAATGTTCAACAACCTGACACTGTGCATTACGAATAATGTAAACGTGTACCTATCAGAACTTTTCTAACTTGTGTTATGTTTGTATTGTAACGTGGGTGTCCATTGCTGTATAAAGAGTCGTGTGTGTCCAACATTGTATTATGTCTTCCCACAGGTTTCTTATCAGCGTATAATGTTACTTAACTGTAATTTGCACGGTGGCTTAATGAAACAAGATATCTTTGTTTGAATTACATGTAATTATTGTCATCATCATTGTAACTTTTGTTTTGTTATTTATATACCTACCTGTGCGTTATTTCTTTATATAATGTTCATTAAAATATTGTCATATTTTATTTTCAAAAAGGGGGAGAATACTGTAGGGTTAAGCGTAGGACACGTCACGCACACTAGTGCAACCTAATGTATAAGAATGTATGCAACGTAATTGTAAGAGCTCTGCTTGTCGCGACTCCTGTGAAGTAACAATAAACCTCGTGTGTGCTCCATACCATCTTTGATTTATCTCTGCATCCAAAGACCTTGAACCCCAAACCTAAAGCTTTTTATCGTCATAAAATACTCCGGCTTTAACGAGACTAAGTGAAAATATTAAAAATCGTTGAAAAAAATAAAGCAATTTGTTTCGTTCATATGAAGTTTAAGGTCGCCACAACAAACCCAGACCAAATTCTGCCATTGTTCTTTGATGAGAGTGAATGAAACAAGAGAGATTAATTATGTCAGGAACGTTGCAAATGGCGTTCCATAGTGTCTGCCTGGGAAATAGTCGTGGGTCTAATGTATGTATACTATTATACATAATATATCACGTTTCATATGTTAGCCGGTTTTAGTGTAAATTGAAATGATTTTTTGGTTATTAGTTAAATGTTAATTATTTTTCGCTCGCTTTTAACAATGTGCCCAGTAGATGTAATATGTGAATAGGTGTGAATAGGGGGCGACCCTCTTACATTTTGACAGAAACATAACTGGCGAAGTGTGGGTGTGTAATACACCTCTGCCTAACGTTTCGGTGATAAAGGCGTTATGTTATGTTATGTATTGTGTTATGTAAAACATTGATGTATAAGACAGACAGATAAACAGGGTATTGTACAGAACAAATTAGTTTATTTTTTATCTTAAGGACATTCCTTAGTTGTCTAATGCGTGTGCCTTATTAGTATGTATCTTGGCACTTCAAGTAAAAGTTTTAAGTGACGCGACTATTATCGGTATCTTCGTCTAATGGACACATGCTGGTTTATTCAATCTGTACTTGGTGTTCATAATAACCTGATCAATTGGCTGCCATATATAGTGTCAGTACGATCCCTTTGAACGTAATAAGTATGAAAAATGAAGTTACATTCGTTTTGACAGGAACCTCTTTGTAGTCTTGGTAAGGTAAAGGTTGGTTACCTTATTCGTGAATTACGTAAATGTGAATAGGCGGGTCCACACAGAGCGAGCAGTCTCGCGAGTAATTTGCCGCGTGAGGAAACGGTCCCCGAACGAGCGCGGCAGTCTCGTCAACATCTGTTTATTGCTATCCGTAGGAAAAATCATAAAGTTTGAATTCAGAACGCCACGTGGGGGAAATTTTGCTTTCTTAGGCCGGCTTCACATTGGGCGTCAGGACGCCGAGGTGCCGCTGCGTTTACGCTGACGCCCAATGTGAGGGCCACTGAGGGCGACCTTAATCTTAATGATTGTGTAAATTTAGTTGAACATCTATTATTGCAAAAGGTGAAATATTTTAGTTGAAAGTCTATAAATATTTTAGCTGAAAGTCTATGAATAATTTATTTCTATTGTGAATTAGAGTGAAATAGTAGGTACATTTGCCATAATTATGTCGGTTCTACGTATCAATGTGAGATCGTTGATCTCTCTCTCTCTCTCTCTCTCTCTCATAATTTAAAACTTTGTTTATATAGTACTTGCAAATGGCCATACTGCAATAGGGTTGTGGCATGTGTTTTTACTAGCCGGCTGCCTGACTGGCGCCAATCCTCATTGAGAATGTTATTGTTATAAAGGAGGAAGAATGGGTAGATATGGAAAAATATAGGATATTTTATAGGAAATTAATGTATGTAGGCAAGGATACTAAAACCGAAGCACAGACTGAAGGATTATTATTGGTATAATACATTGCAGCAAAGATGAGAATTTTACGATGGATGTATGTACAACATACATGCATACATACACACATTCAAATTTATATTATTAGTAGGGATTGCTATATTCGAGCGAGGCAGTAAACAGCGTCCAGACTGAGGCGCCTTTGAGCAAAACAAAAAAACCGACACACAGTGGCTCGGCCGCTCGGTCGTTCGCCTGCGGCGGTACACGCGTTTTCCTCGGCCAAGGCACGTCCACACAGAGCGAGCAGCCTCGCGCGGCAATTTCTCGCGAGGCTGCTCGTTCTGTGTGGACTCACTTAATTTAGTAGCTTGGCCGCTCGGTGACTCGCCCGCGGCTGCACACGCGCTTTCCTGGGCCGAGCCACGTCTACATAGGCCGAGCAGCCTCGCGAAGTATTTGCCACACGAGGCTGCTCGTTCTGTGTGGATCTGCCTATTAAGATATATCTACATATAAAGTACTCTAAAGAGAATTGTTGTCCTACTTTACTTTGTTTTTTCTCGTGAACTAGCTTCACGGATATGCCTACAGAAATACGGTATAACATATCCTCAATGCGTCATTTTTGCTTGAGGACTGGCTATGTTTCAAGGCTTACGTAATAAGAAATGATACACTATTGGGACTAGAGGATGCCTACCACTATGCCCAAACATCATTTATAATATTCTACAATATAACAATTGTGGAATATTGTAGAAATACTAGAGGTAAAATATATCCTCAATGCGTAATTTTTGCTTGAGGACTGGCTATGTTTCAAGGCTTACGGATTAAGAGATGATACGCTATTGGGACTAGAGGATGCATACCACTATGCCCAAACATCATGTTTATCCTCCGTTTATCTGCCCGATGCCATAGTAATTTCGGGAAATCCTTTCCTAGAGCACGGTAGAGACCGTACCCGAGGAATATGTATGACAAATTTCAACTTCATGCGCCTAATATTTCCAGCAGTGCGTTGTCTGTTAGTCAGTGAGTAATTAACGCGAGAATTTTGTATATACAGACAGATGATACATTTTACATATAATATGCTGTAATACTAGCTGGTATACCTAATACATATGTTTAATTTTAGCGCGCTTTTGTCTCAAGGCAATATCTAAGTACGAACCTTAATAACCTAGATTAGGAAAGTCAAATTAATTAAATATTCTAATTTATAACGTCTAAACTGTTATAATAAACTTTAACTTGTATCAGTTACATAATAATAGAAGTAGTATAATAGAACATAGCTATTTAAATTGTATCATCATATACCTAATATTTTTTTTTTTTAAGTAACAGCGCACGCTAACATTTATCAAAATACGAGATTAGCCCGCGGTTACACCCGCGTTATTTAAGGCTACTGCTACGCTTCCGGGGCTCATAGCGTAATGTTATATAGCCTATAGCTTTCCTCGATTAATAAGCTATCTAACACTGAAAGAATTTTTCAAATTGGACCAGTACTTCCTGAGATTTGCGCATTAAAGCAAACAAACAAACTCTTCAGCTTTATATTAGATTTACAACAACTTTATTTAATTGCCCTGCAGTGCTGTTGATTGATGTTATTTGTATGCGTCTAGACGCGTTTATTTCTCCAACGACGGCCTTTTTTTATTTACTTCTTTATTTCGTGTAAACTTTGCAAGTACATACTTACGAAACGTCATTAACTTGGATACTAATCATCGCCTAAAATTACGTCTATGTATCGCGTAAGACATGTGAAGTCTGCTAACCCGCACGTCTTGGCCAGCGTGGTGGACTATGGCCTTACCCTTCTCACAATGGGAAGAGGCCCGTGCCCAGCTGTGTTACAGTATAAAGGGCTGATGATGATGATGATCGCGGCGTGCGTTCGTGCCAATATAGTGCACCCCACGACACGGTGGAGAGTAGTCATGGGTTCAGCGGGGAATACTCAGGTATCGAGTTATTGACCTCACGTTCGCCTGGGAGGCGATCATTAGTATTAACGGTAGTTTTTTTACTAATGTCGTTTCTTAGTTTTTTGCAATTATCTCTTTAAGTATTTATTTGTAACAATAAGTTTGATTTAACTGAAAATTGATCATTTTGTTTCATAGATGAATCTCGACGAGAACCAGATAACAAACTATTTGGAAAACGAAGATTCGAACAGTGAAACTGAGGATTACGATTCAGACGACAGTGTGGTTGATCCTACTCTCTTACACTCGTGCCAGCTTGAAGATGATCTCCAAAATATTGCTCCGAACAATCTAAACCTACAAGCACAAGCACCGAGTTAGAAGCTGCTCTATAAACCCAATCTCGATCTCTAAACTGCTGTAATTGTAATAGAAAAATATAGGCTGATTTTAATTTACTCTCAAGCCAAATATCTTATAATTAGAACGATATTTTTAATTTTATGTGATATAACACTTTAATAATACTTAATTTAGATAATAAATTAGAATCTATATGTGTCTTTTTATTTTTTATTATTATTTTTCAAAAGACTGTTCAAACAAGGGTAATGTTAGATTTATGGTTGATTTTAAGACTGAAATTATAATTTTAAGGAAAATGTGCCATTAAAATTATAGAAACAAGGTTTTTCTCCATTATTTTGTTACATTTAAGTAATACAAATTTGAATAGAAAAATCTTTCTAAAATCTTGTATCATTTATGAAGTAGCCTCCCGAGCGATCATTAGTATTAAGCATTAAAAAAATAAGATTAGTACTCTAGGGTTAAAAAAACATTTTATACAATTATTTTTGTGTGTCAACTTAGAACAGCTCAGTCCCAAGCGTTTGGTTGTCTTTTTATTCAGATATTCTATAATATGCTTTTGAACACAATTTCGCTTTTACAATAATTTTGAACTTATTTATTAAGATAAAGTTAAAAATAAAGATTTGTTTATTTGCTGAAACATGTGTGAAAAATAGTACATTGTGAGAAATGCATATTAGATCTTAAATATTTATTTGTTTCAACATGTTTGACCTTTACAGATGTACAAATGCAAGCAATCATATAAAAAGGAAAAACTAATTATCAAATAACAAAGGAACTTCACAATTATTATTCATAACTAGATACAGCAATAATACAAATTAAAAATATTATTGATAATACATCATACAGTTACAGATATTGGTCATTTAGGAAATCATGAATATTGTAGTAACATTTCTGTGTCAACATAAGCTTTAATGCTTTCTTAAATAAGTCTTTATTTAGCTGCTAAATGCTATTAGAAATTTTATTATAAATTACTGGACCCATACAAACTATGCTTTTATGCAACAGCGCAGTTAATTACCATATATAGGTTATATAATATAGGCTATTACGTATAGATAGGTTTCTTATATTATAAGGGAGCTTGTTACAAAAGCGTTTACATTGCCCCTTAAACAGCTACTTATTTTGTGGAGACGAGTGCTATGAACTACGAGATTATTACTGTGTCTTGTATTTACAGAATGCATATCACATTTTTCACAAATTTGGCAATATTTTTATGTAAGTACATATAACAGATTTTTATTAATATATGTGATACAACAGTTAGAATTTTTATTTCTTTGAACTTTTCTCTTAGAAAATACTCTTGAACCGAGGTCATAAATTCTCCTTACCGCTCTTTTCTGCAGAACGAATATTGTGTAATTAGGTCTGCAGCATTCCCACAGAGAAGAATCTTATACGACATTAAGCTATGAAAGTAACTGAAATAAACCATTCTAGCTGTTTCTAAATCTGTGAGGCGTCTAATTGTCCTAACTGCATAAGCGAGTTTGCCCGATAGCCTTTCTATATGTGGACCCCATTGTAGTTTGGTGTCCAGCATCCAGCATAATACCTAAAAACATGGTTGTCTCGACGGACTCAAACCTAGATTCATTAAGTGCTACATTGGTTGCCATATGTTTAACATTGAGCATTGAAAATTTTTAAAGTTTAGTTTTGTTATTATTAAGTAATAGATTATTTATATTAAACCAATTAACGACTCTGGAGAGTGCATTGTTTACTTCGTGAAAGTTACTCTGTCGTCATTTAATATTAAAAATTAAAGAGGTATCATCCGCGAACAATGCAATCTCATGATTATTCTTTACGTAATAAGGTAAATCTTTAATATATATCAAGAATAAAAATGGTCAGAGAATTGAACCCTGCGGGACACCCATTTTTAAAGAAGAACCTGGAGAAGTCTTATCATTAACCTCGATCTTCTGGATTCTTTTGCCCAAATAAGAAGTCAGGAGATCTAGAGCATTATTCTTAATGCCGTTATGATATATTCCTTTTTTTCCTGATAAGAGTATCATTATGAACACAATCAAAGGCTTTACACAAGTCGCAAAATATAACCTAACCTAACGCATTTTGCGACTTCTCCCAAGCGGCAAAAATACTTTTTACGTGCAGGGTCACACCTAATCAAATGGTTCTCGTGGTTAATAGGACAGTTAACATATCGATTTCCAGTACGGAACTGATTAAAATAAAACATTACAAGCTTCACTTCATTTATTATACTAGAGGACGCCAGCAGCTACGCCTGCAATTTTTTTTTAATTTACCCGTTTTGGCCGATCCCGTGGGAATTTCGGGAAATCCCTTCTTAGTGCACCCCTTCGGTCCCCAACGAACACACATGCCAAATTTCATCTTCCTACGCCCAATAGTTTCGGCTGTAGCGTGTCTGTCAGTCAGTCAGTAACGCAAGGATTTTATATATTTAGATTACTTCATCCAAGAGTACTAAGATCTTATATAAAATAGCTAGTTAATGTGATTAATGCGGTGGCAATTGTTACTTTATCCACACTGAGTAGATATTATATAAAGCTTAGATAGTACCTATGTAAAATATTTGGATTAATTACTTTGGCTACATAAACATAATATAAACTGACGGACTCATAAACCGATTATTCCCGGTGTCCACCCCCTGCTTGTCCACCGCGGGTGGACAGAGACACAAATATTTAAAAAAATTCTCGCTGTGCACCCCTGGGGGACAGCGAGAATTTTTTAAATATTTGATTTTTAATAAACTAAGTTGACGGAGCCCTGCTTCGCAGGGCTCCTATTTTTGGGTTAAGGGTCAAAAGAGAACCTAACATAACCTATCTACCCGAATCAGAAGTGATGAAAAAACTCGTGTCTTTGTCCACCCGGGGTGGCCAGCGAAAATAATTTAAAATTAATTCTCGCTGTCCCCCAGGGGTGCACAGCGAGAATTTTTTTAAATATTTGTGTCTCTGTCCACCCGCGGTGGTCAAGCAGGGGGTGGACACCGGGAATAATCACTCATAAACTGCATCAAAGTTCAGGATTACCTTGAAATGTTTTTTTTTTAATAAGTATGCAAACTTTTTAGATTAAATCATATTAATATGGAGAGACTGGCTCTTAATCTTAAAAAAAGGAAAATTTAAAAATAGAACTGCAGTAAAACAAATTAATCTAGCCGGGAAAAGAAAATTTACTCGTAGTATCAGATTTGCGTGTTATTTAAAGCAAAGTTTTAAATTTATTCGCATTGATTTTTTATTCTTTTGTCAATTGAATTATTGTTACCAGCAGAATTGTTGGGTTACCTTTTAGGTACGGAACCCTTGTACGGAACCCTAGGAACCTAAAAGGTAAAAAACGGAACCCTATTACTAAGCCTCCACTGTCTGTCTGTCTGTCTGTCCGTCTGTCTATCTGTCACCAGGCTGTATCTCATAAGCCGTGATAGCTAGAAAGCTGAAATTTTCACAAATTATGTATTTCGGTTGCCGCTATAACAACAAATACATACATACATATACAATAAAAATAAAAATAAAAAAAATATTAAGGGGGGGGGGGGGTAATATTAATCCCATACAAAAACGTGTTTTTTTTCGTATTTTTTGCTCAAAATTACTAACTGTAAGGTAGACGCTTTAAATTTTCACAGAATATATAGTTGTATATTACCCTTCAAAATAAATAATTAAATAAAAATGTAAAAAATAAAGGGGGACTCCCATACAACAAACGTATTTTTTAAGCAATTTGTTACCCGATCTTAATAAACAGGTAGAAACTTCAAAAGTATTTAAGTATACATACAACGAACGTGATTTTCTTTAATAAATGATGGTACGGAACCCATCGTGCGCGATGCACTCGCACTTGCCCAATTTTTTAACTCATCGAGAGTTTTTGAACAATAATATGGATACTTCGTCCGAACAAGCGGCTCAAATGTAGCACTGGTGCGGGAGGGCTTGGACACGGTAATAATATCTAACAGTATTGTAACTCCATACAAACGCACGAAACTCGAGTTATACCTACGCGCCTCGAGCAGAGTACCCATTAGACTGTGCGAACTGTGCCTACAGTACCCACAGCCGCGATCGTGCCGCAGCTCGCATGCGGCGCGTCTGGTAGTTATATAACTCACGAAGGCGGCCGAGTTACAATACTGTTAGATTATATTACCGTGGCTTGGATCAACGAACGATTGGTAGAAATTTAAATTTAAACCAGTCTACGGTATCTAGAATATACAGAAGGTTTGTGGAGACAGGTTCTTACAGAAGGAGACGTGGTACAGGCAGGACTCGAGCAACCACCGGTCGTGATGACCGATTTATTGTTACAACTTACCTGCGAAATCGTTTCCTCACGTTAGTTAACATCAAAACAGAGCTTAATGAAGTGCGTGGAGTAAATGTGAGTGCACTAACAATAAGAAGAAGGTTAAAGGAAGCGGATATATCCCCTTTTAGACCAGCAAATGGTCCAAAGTTGTCTGTAGCTCACAGACAAGCTCGCTTAAGATTTGCGCGTGATCACCCATATTGGACAGAAGAGCAATGGGCCTCCGTATTGTTCACGGACGATTGTAGGACATGTTTATATAGTGCAGATGGTCGCAAAAGAGTCTATCGTCGACGTGGGGGGCGACATGCTCAAAGTTGCATTGAGGAGCGTGTTCCTTTTGGAGGCGGTTCGTGTATGGTCTGGGGTGGCATATCGATGAACAGAACTTGTGTTTATAGACATGGTTCGTCAAAACGGTAATAGAGGGGGTTTGACTGCACATCGCTACATAACAGAGATCTTAGAAGATCACGTGGTGCCTTACATGGGATTCATAGGCGAAAATTTTACTTTAATGCAGGATAATGCATCTTATTCCGCGGGATAAGCCCTGTCGTTTAGCCACCTCTCTTCTCTTACGTACACCTCCTCATAGCTCCACTGTGTATGACCATTCTTTCTCCGTCTATGCTGTCCGCCTGTGGAATGCTTTGCCGCATCACATTCGCGCTAGCCGGTCCTTGGCAGTGTTTAAGGTGAATGTTAGGAGGCACTATCTATCGATATAAATATAACACATATGTATTAGAAGTATTTTATGAATAATATATATATATATATATAGATTATATATTTTACATATATAATATTGTATGTAGCTAATTTATTAACTTATATATATATATATATATATATATATATATATATATATATATATATATATATATATATATATATATATATATATATATATATTGGTATGCTATTTTTTATTATTATTATTATTTTTGTTGTACACTCAGATTACCCTTAGCTCTAAAATCAAATCTCCAGCCTCAAAGGTTTGCTGGTAGAAAACTAAGCTCGCCTTTGTATACAAAATTATTTAGTTATTATTTTTACTCGTTTCATGTATTTTTTGTTTTATTTTTTGTGTACAATAAAGAATTAAAGAAAGAATTAAAGATAATGCCCGGCCGCACGCTGCTGCACAATTTCGACTATATTGCGAAGAGGTTGGGATACGTACAATGAATTGGCCAGCACGCAGCCCGGATCTTAATCCCATTGAACATGTTTGGGACAATTTATAAAGAGCTGTATATGCGAGAAATCCTGTGCCCACGACAGTGGCAGCACTAAAAACAGCATTTTCAGAAGAATGGGACTATATTCCGCAAGATCTTTTAATAACCCTAATAAAATCAATGCGGAACCGATTAGAATCCGTAATAAGGGCACGTGGAGGTAAAACACCTTATTAAAACATAAATAAACCCTTGCATAAAATTTGTGTCTATTGATAAAACCAATTTTTTTATTAAACCAATTTTCCTTAAATTTCTGTTTTTTCTTCAAATAAGTCTTAAGGTCCTTTCCAGTACACAAAGTTAAACTTAAGGATATGGTTACGCTGTTTTAAAGTTCACGAACCAATCTAGAGGTTTAAATCTGTATAGAAAGTTTGCATACTTGGTTAAAACATTTATTTCAAAGTCGTCTATTACTTTGATGCAGTTTATGAGTCCGTCAGTGTATGTTACAGCCACAGACCACCTACCCCACGAGACTTGCAATAGAAGCGCACCGTTGTCTGTCGCGCATGTGCGCAAATGCGCCTATATCTTTGAGCACAAACCCGCGCTCGTTCAGTAGCGACCAGGAAACAGATACGTAAACTGCGTTTAAACTGTATTAAAACAAAATAATAATATACGAAAACAATGCCGAATTGTGCTATAAAGTTGTGTGGGAGTAACAGTCGGAATAATAATTTCAAAAAAGATAATATCTCATTTCACCGGAAAGTACAACATTTATGTTTTAAATTATTTAACAGTACTGAGCAGAGTTCTAGTAATAATGGTTGCTAATAAGTACTGAATCAGTGGTTGTCCTTGTCTAACACGCTATAATTACAGACTATCTCTCTCTTACAATAAGACGCCACGTGTGTGATGCGAAGTGATGCGAAGAAAACTTACCGATTGTTCGATATTTATCGATTTCTAATACTGAGATTTTTATTGATTTGAATAATTAATTTCCAATCAAAAATTTAATGAATTAGACAGGTGACTGTAAATAAAAATACAGCCTACAAAAAAGGATTGCTAGGTATTTTATTATTACAAGCTTTTATTTAGGTAGTTTCACCTGTTTGTCAGTAATCAAATCTTGCAAGTTGAATTTGATGCACTTCCCGATTACCGATTGATCTGAAATTTAACACGCATGTGTAAATCGGATGACAACGTAAAATTATTATGACATGGAGCTGATCTGATGATGGAACCGGAAGGGATAGGAACTCGGTAATTAAACGACACAGCCCATCGAGTTTAGGCTTGTTTCATTTATCTTGACGAGTACTTCGATTCTAGGTGGTAACCAGGGTCTGATGATGGAGCTGGAAGATGACTATAAGAACTCAGTAATTAAACGACATAACCCCATAGAGTTTGGGCTCGTTTGATTTGTCTTGATGAGTAGTTTGGTGATAGATGGTAACCAGGATCTGATGATGAAGCTAGAAGGTGGCCATAGGAGCTCAGTAATTAAGCGACACAACGGTGTCGAGTTTTGGCTTGTTTGATCCGTCTTAGCGAGTATTTTGGTGCTAGATTGTAACCAGGGTCTGATGATGGAGCTGGAAGGCGGCCATAGGAATTTGGTAATAAAATGACACAACCCCATTGAGTTTGGGCTCGTATGAGCCGTCTTGACGAATAGTTTGGTGCTATATGGTAACCAGGGTCTGACGATGGAGCTGGAGCTGGAGCTGATGGCCATAGGAACTCAGTTAGCCCCAACGAGTTCGGGCTCGTATGATTCGTTTTGATGAGTGCTTTGGCGATAGATGATTACCAGAGTATGATGATGGAGCTGGATGGTGGCCATAGTAGCCCAGTAATTAAGCGAACTAACGATGATATAATTATAAATTCATATTTCAAAATAAAAACTTTTGCTTGGATTATTGTTATTTTTCTTGGCATTCTTGGATCAACTGAATGAAGGCATACCAAATGTGATTTATCGATTAACAATATTGACATGCCTACATCCCTATTACCCATCGTACGTGACGTCACCCGCGCCGCCCGCGTACGTCTCATTCCTCAAAGTTTGACAGAATAGTTTGCCTAGAAATTGGTTAAGATTACGTGTCTCGTGGGGTAGGTGGTCTGTGGTTACAGCCATAGTGATTAATATAAAATTATACATAATGACTAAATATATATAATTACTAAACTGCTAAGACAATTTGATAAATTAATGACTTCATCTAGATTTTATTCATAAAGGTAGGCCAAAATAGTCAAAGAAATAAATACGATACGAATTACTTGCCTTAACACTTCGATACAGCGTGGCGTGTACTCCAAGCCACCCTATAACAAAATGTGGAGTCAGGGGATGATGTTTAATAAGCTAAGTTGACGGAGCCCTGCTTCGCAGTGCTCCTATTTTTAGGTGCAGGGTTACAAAAAACCTAACATAACCTATTAAAATGGTTGTCCTGGTTAATCAGCCTGTTAACATATCGATTTCCAGTACGACACTGATTAAAATAAAACTTTAAAAGCGTCATTAATTCATACGTCACCTGTTATATTACTTCATCCAAGAGTACCAAGATGTTTTATAAGATAGCTAGTTAATGTGATTAATTCTGTGTCAATTATTACTTTGTCCAAATTGAGTAGATATTTTATTTATTTATTTTATTAAATCTTTATCTACACAATAGTATAAGCGGACTTATTGCCATGGGCATTATCTCCCAGCCTACCTTAGAGTGATGCAGAGAGAAATGAAGTACGTAGCTGTAATATAATGAAAATTAATTTGAACTAGCATAAATTATAACTAAGTATATTGTAGATCTAAAAATACATTCACATAAAATTATATATTTAAAAGATATATACGTTAAGTACATATGATATAAACATATCTACATGATACACACAGGATGATGATACATGATACAAACTATATACATACACACAGGCATATGTAAATATATATACAAATATGTAATTATGTATATAATATATATACACATATATAATGGCTAGATAGTATAATTATATAATATCTCTATTTATTGACGATCGGTTGGCGAAGCGGGAGTGTAAGCGACTACTACGCCGAAGGTCGCGGGTTCGATTCCCGCTCAAGTCAAACATTTGTGTGCGCGAACATGGATGTTTGTCTTGGTCTAGGTATTTTTATGTATAATACGTATGTATTTACAAAAAAAAAGTATATATGTATGTTTATCCATTGTCTAGGTACCCATAGTACAAGCTCTGCTTAGTTTGGGACTAGATGGTGTTGTGTGAATGTGGTAGAATATTATTATATTATTATTATTACTTAGGCTGTAACATATATACACACTAAATACGATATACGTATATATTACAGATAATTTTTACGTAATATACTTAGATGTCACGGCATCGAGTAATTTTGTGTTGTTTATAAATGTTGATTTTACGGTCTTGTTATTGAATATGGTTTCGACGAAAATATACAACGAATTAAACTAGAACGAGGTGTTGGAAAAGGTGGAACTACCAAGCGATTTAGTCTGTAAGACTATGCTTGCTTTTATTTTGAATTTAAGCAACTGCTAACTCTGTCAAATTGATTCATGAAATCTTAATGTTTACAGTATAAACCATATCTTTGCATTCGCAAAAATCCATATCGCAGTCAATTAAATCACCGATTCATTAACACGTAAAAGTGGCTGTGCATCGAACATGATTGATTAAATGATTCAATTATAGTTTGAACACGCACCTCGGTTGTTTAATGGTGCTGGACCGGATCGTAGTAAGATTTATAGCAGCTACAACATGCACAAGTCTGTCATCAGTTTGATGGAACAGCGCACGGCGGTTGACTGCAAGACTATTAGTAAACAAACTCGGTCGCAATGCCGCACTCTCGGTTGTTGCACTAAAATTAAACGTCGCTATGCAAGTCGCACGCTGTCCCATTTAAACTTGTGAAATGGAGAAACTTTTGTACGAACATAAGCCTGTTTGGCAAACAGAACGCTCTAGGAAATTGCAAGTCTTTCATTCATATTCAAATTAAGCGACAGTTCAGACGAAATTACGTCGTTGATTGTTTTGTTTAATTGCGAATAATTTTCCTTCTTTTTATAAAGACGTCTCCTGCATTAGGTGCTTGAAGAAATAATATATATTATTTTGCTACAAACCTTTGAATATCCGGGACAGCAGCTGTTATTCTTACATTGCATTTCGGTTCAATTATCACATATTTCGGCAGCAGTGCCGAAATATGTGATAATTGAAGCAAAAGTCAATGTAAAGCTATTAGAATAGAAGAAGATAGAATAGAATAAATTTTATTTTCAACAAAATGGTGGTGCAAATCGTGTTTAAAAATAAAATATTATTACATCATACTCTGCCATATAAGGCGTGTAAATTTTGAATATTTGAAAATAGCAATAGACTTAATTAATTTGTAGTTATACATAAATAGAATTGGATTATATAAAAATTACATAAAGTTAATGTCTTTAATTCGATATTATATAAAAAATGTCATAAAGTTAATGTCTACAATTCGATATTATATAAAAAAATGTCATAAAGTTAATGTCTACAATTCGATTTTATATAAAAAATGTCATAAGGTCATAATTTCAATAAATTAAGTACAAAGTAATGTATTTCAATATTGTGTATTTGAAATAAATTTATCATTAAAATATTTATTAACGTCATACTAAATTTTCGCTAACAATAACTTATGTAGTACCGTGCGGAACTGTCTTGTTACTAAGTTTGTTATGTAAACTGGGAGATGATAATATAGTTTTACAGACATGCAATATGAGTTTCTTTTGTATAATTCTAGTTTAATTTGAGGTACTTTGAGTCGGTTTCTATGCCTCGTCCGACTACCTTTGTTATCTCCTAGTTTCTCATACAGTTCTGGATAATTTTTTGACAAAAAGACTGGTTTCTAATATGTATAGATACGGTAGCCGTTATTTACAAAACATTAAATATGTAATTTAATGTTTTGTAAATAACGGCTTACAACTGTCTGAATAGTCGCAATTGAAAATTGTTCTAATGCATTTCTTTTGCGCTACGAAGAGTCTATTTACGTCGACCGAATTGCCCCAAACAATAATGCCGTAGCGGAGAATAGAAGATGCATAGGCATGGTAATTGCTGTCTTTACATTGTCTATTTCTCTCACCCTTTTGAAAACAAATATAAAGCGATCAACCTTATCAAGAACTTTTCAATGTGCGGTTTCTAATTGCAATATTTGTCAACCGTTATACCTAAAATTACACAACCGTTAATATTATTTATCTGTAGGTTATTATGGTGCACTTCTATATTGGGTGTATTTACTTTATACCTTTGGAACTGTATTATATTTGTTTTGGAAATGTTAATTTTAAGATTGTTTTGGTTTAACCACTTTATAGTTTTATCGAGAGCTCTACTAACTTCACTTTCTAGAGATTTTATGTCACTGCTGTAATCATAAGTGTCGTGTCATCGGCAAAAAGGATACATGTTTGACTAATTGCATCGGGAAGGTCATTAATATAGAGCAGAAAGAGAAAAGGAGATAGCAAACTACCTTGCGGTACACCGTATTTATTATGTATATATGAAGAACGGTATCGTTTTTGTCACTCACCTGCAAAGTGCCAACTTACGTTTTAAAAATATAATTAAAAATTCTATTGGGCGCCAATGTCGCACGAGTGATTGACTTCCACGGGGCAGCCGGGATCGATCACTCGCCGAGCAATCAAAGAGAGATAACTAGGCCGACTTACGGGAAATAAATAAAAAATATCACCAGGAAAGTCCAAACCCGCGCTACAATTCCAGTCACACACATACAACAAAAGAGATTATTATCCAGGGCGTGAGCGACGTTGTTGGCACTTCACAGGTCTTCAGATGGTGTACTCAGCTTTGGTGGTGTTGACTGGAGCAAAGAAGAGCGAAACCTCGTGTGTCCCTGGTATATATAGGACCAAGGTGGAGGGGCGCGAAGGAACGGCCCACTGCTGTGCGTCACTCGTAGCGAGGCTCGCGGAGCCGGGGCGCGATGACGTCACAATTTTGAGTTATACTTCCTATTTTCACACATTAGATTCTGTTTTCTAAATAACTTTTGATCCAGTCGTATGCATTGCCGCGTAAACCATAGTTGTATAATTTTGATATTAGTGTATCATGACATTCGAAATCAAAGGCCCTGGTCATATCTAGAAATATACAGGCTAACATTTCCTTATTGTTTATGGCTTGGATAATTTGTTTTAATAGTGAGAAGCATGCTAAATTTTAGAACTTTGTTTTTTAAAACCATATTGTTCACTTTTTAGGATGTTACATGCAGATACAAAATTTATGCATAACTTTTTCGAACATAATATTGCGTTGTGTGTGGCCATAAATGATTCAATTAAGCTATATTATTATGATGTCGTTCTGTTTATCAGTTCAAACCCATTAATATCTTTACCGTAGATACATAACATGTTATTGCAATACCTGGACTTCAGTTGAGAAAATACCGCAACATCTAAATCTTTTGCCCATTTTAACAATATTGGTCCGGTAGATAAAACAAGTTTATAATCGAAAGCCTCAGGTTCTGAACCAGCTACGTCAATTTCTTTATATTCTACCTCTGACGGAACAGAGTAACCCACACATGCATAGATAGCTACCACCACATACAAAGCTATGCATTGTAAAGTTTATCGCACGCGTTTGTTTGCTGATCGATAAAATACGAAACAACAGCACAGGGACATACGACACTAATAAATAAAACATTTATTTGGGACATTAACCTATTGATATTACCATTTTCCTGGCCTACTGTGTTGAAATCAATTATTTCCATCGTTATGGTATCAATAAATTACATTTATAATGGGCACATTCGAAGGGAAACACGAAAATGTTGATATTATATGGGTTCCGTGACTCAAAGGGTACCTATAGCGGTACCCTTTCATGATCCCTATGTGTAACGTCTGTTTGTCCGTCAATACTCTTTTTCTAGGTATCGTACGTATATTACAATACATTGCACTCTGCATTGTTCGATGTGTGTGAACTAAAAGAGCTGCTTAGATTTTTAAGAGATTAAAACAGATTGCTTTTAATATATGGTCATATTATGTCGCGACTTATCAGCTACTTTGTGAATAGTTTTTAGGGTTCCGTACCTAAAAGGTAAAAACGGGACCCTATTACTAAGCCTCCGCTGTCTGTCTGTCTGTCTGTCTGTTTGTCAGTCTGTCTATCTGTCTGTCTGTCACCAGGCTGTATCTCATCAACCGTGCTAACTAGAAACCTGAAATTTTCTCAAATTATGTAATTCTGTTGCCACTATAACAACAAGTTGCCGCTGTAACAACGGTACAAGCCCCTTTGGGTTCCTCCGACCACTGTCTGGTTCACACTACAGTGCCATTCGCTTCACCTCCACAACCAGTGAAGGCAAAGCGATGCTTGTGGCACTACTCATCAGCGGATTGGGATGGCCTGCGAGACTATTATGCGTCCATCGCGTGGTCTCAACGCTGCTTTGGTGGGAGGGATCTGTCGGAGAGTGCGTCTGCTGTTGCGCCGTATACGAGTCCTTTGTGACGGTGAGTCATCGAAGTTTCTCCAGGTGAATGCTGGTGTGCCTTAGGGGTCCGTGTTATCGCCCACGCTTTTTCTTCTGCATATCAATGATATGCTCACTTTTGGGGCCAGACATTGCTATGCAGATGACAGTACTGTACATGGGCGATATCTCGGACACCCTGCGGCTAAGCAAGCCGATACTGAGGAGTATAGGCGAACACTTGTTGCTGAGCTTGACCAGGTTCTGAATTGCATCTCGCATTGGGGTGATGAGAACCTGGTCGAGTTCAACGCCAAGAAAACACAGGTGTGCGCATTCTCAGCCAAGGTATCTCCATTCATTCCCCATTCAGCCACATTGGACACTCCACTACCGATTCAAGACAGCGTCAATATCCTGGGTATGGACATACGCAGAAATCTCAACCGGAAGAACTACATCGAGGGTGTCATCAAATCCGCATCTCGGAAACTCGGAGTCCTGAACAAGGTGAGGAGGTTTTTCACGCCGGGGCAGTTATGTCTGTTATACAAGAACCAGGTTCGCTCCTGCGTGGAATACTGCTCTCACCTTTGGAATGGCTTCGCTCAGTACTTATTGGACGCCCTCGATAGGTTGCAGTGGCGTGCTGTCCGTATCATTGGGGATCCAGAGGCCACTAAGACTCTTGAGTCACTGCCATTACGCATAGACGTGGCCTCAATGGCTGTCTTCTATCGCATTTATCACGGTGAGTGCTCCGAAGAGCTCTTTCAACTAATCCCACCCTCTCCTTCCTATCAAGAACGACACGTGCTGGGTTAAGGTGCCACTCTTACACGGTAGAGCAGATATCGTCGCGCACCAAACGGTTCGGCGCCTCTTATCTCTGCCGTACCATTAAGATGTGGAACTCTTTACCAGCCCACGTGTTTCCCTCCACTTATGATCCTGGGTCCTTTAAGCGGGGCGTAAAAAAGCTTTTCTCAAGGCCGTCAAGGTGAGGGCCATCATGCCATAATACCATGCCGACTGCTGGAATGATGGCCATCACTATAGGACTTCACTGACTGCTTAACATCAGGCAGCATGGAGTCAATTTGTTCGGCAGAAAAAAAAATGAAAAACAAATCCTAAAAATAAAAAAATATATCAAGAGGGGGTTCCATAGAATAAACGTGTTATTTTTCGTATTTTTGGCTCAATATTACTAACTTTAACAGGTAGACGCTTAAAATTTTCACAGAATATGTAGTTGTTAAATAAAAAAAGTAAATATTAAAGGGAGGCTCCCATACAACAAACGCAATTTTTAAGCAATTTGTTACTCGATCTTAATAAATAGGTAGAAACTTGAAAAAAATATTTAAGTAAACATAAAACAAACGTGATTTTCTTTTATAGATGAAGGTACGGAACCCTTAGGAACAAAGCTCTTAATCTCCTGGTTTCTTATTTGGGCAACAGAATCCAGAAGGTTCAGATTAATGATAAGACATCGCCAGGTTCCACTGGACCATTTCTATTTTTGATCTATATCAACGATTTACCCTATTACGTAAAGAACAATCATGAGATTGTGTTGTTCGCGGATGACACCTCTTTAATTTTTAATATTATTTATTTATTTATTTATTTATTATAATTTCATAACAAAAGATATTTTGTGTCGAAATGTATACACACAGATTTTAAAAACAATATAAATAATCATGCACATGTCAACAATTAGATGTTACAAATATAAATCATTAAAATACACAATACTCCATTAAATTGAATTAAATTAAATAGCATGTCAAAATTAAGATTGAATAAAGTAATAAATAAAATTAAATTTAAATTAAAATATTCATAACATCAAATGTCATAACAATATTATTTGTCATTACAGAATTCTTCAATTGTATAATACGCTTTGTCAAGTAATAATGTCTTCAGTTTAAGTTTAAATAAGTTTACACTCTCAATGATTTTCAACTCGACTGGTAATTTGTTAAACAGATTTATAGACTGCACATAAGATGAGTGTTTAACAATATTGAGTTTGGCTTGTAACATTGTCTTAAAATCTTTTCTCCGTGTCGCTAATCTACACTTCCTTTCATCATCAGTTTCAAACTTGTGCAAATTTTTTTGAAAGTGTGTTAGTAGCACTAGTATATATAGGCATGGTACAGTCAAAATACGTAGCTGTCTAAAATGCTCCTTACATGACTCCATTTGGTCAATGCCAAGCATAGTCCTAAGTGCTCTCTTTTGCGCCACAAAGGCAGCATTAATGTTGTACTTGTAACTGCCTCCCCAAAATTTAATGCTGTACCTAATTTTTGATTCAACCAGGGCAAAGTAGACAGTACGAAGTTGAGCAGGAGATAAAACATCTCTAAGCGTTCTAATAGCATAGCAAGCACTACTTACTACATTAGTAACTGTAGTAAGTTCAGATTTCCAATTAAAAAGAGAGTCAATTTGTACCCCTAAAAATTTTATATTTTCAACTATGTCGATTTTATTTCCTATAGATCGTACATTTAAAGAAATATCGTTTCTAATTGTGCTTCTAAATAGAACACATTTAGTTTTTTTTACATTTAGTTTTAAATTATTAATTGAAAACCAGTTTTCACAGGCCTTTAAAAAACTGTTCAGTTTTTCTTCTAAAGAATCAACTGTATTGGCACTTACAACAGCACTGGTGTCATCCGCAAATAGAACAAGGCTAGTGTCTGGTGAAACACTTTTTATATAGGCAATTAAATCATTGACAAATATTATGAAGAAAATTGGTCCAAGGACTGAGCCTTGAGGAACACCTTTATTTACTGTATAGAGCCTGGATTTATGAATTTTTTCAATGCCATTTTCAACTGACTTGATTTCAACATACTGTGTTCTATTTGTTAAATATGATCGAAATAATTTTAAACTATTGTCTCTTATGCCATAATGTTCTAACTTATCTAAAAGAATAGAATGTTCCACAGTGTCAAATGCGGAACTTAAATCCAGGAATAAACCCGCGACTTTTAATTTGGCATTCAGCTTGCGCACTATAGCATTAACCAATGAGTCTATTGCATCCAGTGTTCCTATATTATGCTGATATCCAAATTGATTAGGTTTTATAACTGTTTCATGATACAAGTGTCTGATTAGTCTAGCCTTGATAACTTTTTCAAAAAGTTTTGACAAAACCGGTAGCAATGAGATTGGCCTATAATTTAATGGATCAGTTTTATCTCCCTTCTTAAATAGTGGCAAAATCCTGGCTATCTTAAATTGATCAGGAAAAATGCCTTGATTAATACAGTCATTAATTATGTATGATATTGGATGTGCTAAAATGTCAATATTGTCCTTGAATATACTAAACGGTACTTCATCATGGCCAAACGACTTTTTATTACCCATTGTTTTTACTACTTTATAAATTTCAAATGGAGTAACTGTATCAAAAATCATGCCATTATGAACTCTGTCTGTATACCTTATTAAAAATGTTTTAGCCAAGTCCGGGTTATAACTATTAACACTATTACCATTACTGAATTGTTCTGCAAAAATGTCAGCAATATCTCTAGGATTTTGAATAAATTGATTATTATGCTTTAGTACTATATTGCCTTCGTCGAAGTAATTTTTTTTTTTACGAGCATTGTTAACTATATTCCAAATCTCTTTACTGGAGTTTCTAGCGTTGTTGATTTGATTACTAGTTTCCTTTCTTTTTGCGTATCGTATTACCTTTCTATATATTCTGAAATACTTTGCACGGTAGTCCAAAACTGATACATCACAATTTGCTCGGTTCACAAAATTTAGAAGCCGTTTCATTTTGCTGGCTATCCGAATACCTTTAGTCACCCATTTGGACCTACAAATTCTTCTAACATTAATTTTAATGTTTTTTTTCTTAAATGTAGAAGAGTGCAGTTCTTCAATTTTTTTAATAAATGTATTGATGCCTAAATTCCATTCATACTCAATTAACTTATTTCTAAAGATTTGTTTACCTTTTTCAGTGTAAAATCTTCTATTTAAACTTATAAAACGAGCACACTGCTTAAAGGTCACTTTTTCCAAATATGCTGTACAGAAGAGAGCAGCATGTCCATCTGCTAGTCCATTGTGGTCAATAGCCGTGAAACTTATATTATTATCACAAACATTCGTCAAAATATTATCTAGACAAGACTCAGAATTATTACGTATAAATGTGATAGAATTAAATAAAAATCGAAAATTGTAACATGTCAATAGAGATACAAACATATCCTTGTATTTGTCATCTTTAACTAAATTAACATTAAAATCTCCACAAATAAAACATAATTTATTAAAAGCAAATTGGAATAATTGTTCTAAACGTCCAAGGAACTCGTCAAAATTCTTATCTGTTGGTGTTCGATAGCAACAAAATAAGTAGTGATTAGTTTCTTTATCCCTTACCCCACATATTTCAAAAGTGTTAATTTTATACAGTTTTTTGCAAATGTCTAAATCCTCTACTTGTCTATTTTTATATGTTAAAATTAATGTTCCCCCTCTTAGTTTGTTCAGTCTTGTATTTGAAGAGCTTAAATTATAATTTGAAAAAGAGAATTGTGATAACATTTCTTGGTTTAAGAAATGCTCACTAACACATATGTAACTAACCTCATATGGTAATTCATTTAGATAAATTTCAAGCTCATCTTTCTTATTATTTATTCCACAAAGATTTTGGTTGTAAATGGTAAAATTTGAGTAAGAATCAACATGCAATACCTTGTTAGGTACGAAAAAACTCGGTATTGACATCTTTTCCAGCTGGCTTAGTAATTATTTCACTATTTAGTGATAGATTATTTAATTTTACTTTAAAATAGTCTAAAATTTTTTTCTGTTTCATCACATATTTGGGCGACAATGTATATATTTGTGTAGGTGTATGTAAATTACAAATGTCTACACAATTTTCATCAAAATATAAAAATATGAATTCTTTTAGGTGTCTAAAAATATAAGATATAGCCCTATTGTTTACTTTACCTGTTTTTCTTGAGAACATGTCAAAGTCGTACTTAATATACCTATTGGAGTCAAATAAATATGCATATTCATACTTAACATTGCTTTGGTACAATAACTGATTAAATATTTCAATTCTGCGATTATACAAATTTACATTACTTTTTAGCATAAAATTTGGTGAACATATAATAATGTTAGTATGTGTCATTGTTTCTAATTTAAATTTTATGTAATCTACAAGCTTATCATACCTTAGAGACACTTGAAAGTCCCTCTTCCCCAGAAAAACAATGCAAAAGTCATTTAGGGTGAAATTTGTCAGTTTCCTATCTAAATTTTCAAATAACTGTACTACATTTGCATTTGGCATGCAGTAGTGGCATACTGTCTTATTTGGAAAAGTTTTTTTTGCAATATTTACCATATTATTTACATTATTGTCACTAATAATATACATTTGACTGATTTTCTTACAATTCAACTGTCTAAATCTTTGACAACCAGTAGGTTGTGAAGCAGTTTGTTTGCTATCACTAGCGTTCTCTGTGGGCCTATGTTGTGAACTTTCCATAACGGTGACGTTTGTATCGTCCGCAGGCGCAGTAAAACTGAGTTCAATGGTTGTCTCACGTCGTTCGCTGTTGAGTCCTATAGATGGCGTTGTTGTCAGCCGTGTAGAAGTTGCACTGTTTTGACTATTATTAGCGAAATCAAGTTTTGATCCAGTAAGAGTTCGTCGTTTTGTCTTCAGCTCTTTTTGCCTTTTGCTCGTACTCGTACATATGTGGGTTAGTTGGCTGATTCGCAGTTTGTACTCTGATATCTTTTTGGCTTGTGTATTATTTTCCAATAACAAGTTTTCAATTTCATTCTCTGCAATCGCAAGCTTTTCTTCTAATTGACATATTCGCAATTTCAGTTCTTTAACTTCATGTGGTGAAATTGTATGTTGGTCAGGGATAGGATAGCTCCGATTTAAATCGCGTGATGGTGTTGAAGTAACTGAATTGTACTCATCATCCATATCCGAAAGTTCCGACAAAGCCTCAAATGAATTTTCTGTAGAAACCGCTTCTAGTACTTTTTTTCTGAGTGTAACATTCATATTTGAGAGAGTTTGTTCTGTCATCTTGTCAAAAAATGTAAAAAGCGTTTTAAATCACAAAAAGTAATTTGAAGCACTTTGTTGGTCTAATTTCATAAGTTCAATTTATAAGTCGACAAATGTTGTTAGATTGACAACATAGATGTCACTATTATTAAAATTTATATGACGATCTGGCTTTTATTATCTGTGGTAGCAGTCCTGTTTTATCGGTTGTGTGGCACTGATTTATAAAGTTACTCTTGATGTATCACAGATGGTACTGATGTTGTGTTATGGTGCAAAATTCAAAATATTTTTCTTAACGAAATATTCAAAGTTGTTATTTTGTAAAATAAATATGGATTTCTCTCTGTAGGATAGACCACTACTAACGTTTGACTGTAAACACAATTTTAATGTTTTTAGCACTCACTAACTAGTTATACACCAGTTAAAAAGAAAGTCACTGTTTATAAGTTCTTGTTTATAAAAGTTTTTCGAGGCTATTTCGCCAAAATATACCACTTTCACTGTGTCATTAGTTCACTGTTCGCGAAGTCACATTTAATTTATACGTTAAAAATGGATCTTACTATTTTTAAATAAACAAAAACTTAAGAGCATATTGTTTGAACTGTTTATTTGACAGCGCCTGTCAAAAACTAAAATTACTATTAAAAGACAACAGAGTAATTTTGACGAAGTAAACAACGCACTCTCTAAAGTTGTTAATTGGTTTAATGTAAATAATTTATTATTCAATGATAAGAAAACTAAACTCTTAAAATTCTCCATGCCCAATGTTAAACAGATGGAAACCAATGTACAACTGAAGGAAACCAGAATTGAGCCCGTCGGGACAACCTTATTTCTAGGAATTATGCTTGATTCCAAACTTCAATGGGGTCCGCATATAGAAAGACTTTCGGGCAAACTTAGTTCTGCAGCTTATGCGGTTAAGACAATTCACAGATATAGAAACAACTAGAATGGTCTATTTCAGCTACTTTCATAGTATTAAGTCATATGGGATTCTTCTCTGGGGGAATGCTGCAGACCTTGACACATATTCGTTCTTCAGAAATGAGCAATAAGGGGTATTTACAACCTCGGTCCTCGTGTTTCTCTAAGAGAAAAGTTCAGTGAGATAGGCATTCTAACTGTTGCTTCGCAATATATATACGAGAATCTGTTATATGTCCACAAGAACCTTGACACATTTAGTAAAAAAAGTGATCTACACACTGTTAATACTAGACATAAGAATAATCTTATAGTTCATAGCACCCGCCTCCACAAAATAAGTAGCTGTTTTATGGGGCAGTGTATACGCTTTTATAACAAGCTCCCTCTTAATATAAGAAATTTATCTATAAATAAATTCAAAATTACTGTTAAAACTACACTGTGTATAAAAGCATATTATAAAATTACTGATTATATAGGCGATAAAAATGCCTGGGATTGAGCGGCTCTAATTCAACACAAAAATATAAATGATGTAGAAACTGAACAATTTTAATTTGACTTTTCGTAAGCACTTTAAAAAAGTTTACACGAAATAAATATTCATTTCATTTCATTTCATTTAGTGCGTGAGTCAGACTCGCGCTTGCCCAATTTTTTTTTTATTTCATGAATCTTTTTGCCTTTCTATAAAGCTCGTTTCGAGTAAGGCCATTAGGACGCTGCCTGTCAATTCATTAAGGAAATTAATGAATTTCTTCTTCGCCTTCGGTCCCTCACTGCTGAGGATCGCGACCACATATTTGTCTCCAGCAGGAGCGGTCGTATATTGAATTTAGTTTATAACAATATTTCAGTTAATCAATTCTTAAAACATTTACTCCCTTAACATTTAAATTAAGGAAAATAAGTTCAACCTGTGATTTCGTGATGTAATTAACAGTTCCATGTTTCAAGTAAGCTTAATTAGAATAAATGCCACTTGCTGCCGTTTTAACTAAATAAAAACCGGCCAAGTGCGTGTCGGGCCACGCGCAATGTAGGGTTCCGTAGTTGCCCATAATGACTTGCTGCAAAGGGTTAATGTACAACAAATCCGACTGTTTATTTTGCTGAAAAAATAATTTTAATAACACTATTATAAGAACCTACGTTTTGTTTAGAAAAATACTAGGTATGTATCCAGTTATGTATTGTAAACATAAAATGTGGTTTCCAAGATATACTACTACTATACATACGTAGTACATTACATACCAAAGTACGTATATCTTTAAGATTAAGGCCTCCCTAACATTGTTCCCGAGCGTTCCTCGAGCGTACGCTCGGCCTCCGTTCGGCGTGCGGCCGGCGTTCACTTTGTACTACAGAGTGAACGCCGAGCGCACGCCGGGCGTACGCTCGAGGAACGCTGTCGCCCAATATGAGGGAGGCCTAAGCCAGCGCGCCCAATGTAAACTCACAGAAATAGGTATTTATAAGTTAACCGACGATTACTCGTAAACTAGTGATATCTACTTAGCCGTGATAGTTTTCCTTTTAAATTCGTTATATGTACTACATTTGTGATTTTTTCACCTCTTCCAAATTAATAGTTTAGCCGGCAGAGGGGGGGGGGGGGGACACTTGAGTCTAACAATTTTTTTCACTTCAAAGCTTGATATTTGACAAACCAATCACTTGATCGAAAAATGATTTGAGCAAACTAATAATATTTTTTTAAAACCTCTCCAATGATACCCCACATGATGGGGTACTCAACCAAAAAAAATTCAACCCCACTATACATGTAGGGGAGATACGGATAAATAAAAATATTTTCCTAAATTTTATTCTACAGTTTTGTTGCAATATCTTATGTCTATATTCATGTCAAATATCAGCTTTCTAGCACCAGGCGTCTTTGAGCTAGGCTGCGGACGGACAGACGGACGGACATGACGAAACTATAAGGGTTCCTTGTGGACTACGGAACCCTAAAAGAGTGTATACGAATATTTTAATTGAGTTAGTCTATACGAAAACATACAATTTTATCGTGAAAATAATTTAATTTTACTCAATTACACTTTCGTAGGCCTTATGAATTGTAAAAAGTAGGCTATATGAATACAAAAGGAAACACGAAATACATCAATTTGCGACAAAGAACGTGATTTGATTTGAATAAACAATTATATACCTACGACTTAGAAGCTAAAGCCATACAGTAATTTCTTTATTGAAACGAATTCGTAATATGAAGTGTATATCTAAGTAATTTTATTGATCCGGCTCATACTTAGGTTAGTAGTAGGTGCCTACATAAATATCGTGGCTCAAATGTTGCGCGCTGCCGGTGAATACACAAGTCAAAAGTATGTTTTTTTTGCAGGAAATAGGCCGCTGCCTAATCGAGCGAAGACGAGAGGAGCGGAGCGGATTGGAGGGGGAGGAGTGGAGATGAGAGGGTCAATATTTTTATTATTATTAGGTATTATGAAAAGTTCTCCGTCCGTCTTCCGGATACTTAGTTATGTGTAGGTACTAACCTAATAGGTTATGTTAGGTTCTCTTGTGACCCCGTACTCGAAAATAGGAGCCCTGCAAAGCAGGGTTCTGTCTACTTAGTTTATTGGGCGACTAGGTAATTTTTATTCACATCTAACGAGTTAATAGTGCTTTTGACTGATGCTTTATTGCAGTTAAAACTACTTTTGACGAAGAGAGTCAGTCAAAAGTAGTTTTAACCTCAAATTTTCAGTCAAAAGTACTAATAACCAATAATTTTCAGTCAAAACCACTTTTGACCAACCTGTTCAGTCAAAAGTACTTTTGACTGATTTTGCTAGTCAATAGTACTTTTGACTGGTTAAGAGTTTTGACTGCAACATATACATTTTATTTACTTGACTAGATGCGTGAAAGCGGTGCTGAGAAATAGAACTGGGAACGGACTGGACAAGCGGAGCGGCGAAACGGAGCGATGAAGCGAAACGGCATCTCGGAGCGAAATACATATTTAGCATATAGGTAACTGATTTGATTACTCGCGACTTCTTAGTTTCAAATATATCGTTAAGTCCAACCTTCCCTCTTACAACATCGTATCAAAAGGTGCTAGGTAAAATACCTTACACTGATTTAGCGTTGCGTATATTATAGTTACGTTTACACTGTAATCCCTGTTTTATTACCTTCTGTGGAACCAATCAAAAGTCATATCACATATAGCTGTCACAAGAGATACTTAAGGCTTGACGGAATGTTTTAAATTAAATACACATTATAAAGTCGTGCCAATATTGTATGAGCTGTGCAAACACATTTCAATACCGTAATTCACATACATCAAAATTCCCGTCCTCATTTTAGTAGGTCATCATCATTGTTTTAACGGTAGTAGAGCCTTGCTGATTTCAGCATGAATGGGCCGGCTCGACAGAGGAAGTACTACCCTCTCACAGAAAAGCGACGTAAAGTAACAGTACCTAAGCTGTTGCGTTTCGTTCGGTGAGTGAGAGTGCCGGAGGCCCTATCCCTTATTCCTTCTCCCTCATCCCACTCCTCATCCTATCCCTTTTCCCAACCCCAAGGGGCGGCAACGCACTTTTGACTCCTGTGGTGTTGCTTGTGTCCATGGGCGGCGGTAATTGCTTACCATCAGGCGATTCGTCTGCTCGTTTGCCGCATATTACTATAAAAAAAAAGTTGTCTTGCCCTGGTCCCAATTTATTTGGGGTCGGCGCAGTATGTCCTTCGCTTCCATACTTCTCTGTCACCAGTCATCCGATCGTTTATCCTTTTCTCTTTCATATCCATCCTCTCACAGTTCATCCATCTTTTTCTTGGCCGCCCTCTCCCTTTTCGTCCTTTTACGTGCATATTCATCACTTTCTTACATAGGTACATATCATCTCTTCGCATAACATGTCCATACCAAGCCAATCGACTCCCTTTTACCTTTTCATCAATGGGCGCCACTTTCATACTACCTCTAATGTAATCATTCCTAATTCTGTCCATTCTTGTCACTCCACACATCCATCGTAACATTCTCATCTAAGCAACATGCAATCGTTTCTCATCCATCTTCTTTACTCCATACAGTACGACAGGCCATAGAACCGCCTTATAAATGCGGCCTTTTAACTTCACAGGCATTTTGTGATCGCATATTGTGCCTGAGACCTGTCGCCATTTCATTCATCCTGTGTTAATTCGTTGCCTAACATCCCGAACAATTTCGCCGTCATCTTGCAAGAGTGAACCTAGGTAGCGAAAATCGGAGCATACTGGTAGAGGTGTACCGCCGAGTGTAACCGGTATAGGACTGGAGAGTTCGCCAAAGTCGCAGAATATAATATACTCTGTCTTGGTTCTGCTTATTCTCAGGCCTACATTCTCCAATCTCTGCCACCACCCCTCCAGCTTGCTCTGCACCTTTTGTCCACTCTCTGCTACCAGAACGATGTCATCGGCAAACAGCATACACCAGGGTGCCTCTTCCTGTATGTCCGATGATATAGCATCCATAATTAACAGGAAGAGGTAGTGGCTAAGGGCCGACCCCTGGGGCAAGCCTACGGCCACATCGAATCTGGCTGTGATACCGGCCGCGGATCGGACTTGCGTTCTGCATTCAGCGTACATGGCTTGAATCAACGTCAGGTATTTTCCAGGCACTCCTTTCTTCTTTAGGGCCTACCACAAGACTTCACGAGGCACTCGGTTATATGCCTTTTCAAGGTCGATGAATACCATGTGCAAGTTTTAATGTGCCTCCCTGTATTTTTCGCACATTTGGTGAAGTGCAAAAATGGCATTCACCGTACCAGGCATAAACCGAATTGGTTTCGTAAAATCTCACTCTCGTCTCGCAAGCGTCGCTCAATTACCCTCTCCCGTACTTTCATACTATGAGGCATTAACTTTATTCCCCGATAATTGTTGCACTCTTGGATATCACCCTTATTTTTTTAAATGGGCACCAGGTAACTGTTGTACCATTCCTCGGGTATGGTCTCCTCGTGCAAAAGCTTATTGAAGAATAAAGCCAGCCACGCCCATCCATCATCTCCTAACGCTTTCCATGCTTCTACTGGTATTCCATCTGGTCCTAACGCTTTCCCATTCTTCATTCCACTAACAGCCTTTTTACCTCATCTTTACTTGTTTCCTTCACTAAACCAATATTCATCACCTCACTGTCAAGTTGCTACAATCGTTCTTTTCATTCATTAACTTTTCAAAGTGTGTCCTCCATCTTTCTTTTATTCTATCGTCGTCCATAATAATCGCTCCTGTTTCGTCTTTCATGCACTTAATATGGGATACATCCTTCGCCTTTCTCTCTCTAACTTTAGCCATGCTGTATGTATATTTTTGACCCTCGGGTTTTCCAGTAACCCGTACAAGTGGTCTAGGGCTTTAGATCTAGCAACGGCTACAGCTTTTTTGGCTCTTTTTTTACATTATACACATACTTTCTTCCAAAGATTCATTTCCTCCTTTCACCAGCTGCCATTCCTTTAACCTTGCTTTCTTTTTCTTAAGCGCATTCTGTACCTCTTTTGTCCACCACTACGTGTCCTTATCTTTCATACGCTTCCCTTTCGACTCTATATATACATTTACTCATCTCTTTCCAACACTCATTGACACTGCTTTCATTCATATCACCTATTTCTAACATTTTATCTACCACTCTATCTCTGAATTTTTCTACACATTCATTCTTCTCTAACATTTATGCCATCTTATTTTTGGAGGCGGTTGCTGCTTGGTTCTTTGAGAGCTTAGTCGAATCTGAAGTTCAACCATCAGGAGCCTGTGCTGCGAGACTAAATCTTCTTCTGGTACCACTTTGCAGTCTTTGACCCAGTTGAGTCGATTACGCCTTAGTAGGAAATAATCAATCTGGGTCATGAGGTGGCCGCTATTATATGTAACTAAATGTTGTTCTCTTTTCTGAAACCAAGTATTTGCAACTGCTAGGTCAAAAGCGGCAGCAGCTTGGAGAATTGCTTCTCCCTCACAATTTCGGCTGCCGAATCCCCAACCTCCATGTACTCCTTCATACTCTCCACTTGTTCGTCCCAAATGTCCATTAAGATCACCTACCACAATAATCTCTTCATGCTCCGGTATTCCCGTCATCATGCTATCGAAATCCATCCAAAACTTCTCTTTCTCACAATCATCATATCCTACCTGAGGGACATACACACTTATCACCTTTAAAAACTATACCTTGCCACATCACTTTCACAGCAATCAGTCTATCATTAATTCTATTTACACTTGTCACACTATCTTTCAGATTTTCGTCTAACACAATTCCCATGCCATTTCTTTTTCCATCACTTCCACAATAATAAATCTTGTATCCTTCTCCGATCTCTCTAGCTTTCGTACCTTTCCATTTTGTTTCCTGCAGGCATGCCAGATTTATTCTTCTTCTTTTCAAAACACCAGCTAACTCTCTAGCTCTTCCAGTCATCGTAACTACGTTCCAACTTGCATACCTCACCCTTACATCACAGGCTCGCTTCTTACGTTGCACTCGCCAGGAGTAGTGCAACAACCCTTGCATACTTCTCACAAGTGCCGGGTGCTGCCTCTGCGCGTCGCCTGCGGGGAACGCCCTAATCCTTTCGCACTCATCGTCATACGTGGCCATACTACAAAAGGTTTTGGCATGTATTTTACCAACCGGCCACCTGCCTGACGCCAATCCTCCTTTGGAATATTATCGTTATAAAGGAAGAGGGGTAGGAGATACGGGGTAATGGATAGGAAGAAAGGTTTGTAGGTGGTGTACTGTAATCACTATCGGAGAGCCGGGATCGCGAACCCGAAGCCCTGTGTAATGGTCGGACAGAACAATACACAGAAGCACCCCCTGACCAAAGCTCATTTTAGTAGGTATAAGTATCCTAATCATCATTATCAGCCTTTAACATGGACTGTTGGACTAGGCCTCTCCTTTGGAAGGAGAAATTGGCCTACTATACCACGCTGGCCAAACGGGTTGGTATAGGGTTTGTATCAAGTTTTCCTTCTCTTACAGTGTTGTTCTCTGCATAATATGCTCCCTCTGTCGGCTCTTACGACACCCATGGGATGATATGGGGTGGTGACATTCCGTATTGTCAATCCGTCATCACACGGACTAATACCGTTTGAATAATTTGCCTTCTTCTCTTAAAGCTTTAGAGATATTATTATGCAGCTATTTGTCGTGGTCATGAAGACAAAATTGACTCAAATGTCAATGTACAATTGTGCTGATATTCTTACAGTTTACAAATTCAATGCAATACATAACACTAATTTGTTGTAGTTGTATTGTACATATTATTATTACAAGCTTATATGTCGGGTTACTATTATAGGTAGGTATAATTTAAATATTTAATATTCTTATCCCCTTATTGGAAAAACGTAGCATACTCTTGTGATTGCTTCAATCTTTATATCTGGTAAAAACTCTTTTTGAATGAACTCTGAAATGAAAATTGCTTCGTTTCTATGTTGATTCGTCACTATGAGAAAAGCTTCTTAGCTTGAACGCAAGTATTTCTTCCTGCAGATCTTTCAATTCTTTTTATTTTTGTCAATTTCACCCTTTAAATTATAGGGCAGTTTTATTGTCCAATTAGGATTCGTTCTACATTATTTAGGTGTGCTAGGTGGCAAACAAGCAGACGGAGTGCCCGCTGGCAAGTGATTACCGTCTCTAATGGACATCTGCAAGATAATCCATGCCGGCAATACAATTACTCGCCAGACTGGGTGGGAAATGGAATAGACAAAGGAGCGGGATAAGGGAGAAGAAAAGGGGCCTTGAAGCCTTCGGCACTCTCACCGAACGAAATAGAATAGAATAATAGTGTAGATATTGACCTACTGTTAAATTTACATCTATATTCTGTGGCCCATTCAAGCTGAAATCAGCAAGACTCTACGACCTACCAAAAATAAACTGTTTCCACGTGTAGGTTTATTAAATCGTCAATCATTTGATTGAAAGAAAGATATTATCTTTCATTACAAGTAATTTAAAATTCAGAATACGTTTAGGGGTGTGCTTCCGCTCTACTGATCTGTCCAATCGTAGAGAAGAGGCATTCGGGTTTGCGCTCCCGGCTTGCTCGAGCTGTCGCAATAACTACTAATATCCCTTCCGTGATTGCGGCATCCTTTGTTACCTTTGACATCCTTTCCCAAACACCAACCTCCTTTACTTATCCGTAGTAGAGGTGAAGAAGATGGCGCAATGGCTTTCATCATCATCATCATCATCAGCCTTTAACAGTCCACTGCTGGACTAGGCCTCTCCTTTGAAAGGAGGAATTGACCTACTATACCACGCTGGCCAAACGGGTTGGTATAGGGTTTGTATCAAGTTTTCCTTCTCTTACAGTGCTGTTCTCTGCATAATATGCTCCCTCTGTCGGCTCTTACGACACCCATGGGATGATATGGGGTGGTGACATTCCGTATTCTTAATCCGTCACCACACGGACGTGACGCAATGGCTTTAAGGGGATTAAATAGTACTCTACCCCAGGAGGGCACCGGTACTACCGGAGAATCCCTCTCTGAGCATTGTGGCTCAGACTGCCTCATCGTATCTGGGGCGCGCTTTGCCACACGTCACGTTTTGTCTCCCCGTCCAACAGAGGCAAAAAGAGGGCTAGGGAATGCCTTTTTGCAACGGTGAATGTTTGTGGAGGAGTGGATAGTAAGATCGATGAATTGTGTGATACGATGGATGTAAGGAAAATTGATATACTGCGGGTGAGTGAAACAAAGAAGAAAGGTTGCTCAACAACTACTCATGGCCAATATCGTGCATACTGGTCTGGAGTTGTTGAGTCTGAAAGGGCTAGCCAAGTAGTTGGAATGATTCTGTCAGATAGAATGAATGAGTGTGTGAAAGAATATGAATATGTCAACTCCAGGCTTCTTTGGATGCGATTAAAGATTGGCTTAATGAAAGTTTTTGTTGTATGTGTTTATGCTCCAGACATGTCCAAACCATTGAATGTCAGAGAGGAATTCTGGGACAAGGTCAGAGATGTGCTTGCTAGGTGTGAGAATAATGAAAGAATAATTATGTTAGGCGACTTTAATGGCTGGGTAGGTGTGTCTCGTCATGGATGTGAAAGGGTTCTAGGGCGATTTGGTGATGAGAGAGTGAATGAAAATGGTGAGTGTTTGCTGGACATTTGTATGGAGAGAAAACTTGTTGTGACTAACACTGTTTAGTCACAAGATGATTCATATGTATACATGGCAAAGGCAGACAGAACGAAGTATGATAGATTTTGTTGTGGTAGATGAACGTTTAAAAGGAAAAGTGAAAGATACTAGAGTGTACCGAGGCTTGAATGTGGGTACAGACTATTTTTTGGTAGTTAGTCGTATAGCGGGACTAACAACTAAATGGCGCCATCGTCCTCGCATACACTCGCCTGCCATAGAAAGAGTGAAAGTTGAAAGATTGGAAGAAGAGGATATAGGCGATCAGTATAAAGAGATATTGGAAGTGAGGTTAAAAGATTTGTTTGAGAAAGAAGAGTGCAAAATAGAAGAATTTTGGAAAGAGTTTGAGAATGGAATGATTGAAACAGCCACTCAAGTATGTGGCGTAAGCAAGAGGAAGAACGTTAAGAAAATTTGTAATGAATGGTGGGATCAAGAAGTAAGCGGTGTGGTTGCGGAAAAGCGCAAAGCTTGGATGGACTTGCTGGCCTTAAGAGCCAACAAAAGAGTACAAGGTGGTGTGAATGACAATGAAAGTATTGTAAAAGAAAAGTGTGACAGGTTGAAATATAAAGTAAAAGAGATAGTGAGAAGAAAGAAAGAAGAATGCAAGGATAAATTTGATAGAAAATTTGCTCAACATTTTCGGGCCAATATCAAATTATTGGCACGAGAATGTCAGGGTGCATAGGGTTCCCACCAAGAACTTAGGGTCCCAAGCCAACCTCACCTGCAAGTGGTGCACCTGCCGATCAACGGACGAGGCTCTGGCAAACAAAATATCCCGACAAGCGGCAATAGGCTCGCCACCTATTACGTGGGATCAAAACACTGGCGAAAAGTGGGCGTTTAATATGCCTCTGCCTACCCCTTCGGGGAAATAGGCGTGAGTCTATGTATGTATGTATCAAATTATTCTGGCACTTGGTCAGAACAGCCCGAGGCAAATCAGAGGTTTCGAAAGTTGGTGTGATGAGGGATATAAATGGAAGTATTATTAGAGAGCATGGGGAAGTTCTGAATCAGTGGAAGGTATATTTTGAGAATTTGTTTGAACGAGGAGGGAGCGACAATAGGAATATAGTAACGAATGAGGAAGATAATTGTGAAAGTGGGATAAGTATGGAAGAGATACGATATGCATTGAAAAGTATGAAGGCGGGTAAAGCTGCGGGATATGACAGGATATCTGCTGAAATGCTCAAGGTAGGCGAAGGCGTCACTGCAAGCCTGCTGTATCTACTGTTTAATAAATGTTGGCGGTCCGGTCGTGTACCAGGTGACTGGAACAAAGCCGTTATTGTGCCACTGTACAAGGGCAAATGGTCACAGCAGGAATGCAAAAATTATCGCGGTATCAGCCTCCTGAGTGTTGTTGGCAAATTGTATGCAAAGATACTGATTGAAAGAGTGATTTCTAAAACGGACAGTAAAATTTGGGATGTGCAAGTGGGATTCAGAAAGGGAATGAGATGTACGGATCAAGTCTTTTCCTTAAGGTGCATTGCAGAGAAAGTCTTAGTTAGTTAGTTGTACGTGGGTTTTCCGCACTTAGCCACTTATTTGGGCCATTGTGCGTAAGTGGCGACTTGATTGACGCCAACTACTCATACCACCTTAGCTCCTTCCAGAAAGCCATTAGTTGGCTGATGTCGTTCAAAGCCTCACACATGGTTCTGGGGTTGTTCAGCAGCTTTGCCCGTTGATCGCTCACACTTGTGCAGTGCAGAATAACGTGAGCGGGTGTTTCTTCGGTTTCCATGCAGACCCTGCACAGTGAGCTGTCCGTAACGCCTATGTTGAATAGGTGCTTGTTGAGTGGACAGTGGCCGGTTATTATGCCTGTCAGATGCTTAAGAGTTTTTCTGTTAGAATACAGCAGCTTGTGCGAGAGTCGCTTGTTCAAGCGGGGGATAGCATCTTTTGTTTGTCTGCATTCTTTTATGTCTGCCCACTGTTTTTCATGTTCATGTGCGGTTCTCTCGCGTAGCCACGTTTTGAGTTGGCTTGCCGGTATCGGTACAATCGGCTCGGGTCCCATTATCATTGTGTCCGATCCCTGCGTGCCAGTTGGTCAGCGGCGTCATTGCCTGCGGAGTTGCTATGGCCTTTAATCCATTGCAGCGTAACCCGATTCTTCTCTGCAATCTTTTGCAGCTCTAGGTGGCATTCCATGATGAGGCCGCTGTTAAAGCAGTTGCTGCAGAGAGCTTGTAGTACAGAGACACTGACCGTGATAATGCGTATAGACAGGTCACTTACGTTCCTAGACGCGATTGCTGTTGCGGCTCTTCTTATCCCAACACACTCGGCTTGGAATATGGTGTTAAGAGTGCCAAGGGATGTTGAGATGTTGATATTTAAGTCATGGGAGAATACGCCCGCACCTGTCCCATGCTTCGCTTTTGAGCCGTCTGTGTATACTCTGACTTCGTGATTACCAGAGCTGTCTTTGTGTTCCTCCTGTAATTGGATGCGATATTTTTTGTCCAAGACAAAGGTTTTAGGGATGAGATCGCAAGCGGCCTCTAGCATCGGGATCTCTTTGGTTAAGGTTCCTTTTAGGCGTGCGTGGGTTATTCGATCATCCTTTCTCCACAGCCCGAGCCTGTCTAGACGGATTACTGCAGCATTCTGTGTCTGAGAATGTATCCATAAATACTACGAAAGATCCATATATGCTACTAATCCATAAATACTACAAGGAAAGAAGCAATCACAGGAGCATGCAACGTATTTCAAAGAAAATGATAATTAAATATTTTAAACTCTTCTCTCTTCTACCTATAATGGTAACCCGACATATGAGCTTTTTATATGTACAATACAACTACAACAAATAAGTGTTATGTATAACATTGAATAGAATATCAGCACAAGTGTACATTGACATTTGAGTCAATTTTGTCTTCATGACCACGACAAATAGCTGCATAACAATATCTCAAAAGCTTTAAGAGTTAGAAGGCAAATTATTAAAACGGTATTAGGATACTTATACCTACTAAAATCATCATCCTCCTAGCGTTATCCCAGTTTCAATCTGGGGTCCGCTTACTAGTCTAACCGGATTTGGCTGAATATTAGCTTTTCCACGGAGCGACTGCCCGTCTGACCTCCGCAACACGAAGGGATAGCGATATTCCATGGTTTACACTAGTGTCAGTTTATGTTAGAAGGTACTGACGCCCTGTAACGATTGTCAAAGATCTTCATGACAACCGGGACCGACGGCTTAACGTGCTCTCCGAGGCACGGGACAAACGATAATTAACAATTCAATACGCACATAACTCCGAAAAGTCATTGGTGCGTGCCGTGAATTCGAACCCGATACCCTCTGCATGGCAGTCTGTTGGTATCTCCACTAGGCTATCGCTGGCTTAACCTACTAAAATGAGGATGGGAATTCAGCTGGATCTGAATTGCCGGATTGAAGTATGTTTGCACAGCTCAAACAATATTTGCACGACTTTACAATGTGTTTTTAATTTAAAACATTCCAGGAACCTTCTGCCTTGAGTATCTCTTATGACAGCTATATATCATATATGTTATGTCTTTTGATAGGTTCCACAGAAGGTATTTTAACAGGGATAACTGTGCAAACGTAATAATACTACACGCAACGCAAAATCACTATAAGGTATTTTTCCTAGCACCTTTTGATACGATGTTGAAAGATGGAAGGTTAGACTTAACTATACATATGTTTGGTACTAAGAAAGACTAATGCGAAGCAGACTTGCGGACTGTATTCTGATCCCGAGCTAGATAGCGAAGCGGAGCAAGAGAGTAAAGAGCAGTAGAGTTGCGGAATGTGCGGAGCTAAGCCGAGACTGAAGAACAGTAGCGAGTGATCAAATCAGTTATATCCCAATCACTTGATATTTTACAATATGTCAAGTGACGTTATAATTTGGATTTATTGGACTGGAAGTAAACATATGGAGTAGGTAAAAAAAAAATTCATCTCATAAGAGCTTATTACAAAATAAGTACTCGAGTCCGAATTTAGTTTCAGACCTAGCCATCCAAACGTTATGTGTACGTGTATCACTAAAGTCAATTATTTTAACAAAACACAATTCAAATTTTCCAATAAAACAAGTATTTTACTCGGTTGCTGAAGCCACTTAAAACAAGTTTAAACTATTTGTAAAGTTTTTAAAGCATTATTATGTAGAATTTTAGTTTTAATTTAAGTATGATTTACCAAAGCTTTTTCTTCCCCGTGCCGATTTTAAAAACAATTTCAGACTGCTTCTGGCAGCGACAGAAACAGCTTCCACTAACTTAAATTTTTACAGCGAACATTATTTGATTCGAAATACCGGAAAAGGATTCCATTAGGATTAATTATTTAAATTAATGTTTAATTATTTAGAAAATAAAACATTTTATCTTTGGGAAATTTTATTAAAGCTTGAAATATTGGTTTGTTTAGAATAAAACGTTTTGATTTGTTTACATATCGTTGAACGATAGAAGCGATAAGATTTATTTTATTTTAAAGTAAAGAGGTCGCGCTAGATTTGCCAAAGTATTTTATACCGAATGAAATTCACGAGTAGCAGTTCCCTACTAATCCGTACCTGCGGTGGAGCTAAGAGTTGCAGCATGTGAAAGTGGACGAAAAAAATATTTTTTAACTATTTTATACCGTGTCAAACTTTATGAGACGTTTGTCAGTATAATTTAAGACGGAAAAATTAGTCAGCTGTATTGAGTATGGGGGATTAGACGTCAGCCACACATGTAAAGTATACAAAATTACAAGTCCAGAAAATCACTGTCGTGTACACAACTTGTACACGTCAGTGATTTTCTGTACACAATGTGTACAGAAATACACTTCAACAAGTGAACTGTAAATTCCACAGGCAAGAAACTCAAACCCTGAGGATGCACCATATTCCAAGAAGTTACCTTAAATAATTCTTGATCTGGAATAGAGCACATACACCGTCTATTATACCTAAAAGTGTTTAACTTACTAAGCCAGCCAATGTTTGAGATCGGACACATTTTCAAATTCCTCTGAGGTTATGATATGTGTCAATTGTTTAAGAGTAAAATAAGATGTTTTATTGAAGTAAGAAGTACCAATAGACCAGTGCAGATACGTTAGAAAACCGTAAAAAGTGAAATAAAATTATAGTAGGATGAAACCCATCGGAGAAGGAAGAGAATATGTCAAAAATTTAAGGAAAAATAAATTACGGTCGATGAGAGGTCGGGAAGTGGATGGGGTTGCGATTTTAAGGGTAAAAAAGGGTTTTTCTCGATTGTCGGCAAAAATTGTGTCCTACGGAAAAAACGTAAATGGCAAAGTTGTAGATAATAAAAAGATCTACAACTTTTGTATTTACACTTTATTCACATAATGTCAAAATTTATGTGAAAAATTCAAATAATCAAGTTTTTCGTTTTTTATTTTTAGCTTTTCAATAGTCTTTTCTTTTTCATAATATTTGGTGAAAACTTACCTTTGTATGTTTCAATCATACTGTAAATGTTTTTTATTTAAAATGTGTATTTTTACGCCTTATTTTAACTTAATATTGAAAAAAATCCCTAATTTTCAATCGAAAATTCTCACGTCAAAATATCAGCTTTTTAAACAGTTAGTCGGTATTTTGTTCGTTGAAATCTGTACTTTCTGATGGTGTAAATTAAATATTACATTACTACGCTAAACGTTCTAAGAAAATGCAAAGAACCGAAACAGATTCTATAACTTGCCCAACATATTGTCGACGTCGTATTAAATATTAACTTATTTGGTTGTTAATTTTAGTTGTATGTTTAGATTTGCAGGTTCTTTTAATCAATGTAGCATGGAATCTTTCGTTTTCCGAGTTATTAAAGTGTAAATTTTAATAAATAACTCAAAATTGTACATGATGATAAAAATATCGGTCTGGAGGTTGTTTCGTTTCTTTGCATTTTCTGAGAACGCTTAGCGTAGTAATGTATATTTTATTTACACCATCAGAAAGTAGAGATTTAAACGAACAAAACACCGACTAACTGTTTAAAAAAGCTGATATTTTGACGTGAGAATTTTCGATTGAAAATTAGGGATTTTTTTCAATACCATTCTCTTAGCGTTATCCCAGTTTTCAATCTGGGGTCCGCTTACTAGTCTAACCGGATTTGGCTGAATATTAGCTTTTCCACAGAGCGACTGCCTGTCTGACCTCTGCAACCCGAAGGGATAGCGATACTTCATGGTTTAGACCAGTGTCAGTTTATTTAGAAGGTACTGACGCCCTGTAACGACTGTCAAAGATCTTCATGACAACCGGGACCGACGGCTTAACGTGCTCTCCGAGGCACGGGACAAGCGATAATTAACAGGGATTTTTTTCAATATTGAGTTGAAATAAGGCGTAAAAATACATATTTTAAATAAAAAACATTTACAGTATGTTTGGAACATACAAAGGTAAGTTTTCACCAAATATTATGAAAAAAAAAAAACTATTGTAAAAGATAAAAATAAAAAACGAAAAACTTGGTTATTTGAATTTTTCACATAAATTTTGACATTATGTGAATAAAGTATAAATTCAAAAGTTGTAGATCTTTTTATTATCTACAACTTTGCCATTGACGTTTTTTCCGTAGGACTTGTAGTTTAGCCGAAAATCGAGAAAAACCCTTTTTTACCCTTAAAATCGCAACCCCATCCACTTCCCGACCTCACATCGACCGTAATTTATTTTTCCTTAAATTTTTGACATATTCTCTTCCTTCTCCAATGGGTTTCATCCTACCATAATTTAACTTTGTTTCAAAAATTATCTACCCTGGTCTACAAAGTTCATATTGGAACATGGGCCTGTCTATCAAGCAGTCGTAAATAGATTTTTCCCAGAAATGCTAAAATATATTTTATATTTGATGGTAAAATGAGAACAGTACAATAATTTATGGTATCCATATTAAATTAGTCTGTTTAATGCACGTGCTTCGAATTACTGGAAACATTCCCGCCCACAAAGCCCTACCATTGAATCAGCTTTCTTAGAAATTTGATCTACGGTTTGCCCTACGGTTGAATAACAAAAAATTTAAGTGACGTATTAATGCCTATCTGGTATGTTATTGTGTGTGAGTTTGTCATAACTTTGTAATGTTACCATCCCTATTTTTATACACGCATAATGTGTCTATTTTTTAGTAAGCCTATTAGGGTGGAACACCGATCGAAACCGGTTTAATTCAATTAGGTTGAGTCTTAATAAGATCTTTTGTTGGAATATGAGCATGAATGAATAGCTTACTAATGTTTAAAAAGTTCAATTTGCTTGTAAATATTATTTTTAGTCACTGAAGCGACTTTGGTATCCTTAGTATGTATACCTACTAATAAGCAATCATGGAGCTCAAAGGCAGTATAGGAGACGAAAGCCAGAAACGAAATTTAGAAAACTCATCGAGTTTGGACTTAAAACTTTCGATGTTCCATTTTCTGTATCATTCTTCTAACAATACACCAAAACGGAATGTGTGTATTTAAAACAAGTAAATTATTTGAATACACCGAGAAGTACAGTCAAATTTCAGAAGCTATGGTACCCGAAAAGCAACTACCTTTTGATCTATTAGCTGGATTATTATAGATATGTTATACTTAGTTTCCAACTGTGAATCAAACCAAAAAACTTCAAAACTAATATAATACAAACTTAAATATTTTGTTAGATAAATCATGACAAAATACGTGTAGTCCACAAATAGTATTAGAAACAGGTAATTCTGCTTAAATACACGAATTTGAAGAAAAGTTTTGTATTAGGTATATCAAAGTAAGGCAAAATGTCACATGGAAAATTTCGTGTCTATTTAATCTTCATATTGAAGGAACAGAGATTCATGAAATATCTAAGAGATACAAATGTGTTGGTGTTAGTAATTTTGCCTGTGTTTGAATATATTTTATAACTAAAACTAAGTTTAAATCGGAATATATTTTGGTATCAGTGGTTATATTGCGGTTGATATGGGTTGGTGACCATCAGGGTTCATATAAATTTAAAATTACTACACATTTCATCAGTTAAATAACCTACATCAGTTCTCAGTCAGCCAGTTACTAAAGAATTTTATTTATACAGATTTCGGCACGGACTGCCTCCGTGGTCCAGTGGATAGCGTAAGCGACTACTGATCGGAGGTCCCGGGTTCGATTCCCGGGTCGGGCAAAAGTGTTACTGGGTTTTTCCGAATTCTCAGTAGCAACTCGAAGTCTGGTGATGTGCCCGGTAACGGCAATAGGCTCGCCCCCTATTACGTGGGACTTAAAAATTCATGGTGAAATGTGGGTGTAATATGACATCTCTGCCTGACCCTTCCGGGATACTATAAAAAAGAAATAAGATTTCGGCAGATTGTGCAGGGTTATAGTATTCCAGGTTCATATTACAAAACATGTCATGATGCACAACAATCACGTCCGTAATTAACAAAACCTGGTGTTATTAAATATGAATATTGCCGGCATGTATGTACGTGGTACTTTTATACTTCCTACTGTACAAGTTTCAAAAGAAGATGTAAAATAGAGTGTCATCGTACTCCATAAATAGACTTATTGTGTGATAAATGGGTGAAAACGGTAGCTACTTAGAAATATTATAAAGAGATAAATAAACGATTATATATTATATTGAATTTATTTGACGATGTTCATTAAAGTTAAAACACTGACTGTCGTAGTTTCGATTGAAAGTCTTTTTGACAATGGTAGTTCATAGGTGTCGCAAAAGGACGAAAGTCTTGTGGTATGACTATTACCCTAAATTAGTTAATGGTTGATTTTCCGATATTGAAATTAATATCATCACGGTCAGATATCTTATAAGTATTTATTTTACAAGCCCTTTGTATTTTGTAATAGTAAAATAAATTAAGTAGTATGTTTAAAATACATATTTCTGTAGCATCTGTCTCTAAAGTTGTTTGGGTGAGATGCAGTTTGAAATAGTGCTTCATGTATCAGCTTTATGCAAACTTTACGCACCGCTGAGTTCTATACGAATATTATAAAAAACAAAATGTTACAAAAGATATCAATTTTCGACCCACGGCATCATCTTATTTCTTATCCAAGACTTTCGTCTCGGAACTCGCGGTCCACGCACTAGGCTCACGCGATTGACGTCTAAAACAAAATTATCAATACTGAATATTATAAAAATTTCGTCCCGCAATTTAGATTACATTTTTAAGGTATTCGTTTAAGGTCTCATGTCTTTATACAGTACAAATTGGATAAGATTTTATGTATGTTTATGATAAAATAAAAGATTAAATTGCCACGCTTTCCTAAGAATTCCTATATCCTTTTCTGTCTTGTTCAAAATATTTGATGCTAACCACAAAACAATTTGAATATAAAGGAATTTTATTACTCCGCAAATGAATTTATCTACTAACTTTGAAAATTCTAAAGTTGAAGGTATAGTTACTGCAAAATATGCTAAAATATAACATTAAATTGATATTTTTTTACATTTTGATATCTTTGTCACTTTTCCTTTGCGGTTTCGTTTGGATTGAGTATACATAATTACATGCTTTTGTTTTTGGCTACTTATACTATCACTTATATCCTTATTATCATTGCTCTATCTATGAGCTACAAATATCGTGCTGAGGTCGGTCTCTCCAAAAATGCATTTTTTAGTATAATGAAAATATGGGGGATGGGAGTTATTGTACTAATTCCCGTATTCAAACAACTCCTTTCGGCTTTGTATGAAAAAGTTGGTACTTTATTCGCCATTTTGGTAATATTCTAGGACAAAACTGTGTACCCTAAATTCCAAAGAGGTTTGCACTATTCTAAGAAAAACGTTAGAATTTATTATTAAATAGTCGGGTAAAAAGTTAACTGTTTTAATGACATTAAACTCATAATTTTTATTACAGACTAGGTTTTGACCGCCGCTTCGCGCGCATTAAATTCGGGGTAACACAAATCTACTTTCAGTTTCAAGTTGTGTGAAGGTAGATAGATAGATAGATAGATAATATTCTTTATTGTACACCAAAATAAAGTACATTTCTAAGGTATCTTAAATCTAAAATTTATGTACAATCGGCGGCCTTATCGCCAAAGGCGATTTCTTCCAGGCAACCTTAGGATGGACAGAAATGATGTTGTGAAGGTACTCCTGATTATTCTAAAGAAACTGTATAGGGTATAAAGTAGTTACTTTGTACCCTATAGATCCCGGCCAGCATGCATGACATTATCTACCGAAAGGTACATAATAACATCACCTTGCATACAATCAAAAATGTCAAGGTCATGTTCTAATACATGTACAATATTATATCTATTAACATTTTCGCATTTATAATAGTAGTAGGGACAATCGTTTCAGCCGTTTAACCGTAGTATATAATTTATTAATTTATATATGCGAACAATAGGGAAGTTTTATGCAAATGAAATAAATTATACAAGTATTTTTATCTCGTTAAACATGTCAAAATAATAGTATAGTCCGTTCACAGTTATTTTACCTCTAGCTGTTAGATTGGCCAACCTGGGCGTTGTGTTGCTATATTTAGTATCTAATACTCCCATTTTAAATATACAGTATTGCTAAAAACGCACCTATTTTATAATAAAAAAATTGTGAAGTTACGTCAATTTGAGGTTTTAATTATCAAATACGAAAACTGCAAATTTAATTATCACATTTATTTTGAACTAGCGGAGCCAGCAGCTACGCCTGCAATTTTTTTAATTTACCCGTTTTGGCTGATCCCTTGGGAATTTCGGGAAATCCCTTCTTAGTGCACCCCTACGTTCTCCAAGGAACATACATGCCAAGCAGTCAGCTTCCTCCGCCCAATAGTTTCGGCTGTAGCGTGTCTGTCAGTCAGTCAGTAACGCTAGGATTTTATATATTAAGATAAGAATGATCCATGCGGACTGCCAATGACGATTCGTAGCTGCTAAAAAGATTCTCGGCACCTCATTCCTGTCAGTTGTTTCTCTGAGCGAAAACTTCTTTTCTTACACTTTGTATAGCCTAATACATTCTATCTGCTTCCCGAATCCCTCGTTCAGTCACTCTTGCCTCAAATTTTGGCATTTTTAAGTCTGTCTGCAAAAATCATATAGACCACAATTACTTTCCTTATCATATAAACCTATTTAATACAAAAAACGCGATAGACGTATTTAAATAAGGATTTTCTCTCCATTCAAAAAATATCTATAAAGATAAGACTGACATTACACACTCGGTGGTTACAGAGGGACATTCTAGTTTCCACTAAAATTGGGTAAAATGTTATGCACTGGTAACATACCTGTCATCACAGAGTACCATACCAACATAAAGAAAACAAACACCGACATTTGTCAGAGGTAAAATAACTGTGAACGGGCTGTAGTTTCATTCATAAATTAATGTTAAAACTTTATTTAACATTTTTTATCATCAATTTATTGATGATAAGTATTCTACTTGACAGCAAAATACTATGACGTCACTACGCCATATTTTATACAAAATACTTAGCAAAGGTCGTTTTTGACATTTCATTAAAAGTGCTTGATTTGACTAGTTGGCAACAATCCTATTTAATCACCGTGCACAATATGACATTATGTATGATGTGACAGCACTGACAGATATGCGATAGCACATGCGCAGCACTCAGTTATTAGCGCATGCTTCTTACTTTCAAGAGGTAAATTTGTGCCGTACAAACTTCTACCCTCCCTACAATCCCTCCCAGTTAAATTTTTGCATCTTATGGTAGCCTGTGTCCGTCTCCATGGTCCAATATATCTCTATATTAAATTGCAACAAAATAGGTTCAGCCGTTTTAGCGTGAAAACGGAACATACATACATCCATACATACACACTTTCGAATTTATAATATTAGTAGAGATTCTATGACAGTAAATTATAAACACCAAAGAATTATACATACATACATAGACTCACGCCTTTTCTCCCGAAGGGGTAGGCAGAGGCATATTAAACGCCCACTTTTCGCCAGTGTTTTGATCCCACGTAATAGGTGGCGAGCCTATTGCCGCTTATCGGGATATTTTGTTTGCCAGAGCCTCGTCCGTTGATCGGCAGGTGCACCACTTGCAGGTGAGGTTGGCTTGGGACCCTAAGTTCTTGGTGGGAACCCTATGAACCCTATGCAAAGAATTATAATACTATATAAATCTTATGTACTTTGTTGAAATATATTTACATACATACATAGACTCACGCCTGTTTCCTGGAGGGGTAGGCAGGGAGTACGGAACGTCATTTGCAATGATCCAGACATACCTGTCTTGCTTCATTCACTCCCATCAAGTTTCTCATGCATGCGCTTCTGTTTAGGGTACTTCTGACCTGTCCTTTTTTTAGGATGTCTCTAATCTGGTCAAAGAACGTCCGCCTAGGTCTTCCCCTTTGTCCTGTTTCATTCACATTTGCCTTATGTATCTTCTTTGTCAGTCTTTCGCTACCATCCTCTCCATGTGCCGAAACCATCTTAACATGTCTTTCTCGATGCTTTTCACTACATCTTCTTTTACCCACAACACTCTCTTATCACATCATTTTTTACTCTGTCGGTCAAAGAAACACCACACATACTTCTCAGTGCTCTCATTTCTACAGCATTTATTCTACTTTCAAGTCTCTTCTGCCATACCAAACTTTCACTACCATACATAAGGGTAGGCACTAATACCCCTCTATGCACAGCCAAAAGTGCCTATTTGGACACGTTTTCGCTGTTCATAAACGCCTTAAGAGCTCCATTTACTCTAATACCTGCATTATCTCTTCTTTCAATATCTTATTCAATCTTACCATCTCTTGTAAACAACGTACCAAAGTATACAAACTCATTCACTTGCTCCACTCGTTGTCCATCGATCAAAATATTACAAGCTGTAACGCATTCCTCCTTTTTAAAAAATCATTACTTTCATTTTACTTACATTCACTTTTATTTCTTTCCTCTCTAAAGCTTCTGATCTGATCGTTACCATCTCCTGCAGGTCCGTCGCTGAAGACGCAAGTATTACCTGATCATCAGCATAAAGGAGGCATTTGACAAGTAACCCATTCATCCTTAATCCGCAGTCACTATGTTTTAGATCTAGCAAAAAAGTGTCCATGAAGAGGTTAAACAGCCACAGCGACGCTACACATCCCTGTCTCGATGGTAAACCAGTCAGTGTATTTTTTATTTATTTATAGTAATAGGCGGCAAACGAGCAGACGGATCGCCTGATGGTAAGCAATTACCGCCGCCCATGGACACAAGCAACACCACAGGAGTCAGCAGTGCGTTGACGCCTCTTGGGTTCGGGAAAAGGGGATAGGATGAAGAGTGCTATGAGGGACAAGGAATAGGGGATAGGGTCTCTGGCACTCTCACTCACCGAACGAAACGCAACAGTTTAAGTACTGTTACTTTAGGTCGATTTTCTGTGAGAGGGTAGTACTTCCCCGGTCGAGACGTCCCATTAATGCTGAAATCAGCTATGCTCTACTACCTGTTGCTCCGAATGCCCCGTTTATCCTCACACAAGCTCTAGAATCCTCATAAAGGGATTTCAGAGCTCGAATGAGGCTGCTGCCTACCCCATTCATTGACAGCACCGACCACATTTCATTCCTCCCCGCTTTATCGTAAGCCTTTACCAAATCCACGAATGCGCAATAGACCTTTTGACATTTGGTCAAAAACTTTTCGGCTATGCTTCTTAAGGAAAAAACCTGATCCGTACATCCCATACCCTTTCCAAATCCCGCTTGTACATCGCATATTTTCTTGTCGGTTACTTTCATAACTCTTACAATCAGTACCTCTGCGTACAATTTTCCAACAATGCTGAAAAGGCTTATGGCTCTATAGTTCTTGCAGTCTTGTTGCAAGCCATTTCCTTTATAAACAGGCACAATAACTTCAAAATCCTAAACTCAATAGGTACAAGGCTGTGTTTCCACTACAAATGTTTGAGGATGCGTCGCGTGTTTTTTAAGAACCAATAGAATCACTTAATTTACTTGAGTTTATTAGAAAACAAACGTGCTTGTGGTCTTTGGACGGTATTTCATATCGATAGTTGTATATTGTGCAAAAACACGTGGATCAATCCATTGACCCATGTTTCTAAAAATGGTGCCTATTATCGAATAGGCACAATTTTTATAAGACACAGAATTCATTACTTCATTTTTGAGTCGCATCTGAAGAGAGTCGATAGCCTAGCGGAGATACTAACAGACTGCCATGCAGAGGGTATCGGGTTTGAATTTACGGTGCGCACTAATGACTTTTCGGAGTGATGTGCGTATTGAATTATAAATTATCTCCTACTCCATGCCTTGGAGAGACGTCTCAGCTGACATGAGTCTGTAGCTACGAATAAACTGACACTACCCTAAACCATGGAATAGTCAGACAGGCAGTCGTTCTGTAGAAAAGCTAATATTCAGTCACATCTGTTAAGACTAGAAAGCGGACCCTGGGTTCTAACTCGGGATAACGCTAGGAGGATGATGTTCTAGAGAGAGTCTGCTTTACATCCTCACAACGCATATCTACGTCACGCTCCACAGCGGTGAATCTTCGCATTGCTTAGCAACATCTCTGTTAAGCCAGCAATACATGTTGGCCGAGCGTCGCCGAGTGAGCGCCAATACCAACGTATAGACAGTATATTTGCATTGTCTTGCCATCGCTCGGTGTCGCTCGCCTAGTTGGCCATTTGCATTGGTTTTCAATATACTTGCCAAACGTGTAGGCAGTAACACTTGACTTGTATTAATTTGCCTACGCTCGCGTTGGCCTAAGCTCGACCAACATGTATTGCAGGCTTTAGAAACACAGTCTAAACGAGCCGCAGTCGTCATAACAACATTTGTGTCGTGTTATCGACGAATAACATTACGGGCTTATTATTAATGATGAACTAAATGTACTTTGACATTTATTCTTTAGCTAAAAATAAACTGTTGGTGTTAAATTTATTATACGTACAATTGCCATACTGTAAAGCTTCTGTTTCTCGAATTCGTAAAAATAAGTGTCGAATAATAGTTGAAAAGAAATATTTTTTTGATAGACGATTTAAAATTGTCTAAAGTCTTATTTGGACCTTGTTTTGTAATAAGACTTTCGCAACATCCATCCGTCCATCTGGTTTCACTCTGAAAACAATAACTGCTAAAGTGTGAAATTTTCCGAGCTGATTTTTTGAACCGAAGTAGTTGGGCTGTAAATACTTGTATTTCAACTAAGAAATGAGCACTTACGACTGAAAGTTATGTAAAACACCCTAAGGTACATTAGAAAAATGAAATGGTCGGCGGTTGACTGAACTTTCCAATTGTGGAGAAATTTTCGATGTTATTTTTGAAGGCAATACAATTAAGAATTGACAGTGTGCAAATGTAGTTAATACATTTGTTACTTTAGATAACCATCATCATCAAATCAACCTACTGTCTACTGCTGGAAAAAGACCTAGCCCAAAGCTCTCCACAAGGACTGATTTTGAGCCGCCAACTGTTTTCTGTGGTCGCAATAACATGATGGGTCCATCCTGCGGAAGGCCTACCCTTGCAGCGTCATCGTGTTTAGATAATAGGAACCATTTTATTTAAATCCTTTACAGTTTAATGTACTTAATCTTTTTGTATTATATTAAATAAGTAATCTTCTTCACAACTTCACGCCTTTTAATCCCCGAAGGGGTAGGCAGTGGTGTATTACACACCCACACTTCGCCACTTATGTTTCGGTCCTAATGTAATAAGGGCAAGCTTATTGCCGTCAACCGGGCACATTATTAAGCGAGCGATAGTTAACATTTTTAATACACACATAACTTTGAAGTCTCAGATGTGTGCCTGGGGTACCTGGGGATCGAACCCGAGACCATCATCTCGACAGTTTTCTTTTTATCATTATATTATTTTTATATTTTACTAGAGGGCGCCAGTAGCTACGCCTGCAATTTTTTTAAATTTACCCGTTTCAGCCGACCCCGTGGGAATTTCGGGAAATCCCTTCTTAGTGCACACCTACGGTTCCCAAGGAACATACATGCCAAATTTCAGCTTCCTGCGCCCAATAGTTTCGGCTGTAGCGTGTCTGTCAGTCAGTAAGTAATTTTTATATATTAAGATTTGTTGGTTATTAATGCCATATAGTTTTAAATTACAATTTCCAGATTTCTTTAAAAGAAAGATCGAACTGTTATTTTAAAAACCTCTTGTTGTGGAATACTTTATGCAGACATAAATAAAATCTATTACAATTTGAAACAGCTGTATAAATTCGTTTTGTTAACTCGGAGTACACGTTTCGTATTAATCCCGGTAAGTTGATTTGTCATTTGGCACCTGTATCTTCCAATTTACTTTGCTAAATTGTTTGTGTCTTATATAATGTCGCCTATAGGTATATCTTAATATTTTGTTCTTAAAACGTTTTCTGACGGATATTAGAATATTTGTTAGGGATCTCTATTGCATTCTGTTCTTATTGCTTGCTCGTTCGATCAAATATATCGCCATTAACTGATTTAACTAATTCATGAATGTGTTGTTTTTCGTTGTTAAAATACTATTGATAAAATGTACAATTACCAAATTATTTCTTTTTAGTGGGCTTACAGCGTCAGTAAAGATTATTATTTTTGGTATCGGTTAACGGTTTCACTCACGACACGCATAGGCGTGTAGTTATCATTGGTAAAGACCGATCTAAAGAGCTGGGTCAAAGTGATCATTGAGATATTTGGCACGAAAAATACAGCATTAGCGACAGAAGCGAATGGTACGATATTTGAGTAGCACCTTATGTTTCTTCAGCTAATATTTAACAGCCTTATGCTTATACCAAGCAGATATATGAATAAGCGATTTTTAAACAATCTACAACACCAACTTAAAATTACGAATGTTACAATTATTACCTGCTAATCGTAGGCTAACCAGACGGCTCTCCACATAGAGCGATTTTGGCAGGAAATTCTTTTTTTAACTCAACCATTTCCATGATAAGGTAATCATTTGTTGCAAATTACCTCAAATAGAACCTTATTCGAAAAATAGGTAGCTTTTGCAATGAGGCTTTAGATATAAATATCACATTAATTAATATACGAACTATTATGGTACTGGTGTTACTTTACTACTTTGTACTTATGGGTTTAATAGGTGGCAATGAATAGGCAAAGGATAAGTTACCGAAAGAAAATAAATCAGAAATCTCAAAAATAATACAGCCAGACTCTCTCTCGAATCAGTGCCAAATTAGATATGATTCACTTTAAAATTAAGTATTCCATTAAAAGTTATCCTCTAATATACTGAGTGTAAGGAAGGGCGTACCGAAAACTGATACCTACCAGTGATGCAGTCCATGATACTAAGGCCCTTGGCTGTCGAATTTCCCGAAAAAATTTAAAGAATCAATCAATTTTCGAAAATAGCAGCAATGTACATACACGCAAACTCGCACTATCAGCTGTTACGGCCCTGGGGAGTTTTCCTGTCACGCTGATCGCACGCCAACGGTCCGCGCTCATGGGTCAATATGCATGCGATCAGCGGGACAGGAAAACCCGCCTAGTACATGGCGCGTTTCGCCACTCGGCCGATGTATTTAGTACTGATCTTTTGGCCAATGTAGCGTCAGTTACATTGGCCAAAAGATCAGTACTACAAGTTATACAAGACCCAGGTTCGCTCCTGCGTGGAATACTGTTCTCACCTTTGGAATGGCTCCGCTCAGTACTTATTGAACGCCCTCGATAGGTTGCAGCGGCGTGCTGTCTTTATCATTGGGGATCCAGAGGCCACTAAAACTCTTGAGTCACTGCAATTACGCAGAGACGTGGCCTCAATGGCTGTCTTCTATCGCATCTATCACGGTGAGTGCTCCGAAGAGCTCTTACAACTAATCCCACCCTCTCATTTCCTATTTCGAACGACACGTGCTGGGTGCCACTCTTACACGGTAGAACAGATACCGTCACGCACCAAACGGTTCGGCGCCTCTTATCTCGCCGTACCATTAAGATGTGGAACTCTTTACAAGCCCACGTGTTTCCCTCCACTTATGATCCTGGGTCCTTTAAGCGGGGCGTGAAAAAGCTTTTCTCAAGGCCGTCAAGGTGAGGGCCATCATGCCATAATGCCATGCTGGCTGCTGGGATGATGGCCATCACTGACTGCTTAACATCAGGCAGCATGGAGTCAAATTGTTCGGCAGAAATAAAAAAAAAAATACAAAACAATATCATGTACATGTGTAACTAAGAACATTATAAAAATTTTGTGCTGGTATTTAGTGCTGGTAGTGGGTTGACAATAGACATTTCATTACATTCACAAAATTCATGAAAATTTTCCGGCAAATTTGACCGCCAGAGGCCTCAATATCATGTACTGAATCACTGGTATCAGTTTTCGGTATGTATCATCTTAATATATAAAATCCTTGCGTTACTGACTGACTGACAGACACGCTACAGCTGAAACTATTGGGCGCAGGAAGCTGGAATATGGCATGTATATTCGTTGGGGACCGTAGGGGTGCACTAAGGAGGGATTTCCCGAAATTCCAAAAACGAGTAAATTTAAAAAAATTGTAAGCGTAGCTGCTGGCGGTCTCTAGTAAGAATATAAAAAATATAGACATTTTACCCTTGCCCTTAAAGCCAAAATTTCGTGACAATAACCTTCCTTCTCTTCCCACCCAAGTGTGCCAAGTTCAAACAAAGCTGAAATAACGAGTTATAACATTCACCCTGGTGGGCTTGCTGTAAAGACAACATATTTTTTTCTCTGACCTTTAAAAACGAATATGAATGTTCTGGCGAGTTACTGGCACTCTGTGTTGCGTCTGCTGACCTCAATACGTAGGTAATGGGCGTGCTAGCGAAGTTTGGACACCCGAATCGAAGTCCAATTGTCTAAAGAGCAACGAAAACGAATAAATCAATGTCTTGGATAGGAGTGGTAAATAGAGTTTTCAGCACTGCATATGTTCCCATGACTTGTTTGGTATTTGGGAGAAATGTTTTACTTATTTTGTACTTTAATATTATAATTTCGACATAACAAATATTTCCCAACTGACGACAGTCAGAAAAGAAGGCGGTTCAGATGCATTTCATAAGTTTGCTACCTGAGAACGCCGTCATTTATGAACCAATTTTTGAAAAATATCTTTTATTTGGAAAGACCTTAAGAAGTTTATAATAAGATATTGATGTAGCAGTCCTAAATTTAAATATTATCGAACTTTAAGTTATTGATATATTATTAAAAGTTAAATTACCAGTTCCAACCATCCCTGGATATAAAATTAAACCAGTATAGAAGCTGTGTAAAGTCTGATAAGTAAATTACTTTGAAAATACAGATAAAATATTGTTAGGGCTTTCCCTCACTCTGGATCATTTCTGTAACGTGTTAAGGATGAAAGCGTTTCGGGACGTATTACACACCCTTCAATTTTTGTTATGTTTACTAAGACTGGGTTGCATCATCTTACTTTAACAATGACAAAGATCGCAACATCTGTCAAAGTATCGGTTAAGCAAAAAATTAGTTGCACCACTTGACAATTGTTAAAATGACGTCATAATTTTACGTTAACTGTAACCGCCCGATGTTGGCCGGTTAATGTTATTGTTAAAGTCAGTTCTATTGTTCTATTATTGATACGCATCGAATATAACCACCAAAAATGTCACTGCTTCGAGAAATACTCGCAGAAACTAGTTCTTCTGAAGACGAATGTGATTTTGACCCGATAAGTGAAAGGCTTAGGAAAAGAAAAGTGTATTTCTCCAGAACCGATCGAGTTTCAAAAGGGGACAACAAATCATTCTTGGCTAGATTTCGAGTCTCCAAAAATGTAGCGCGGTGGCTAGCTCAACGGTCGGAACACTCTCTATGCTAGCTACCTTTTATTTTATTAGGTAGAAATGAAAGGTATTAGGTAGAAATGGTAGGTGCATAGGGTTCCCGCCAAGAACTTAGGGTCCCAAGCCAACCTCACCTGCAAGTGGTGCACCTGCCGATCAACGGACGAGGCTCTGGCAAACAAAATATCCCGATAAGCGGCAATAGGCTCGCCACCTATTACGTGGGATCAAAACACTGGCGAAATGTGGGTGTTTAATATGCCTCTGCCTACCCCTTCGGGGAAACAGGCGTGAGTCTATGTATGTATGTATGTAGAAATGAAAATAATAACAGTTGAAAAGATAAATGTGACGACGAACCTTAGCTGGTCCACCACAGTGCGCTGGTGGTGTGTGACTAGCGAGTGTTCCTACGACGATCATCTTCTATGTGCTAGTGGACTGTATGGCTTCGATCTATTCGGGGCTTCAGAAATAAAACATCTTCATACGTTGAGAGCGATGCTGTTCAGGTGTTCGGTGCTGGATGGCTACATATAGTTACTTGGTTACAACATGGTGGTTGGGACGCCAACAAACTGGCCAAAAATATGGTCGCTTAGCTACTTCGAAATTTTGCCTTAACGCCGACCACCGCACCGAACATATGCACAACAAATCTTTATTTGTGATACATGTAATTATCTTAGATACTATGGTACATGCATATATGTTCTATACATAGCTAGATAGGTCTCAAAAAGTTCTATCGAACGGTATATAATACATAAACCTAACTGTTTGCATCACTAAGTTATTCAAGAAAAATTATCGAAAAATGTTGTGACACAAAGATCCGCCCACTATATTTTCTATAAAAAAACTATGAAATACTATAGTTATGTAGGTATGTAATTTTGGTGGGCCGCATCTAATAAAACAAACGCCATGGAAATAGCTTTATTCAATTCTAAGATAACATAATAAAACCTACGATGCATAAAATACAAACTTTCTTTCTATCGTACATAAAGATAGTTTATGATAAACATGCAAATGTTTATTATTACGATTATTGCGACTATATAAACCAATAACTAGCAATAAGAAACTATTTAAACATGATTTCAAGCCTATTCAAAGCTAAAAAACACTTATAAAACTACTATGTAAACAAAAATGCCGTGTGGTTGACGGCAAAGAATACAAGTGTTACCACTCCCTATCTTCCCGTGGGTGTCATAAGAGGCGACTAAGGGATAACACGACGTAAATACCATCTTTGCGAAGAGACGGAAAACTCGACATCAAACCCTATACGACTGCCTCGTTGGTCTCGCGGCATAAATGTGCGCGTGGGATCGGGAGGTCCCGGATTCGATTCCTGGGTCGGGCATCGGGCAGTGTTATTGGGCTTTTCTGTCACGAAATTCTCAGTAGCAGCACAGAGTCTGGAAATGTGCCCGGTACGGCAATAGGCTCGCCCCTTATTACGTGGGACTAAAGTATATCTGGCGAAAGTGGGTGTAGAAATACACCTCTGCCTACCCCTTCGGGGATAAAAGGCGTGACGATATGTATGTATGTAAACAAAACAGCTGTTTATCAACTACTAGTTCTTATCTATTACAATTGATAACACTATTTATGATCGATATCTAAGTCCCTACGGTTAGCACAAGTATAAGTTTAATGCTTATACACTACACGGCACTAGTTATTACCGATTTGCGAATTTTCACTATTCTAGCGTTATCACTTTGACGCGTCCGGGAACCGAACCCGGTATACCTACCGCACGATTGGATAGCACTATTTTTACACGATTTTCACTCGCGGTTTCGAATACACTATTCACTATAGAGTTTTTTAATGTTTGTCGCGAAGAATAAATAAGTATGAAATGTTGAGCACCAGGCCCTTCAATATATTTATCATTGTATCTATTTATGTACCTTTTTGCCACTCTCTTGATATTCTCAAATTTGTATTTGAGCTGCTTCACATTGCGTGGGATCTCTCCAAGGGCATTAAATTCGCTTTCTATTAAAGTCCACACGCTATCCTTTTGCTTACTACTTATAGCATCGGTTTTCTTACAAAATAATACATTTTGATGTTTGATTATTAACGATTGAAGTCTATCGACTTCAGCTTCGGTAAAGTTTACGCTTCTTTCCCTGAAATATACAGAATTTAACGTAAAGATAGGCATTCTGTTGCCCATAACACTTGCGTGTTATTCTTTTTACAGCACACAAACTTGTGCATACTTACTTTGTTTGGCTGTTTACGTATGTACAAGCTTTTTGTATTTGATGCCATTATTATCTTCTACACTTCGTAAAACTTGAACTCGTAGGTAATAGGTGTAGTATAAACAAGAAAGATAATCAAAATCTTTTAAAATTATGCGCGTTCAGCGCGTTTAATTCGTTTGACGTTCGATATAATATTTGACAATTGACATCTTGACATTATCAATAACAGCGAAGCTCTAGTATTGCCGGACTTAAAAATAGTTCCCGCAGCGAATCGGGGTAGATTACGCCTCATTTGTCTAGCAACCCTGTTAACTTTAACATTAGCAACAAAAACGTTGGTGCAACACATTTTGCGGCAGCCGTCAAGTTTACTGTTAAAGTTATTGTAAAATTTGACTTTAGCTTTTACTTTAACCGGTGATGTGGTGCAATCCACTCTAAGAGCAACATGCCTGCCTGTCATCTGTCGTTAGCAGTCTTATTTTGTCTCATGGCCATTCATGCCGTCATAATAAAACATTTGTGAGAGATTTGATTGAACTATTAAGTTATTATTTGTTTCTATATTTTGAGCCTCATCGTCTAAGTATCGTGTCATTTAAAGGGTATTCGTAAGTTAGTTGACTATATAAATGGTACCAACTAATCTGAAATAATCACAATTATTGAGTTAAACTTATAGTTTTGAATAATATGCCACCCATAAGATACCTAATATTTACCAAGGTATTATGTACTTTCAGGCTTTTTGACTATCCAATTTATCCATTGTAATATGTATGTATTTCATCATCATCATCATCATATCAGCCGAAAGACGTCCACAGCTGGTCACAGGCCTCTCCCAAGGCTTTCCACATAGACGGCCGGGTGGCTTCCATCCGCTGCCCGCGATTCCAACAAGATCGTCAGTCCACCTTGCGGGAGGCCTACCTCTGCTACGATGTCCGGTGCGTGGCCGCCACTCCAGAATCTTTCCGCTCCTACGGCCATCGGTTCTTCTGGCTATGTGCCCTGCCCACTGCCACTTCACCCTGACTATTCGAAGAGCTATGTCGACTTTGATTCGCCTGCGGATCTCCTCATTTTTGATTCGATCTCGCAGGGAAACTCCGAGCATAGCTCTCTCCATCGCTCTCTGAGAGACCCTGAGCTTCCACATAAGGCCCATAGTTAGCGACCACGTCTTGGCTCCGTAGATCAACACTGGCAACACACACTGGTCAAAGTCTTTCGTCTTGACATACTGCGGGATATCGGACGTGAAGATATGCCGTAACTTCCCGAACGCCGCCCAACCGAGTTGGATTTGGATTTTGGATTGTATTTATTTAGAAGTTAGTAAATATTATATTTTTTTATTTTATTTATAACGATGTGTTTGGCTAATTCCAGGCTCAAAGTGGCTTGGGATAAGAGGAGCTCTTGTAAGCATACGGAATAATGTAGGTAACTGCATCATTAAACACAGCCCTGAATTAGCCGCAGTAGGTATATCTAATGCTACTTATGCAGAAACTAATGATTCGGGGCTATTGGTAAAGAATTTATTTGCTTCGTGTATTTTCCTTAGTTATCTACACCGACACCCACGGTATGATTTCATACCGCGAGTGTCGTCCCCGTCGTCGTGTCCCTACCCACTGGGGCAGTGACATTTTGTATTCTTAAATCCCCAAACTTAAATCCTAAATTTGCCAATGTCTAGTATGGCATAACATTAAGGCTTATATAGCCTGTGATTCTGCCTTCTATTTACCTTCGTGGATTTAGGCAAGGAAACATATATCTTACAACTCATCTCGCCCAAAAGAAATAAATCGAAGCCATAAATTTCCGAAGTACTACATTTTTGAAGTAGTACAGTACAATTTTCGAAGTATTTGGCGCGGTGTGATCTCATAAGTAAAAGTTCGAAAAAGCTCGATGAGCCTTATTGAAGTAGTTCAAGAAGGAAAATAGAGTTTTATGCCTATGCTCGGCTTTAGTCTACAGAGTACTTGAGTTCTTTAATACGAATCTTGAAATATTCAGAAATATTTTTTTGTTTACAAGTATATGTAGTTACGAGGCTAAGTGTGTCGAAATTAAGTTACATACTGGCTACGCGTAGGTAGAAATTTGGAGCCTTCAGGAATATTGAGGAAAACATAGTTATAGAAAGTATGTTTTCACACGTGAACTAGATTAACTTAATACTATCAGCATTACTTATGATATAGACCTAAAAACTTACGTGCTGACGCGATTAACGAGGCGTTTATAATATACTAGACGTCGCCAGCAGCTTCGCCCGCGTCAATTATACATATAAACCTTCCTCTTGAATCATTCTATCTATTAAAAATAACCGCATTAAAATCCGTTTAAGCTTTAGGCATACATCCATATGTATGTCCATACAGACAGACAGAAGACAGACTTTGTTTTATACTATGTAGTGAAAATATATTTCAAATGTTAGTGTTTTGGTAGTTAACTCTAAAAGCTTCTGCGTAAGGCGGTCGCTCGCGGTTGGCACTCAATGTGCGTGATCGCACTGGTTGTCTCTATGTTAACACGCATGGTCCGCGTCGCGAGTCAGTAGGTACTCCTTGCGAAGATCAAATTTACACGTCACGCGTCACTAGTCCGAATTAATTCTTTAACGGTATGCAGTTGAAGTCATGCACAACTTTATGTACCTATCTAATGCCATGCCATTAGTCCCTGCTAAAGAGAACATTTCTATGAAACCGCACGTCTATCTATCCGATGAACAAGATTCAAGCCAAATTAACAGCTCATTAGCGTAAAATCAAAAACCTTTATATAGCTTTAAAGCTAAGGTACCGTGATATTGCGTACTGTCATAACGACTTCCTCCCTCGCTTTTTCTAATCGCCATGGGGTCTAAGCAAGGTGCATCTCACCAAGTATGTTAATGGCTTCGTTGTGTCACGTCTTTACGAGTTGTACTTATATGCACTCTTATCCTTTAACCAAACTGAGCGATAGATAAGAAATAGGGGATATAAAAGAAAATCCCTGTCAAAATTGCGTAATAATACGGCGTTTTCCTCAAAGATTTAATAGCCTTACCCAAGGCTATGGGTGATATATCCCATGTCATAGCGATCACTATAAATTATATGCCACTTAAAATCTACTTAGCTTGCGTATATCAAAGACAGCAAAATTTATGACGCCGTTATTTTTATAGTTCTAGTTTCTGTTGTTTTAACTCATTGCTAAGGATTGTGGGCACATGAAAGTTACTAGATATTTGAGCTTGCGTTGCTATGCTTCCATACTGCCGCTTTTGTGCCACATTTCTATAATACAGGTCTACAGTTTCACCTAAAGCTGCTCAACTACTATAATGACATTGACGTCAATGTTATTATAGTAGTTGAGCAGCTTTAGGTGACACCACAACGCACACGTGTCAAGATAAAGGTTAGATATTATTATGTACTAGCGACCCGCCCCGACTTCGCACGGGTGCAATGTGCATGTATTATAATAATATATATAAACCTACCTCTTGAATCATTCTATCTATTAAAAAACACCGCATTAAAATCCGTTGCGTACAGACAGACATAAGACAGAGTTTGTTTTGTACTATGTAGTGATTAAAATACTTACAGAGTCAGATGAAATATGTTTCACAACATAAGAATTAGGCAATTTATCCGATTATTTTACAGTCTTAAAATAAACCAAAACTATATTGGACCGCGTAATCAGCATGTCATTTATTTCCGTATTGAAATAGTTACAAACATTTTGATTAGTTAATTAGATAGAGAGAGCTAGTTCGGCATGCTACTTTAGCAGTTACTGTCTGCATACTAAATGGACCCCATACAAATAATCAATTTATGAGAAAAGCAAAGCACAGGCGTCTTCTGTTAACTTCAGAACTTTGTAATCTCTTTAATAGAGTATATTTTTTACACATTTTCACAGTTTTGCATTTAGTAGACGAAAGTTTCGTAGGTATTCGTGCAATATTTTGATAAATCAATAACCCCGTTAAGTTATTGAATAATATCGTACATTGGGCAGGATATGTACCTAATTGTACGCAGTAATTGTATTGGGGACGTAAAGAAGCTTAGAGTATGGTCCGTTGTCGATACAAGAATTGCAGATCTTCAGGTCGGATGGTGTACTTATATTCTTTGGCGATGTAGTCACGAGAATCCATCTACGGGTTCAACGGATATTTTTCATTAGTCATGTGCTACGACTTCGTAGTGTTACGAGACGATCCAGAGAGGCGTTAAAAATTAAGGAACTTCAGTAATAGTTTATTTGCCCTTGGTACTCATTTATGAAATACTAGAGGACGCCAGCAGCTACGCCTGCATTTTTATTTAATTTACCCGTTTTGCTCGATCCCGTGGGAATTTCGGGAAATCCCTTCTTAGTGCACCCCTACCGTCCCCAAGGAACATACATGCCAAATTTCAGCTTCCTGCGCCCAATAGTTTCGGCTGTAGCGTGTCTGTCAGTCAGTCAGTAACGCAAGGATTTTATATATTAAGATAATACAAATGACCATTGGCATCTACCGAGTTTATTATTAAGCGAGCGATAATTAACATTTTAAATACTCACAAAACTCTGGAAAGTCAGGGTACCTGGGGATCGAACCCGAGACCATCGTCTCGGCAGTCCGTTACGTACACCACTGGGCTATCGCCACTATGAAAATAACTTCTCACAACTTTACACACTTACAAACTGACAGATAAAAAAAGTAACTTTAACATACATACATACATAGACTCACGTCTGTTTCCTGGAGGGGTAGGCAGAGACTACGGAACGCCATTTGCAACGATCCTGACATACCTCACTTGCTTCACTCACTCCCATCAAGTTTCTCATGCATGCTCTTCTGTTAAGGGTACTTCTGACTTGACATTTTTTCAGGATGTCTCCAATCTGGTCAGAGAACGTTCTCCTAGGTCTTCCCCTTTGTCCTGTCCCATTCACACTAGCCTGATATATCTTCTTTGTCAGTCTATCGTCATCCATCCTCTCCATGTGCCCAAACCATCTTAACATGCCTTTCTCAATGCTTGTCACTACATCTTCTTTTACCCCACACCACTCTCGTATCACACAATTCTTTACTCTGTCGGTCAAAGACACACCACACATACTTCTCAGTGCTCTCATTTCTACAGCATTTATTCTACTTTCAAATCTCTTCTGCCATACCCAACTTTCACTACCATACATAAGGGTAGGCACTAACACACCTCTATTTACAGCCAAACGTGCCTTTTTGGACACGTTTTGACTGTTCATAAACGCCTTCAGAGCTCCATTCACACAATTACCTGCATTAACTCTCCTTTCAATATCTGCTTCATTCTTACCATCTCTTGTAAACAACGTACCTAAGTAAACAAACTCTTTCACTTGTTCCACTCGCTGTCCATCGATCAAAACATTACAAGCCGTAACGCTTTCCTCCTTTTCAAAAACCATAACTTTCGTTTTACTTACATTCACTTTCATTCCTTTCCTTTCTAACGCACGATGCATGATTGTTACCATCTCCTGCAACTCCTCCGTTGAAGATGCAAGTATAACCTGATCATCAGCATAAAGGAGGCATTTGACGATTAACCCATTCATCCTTAATCCGCAGTCACTATGTTTTAAATCTTGCAAACAACTGTCCATGAAGAGGTTAAACAGCCACGGCGACGCTACACATCCCTGTCTAACACCTTTATCGATGGTAAACCAGTCAGTGTATGCCCCGTTTATCCTCACACAAGCTCTAGAATCCTCATAAAGGGATTTCAGAGCTCGAATGAGGCTGCTGTCCACCCCATTCATTGACAGCACCGACCACATTTCATTCCTCACCACTTTATCGTAAGCCTTTTCCAAATCCACGAATGCGCAATAGACCTTTTGACCTTTGGCCAAAAATTTTCCGGCTATGCTTCGCAAGGAAAAAACCTGATCCGTGCATCCCATACCCTTTCGGAATCCCGCTTGTACATCCCATATTTTCTTTTCGGTTACTTCCATAACTCTTTCAATAAGTACCTTTGCATACAATTTGCCAACAATGCTGAGAAGGCTAATGCCTCTATAGTTTTTGCAGTCTTGTTGCGAGCCTTTTCCTTTATAAAGAGGCACAACTACAGCTGTGGTCCAGTCATTAGGTACTCGGCCGTTGTGGCCGTGTTCCAACACAAGTTATATAACCGCTGCAATTGACAGTAACTTTAATCCTCTGCAAATATGTATATTGATTCCATTACTATAAAAAAAAGCACTACCAACCACTACCCGGACAAATTACCATGCTGCTATATTTGAACACATTTTTAATTATTTCTAGCTAAGAGTTTACTTTGAAATAAAAATGGCATAATAGTAATTCGTAGTTCGGAAATTCCTCTCTCTAGGGGCATAAGCTCTGGTAGCTTGGTCTCTGTACCCGATACGTATACATTTCATACACAATTGAAGTGTATGGTTATGTTATCATTCCAGGTGGTAAGATAACTTTGGGTGGAGCATATTTTGATTATAATAATTTCTTTTCTCGAGCTCGTATTTAAAACTGCCTACCTCTATGTATATTTTATTGCAAAATATCCATTCTATTTGTATCTAGCGGTGACAGTAAATTGACTTAAACTGCTGTTGTATTTGAGTCTCAAGGCGCTCTAATAACAAAGCCTACAAGTTAGTTCACATGAAAGTTAAAACGTTTCGGCACGACGATTATCCGGTTAGGTGTGAGTCTACGTGCGAACTATTTAACGTTGTTGAAAGTTGGCGACGAATTTGATTGCGTTGTTTAAAAGTTTACGTATCAGTTCAGCTATTTGCATGCCACGCTAGCACGCAATACTATAACGAGCAATAAATACGCTTAGGTAGCAGTAATTTTAACGTTTATTACACCAAATTGTCAGAAATTGCTGAACATATTGCCAGTTTGCCACCTAAACACACTTTAAATGTCAATATCACTTCCCTTGCTTTTTAATATAGTGTTAGGAACCTAAGGACTCGTAAACTAGTACAGTGCGGGGTATCCTTATAAAATAAGGAACGCTCCCGTCGTTAGGACACTTTCAGCCGTATTCACAAACGTCTCACAGTGACGTCCCATAGTGGCTGTAGACGCACAGGGGTAGTGAAACCATTCCACAAACAGTACTTGAGTGCCGAAGCGCACTGTGCGTTCATCAAAATGAACGCACGTCTAAGCAACCTCGTTAGCTATATTAGAAAACGCACAGTGCCTTTTATGTACCAAAATCTAAGGCTGGACCAACACATCACCGAACTCGAAGTAGAACTAGGTCATATAAACTGGCATATATTGGGGTTGTCTGAAGTCCGAAGACAGGGGGAGGACACGGTAACCCTTGAGTTAGGAAACCTGTTCTACTTTCGAGAAGGCGATCAGCCCTCTCAGGGCGGTGTCGGTTTCCTCGTTAACAAATCTCTCGCTAACAACGTTGTAGAAATCAGCAGTGTGTCGACACGGGTAGCGTACCTGATATTAAGGATCACCGACAGGTACTCCCTGAAGGTGGTACAGGTATATGCGCCGACCTCGACATACTGCGATGACATAGTCGAAGCCATGTATGAGGACATTACTAAGGCTCTACATCATACCACCAAGACACACTACAGCGTTGTTATGGGGGATTTTAATGCCAAAGTGGGAGTACAAGAACGCGGCGAAACGAGAATCGGATCCTATGGCGTGGGGTGCCGAAATCACAGGGGGCAAATGCTGGTCAACTTTCTGGAGTCACAGGGGCTCTTCTTAATGAACTCCTTCTTTAAGAAGAAGCCTCATAGAAAGTGGACATGGCGAAGCCCCGATACTGTGACAAGGAACGAGATAGACTTCATCATGTCTGATCGGAGTTATATATTTAGAGACGTCTCAGTGATCAACAGGATTAATACTGGTAGCGATCACCGACTTGTCCGAGGCACTCTAAATATAGACTTCAGAGCTGAGAGGCTTCGCATGATGAAGTCTACTCTTAGACCTAGTGCGCCTCAGCTAGCAGTAGGATCCGAAAAGTTTCAACTGGAACTTCAAAACCGTTTCGGACTGCTGGAAACCAATGGCACTGTTGACGAGAAAACCGGCGCTGTGGTCAAAACGCTACAGGATGTGTCTCGAAGGGTGTTTCCCGGAAAAAGCGTTAACAAGCAAAGTAAACTCTCGCACGAGACTCTCGAACTTATGAGGCAAAGACGGGGAATGTCATATGCGCAGACGTCTTCGACAGATGGAAGAAACCTAAACCGGAAGATCCGGAAGCTGGTGCGACGTGACCTCCGATGTTCCAATACCCGCGCCATTACGGCTGCGATTGAACAGAATCGAGGCACCAAAGTCTTCGCTCGCCAGCTTGGTAGAATGCATCTGTCGAAACTCAATACTGCGGATGGCAAAACCGTAACCTCCAAGTTCGAGATTCTCGCTGAAATTGAGAGTTTCTACAAGGACTTGTACGCATCACGGATGCCTAAACCCACGAGACCCAGCGATGATGACCACAGAGCCCAACTGATGCGCCATTACACGGAGGACAACCCTGATGTCAACCAGGGCGAGGTAAGAGTGGCTCTCGAGCAGCTCAAGAACAACAAGTCTCCAGGAGATCACGGAATCACCACAGAGCTCTTAAAAGCAGGTGGGACAGCAGTTCTGAGAGAGCTGGCGAGCTTGTTTAATTCCGTTATCCACCAAGGCCTAACACCTCAGGCATGGAGTGGGAGTGCGGTGGTTCTGTTTTTCAAAAAATGTGACAAAACCCTGCTGAAAAACTACAGACCCATCTCACTCCTGAGTCACATCTACAAGTTGTTCTCGAGAGTCCTAACAAATCGCCTCGCCAGAAAACTCGACGATTTCCAGCCACCGGAACAAGCCGGGTTTCGAAAAGGCCATAGCACCGTAGACCACATCCATACTGTTCGGCAGATTGTACAGAAAACCAACGAATACAATTAGCCGCTGTGTATGGCTTTCGTGGACTACGAGAAAGCCTTCGACTCCATCGAAACCTGGGCGGTTCTGGATGCTCTGTCTCTGTGTCGCATCGATTGGCGCTACATCGAGGTGTTGAGATGTTTGTACGACACGGCCACTATGACCGTCCACCTCCAGGACAATAAAACCAGCCCCATTGAGTTGCGTAGAGGGGTGAGACAGGGGGATGTAATATCCCCTTAGCTCTTCACCAACGCACTCGAAGACGTCTTTAAGACGCTGGACTGGACTGGACGGGGCATCAACATTAATGGCGAGTACATATCCCACCTTCGGTTTGCCGACGATATCGTCATCGTGGCAGAGAGCCTGGCAGAGCTGAGCGAGATGCTGCACAGCCTAAATGGAGCCTCTCGACGGGTCGGTCTCGGCATGAACTTGGATAAAACCAAGATTATGTACAACGAACAAATTGTGCCGGGACCGGTTTATGTCAACGGATCGATGCTCGAAGTTGTTCAAGAGTATGTCTACCTTGGGCAAGTAGTCCAGCTTGGTAGAAACAACTTCGAGAAAGAAATCGACCGCAGGATCCAGTTGGGTTGGGCAGCGTTTGGCAAGCTACGTCGAGTTTTCTCTTCGCCCCTACCGCAATGCCTGAAGACCAAAGTTTTCAACCAATGCATCCTACCTGTTATGACGTACGGTGCCGAGACGTGGACACTCACAGTGGGACTAGTCCACAAACTAAAAGTCACGCAGCGAGCTATGGAACGGGCTATGCTTGGCGTCTCTTTGAAGGATAAAATCCGGAACGAAGTTATCCGACAAAGAACCAAAGTTACCGACATAGCTCACAGAATCAGTAGGCTCAAGTGGCAGTGGGCTGGCCATATCTGTAGAAGGACTGATGGCCGATGGAGCAAGCGTATCCTAGAGTGGCGACCACGTCTCGGCAAGCGTAAGGTAGGGCGGCCCCCGGCTAGGTGGACCGACGACCTGAAAAAGATGGCTGGGACAGACTGGATGCGGAAGGCTGAGGACCGTGTACTGTGGCGCGTGTTGGGAGAGGCCTATGTCCAGCAGTGGACTGTGATAGGCTGATTGATTGATTGATTCGAACAAGGACAATAATTATAAGAAAATGGTACGGGACTTTCAAAATCCTTTCGATTACTACAGTTTGCAAGAATTTCGAACACGTTATAGATTTTCGAAAGATATTGTTAATTGCATCTTTCTACCACTGGTTATAAATGATTTGAGCAAATTGTCGGAAAGATGTTTACCTCTTCCCGATAATTTGCTCAAATCATTGCTGAGCTGATACAGTCATAGAGGGACCTGATAAGTCAGGTCCCTCTATGACTGTATCAGCAGTTGGTAGCTTTTTAAGGCTTTATATTCCTCTGGAAGTTTTCAGACAGGTTACGATTTAGAAATTGTTACACAAATACATACAATAGTACCTAAACTATGGGAACAGTGTGTGTTTAAGAACTTTAAATAATTTCTTCATTTATCTGTAAATGAATACAAACATTATTTAACATTTTCAGGCATCTTTGCTCAAAAGGAAACTCGAAGAAAGGGACATATATAGTATTCTCTTAGGTGACAGTGGATATACATAGTTGCCAAACATATTTATTGTCACAAGTGCTTCGAACTGCAACAGTGCAGGAAGAAAACTATAGCAAATTACACATTAAATCGAGAAACACTGTTGAAGGAACTATAGTAGTTTGAAAAAGAATCTTTCCCTGCTTATCAAAAAAGATGGCTAAAAAATTACTACATGCCATTTCATAGTAGCTACTGCTATACTTTATAATATTTGTAGACACCATGGCATTCTTGAGTTTGTTGATGCTGAAAGAAGCTACCAGGAGTCAAGCAATCCAACTCGAAGAACACAAGAAAATACTTCAGGATTGATGTTTAGGAGAATGTTTATAAGACGGCACTTTTAAGAAATAAAACAAAACATAATTTGCAAGTTTTTTATTGGTTTTCTTGCCGACCTCTTTCATTCTCAAAGTTTTTATGTTTTCCCAGCATCTATTCAATATAATTTCTTTAGGAAACATGTGAGTTGAAGGCAGCGATCAAGTCCCCTCAAACTCTCTTTTTCAATTCTTCATTTTTAGCGTTTGTAAGTTTATCTTCAATAATTGGTCGGTCTCGTATTAAAGCAACGATCAATGATTCTCTCTCCGACGATGTAAATGATATTTTCCCATAACTGAAAGAAAATATATACGCAAAGTTTACTTTCGTTTGCTAGGTTAGGCTGTTATATTTAATCAAGTTACAGTGAAATATATAGCAAAATAATAACATAACAATTTATAATTTGGGAAGATAAAAAAACAACTTCCTCGTTGGTCTCGCGGCATAAATGTGCGCGTGGGATTGGGAGGTCTCGGGTTCGATTCCCCGGGCGGGCAAAGTGTTATTGGGTTTTTCCGTTAGGAAAATGTCAGTAGCAGCACGAAGTCTGGTAATGTGCCCGGTACGGCGAAGGCTCGCCCCCTATTACGTGGGACCTAAAAATTCATGGCGAAATGTGGGTGTTATAATACACCTCTGCCTACCCCAGCAGAGGTGTATTACAACACCCACATTTAGCTTTTTTTTCGGGTTTACCCCATCGGGGATACAGGCGTCAGCCTATAAAAAAACAAATGTTTTAAAATTTTACTTACGACATTGCGTCCATAATGCTACTTTTATTTGTGGCTTTTAAATCCTTTGGATTGTCCAAATAAAGTAATATGACTATTGGATTAAATTCAAAATACCACGATTAGGCTGCGTTTCTACCAGAGATGTGCAAGGAAAATGTGCCATGCGAGGATGCTAGCTATGCTGTGAAAATGTGTGGGGGTTGCCACCAAAGCTGTGCGAGGAAAATGTGTCATACGAGGATGTGTAGCGGAGCTGTGAATAATGTGTGGTGCGAGGATGTGTTGGGAAGCTGTGTAATGTGTCGACGGGGGTGCGGTGTAGTGAGAGCGGAGTGACTCACTTTGCTGTCAATAGCGCTGGTACGTGTTGGTTTTTTATGGGATAGCAATGTTGTAGACCGAAAGTCTTTCTTGACTGATTTATGTTTTATGTTAGCTGGTAGTGTTGTTTCATGACAAACAAAGAAACAGAAAACAGTTGCTCTTTCAAGCACGGAGGCTGAATATACGGGCATAACCGAAGCTTGTAAAGAAGCTATATATTTATCTAATTTGTTAAAGGAAATAGTTGATGAGTCATATACTATAATTTTGTATAACGATAACCAGGGTGCTCTTAAGCTGTCTTCAAATAATAATTATAATAAAAGAACCAAGCATATATACATACATACATACATAGTCTCACGCCTATAACCCCGAAGAGGTAGGCAGAGGTGTATTTCTACACCCACTTTTCGCCAGATATACTTTAGTCCCACGTAATAAGGGGCGAGCCTATTGCCGTACCGGGCACATTTCCAGACTCCGTGCTACTACAGGGAATTTCGTGACAGAAAAACCCAATAACACTGCCCGACCTAGGAATCGAACCCGGGACCTCCCGATCCCACGCGCACATTTATGCCGCGAGACCAACGAGGCAGTCGTATAGGGTTTTGATGTCGAGTTTTCCGTCTCTACGCAAAGATGGTATTTGCATCGTGTTATCCTTTAGTCGCCTCTTACGACACCCACGGGAACATAGGGGGTGGTGACACTTGTATTCTATGCCATCAACCACACGGCAAGCAAGCATATACATATATATATATATATATACTGCCTCCGTGGTCCAGTGGATAGCGTATGCGATTGCTGATTGGAGGTTCCGGGTTCGTTTCTCGGGTCGGGCAAAAGTGTTACTGGGTTTTTCCGAATTCTCAGTAGCAGCACGGAGTCTGGTGATGTGCTTAGTAACGGCAATAGGCTCGCCCCTATAACGTGGGACCTAAAAATTCATGGCGAAATGTGGGTGTAATATTGCACCTCTGCTTACCCGTTCGGGAATACAGGCGTGAGTCTATAAAAAAAATAACCAAGCATATTGATCTACGGTATCATTTTGGTAAAGAATGTATTGATAATAACATTGTTGATCTTAAATATTTGGAAACAGCTGAGGTGCCAGCAAAGTTTAGGTAGTACTAAACATTATATATATAATATTCTGTTTACCTAACAATTGCATATATGCAATTGTTAGGTATACAGAATGTTAAATGTTAATGTAATAATTATTTGAAACTAAGTTGTGTAGAATTCTGTGTGCCTAGTTATTTTGATAAGTGGGGGTGTCGTTTTTTTTTTATATCAGAATAAAGTTTTTCTAACGCCATATATTAAGACTCTGTTAAAAAACTTAATATTTTCGTGCCGTTAAAAAAATCCTTGTTTGTGGAACACTTCTTTGTCATTTTACAAATGTAATGAAACTAAGTGCGCTGCGTGGGAGGAAAAAGTCAAAGAAATAAAATTTAAAGATCTCATCATCAGCCTTTAATAGTCCACTGCTGGACTAGGCCTCTCCTTTGAAAGGAGGAATTGGCCTACTATACCACTCTGGCCAAGCGGGTTGCTATAGGGTTTTTATCAAGTTTTCCTTCTCTTACAGTGCTGTTCTCTGCATAATATGCTCAGTCTGTCGGCTCTTACGACACCCATGGGATGATATGGGGTGGTGACAATTCGTATTCTTAATCTGTCACCATATAAAGATGGTAAGTAATTATCATGTATTAAAATCAGGTATATTAAAATACAGTTTACAATATTTGGGTATTTATTGTGTGCGATGAATTCGTGACGAAAAATGAGTATCCCACCATGACACTTTTCCTTGATTATTGAAATAAGAGCAGTATTTCTCTCTTACTTCATAACTTCATAACTGGATGACGGCAATGGTAGGAACGGATACAAGAGTAGTTAGTTGTATTTGTTTTATCAATAGAATCCAAATAATTAGTTTGTCTTTCAATTAAAAAAATATGCATACACATGTGGCTTTTACGACTTTGTCAACCGTTCTCACTCTGCATTTAAAGTCTTTACGATACACATACCACTTTCGTGCCAATACACCGAATGTAGCTTCCACAATGCGACGTGCCTTCGAAAGTCTTTAGTTAAATGTTGGTCTAACCGGTCCCGCGGATATGGGCGCATGAAATTTTCCATCAAAGAAAAAACCTCATCTTCAATAAACACAAATGGTACTGGTTCACCCCCTTCATATAATGGTTCAGGTTCAGGAAGATTCAATCTGTTTTCTTTTAATTATTTTCCAAAAACACTATCATCAAATATTCCAGCATCACTAAATCTTCCCATGGATCCCACATCAACCATTATAATCTTTCTCCTAGCGTCAGCTAAGCACATAATCTTTTACTATTCGCTTCCAGTTATCTTTGGTAGGTCTTGGAATAACAAGAGGTTGTAAAACAAGACAAAGAGCATTACAAACTTCTGCCACAATTCTCGACATAGTTGCTACTCCAATCCTACAATTTTCTGGCTATCTTTTGAACGATGAGCCCGTGGCTAAACCTGCATAAAAGGATTGTTTATAATAATAATAAAATAATTCATTAACAAATAAAAAAGTACTGTTTACCTGTAACTGGTAAAAATTTTATATTCCTAATCATAATTTTCTATTATTTCAGTGAAAAGTGCAAAGAATCGTTGCAAACAACTACGGGATAGCCATCGAGACGCGCTAAAGAGGCAGAAATCTAAAAAAAGCGGACAGGCTACAGCCAAAACACGTGAATGGAAATATCAAAAATGTATGGATTTTTTTACCGTATATGGCAAACAGAGAAAGAGAGTCAAGTTATAAAAAGGATATTTCGTCACCAAATAATGAAGATGACTCTTTACAAAGCACTCAATATTCATTAAACCAAGATGACTCTTCGCAGAGCACTGAACATACACCAAATCAAGTTGACAATCCCGACACTCTTTACGAAATAGCCTCAACTTCAGGCATTTCAACGGATTTGGCCACCCCATCATCATCAAAGAAGAAAAAAGGCAATGAATTGTCAATTTTAATACAAAAACATATGAAAAATCAAGAAGATTTTCGAAAAGATAGGCAAGAATTAAAAGAACTTTTAAAACCAACGGACTGCGATGATACTGATCATTTTTTCTTTCAATGTTAATCTTTAAAAAAATTAGCAGGTTACATACAGGTTCCTTTAAAAAGGAAACTTTTTAATATGATTAGCAAAGCCGAAGAATCTTACGTGATGTCGTAGTATAATCAAAATATTGTTTTTTTTCAAGCTCTGGTACCAACGCAAGTAATATAGCAGGCCAGCTGGATTTGCTGCCTCAGCTGGACCCTGAACAACTTGGTTATTTTTCAAGCTCTAGTAGGAATACAAATAAAACAGCGGGCCAGATGGATTCGTCTTTCCAACTTGAAGCTTAACAACCAACACCTCCGGAGACACAACATTCAGACCTGGAAACGCCAAATACTTCAAAAACGGACCAGATGGATTCGTCTTTTCAACTGGAAGCTGAACAACCAGCACCTCCGGAGACACAACATTCAGACCTATAAACGCCAAAAACTTCAAACGAAGTAGGAACAGAGCCTAATTTACCATGAAGAAGAGGAACGTGTTGGCAACTCATTTTGCAGATTGTTGTACTTTTCAATTAATATGTTTAATAAAGACAAAATTGATTCAAATTATTTTTCTTACTTTAAACACACTGCCAATTTTTCCTTGGTGCTGATGCATTCTCTGTAGTGAGTGGCCTTCCTCCTTGATAAAGTTTTCAATCAAATTGTGTAACTCATAAATGTTATTTCTAGATACTCGATAAGAATTTTCGAATACTTCATCATCAGCCGTATTAAAAAAGGTAAAGAATTCTCCATGCAATCGATGATATTTAATATTGTTACATATCCAAAATCTGTATGTTCTTCTACTGCTCAAAATTATAGAACTTATAAACTCTGTATCTTCTGCTTACATTTCTTCATCGCAAATGGTTAAATATAAAAGTATCTTCTTTTTCCAATTATCCATATCTATTTTGCGCACTTCTACTTCCAACAAACTCCATCTATGGACTAGCTAGTACAGTATGTCGCAAACCTTGCAACACATCCCTCGCAACACATTCCTCGCACACATCCCTCGCACACATCCCTCGCTTGCTTGTATGCGCAAAAATCTAGCTCCGCTGAGCCGTTTCCACCAGAGCTATGCTGACCGAGGCGAGGTAAATGAAGCGATTCTATTGGTTCTTTACAAACACATCCCTCGCTACGCATCCTCGCACATCTCTGGTGGAAACGCAGCCTTAATACACAAAGTTTGTACATAACAGACTGATTGATGCGATTTGATTGTCATTATTCCTTCCGTCCTCCGCCATGAACGTAGCAGTACAAACGAACTAATCACAAGTCGGTATTCTACGCAGTGCGTTTGCTTATCAAAGCATAGTTAAAGTTTTGTCTTTGAATAGAAAGGCTTGCCAAAAGGAACGCACTGGGAAGTGTTGCCCATAGACCAGTGTTGAGGCAGGCTTTACTTAAGGAAGTACTGTTTCTGAATACGGCTGTTAGTCCCCTCACTCGTTCGCAGGCGGAAGCTCTGTTAGTGTGCGTATCTTTAGTTGTCTTTGAATAGAAAGGCTTGCCAAAAGGAACGCACTGGGAAGTGTTGCCCATAGACCAGTGTTGAGGCAGGCTTTACTTAAGGAAGTACTGTTTCTGAATACGGCTGTTAGTCCCCTCACTCGTTCGCAGGCGGAAGCTCTGTTAGTGTGCGTATCGATGTAATCTGTGAGTACTTATCTCGTACTTGTAAAATATGTTCGATTTGTTCTGGATTTTAATTGTTAAAAGCGTAATCATTAGTGTCTTAAGATTTGTTTGTTAAATTGTTTTATATTAATATAACGGTTTTTAGTATTGTGCTTTACTTATTTGTTTACTTAAATAGTCTCTGATTCCTAATATTAGATTATTTTATAAAAGTTTAAAGAAATGAATATGGAATGGCAAAATACAAATCTCTGACGATAATTACAAATGGCCATAAATTAATTTGTCCCATAACTTTAAAAGCTTGTCAGCAATGCGTCTCTTTGTAGACGTACAGATAAAATACGACATAAAAAGAAATTAAAGAACCTGTCTGAGTCATTCTGTACCGGAGATTGCGTGGTTAAAAGAGATCACACGAGTTGTAAATAACCCAAGTACAGTCCAGCGTTTTATGCCCTGAGCAAAAAAGTACTAAAATAAGCAGTAATTCTGATATGGGCATAAATATATGCGTGTGCGGAATGTTAACTGTACGAAATATCTTAATCGCTCCCAAATAAAAACACTCAAATACTTGACTGAACATAAATTGTTTTAAAAGCGAGGACGACCGTACATTTTTCTATTTCTCGTTTTAATGTTGCAAAGATAAACTCTACTAAAACGTGATTTTCGCAAAAGTGCTGCGTTAAACTACCTTTGAACATCTCTCACGGGATTGATATACCATCCAATATTGTTTTAAACTAACATGTGAGACTAGTGATTGCGTAGAAATCGTACGATTACACAGTAGCCGTACACTGCTGACTAAGCTTACGACACGAATATTCTAAACATTGCTCTGTGTACCCACTTTATAAAAGCTATTTATGGTCTTCTGACACAAGTATTTCGATATGTTTGTGGTCTTCTGACACAAGTATTTCGATACTTAAAAGAAGGCCTCCGAAACGTTTTTGTAAGAATTGTTGATGGAAATAAAAGTATTATTAAAAGAAAGTATTATTATTTAATGATGAACTAGAAGAAGTGACTCTTAAACAAGGATTGATCAGGTTGATAATTATATTACAAACTTGTCAACAAATGTGAGTAAGTAATCCTTTAAATATTTTCCAATTGTAGCAGAATTATCTCACACCATACTTTCAACCATAAACTCCGTATCATAATCCGTTCATTTGTTTAGGAGCTGCAATACTGCAGACATACATTTAACTTATAAAACTGTATATCACTCTTATATTACTATATATAACGGTTTCTCATATAAAAATCTTACGATTTAAATTTTCAGGTACTGGGCAACACTACAAAATTTTAGAATTTTTCAAGGCGATGTCTGCCTACCGAAACAGCTAGTAAAATATATAAATATCGGGTTTTGTCAAAAAATAACCTAAGAATAAAAGGTTTTCTAATCGCGCCAAAGTAAATTTATCTTATCGGTGTTAGAAAATATTATTTAAGCAAAACTTAAACTAAAAAGTAAACAACTTCCTTTGGAAACAATCTGTTTTATGGTAAACAACATTTTTGTTAGTACCTACACTAAAAGCGACTAGTAAAATATGAATTTCATCATTTTAGAAATCACAAACTGTGCCTACAACTTATTTAATTTTCTTCTTGTTTGAGTAATAGTTTTGCTGTCTCAGACTAGTCAGACTGTATACTATTTGCATAATATTCGGCAATTCTAATTAAATTGAAAAGGGATAAAATTATGCACTTATGAACAAAGAAATCAATTTCATAAAGCAACCTATACGAATGCTGTCATGGTTTAAGACTATGCTGATTTATTAAAAGTCAGGCCATAGTCAAAGAAGAAACGAGTACAACTACGCTCATCTTTTATACAATGGCAAATACATCTAGAACTGGTGACAAAATCGACGGTATTAAACTTCTCGCACACTACTTACTAATAAGAATATACAAGCTCTCGATTACTTCTGTACGGCACGATTACCTAGCCTGGTCATACGAGTCTGCTTGAAGAAACACCACACCTTATTCCTACAAATTACTTATATTAAAACCTATATAATTTTATCCGTGAGTTGCGTGTAACCTGGCCTCTGAAATTGATATAGACACTTAATTAGTCTATTTCGTTAACAAAAAAAATTACCGCAGATATGTCTAGCTTAGTCTGGGCAACAAATACCTAATAAAGAAAATGAAGTGCTAATAACTTGGTGTTAAATTTCATATGTTGCCGGGGAAGAAAATCAATTAGCAAAATAAGAAAACCTAAATCAGCTTTGTTATTTTGGGATTGTTAATGAGGTATGCGACCAAACCCTCTTACATTTATAAGCACGTCGTTTTCATTATTTTCTATGTAGATTAAATAGGCTATTAAGAGGATAAAATATGGTTTGCAGGTAATTATTAACATGTGTAAGATTTCATGAGAGTGAGAGATATGACTTTACAGCGTAGAGCTTGGTTGAAGATTAGAGCTAGTTGCGCCAGTTGCGTTAAGAGTTGCTGAGCAACGGTGGCGTGCATGTAAAGTGCACGTCATCCGCCACTCAGGTATATTCTTTCACTATATTACACTGGATTCTAATTCCTCTCAGGATAAGTCTGTGGCCACATCTCTGAACCCCCGAAGGGGTAGCATGAAGTGTAATATTCCACCCACTTTTCACCATTTTATGAATATTACGCCCCACGTAATTGGCGGCGAGCCTATTGCCGTTACCTTGCACATTGCCAGACTCCACGTTGCTACTGAGAATTTATGAAACCTATATCTCTGCGTGCACAAATACATCATGTATTTGGTTGAACTTCATCAGTACAGCACTGCCTAGTTTTGAATCAGGTGGTCTGGTGTCAAGTCCTGTAGTATTATTGTATTATTATTCTGCCTGAAATCTGTGCTGACTAAAATTGTGTGTCTGGTGAGGTCGCAAAATGCTCTGTCAACTGTCCCAAGGACATACAATATATTAAAAGGAGGCGCAATGAAAGCTTCATTGACCGTTTAAATTTCTAATTTAGCTCACATCCTCTAACGAGATAATATTTTTTCGACTCGCGGATATTAGACTGCACGGTTGGCGTAGTGGCGTAGTACTTCGTCACCATCTATTCCTGCGCAGCTATTATGAGAACATCTTCCATATAGTGAGCATGATATACCCTTCAATGGAAACGGAATGTACTTCCTGACAATAGATATGTACGTGGCGTGTCCCTATTAGTGGTGCGTTTGCAGTCACGAACCATTCTAAAAAGAAAAACTATAATAAGCACACAAAAACAAAATGATTTTTACGAAAATTAAGCAAAAACAATTTTTTTCTTCATTGTGAGAGAAGGAGTACCAGTTACCCCATCTTGCCTGCAGAGCCATTTTCTAGCAATAATAACAAAACAAAAAACTAGTTAACAATCTTAAGGAAACAAAATGCTTACCTTATTATAGGTTAGTTTAAACGTCAATCACAGAAACACCTCACCAGTTAGCGTTATTTAACAAATGGCAATCACGTGTCAAACTAGAAGAAAATGTGATAAACAATTTGCAGTAAAACACTTTTTTGAATTTTTTCGACATGTGAGCACTTGCGAACCATTAACCACCGGGCGACTGACAAGTATCATTGCGGTGCATCAAACGATGAATGAACGAGCGTGATAGGTTAGTTTGAACTGTGAATTTAGCTGGGTACTTCGTCTTACCCGCTGCCCCGTCTTACCTCCTTCTCCCCTACCTACATAGATATGCGTCATTGCAAAGTAATATGTCAATTGACCGGGTTTTTATCGATATTTGCGCTGTCAACAGTGTTTTGTGGTACTGGAACACGTCAGAAGCCTAGGATGACAACATTTGCGTTATTCCATTGAAATGTTACATTCTTGGGCTTAGCGGGCATTTATAAGAGGATAAAAAATATTTTTTGGATGTCAAGAAGAGGTTATTTTAAAGTTAAATGCAAATTTATGGTGTCGTAACGCTCGTCCTGCGGCCGGCATCTCGGAAAAGCGGGTGCAGAATTGCAGATGACAAGCTTTTAGTCGCACAGAATATTCTTTACACCTAATAAAACTAAATAGCGTCTTCTGACGAAGGTTACCTCAAATGTTATTTAACCGTAACTTTTTAATGTGTTTTTTACGTAAAATCTCCATGCCTAGATATTTTAATTCAATGCACTAGCTTATTACTTATTGCCTATGATTAAAAAAATCAAGTCAATAATAGAGAACCCTGTTTGTTCTTTGTTTATAGCTACTAAATACTACGATATGCGTGTTGTTACTTATTTGCGGCAATGCATTGTACACAATAATGGCGTAACGTATAAAGTATATATTAGTATATGAAGCTTTTTACCTCTCTCACTATGTGTATGCATATAATACCTGGCGGAAAATACGTTACCGTAAACAAGTTGTTTACCTAGTGCATCTTAAAAGGATCATTTCTATAATGCTATACCTACAAAAACAACTGTGTAGAATACAGCTTACGATTATAATATCAAAAAGCTACGTTTAAAACCCATATAATGACGTTCATACTATTTAACTTAATTATTATTATTAAACGAAAAGGGTATTATATCTGCGAAATATTTTCGTATAAGTGGCTTATACAGTTTTAACACCCTTTTAATACATTTTCGTCTGCCTTTTATCAGGTATCAAGGTTTCAATAACGCTTTAATGATGAGAGCTGAAACTGTGTTAAGCGGGTTCCTGGCGATCGTCATCCGTTGCGTGTACCCGCGTGGTCTCACGGATGGTCACCGTGAAAACAATGGAATGATTTATGGAACACAGTGTTTCCTGTCTGTATATACGCTTGTGACGAAGTTTTGTGTGAAGAGAATTTGGGTACTAAATTGCGCGGGGCCCGTCATCCCGCGACTGGTGCCTAATTAATGCAGCTTCAGGCTGGCAAGCGTGTAGCTTGCCAGCCTGAAGCTGCATGCTTTGAGAAAGCGTCTTAATAAGTGCTTCAAAATCTTTTATCATAAATATGGACGGTTAAGTTACTTAGTTTTTCTGGATTTACATATGCGATCTTGAATTTCATCCGATTACCACGACTATCATAATTATAGTAATATTTTAAAATTCAGAAACGCGTCCATGGTTTGCCTTCGCCGCAGTCTACGAAAAGCCTGATTGCAGCAGAATTAATAAACAAGATAATTTTAGTCATGAATATATTGCGCATACCTTATGTAACATTGTGATGACAATTCAATAATATAATTATTTTGATTTTGTATAATAAGTTTGCAAAAATGTTTTACAAATATAAATAACGCTTCAGAAAATGTGATTTATTCATTTTGTGGTTGCGAATGCGCTCATGATATATATTCATGTCAGCAACATGGATCACGCGTAGGGTTATGTTTTTGCAATCGATCACAGCAATATCATAGATATCTTTGTAAGGCATGCAAGAAGCCCAAATCGTTCCGAAATTTAAACAGAATTTGAGTAACATACTAGTGTGACGTGCGACAAACATCCATCACGCGGCGCACACCGCACCCGTCCCGCCGGATACATACAACATCTATATTTCATTCGGGAAACCAACTTCAATTAATGCTCGTTTTATGGATCGTCTAAAAATGCGAAGTGTAGTGTAGAATCCTTTTTAATAATCACCGCTGGTATCTAAAATATTTCGGATAGATGAGCTCACGTAATGCCATAGTTAAGGCAGGAATATCCAATTTAATTAAATGAGTGTACTAGTAAAATATTCGTCTTCTTATGCACTCTCAATCTTGTTGCAGACGCGCTCGAGTCAGTAGATATATCAATTATTTTATGGTAATCGCAGAAATAACTTACTACTTTGATTCTTGTAAAAAGCATACTCAAAATCGTATTTACTGACTTGAGACCGAGCACAAACCGTAACCTATGTAATAAATTCGAGGGATGCAGTAGTCCTCGACAGAGGATACCCACTTCTATTTCTACGCCGTAGAGTACCTACATATACAAGGAATTGAGCTGAAGTCTCAAGAGGCGTAAGTTGCTCCATGAAGTCAAAGTACAAACATTCACAACTCGGTCGAGCGTTTATATGCAAACACCCGTTGCGCACTATGCAGTTCCCGCTAACTTTTTTCATTTAATTTTATATGTAGTTGAATCTGTATTCTTAACCTAAAACCGCTATTGTCGTGTCTAAAATTAGATATTACAAAGATTTATGGCTTCGTCAATTTACAAGCGATGTTTGTTTAGTTTCTTTGGTCCTTGTTAGGCATTATAGAAATTAAATAACATTGTTTTAATGGCTTTTAATAGATTTAATATTCATGTATTGGAATGCAATAAATGAAACGTATACACTCCGTCTATAGTATGTTTTTTTAGTATATAGTATGTTAATTTAACCGAAATACAACGTTTTTCTGTTTAAAATTATCTCATTATTATGACTGTCGTAATTACCTTTTTAGGGTTCCGTACCTAAAAGGTAAAAAACGGGACCCTATTACTAAACCTCCGCTGTCTGTCTGTCACCAGGCTGTGCCTCATAAACCATGATAGCTAGAAAGCTGAAATTTTCACAAATTATGTATTTCAGTTGCCGCTATAACAACAAATACCAAAAATAAAAAATAAAAACATATTAAGGAAGGTCCCATACAGTAAATGTGTTTATTTTTTCGTATTTTTGCTCAAAATTACTGACGGTAACAGGTAGACGCTTAAAATTATCACAGAATATGTAGTTGTATATTACCTTTCAAAATAAATCATTAAATAAAAAAAGGGGGTGCTCCTATACAACAAACGTAATTTTTAAGCAATTTGTTACTCGATCTTAATAAACAGGTAGAAACTTAAAAAATATTTAAGTATACATACAACAAACCTGATTTTCTTATATAGATGATGGTATGGAACCCTTCGTGCGCGAGTCCGACTTCGACCGCGAGACGACACTTGCCCAATTTTTATTAGATTTTGTTTCGGTTTCAGTCAAGAGTTCCTCGTAGACTTGTAGTTGCCTTACACGACGCTCGAAGAATATTAAATTGAAGTGACTCGTGAAATACATGCCATCGTTCGCACATGAATGTAAAACTTTTTAATTTTGCTGCGTCACTTTTTTAGAGAATGATCAGTCGGTCAGTACAGACTAAAAAAAATTAACGAGGCTGATGTTTTGATGAGTTTTCCTTCAATCTCAGCTTTTTACCGATAATGTTAAACAATATTATGTTACATCGACTTTTACAAAACTATCACAACTGGTGAACTGTTCTCACAGTTCCTTATTCACGCATCGACTGAATGTGAATAAAAACGCAAATTGAAACGCTATATATGTATATTCATATCACGCGAAATAATATGCCTCAGCTATGCGATCGCTTAGTTCAATTTCGCGAAGGAAAATCGGGAACGCTGACGCCATAATACTTTATAGAGCCAAAATTCATACTTTGCCGATTCAGTGTGTGTATTTAGATTACTTTATATCGTATCACTTATTTTTGCTATAAGTATTCTAATAGTCAATAGATTCGCTGCAGTAAAATAACTGTTGACAAGCTGATATACTAAGCAAAGGGTAATAAGACTATTTTCTACGTGTGTAATATTGAATTGCCATTGTAATGTTACTACGGGTGGCGCAGTTGTTTAAGTGGTTACCTAGCCGTTTGGCACTGCGCCACGTGTTCTGGGTTTGATAGCTACTTGAGAAAACATTTTTAATAAACCAAAATTGTTGTTCCTGGTCTGATTGTTATCTGCAATTTTGTCTGATGATAGAATGTTTGATAAGGTCCTCAGAGACATAGAATTTACACTTAGTGCGGAAGTTGTGATGTTTAAAAATTAGAATTAATAATCATCGATTTTAATATTTTCAAACCTTTTTTTTTTTTTTTGTGTCGGGTTGGAAAATCCTCATGGAGTCCCTCCGCCCTGGGGGAGGGGCGAAGGGGACTGTCAGACTTTTACTGACTAAAAACCAACCCGTATTCCTCACGTACCCGTATTCGGAGGGTCGGGTATCACTGAAGCATTCCTCGCTACCCCCGACGGGTATTGGCCCGCCAGATGGTCCCCGAACAAAACCCCCTTGGCGGCGGATTAAGATGTTGGGCTCCGCCGCCAAAACACTCAGCGGCCGCAGAGGATAGGGAGGACGGCAACGCAACACCTCATCTCCTCTTCCTCTGCGGCCCCACCACGACGCAACGATGGTGCGCCTCCATTTGGTCGCGGGAGATAGGGAGCGGGGCAACGCAACACCGACACGCCTGTCCTCCCGCGACCGCACCCGACTGCGAGGGACAGAAGAACTGTCCCTCACACCCGCCCCTTTGGACGCATCCTGCGCAGGCCTCCGTCAAGCCCACGCGGAGCGTCCCCTCCTGGATCCCTCTTAGCTTCACCGCGGGTGACCAATCCACGGTTACTAAGCCCCCCCCCCCCACGACAAGGTGGAGATCCCACGGGGGGGGGGGGGAATATTTTCAAACCTGTGATGTCCTAGGTTTACTTAACCTGTGTTAAACCGCTATGGACATAATATAATTATTGTTTGGATACAATATCTCCATCGAGATGCTGAAAAATCTTGCAAAGCAAAATAATTACGTAGCAAATTTAACGCTAATTTAACCTTATGAATGTTTGCTGTGTTTTCATGCATCAAAGCTATTAAATCGTATCATTAATGAATATTACAGCAATATTACACAATTTAGGATTATCATAATAGAATTTTACGTCTTATGCGCAGTTTCGATGATGTGTAAACTTGTTCGAGTGTAAGTAACATAAAATTTTACCTATTAACGATATTGTGAATGGCTGAATAGTGTTATCAGTTTTTTATGATAATCGTTGTAAAGATAGAGTACCTATACAATGATTATCCATAAAAATCTTGTTTATCACACATATGCACATAATTTTGGTTCGGCGTCAAGTTACTTTTATGTGTCATTTATTAACCTGTATTTATGATTTATAACCTGATGGTGACAATACTGTGCTAGAAAAACTTAATAAAATATTGAAAAAATATCTCTTGTCTCTGCTGTCAAAAATATTTCTTTCAGTGGCATTACCATAGGCTGGCTCTAACATAAATATTGAAATAAAATTGTTTACTGAACAATATTCAAACTTTCTACGTTACCATTTGTTCGCTATTGCAACTATATTTATTTACTTTTTCTTTTTATTTGGGTTGTTTACTGTGTTTACATCCCTCTTTCAAGTGGTACGATATATGAAGGGCTATCCTTTGGTGTGGCTTCAAAAATTGCCGTCGTGACAACTTGAAACAACGACAAAAGTAGGTAGGTACATTGTTTGCAGTCTATTGGCATTTAGGTTTTTTCATGTAAATTTCTGACGCTTTATTGTGATCAAAAATATTGAATCAATTTTAGGACAACAATATACTTCTTTATTCTGTCTTCTTTTTTGGTACATTGAATTAGTTATAGCTGTGCTTGAGTGAGAAACAACGGTATATATATTTTTGTTTGCTTTGAGGTAAATATTTTCGTTTGTGAATTAACCTCATATTTCTGTGATGTCTTGAGATTTGTCACAGGATCAAACAGACGGTTACGACAATCAATTTGGTACTTGATAAAATCATTAAGCGCAGCGCACAACACGTTTCTTTTTTGTGACAGATATGTAGTAACGCGCATCTAATTTGTATCGCTTGGATTTGACAGTTGTTATGTATAAGGAACATAAAGTAAGGATACTAATAAAGACCGTATAAAAATAGCAACCTTACCCAATATATGATCTTTACTTTGCCTTATGATTTTTTTCTCATGTAAGAGAAAGATAAATATACAAATGACGTTACGATTCGAATCTTCGTAGGTTGTCAGTGTCACGAATTTTAAGTAGATTATTGATGGGCTTTCTAAAAATGAATTTCGATAAAATATCGATAATGTTTGCAATAAATCCTTCGATTTGGTTTACTCAGAATTAATATCAATTGAATGTTGATAAATCCTCAGGTAAAGCAAAATATGTGAATAAATCCAAACTTAAACATCAAGAAATAAATTACGATTAAATTTATTTTTAAATTACCTTTTTAAGGTGAATAAAGCAATTGATATTTATTATATCACTAATAATCACTATATGCAATGATAGGGTCAATGACGAGATCATTACCACGTAATAGTTTTCGAATACAAAACCACGTTACGTATTTCTGACATTTGGAAGTTATATGCTTATTATTTAGATAAATTATCACTTGCACGATCGTCAAGTGTCCTTCTAAAATCTTCCAAACCAAATTAGGCCTTCTCAAATCGAAGGGAGGCCCGAGCCCGATGCTCAGTTACAAAATTATATGAAATCACCAATCGACAGCAGGCTGCAGTAATAAGTGAGTTTACTAACATATTAGAAATAAACTTAAACTTCAACAATTTTTAAATAAAACGTTTCACACATAATTAATCACATTTTTTCACACATAATTATTTAGGGTAAAATAGAAAAAGTCACTGACAGTGTCATTGGCTTAATCAGAAATAAAACTCAAATGTTAACAAAATCATATCAATACAGGTCAAATTAATTACGCCCTTATTGAACTGAAGCCTTGGTCTTAAATAAGTAAGAAATAAAAATAATTGAAAAGAATTAAACCAGGAACCCGCATGGTCAGCAAGAAAGAAAATAAAATTGTGTGCGTACTTCTAACTGGCACCGAACTCAAAAAGTGTTGTTGTTGAAAATATTAGTTTTGTCTTTCAAGTCACTGTTTTGAAGTGCCTTCTGAATCAGGAACTCGATCTAGCTGCTTAGTGCGAGCATCTTGATAGCTAGATATTGGTAAAGACTATTGACGATTAGTCTATTTATTGACACAACTATCGGCACAATGATCGCCGAGTTCACATCCCACATATCGACAATCTCATGAGCTGGGTCCAAATATTTGATATCCTTCTCTTTTTCTGCTTTCACGAGATTGCCGTCATGCGATATGGTCATAACGACTATTAATGCGAGTCGCTCTGCTCAGTCGATCACTACATTATCACGCTTATTGGCTGCAATAAACCTGTCTGTAATGAATTAATGATAGACCTATCCCAGGACAACAATGCAAGACCATTGTTTCGAGAACTGAACCTCTGAACCAATGAGATTATATTTAAGGGCTACTTGCTGATGGATTATCCTGACCACTTGATTGTGTCTGTGCAAATACGGCTGATGGTTTAGCAAATAAACTTTAATAAACGAAACATTTTTTGAGGATACTGTATCGTGAAAAAGTATTTTTAAGGAAATATTGCAATATAGCTTATACATCACAATAGCGCAAAGGCTACCTTCTTTTGCAATAACTGTCACCCACATCGGCGAATCCGTGGGCCGAAGCTAGTCTAAAAATAAAATTTTCGATAAAGTTATAACGTCACTATGTTTATGCGTCACAATATTTATACGAATAAATCAAAATGTCTATGAACGAATTGTGGCCACACGGCCACCTATGTCAGACTTTTTGTGATGGTCTTGCGTACGGATCCCTCCGTCTGTTACTAATAATATATAGTCTAAGATAAGGAATAGCTTTGAAAGACATCTTATGCCAATACTGTCAAAACGAAATCTATTTAACAGTAGAGATACAGTGGAATAAAAAACCTACTATTACGTCATACTTCAATTTTCTTTTCTTTAATTTTGTTTAGGAAATGAAACTAATTAAAACTAAAGTCATTTTTGACACTTACACTTTTTTTGTGCTGCGCATAAAATTTCATAAATTGTACATTCTTAATCCTATAAACTGATCAATTCAATATACGGACTTGTTGTATAGATTTAAGTCTAAATACAGGTTGTATTTAGACTTAGTAGGTACCAAATGTGCCGTACTATCACCGTATGTTTTTTTTTCAAATAAATATCCTTTCCAGGAGACATACCGAAAAAGATATGGTGGGATGAACTTGACAGTTTTCTGGCAGACTGGAAAGATAAAGCCAAAAATCGGAATCTATGGCAAAGTGTGAGGGACGCCTTTGCTCAACAATTCGACAGTAACAGTTAACTAAAATATTAAGTCAAGACCAAAAGAAACCTTAAAGGAAGGTTCTTATGAAGTAGGCTTCCACTAAGAATTATTATATTTTATAATATTACAGCCCTAAAGGAGTAAAATACGGGTTCAAAGTTTGTTCGAAAATCCGCCGATTAGAAAGCAATTTGAAACACCTGGCAACAGTTAGTAGTGACTTTTTTAGAATTTACTAGAAGAGTTATTGAAACATATTTATTCAGTTTTCAATAAACTTGTGATCATGTTGCTCTTTTATGATGTACTAGACGTCGCCAGCGGCAATTTTACATCAAAACCTTCCTCTTGAATAATTTATCTATTAAAAAAAACCGCATTAAAATCCCTTGCGTAGTTTTTAAGATTTAAGCATACATAGGGACAGACAGATAGAAGACAGAATTTGTTTTATACTATATAGTGATTTAGAAAATTCCCATTCCTGGAAACCAATGGGTTTCCATGGTACCATGTATTCACTTTCATAAAAATGTTAGGTTTAAAATTGCATAGGAAAATTTTGCATAGAAGCTGGACCTTCGGTCTCATACGTGCATATTGAAGTGTTGCCGTAGATGTTGGTATCGGCTAGCCTGTATCGTTACCATAAGCCTGTATAAATAACTGAGACGCAAGCGACAAAATCGTAAAGGTGTTGTAAAAAATCGTAAGTTGAATAGATTCCAAAACGCTGATACATTAAGAAATTGCTAATGTCAGCTCTACAGCTTATAGGTATAGTTATTGGCATGTTTTGTCTGCAATAAATAATTAATTTAATTGCTAACTGTAAATCTATGTTTAATTTCCTTCCTGATAGACATAAAGAAATGAGAAGGAATCATATATATCGATGTTAAGAATGGTGTGATAAACATTTACCCGGAGTGCCATTTTATAATTATGCAAAATATGAAGGTTGATGGTGGATTTATAATTATTTTGTAGCGCCTGTTCTTTAACTCTGAAACCTCGATTTCAATTTGTAGTTTGTCGTAAGTTCAAAAATAACTTTCAGTTGAGTGAAATAAGTTTGTGTTTATTAATATGAAACAGTTCTAACATTGGTTGCGTTTATGAAACAATATATATGACATTTGTCTAGAATTACCGTAGGCTTACTGGGAATTGGTTGTAAGCACAGTGGAAGCTAATTTATATTCATCCAGTTGTCCTAAAGCAATCAAATGTCTGACATATATTGCTGAGATTCTCAGCGATGACAAATTATAATCTAGTTATATGAAAATTTTACCTTAAAGCTCCTGGTGATGTTCTTGAAGTGGACCTATAGATTAACTTATAATTTTGGCCAAAATAACAAGAGAATCGAATAGATACGAGTGTATAATTCGGCAAAGTCCTTCTCCTCGGGCACCAATCAGGAATTCACACACGTGTTTTACAAAGTTCAATATTTCACAAATGTTCATTAAGATACAACTTATCCTTGGTCACAAGTAAACCGATGCCAGCTGATTAAAGAAGCGGCACTCAAACGGGTTCCAATACTTCCAATTTTATTACAATATTCTACGCGAGAGAGCAAAACGGCGTCTTAATTTTTCAAGCGGAAGGACGGAAGTGACAGTTCAGTGTGACCATTGTCAGAAATTTTCAATAGACTAAACAAAATGTTACTCAATCGATCTAATCGATTTGACTTATAATAAAAACTAATTCTATTTCAAACAACATTCTACATTATATTTTACTGCTAATGTATTTGAACTTAATGTAATTTTGTTGTTGCTATTGTTCAATACATTCACAAAAAAGTTACGCCGTCCACCATTTTATTTATGAAAATATGAATTTTGAACGACAAGCTGCTTGCCGTACAAGAAATAGCATCGCATTACGTAGTATTTTCGTTATTTATGCTTCGTGCGAGTGCTTGCCTTGGCTGTATGCCTAAGAGATTTATCCGAAGTAAAAAATATCACTCGTTAAGAATTAATCTTAAACCGATGTAAGTATATGCATAAAATAATGTAAGTAATCTGAGGAAAAAGTCGCTATATCACTGTTTTTGAAAGTAGAATTCGTAGTTTATGCTTATTCCTTTCACGAGAAGGCGTGGATAGACGTGCCTACACAGTATCAAATTCGTAATCAGGTTGCTGATCTTTCCTCTCAGCCATTAAAACATTTTAGTAATTTACATCGTTTCTCGCAGAACTGAACAGATTTTCTTGGAACTAAACAGTTCCTAGCCCTTCATTATTGTAGCGAAAATGCTACTCAATTTTCGTCATGAAGTTTGGTTACATTTTCCACGTTCGCAAAGGGAACCAGGATTTTTGGCGTATTTTAATTCAGTTCAGCTGAGTTAAGTTGACACCCAAAGCTCGTACAAATTTGCTAGCAGCCAATTTCGCTGCGACCTGCAGCGTTAATTGTTTACGTTTGGTTTGACGTTCAGCCTTTCTATGATTAACGAATTCCATAGGAGCGGCACATTTATTTAGTTTTACGCCTTAAAGTTCGATCAAATTATTAATGATTGATTGACTTTGCTGCGTGACTCTATAAAATTTCGGTATAAAATATCTCATGTACCTCGCATAATTAATGATGTTATATTTGCTCGGCTTAAAACGGCCGAAAAGTATTAAAACACAAAAGAAAAGTCGACTGCACTGCATATGATGTGCCGTTATTTTATCGGCTGGATTGTAAATTAAACACTATTAAGAATGATTCTTAAAACTTTAGAACATCAAAGCTAACCTTTAAAAATAAAAATGTGTCACAGAAATGTTTGTACGTGCATAATTTTGAAACGACTGCACCAAATTGGATTCATCTTTCTTTTAAGTGTTAGTTATTGTTATGAGAAAGATAGTAGGAAAAACGACAATAAAAAAAGATGGCCGTACGTAGGCCGCCGGGTCAGCTAGTAATCTATACTATAATAAAACTGTAGAGGTGAAAAAGTCTGTACATTAAAGATATTTTGACGAAAATTTGCTAAAAAATCTAGGAAAATGCTAAAAAGCAATATTTGATAATTTTTAGAATTTATGTCTGTCTGTCTGTCCGACGTCTATCCCTATGTCGCTAAAGATCTCTAAAATGGCGAAATTGATTTCAATAAAACTTACACACATTTACAAAGGTTACTCAAACCAATAAAATAGTATATGCTACATCACAATCGGTTGAATGGTTTTCGATGTACAGCTTGACCTCTCCTTTGTACGTAGTCCCAAACAAAACAGGGATCTTCCAAAAGAGGTTATATATGTGATGCCATCTATGATCATTATAAGTTTGTTAGTAAAAGTATAGTTAGTCTAAAAGGGTACCTTCGAAGTGTTTTATGGCTATTTACCCGACTTTAAAAAAGGAGGTGATTCTTAATTTCGTCAGTATATTTTTAGGTATTTTTGATAAATAAATTACTGGAACCGAGCATATTTATAGTTATCCTTCCGACCGATAGATGTCACTATTTTCAGATAATTTTCTAGCAAAATAAATGTTTCTTGCAAAAAAGACAACAATTATGTGTCGGGTATCTTTCTGTTATTAAAAAAATAATAGAGTATAATATTCGGCACTTTCATAAACAAAAAGTCTCTGTGTCAAAATTTATTACAATGTCCACTTAATTTAAACGGTCAATCTCATTTATTTAAAATTATTATGTTTATATAATAGTTATATAATCATTTCATTTTATTTTAAATGATAAAAACAATTACTATAGATCCTTTTTTCATTAAACTGTCGATTAGTCCATATTATTTTCTATCTCGGTCGGTTTGTATATGTAAACATAGATGGCGTTTTCTGAATGGCGGTGTTAAGATTAAACGTGTATTGATTAGGTTCTCGGTTAATTTTCTTTCGTTTTCGTCGGATTGGTGTCTTCGTCGTTTCTTTTGAATAATGAATGTGGATGTGTTTCTTTGATTTCTTTCGTTCGTTCGTGTTCTGTACTTATACAGGTGTCTCATTATTCCCAAATTCCCACACCTCACGTACGTGGGAATCCGTGGGTGGAAGACTGAGGCCTGAATTCAGATAAATCTTGAGTAACTCAACGGGGCTATCTTACTTTCGGCAGGGCTGAATATTCGTAGCCCTGTGTGTATTTTCTAAATAAATCGCAGGGACAGACTTGAAACAGCTGGAATCGACCCCCGAACATGTTATTTTTTCATATGGTCAGTTATATGTGGCATGTTCACGAGTAAGCGGTAAAAGTAATTAACATGCTCTATATGAAGGTGGTAAAACAGTTAGATAATTTTGTGTATAAAGAAAGTCTCTAATGATATCCCTACTATCCCTACTTCCCTACTAATATTATAAATTCGAAAGTGTGTAATATGTATGTATGTATGTTCCGTTTTCATGCTAAAACGGCTGAACCGATTTTGTTGAAATTTGAAAAAAAAAAGGAAAAATGTATGTATAGATGGATGTATGGATGGATGTTTGTTACTCTTTCACGCAAAAACTACTGAACGGATTTGGATAAAACTTTAGAGTAATATAGTTTATACATCAAAATAACACATAGGCTACAATTTATAAAGATTTTGTATAATGTTGCCATAATATAAGGAAAAGTATCAACTAAGTCGGCAAAAATCCTGAACTCTGAGAGCTGTCTTGGCGTGCGTTGCCTAAACCGTAAAAGTTACTTGAAGATAATGTACGGTGAAATTGTTTATCATAGAGGCTCACTATGAAAAATTCAAGATGGCTGCCGTCACAAAATGGCGGATTACTTATTTTCCACAAAATACCTCAATACGGGTATCAAATAAAAGGGCTTGATTCGTAGAATAGAGCTCACTATAAAAAATCCAAGATGGCTGTCGCCGCAAAATGGCGGATTACATATTTGCCACAAATACCTCAATATGGGTATCGAATGAAAAGGCTTGATTGGTAGAATAGGCTCACTATGAAAAACCCAATATGGCTGCCGCCACAAAATGGCTTATTACACATTTTCCACAAATTCCTCAATATGGGTATCAAATGAAAGGGCTTGATTGGTAGAATAGACCTTACCATTAAAAATCCAAGATGGCCGCCGCCACAAAATGGCGGATAACTTATTTGCCACAAATACCTCAATATGGATATCGAATGAAAGGGCTTGATTGGTAGAATAGACCTCACTATGAAAATAGAATGAGAAGTATTAACAAACAAAACTAAAAACTTGAAAATAAAATAAACTAAAAAAATATATTTAATTTTGGGTGTAGCGTATCCAGAATAAACATTATGATAGAAATTTCACTTGCCCAGCGATTTTATATTTGTCTGATCAATACCCCAGATTGATGAGAAGTTTGGTGCGATCTGGCAGCTAGGACTTACCGAATTACTTTTTAGCTTGTGGTACATAACCTAACTAGATCATTTTTATTGTAATAAAACAGTGTAACACAAAAAAATATGTTTTTTACAATGCTCATTCTAGAGTAGCGTAGTTATCAAATTGTTTTCAAAATTGATTGATTTATTGCCTTCAGTATTTAATGTAGATGAACTTTGTCTTTACAGTAAGTAGTTTGGACGAATAGTTTAAAAGTTATCACGATATAATTGACCTAAGCGCAGCGTCATTCAAAGCGCTTACTATGACTTGGCGCTCTTAAGCGTAGCGGGGCATGTGGTAATGCTTTCAGTTTTTATTTTTGCTGCTATTCTATTCAGTAGATACATAAGTTCTTCAATAACTTTAATAATATACCTACATACTAATCTTTGCCTTAAGTTTGACGACTATAGTATATGAAAACAAAAGTAATTTTAAGTAGGTAGGTATTATCTGTTTATATATATGCTACACGGCTAATGTGCAGATCCGTTTGTGATGAATTAATTTGATATGGATAGTCTGAAACCTGGGGATTTATTAAAATTTCATGCGGGCGAAGCCGCGGGCCAAAGCTAGTATAAGATAAAGTTCATAAACTACTAGTACTCTCATAATATCAATTTGAACTTAACAATATACCCGGACACATTTTGCGGCTATTAATTACGTCTTATTAGTTTTAAATTAGATCTTACATTTTCGAGTAACCTCATTTGTTTAAAACGTTATACAGAATTATTGCTGAGTTTTAATACAAAAGGGACAAATCTTTTTATTCCAATACATATTACCTATATTATAAGCACAAGGTACATATATTAAAAACATCTATCAATCAAAGGTAATGAAGCTAGTATTATGAAGAAATGATGAGCTAGGAATCTCGTAGACTTTCAATCAGCCGATAGATTTTTCAGGTTAAATGCTGTGCGTAGGAGATAAGGCCATTAAGCAATTAGTCGCTCGTTGGTTGACTCAATTACATTGCAATTTGTGCTGATTGAGAGTCAGATTTAATCAGCCGATAAGGTCCGAAGTCTGCGTTAAAAATGATAAATTTTTGGTTGTTATGATGTTGATTTTGACGTTGGCAGCCATAACGTAAAGTTTTATCGTATTTAATTCAGGAGAATTAAATACAATGTGTATCTATACACCACTATTTTTTAATTAGTACAAAAAAATTAACGGGGCACTACGTATCTTTAACTGATCATGTTTATGTAGTTAAAAATAAAAACACTAAGTCCAAAAACTGTCTCAAAACTGTCCACAAAAATACGTAATAATTGGTTAATGCATAACTAGTAACAGTTGTAAACTATTCCATTGATAAATTCCCCCCTGTCCTTCTGCGCAAGCGCCGCGCTTCGTTGCTACAAACAGTACTAAACTGCTAGCGGACGTGAGCGTTTGATTTTGTACTTAAAAAATAGTGGTGTATATATGTACCTATACATATACAGGGTGTAAAAAGACCTTTAATGAAAACTGAAATCCCATGTTGTACCAATCACTACGAACATTTTTTACTTCGGCACCATACCTGGGAAATTACTGGTTCAGGAGATATTGAGGCTCAAGTTTAGTATGGAATTTTTCTAATTAGGTACAAAATCGATCATTTATCCCGCCAATAAGTTCTTATGATGCCCTATGACCCCATAGATAAGTAGGTATTTCGGGGATTGCACGTGCGCGCTTTTAATTGCGGTTTAAAAAATTTGAAAACTTAAAAAAAATCGTTTCTCAGGATTTTTTTTTGGTTAGTATGACTTGGCATGATGTCCTCAACGAGTATATATATATATATACATATACTCTATATATATATAATCCTTACGTTACTGACTGACTGATTAAACAGTACAGTAGAACAAACAGCAAAAGCTTGAAGCCAATACAGGCTCCATTGGAAACTTATTCATAAGCAAATAATGTTGTTTGATAAGGAGTTTATGGATATCTAGAAGCCGGAAAACATCACATTTAAACTGTCGGTTTATTAGAAAGATAAATAATTTAACTGAAATTGCTCTTTGCTTTTCGCTTGGGAACTACCTTTATGTGCCCTCCAACGCACGGAAACGTACTTATACCTAAATACCACAACTAGCGGTCACCCATCCAAGTGGCGACTCGATCGACGTTGCTTTACTTTGCCAATCTCTTACAAACGACAAGTCAAAACATGCTGTGAACGCACTAATAAAACAGTAGAATGTTTTATAATATCATTGAAAAGCCCATCACATTTTATTATAATGTTTATACAGCCATTTATTTCACTTAAATGCTTAGTACAAGATCAAGTTGACGTTTAGTACGATAATATGTCGTTAGCCGAAATAGTTAGGGAGCCATCACTTAAGTTTACTACATACCAACTTTGTAACGATGTTGTGCAGTGAGTCGTGGCGTTTGATACGAACGAGCTGATTTAGCCCTTTACTTGAATTATCATGTCACTTTCAAACACATTAAGAATAATGATTTAATACGAGGTAAGGCAACGATTGCCACCACATTACTGCCTTACAGAGGGTACCTATTAGATTCAAACATGCGCCGCGCAATTTCAGTTGCCGCTTGCTCCGTGCCTTGTAAAACACGTTAAACTGTCGGTCCTGATTGTCATGAAGATCTTTGACAGTGGTAATGGGGAGTCTGAACTGTCATATACCGACACTAGGGGTAAAGCCGATAGGATAGCGATATTAAATAGCTTGTTATATATACTATGGGCTTTAAGCGGAATAACGCTTGGACGATAATGATGCTGATTTATGGCGAGATAAACAATATACAAATTGATGTGTCGGATTTCAAACCACCAAAGATCCTATGCTTTGCTATGGAAGCGTTAGGTATCTAACAAGATGAATATTTATTAGTCCATAAAGTCGTATAACTTTTGGTACAAGTGGGTTCAACTCAGCTATATTTTGTATAGTTAGATGCGTTGTCGTTGCGTGATTAAACCGACATGGTGAGTGGTCGCGAGTTGTGTAGCTATTTGCAGAGCAGAGTACACAGCTCAGCATTGATGGAAAACGTCACGTAGTTTCGTAGTTTAGCTTTTAAAGCCTTGCAGCATAATTGCACAGGACCTTTAGACATGGCTTGAAATAGAAGATATGTTGATTTCAAGCCATGTAATGGGTGAATTGCGGCACAGCTCGTCTCCGCTCTGCTCCGCTCCGCCTCAATGGAACCGCAGCCTAAGGAGGGAAAAGGACAGAGGTGACCGACATATTCACGGGGCTACTGCATGCAGTAAGGGTGGCGGCGTACTGGGCGAATAAGATATGTATGCAGAAACTTGATCGAAATTTCCCAAAAGAAGAAGAAGACATGCTTTGCGTACCGTATGTAAATCTGTCAACAGTGTCGCTACAAATGTGTAAACTGATAAAGACCGTCATCAGTCAGATAAAATTCAGTTTAATAACATCAACCAATGTCCCGAAACTTGGTATGAAACTCGCAACAAGTACATATGCCCTCCGACAATGTCTAACTTAATTAATATATTTACGTTTACGTGACTGGATCAACAAAACCTTTGCGTGAAGTCTGATAATTGTTTGTTTTCCGTGTGCCAACTCTGGTGTCGGAGTTTTCAGACCGCCCGAAGGCCTCCGACGTGGCCTAACGATCCTTATTCTTAGACAAGAACCGGGACCGTCAACTTTACGTGCTCTCCAAAGCACGGTAGCGCTCAGATGTAAATGCCACACACGGTTACCCATCCCAGTGGTTGAAACACGCAGATTTAATCATAAGTAAAATAGTTGAAAAATAGAATAAATTAAGAATAAACAAGAAGGTTGCAGTACGTATATTTAAAAAAAAAATCAGACGATACCCTAATACATTCCTATTTTCAAAGCTGATGTTTAGCTGAACGGTTAATAGAACTCAACATGAAATAATCTACTAAACCTTAATAATCGAAGTTTATTCGCCTGAAATAGTTGTTAATACAGCCTGTGTATATGATATTAAATAGAAAGAGGATCAACTGCATTCCCTAAGCGTATCAAAGATTGCTGTTAGCTTAAACAGATGGCATTTCATTCATGACTCTATTTCTCGCCAAACGTCAAATACAAATCCATAAACAATAACAAATCAACGGAGGTCACACGACTTCATTGTGTCGATATGAACTTTATTACTTAACTGAAGGACGATACGTCACATGGCTAGACAAAGACAATGTAATTCAATATCTACCTATTATAGGTAGTTATGTTCTATGACGACTGTGGTCATCATTTTCTATCTACATTTGTTATTTATTATTGCGCTAGCATCCTTTTGATGAATCTCACCTGAACTGTACACTTAATTAAAGATTCGTTTTTGGCTAGAAGGGCTAAAGTTAATATATTGTTAAAGAGATACACTACTATTTATTTTATACCTAATTTATATAACGGACCGTTTGGAAATAAAAATTTTGGCGATTCAAAACCTTTGCAGCTTAGCATCTTAGAATAATAACACTGTATCGTCATGATGGTTTTTATTAACTACATCTTTCACTCTAACTAATAAAACATCTAAACTCTAATCTTTGGTAATGACTAATGAGTGAAAGCAAAGTATATTTCTGTGTACAAGATTTTTTTTATAAAAAATATGTAATGCTTTCTAACCCTTTTGTTTCATTTGGACTCTGTGAAAAATACTACGCTTTACTTGTCCCTGTGGATGATACAAATACAAAGGGTTCTGTTGAAATACCCATGCAGAGCTGAGCCTACCAACTAAACCACACACGTATCCTGCACTTCGCATAGGGCGAGGTCGCGAGATTCTACTAAAATGTGATTGGCGTGCATTTGCGACTACACTGGGAATTAATCCCGCTAAAAAATGAGCGGTCTTCATTGACTTTACTTGTGCAATATAAGGCGTAGGTAGTCAAAACGCCGTGTTCACGGGTCCCAGCTACGGTACTGTACTGAGGCCGAGCCTGAAGATGCTCGTCGTAGGTACGTGTTTTTATAATGTCGCGTCTGTTTACACAGTGATGACATCTGGTTGTTTCCCATCTTGCACTAGATATTTGTTCACTGACATTAGAATAAAATGCAGTTTTGATCATCAGTGTCACTATGTCAATGTCTATGTCATAAATGTTTTATTTAGGAGAATACCATTTATGACATAAGTATGACACTGACATTAAAACGAAACGAATGCATTCTGAACAAATAAAATTACTAGGATTGGGCCTCTGATGTCTTATATATCTAGCTCAATTGGACTGTGAGAACGCAGTGACTTTTCTCTATTCGCTTTTCCAATACGGGCTTTGCCTTGGAGGTATTAAGCCAATTCTCAATCAACCGGCTAAAGCAGTCTTTTAAATTGGCCAACCGTTTCATCCATTTCCATCTTATCAGACAAGTCAGTCCTCCTCTATCTCTAAATTTCAACTAGCGGAGGAGATGAGCGGTCAAAAAAGCTATTCGAACTGACATATTTTATACCGTAAGTATACCACCACTAAGTCGCTTCTTTAACTTCGTCCGTAATAAATTACAATATATATAATATCAATAGTGTTAATAAAAAATCACCATGTAAAAATATTGTAAAAGCTTTCGGCAAGCTCTTTGAAAATAAAGAAAATATGACTGTTTTCAAGTCGTACTATAAAAATATGTCTTGAAAGGACTTTTCGTACCGTCATCGATACAGGGCATACTTACGATACACAAATTTACATAAGTATACATTTGGCCAAACAATATTATGCCTTAAAACCACACCAGGAAGAAGATACCCGTCCTACAGATAGCGTTTCATGTAGCCTTGCTGAGATGGCGTTCAAAGTGATATGAAACGTTAATTTAGGCCCTTCCCATAGTTGTACTTGGGTTATTGAAATAAAACGACGTATTCCCAGAGACGAGTGGCAAAGACTGACAATGTTTTATTTCTAACTATAGAAGTAAACACATCATTTGAAATACATGTCTATATGTCTAGTGACAATAAAAGACAGATGGCCAGTACGATATACATGGCCAGTGCTAATACATACTGTGTAGATATTAAACCTTCAACAGTTATGTTGGGACACCATCCTCAAATTGGGTGTGAGACAGTTTGTTTACACTGTTTTACGAAATGATCTTTACAACGAACGAACCCAAGTCTGTGTGACTTGGGTTCGTCAATAAACGTAAAGGCTAGCGTGAGTTTCTATTATATTGTTTGAAATAGAAATATTGTCTATGATAAGTTAAATCGATTATATTAATTTAGTAACATTTCATTTTGTCTATTGTAATTTTTTGACTCTGGTCACACTATGAACTGTCAAATCATTCTCATTCTTGTTTCCGGAAAAAAATCGCTTGACCACACCGTTTTTGTCTTGTCGTGTCAATTGTAGAATTGAGTTAAAGTGTGTAATATCCTTGCAATTGTCGCTATTGGATTTGCCCGGCAAAGGTTGTGAGCGATTGATAAGTTAGTGATATATATTGAACATCACTTTTGCCTCTTGACTTGAAAAATTAACACGTTTTGTCGTCTCGTAAAATATCGCCTTTTGAAAAGCACATGGTTAAATCCGCTTCGCGAATTGAATTTGTAAATACTTGTAGTTGCCGCTTTGAACTTCGGCAAAGTTTAGAATAAATTTGTGACATATTGAACATTTGCAAAAATTGTGTGAATCCGGTGTCAACGTCCACGTGCCATCGTGTCTTGAAGACGCCGCGTTTGGAGTCTGGTAACTAACGATAATCACCTCTGTTTTGGCCAAAATTAGTGCGTGTTTTATCTAGGTTTCCTCCAGGCCACCAGAGAAGATCACCAGGTAATAGAATTGTACATTGATTTGTTTTAATTTCATCACTGTGAATCACAGTAAACATATGTCCGACTTTTATCTTTGCCTACAACGACTGGATGAATACAATCAGGCTTCCATTGCCCTCTGCAAACTTTTCCCAGTCCTTCTAGGCAACCCAGAACATATTGTTTGGTAGCAGAGCGTGGTTGAGTGTGCCTATATTGTAAACTTGTATCTGAGTTAGGCATTGCTACATCACATTTGTAAACAGTGTTGTAGTGTTTGTAAGGTCAGTTTTGCCCGTGCCCGTAGGACACTCTCTACTCTCATTTATATATACATAATATTTATATGTTTTGGTTGACCTACTTAATTTGAAACACGTTGTTATATACATAACCTTAAATCAGTAATTGTTTAACTTGAATTGTTGAAATCTAACTTGAATTTGTTGTTGTAGCATTAATCAGTCAGTTTTAGTTGAATACATACCGGTTATATGTATCAATTGACTTTGAGACGGAGGATCTCAGGTAGGATGTCGGGGTTCAAGAGAAACACTGCTAGGCTGAACAGGTTCTTTATTATGTCTCACTACCGCACATACAGTATGACCGAACTAGGTAAGCACTGGCCTGAAGGCTGGAGTGTAGACTCCTGCTGCTCTCCGACGCTTGCAGGGTAGACCGCTCGTAGGGTCAACGGTGAGCTGGCCGAATTGCACGCTGGGTAGGCATCTCAGTGGTCTAGGTGTCGGCTGAGCGGCAGGCTCAGGCGGTGCAGCGGTGCGGCCGATGTGGGCCGAGCAATGAGGCTCAGGCGTAACCCGGTGCAGTCAGGCGTCCGTGGCCTGGCTGTAGGAGCTCGTAGGCAGGAACGGAGGCTTCGGTGGCAGCCGGCTAGTAGCGGCACGGCGCCAGCAGCTTGTGGCTTGTAGCACGTAGGGTGAATCGTGGCCCGTAGGAAGAACTGGAAACAGCACAGAGAATACACAACAACCGGTCAGGAACAGGCTATCCCTAGATCGGCTGTTATGCTTAGGAGACACAGAAACTACAGACAGAACATATAGCCACACAGACAACTAGAATATGCTTACCCCCAGCGGGACAGTAGATAGGAAGTAGAATAATACTTGGTTGTCACTACAACTATCAGCGAGGTGTAGCGGCAGCGTTCCGACGTCTAGGGAAAGTGACCGATCTAGATCGCGCACCCATCTTATATAGGTATAGGCCTATGAGTCACTGAATGACTGTGGCTTTGAACATTACCATATAAGGTAATATTGCGAACGCTCTGCGGCTAAGCTGGCGTTAAGCGCCTGCGAGATATTATAACGCAATACGTGGAGTATTACGTTACAATACCCCGCTCTGTACAGCAGGATTTTACGTGTCTAGACAAGAAAAATCCGTCTAAGTCCTCCGAACTTCTGTAGACAGTGCTAAGTAGATAGTGACTATGAAACTCAAACTGCAGGTAGGTACAATGAAAGAATCTAGTTAGGTTAGGAATCAGTGTAGTTAATTAGTTTTAAATCTTTAATGTGCCAACTGCCAATAGATTTACCCGACGAATCTGCTAATTCGTATACTAGTGGTGACGTTTTAGCAATAATAGTACACTTGGTAAACTTAGGCGCTAGTTTTTTGCTAAATGATTTGTCCTTATCACTTAAATAGAAGGTTCTTTTCCACACAGTATCACCTATGTTAAACTCAGCCGGTTTACGACGTAAGTTGTATGTGTGTGAGTTTCTAGCGTGAGCTTGGATTAAAAGAGACTGGACCTATATTTTCAACATAAGAATCCCTAGGTATATAAATAACATCATCTGACTCGGCATCAATATAGTGTGAACTGCAAGTTACTAGTTCTCTGCCATACACTAAAAAACTCGGAGTATAACCAGTTACCTCATTAACCGCAGTATTTAGCGCAAATTGAATTTTGGGAATTAAAGTATGCCATATTCTATGGTCGTTTTGGATAAACGAAGATATAGTAGTCACAATGGTTTTATTGTATCTCTCAACAGAATTTACGTGTGGAGTGTATTTAGGTGTAAAATGCAAGTTAGGTATTTTATATTTTCTAATCATAGACTTTAGAGTTGCACTTACAAATTGTTTACCATTGTCTAGAATAACGGTTGAAGGTATGCCATGTATTAAGAAAACTTTTTCCTCGATAATGTTAGTTATAATCTCGGCGGTGGCCCGCTTGATGGGAAAGAGAAGACAATATTTACTGAAGCAACAAGTAACAACAAAAATATAGCTATTTTGTTTTCTAGTTGAGGGTAGGGGTCCAACAATGTCTATAATAATTGTTTAGAAGGGGTGACAGCACATCTTTGGTCGTCCCATAACACCTAAAGTAGCATGGTTTTGGTGTTTATGTGCGACACAAGTATCACACGAAGATATTAATTTAACTACGTCAGCGTGCATACCGGGCCAATAATAACGCTGCGCTAAACGTTTATACGTTTTAAAAATACCTTAATGACCCGCAGCGAGTTCCGAATGGTTTTCTTTAATAGCTGTAGATCTATCCGAGGTAGGTAGAACTTCTTTCCATTCGAATTCTTTCCGCAGTGCACATTTCGATATCATATATCGATATAATTTATCATTTTTGATAGTATAATTAGGGAAGGATGTAGGTGAGTTTTTACAGCCATTGTAGATAGTAGTATACCACTGATCCGAGGTTACGGTAGTGTCGTTATTAGTGTTAGTATCAATAGCCGACATGGCACTAGCCCGAGATAGTGCGTCGGGTATGACGTTATCCGCGCCGCGGCGATGTTTCACATCAAAATTAAAAGAAGACAGACGCACCCCCCATCTCGTTAAGCGACCCGTAGGGTTACTTAAATTTAAAAACCATCTTAAGGCTCTGTGTAGACAGTGAATTTCAAACCGTTATCTAAGTAACATCGCCAATGTCCTACCGCGACTAAAACAGCTAGCGCCTCCCGTTCCGTAATACTATAATTACGTTCCTGTGTATAGGATACTCCACACCGTCAGTAGTTTGTGTGAGTAAAGCCCCTACGCCATAGTCGCTAGCATCCGTGTGCACTTCGAACGGTTTGTTATAGTCTGGACAAGAAAGAATAGGCGCGGTAGACAGCAGGTGTTTGCGTTTAATAAATGAGTTGTTAGCTTCCTCCGACCACACAAAAGGAGCAGCCTTTACTGGTAGAAGTAAGTTTATTTAGAGGCCCTGCAATTGAACTAAAATTAGGTATAAATCTACGATACCAAGACGCGGTACCCAAAAACCGTTTTACCTCCTTTTTATTTGTAGGTACAGGATAGTTCATTATGGCTTCCACCTTACTAGGATCTACGTGAAGTCCTTTAGAATTGACTACGTAACCCAAGTATTTTAGTTCGTTTCTAAAGAAATGCTGAGTTTTCTAAATTAATAGTTAAGTTAGCTGATTTTAGTTTCGCGCATACTTTAGATAACAGCTGAATGTGATGATCAAAATCCTTTCCTATAATACTAATATCGTCTAAGAATACAAACACCGCGTTTTCGAACTCTGGGCTATTTGTAAATTTAAAATTCAAAAATTCAAAATTCAAAATCCTTTATTCATTTGGGTCACAATGTGACGCTTATGAACGTCAAAATAATAAATTTATAAAATAATTACTTATACTAAAATTTAAAACATTATTACTGTATGCTTCTACATTTACATTTACTGCCACGTTCGCAAAGCAATAGGTAGAACCATGAGAAAGAACGGGCAATAAAACTCACGGTCACTCTTTTTCATCGCCAGGTTTTGCATAATACACAATTTACATTTTGTAAGGTGCTGCAACTGTTACACCTTCTATATCACTTGTATATATTTACTGTACATAATAATACTCAAGCATAATAGTTTTGGTTAGCCTCTTCAGAATAGACATGGTGAAACAGGAGCATCCACTTACATTATATACCTAATAATGCAGGCAATCCGCGAAAGTGATCAGAACCATGATGGAAATGATGCAGTTAAATATTAAAATCTAATACCAGACTGGTCGATGACGGTCTTGCGGGCGCAAGACCGTCATCGACCAGTCATCGCAAGTAGCACCCGTTCACGAGTATGACGCATGTGCCAGCCATCATCCCTCTCGCCATATTAGAGGGACAGGGATGACCCGACACACGACGCCACCACAAGAAATGACATTTTAGTGAGCATGACGACAACGGTATACGAACCAGCAGTAAGAAACAATCTATTGGTATACTGACCATGACCGCCAATTACCTCCATTTTCCAGATCGTTATTATTAACATAAGTTAGTGGAACGCGTGAAGGAATGCAAATGTAGAAAGAATTTTGTGAAGGTGACAAGTGAACAATGATATGATCAGGGATAAATAATGTTAAACTACATTCAACAAATCAAAAAAATATCCTAATCCTGCAAAAATCATGTGTTCACGAGGCACCTCCACTTAACATGTAAATAAAATAATCGTGAGTTAAACAAGCCTAAGCCTATCCCCACGGTGTCTTATCATGTAAAAATTCCTTAATAGTGTTATAACCCCTTTGTAAAAGAAAGTTCCTAATTGTCCGTTTGTATTTGTGCATGGGTAAATTCATTATTTCAAGAGGCAATTTGTTGAAAAATCGTATACCAATCCCCGCAAATGAGTTCTGAACTTTATGTAGACGGTAATTAGTTCCCACCAGTTTATGCTTATTCCTTGTGTTCACTTTGTGCAAATCACAATTTATGCGGTATAGAATTAAGTTTTTCTTAATGTACATTAAGTTAGCATATATATATTGCGATGCAACTGTCAATATATTTACTTCTTAAAATCACGTAAAGAATCTCTAGCACCTAACTTATAAATTGCACGTATGGCCCTCTTTTGAATGATAAAAATAGTCTGTATATCAGCAGCTGTACCCCATAACATTATTCCGTAAGACATTACGCTGTGAAAATAACTAAACTAGTCTAGCAGTATCTATATCTGTGAATTCCCTAACTTTTCTAACTGCAAACGCTGCAGAACTAAGTTTTACTGCGAGACAGGATATTTGGGCGCCCCACTGAAGCTTACAATCTAAAGTTACACCTAAGAATACGGTTGATTCGACAAGTTGAATTGTTTCCTTATTTAAAATTATATTTGTAAGAACACTTTTGACATTAGGCAAAGAGAATTTAACACATTTGGTTTTGCTTGAGTTGAGTACCAAATTATTTGTCGAAAACCAATCTAATACTTGTGCAAGAGTGTTATTGACGGTATCAAAGTTACTTAAATTACGATCAACTTTAAAAATTAGTGACGTATCGTCGGCAAACAAAACAATTTCACATAAATTTTGTACAAAGAACGGCAAATCATTAATATATATTAAAAAAAGAAATGGACCGAGAATAGAGCCCTGTGGAACGCCCATTCCTACTGGCAAACCTAGAGACCTACTCCCATTAACATCTACATACTGAATTCTATCACTAAGGTAGCTGGCAACAAGATTGAGTGCGGTATCTCTAATACCATAAAGTTTTAATTTAAGTAAAAGTGTATTATGTTCCACACAGTCAAAGGCCTTTGATAGGTCACAAAAAACACCAATGGCATCCTTCGAGTTTTCCCAAGCATTAAAAATATGCTTTAACAAAGTTACACCGACATCAACGGTGGAGCGACCCTTAGTAAAGCCATACTGTTCACTGTGAAATAAATTATTTGTGTGAAAGTGGCTCTCTAGTTGATGCATATTGCCCCTAACCAACATTTCTGCTTTGCTTGGAGATGAATCTAGACAGCTGGTTGTGTTCACTGGTATGTTTATGAAGAAATTGTTAAATGTCTGAGCAACATCAGTTTTCCTAGTAAAAATTTCACCATTAAATTTTAATTCATAATTGTTGTCTACCAATTTAGCTCGACCAGTCTCATTGTTAATAATGCTCCAAGTACTTTTAATTTTGTTCTTGGATTCTTTGATTTTATTGCTTAAATATAAGGATTTGGCCAAAGCACATGTCCTCTTAAAAACCTTTGAATAATTTCTAACATATTGAATAAATTCAGGATTAAAATTGTATTTCTTCATACCATATAGATCATACAACCTAGCTCTACTTTTGTATATACCTACTGTTGCCCAGTCACAAAAATTTACTTTAATGCTCCTTGCAAACGTCTTCACTTTTTAAAAATTTTATTGTACTCATCATTAACAATTTTAAATAAGCATTTATATAATTCATCAGGATTATCGACGGTTAAGTCAATACTGGCGATCTTGGCAGCAACATCATTACTAAAGTGTTTGAGGCGAGCAGAGGTCATTGGCCTACATGTAATTTCTTGTACTTTAGGGGTTGTATTAGTTGGAATTACAACCTTTTGCCCGCAGTGATCCGATGTCAAGTCAGTTAAAACAGCCTTACTTAAATAAAGACAATTGCAAAAAACATTATCTAAGCATGCAGACGAATGTGAGGTTATTCTGGTTGGTTCAGAGAACAAAACATTTAAATTAAATGACCTAAATAAGCTAACTAACCTAGTACAAATTGGTGATTTTTCTAACAAATTGATATTAAAATCGCCACATACGATTATAGACTTCCTACTAGAAATTATGTGTTTTAAGACATCCTCTATAATGCTTTCAAACTGAGTAAAGTCGCTTTGTGGTGGTCGATACACACACACTATAATATGTTGTTCAAGCTCAACACAAGAAATCTCAGCAGTGCGCTCGATAGAAAGTTTAGCTATATCCTTACGTTCTTTACATTTCAAACTATTACATACATATATTAGAGAGCCACCACGAATAGCCTTCTTTCTTACGAATGCACTTATAACTGAGTAATGTTGATTGTTAAATATTAATTGGTCACCTCGCAACCAATGTTCCGAAATACATAAGATATCAATCTTATGTTTATTTAAAAATAAATCTATTTCTAATTCTTTGCCAGATAGGCCTTGTATGTTTTGATGAACTAAGTTTAAAACACATGAATGCCTATCTGTTGTCTCATCTAATAGTTTAAACTAATAGATGTGTCAATACTACTATTGGTATAACTATTATCTACCAAATTCCTAAGTTCTCTAGTAGTACTCCTGTCAGTATATAAATTAAATGCTAATAATTTAGCAAGTTGTCGCCTATGTACATAAGAAAGATACATAGTATCTTTTGTTAAAAATAAATTACTAATAAAAATATTAGTGTAAAAAAATAAAATACTGTCACTATGACATGTCCTATAGTACAATAATAAATTTAATTTGCCTATCTGCCTGTTTTGGTCATCTGTGAGAGCATATGAATAAGGCAATGCACAAATAACAAAGCTACATCCTATTTTTGTGCTAACATCTATCATTAAGTCTGTTAATTCTATGAGACTGTTTTTGGAGACTAATGAGCTGTCACCATACAATATGATGACAGTAGTTTGTGCATTCAAGTCGGCATTCTTAATCTTATCAACTAGGGTACAAGACTGAGCTCCAGGTGAAAAAAAAAAGTTCTGTACTGGTCGCTCAGTGTTATCGTTAAATAATTGATCAACCAATCTTTGTTGCGTAGCCGGCGCATTAGTTAAGCCTAACGGCATAGTAACGAATCGGAATGGTCCGCGGGTAGGTACGTAGAACGCGGTCTTGTCTCGATCGCTACTCCGAATAGGCGTCTGCCAAAACGATTTAGATAGATCAATACTACTTAGGAATCTAGCATTTTTTAGGTTATCTAGGATTTCGGAAACATACGGTAGTTTGTACGTATCCTTACGTGTAACCGAGTTTAGTTTTCGGCTGTCTAAACAAAACCTTAATTTACCATCTTTCTTAGGCGTTAATAGGATAGGCGAAGACCATGGGCTTTCACACGGTTTTACGACTCCGAGTTTAAGCATCTCGTCTAGTGCCTCAATAATAACACGCATTTTTTCTGACGGCAGACGATAGTATCGCTGACGTATTGGCGGTGAGTCACCTGTATCAATACGATGCTCGACTAAATGGGTACGTCCTAAGCCTTTATTCTCGGTAGATATACATTCGAATTGCTTAATCATCTTATCCGCTAAACGTTTTTGGTAGTCATTAAGCTCGTTGTAGGATTGTAAGGCAGCATTAGATTTATTAGGTAAGGAATTACTACGAGGGTCATTATTAGCTAAAGAGACAGAGTAAATATAATTTGGTAACAATTTAAATCTTTTCCAGAAGTCAATACCTAAAATTAACAAACTAGTAACTTCTGGAATTACGTACGCTTTTAAATAACAAGTTTTATTTTCAAAAGTGGTGGGTAGGTTGGTATAGCCGATCGGTATCAAACGATGACCACCCGCCGATCGAAAAAATATAGTAGGGTTGTCACACTTATGCAAAGGGAGATTCGTTTTAGAAATAATTTCTATATGAGAATTATTGCCCAATATAGTCACGGCAGAACCTGAGTCAAGTAACCCCGTAAGAGGTAGATTCTTAATGGTTACGTTAACGTAGGGTCGAAAATCAGTATCAGGTTTTTGATCACGGATCGCAGCCACATAATAACTAGAAAAATACACTTTTAGAGTATTCAGCCAATTTTTCCAGTCTTCTTTGTCAAAATATTTAGGTCTAGAAGATGTACAAACGGTAGGGTTTGTCATCTTATTTGACGAACTACGATCCGAGTAAATTAGTTTTTTGAAAGAGATTTATTTTTACAGTTAGGACAATTTACGAATGTGACATCCCTAAGGCCACACTTAAAACATATAGGATAACGGTCACGCTTGCACGTCCCTAGTGAGTGATCAGTTGAACGGCATCGCGGGCAGAACACAGACCTCTTATTAGTTATTGTTTTAGGAACAGCTGATTTAGATATCATGTCGACATTATAGTGTTGTAGGTTAGGCACAGGTGTATCGTTCGGTTTAACGTATTTTATTATTAGTTTAGACGGTTTGTAGTACTGTGAACTATTATAGTGACCGTGCATGTCCTTTTTTTATGTAAGCTAAATCAGGTGCTACTGTGTTAGACGTAGGGTAACTAGGTTCGTGAAATTGTGAACTTAAACACTGGAACCTCGTCTATAGCCGTAGTACATGAAGTTAGTACAGTAGAATAACACGGTCTAATATTGTGAAGTAATATATTTAGTTTTCCATGTTCGGTTAGTAACGTGTTCGGTGATAATCGCTCAAAAAGTTGGAACATAATTGATAAGTAGATGACTATACCCTCAGTTTGCCCTTGAGTATGATTACGTATCTCGTCTAAAAGTTTATAGTCATAATCGTACGGTGTAAAATCAGCTGTGAGTTTACTAGCTAGTTCGTCCCATGTAGAAATGGAATTTTTTACACCGCGAAACTAGTGTAACGCATTACCAGTAAAAATTTCGGACGCGTAATCGAATAATCTATTGGCAGGTAGATTTCTACCCATCCTAAATTCCGTCACGAGTTGTAGAAATTCGCGAACGCAGCCTGTTCCGTTGAATTTGAGTTTCGATAGTTCGCCAACCCTCAAATGCTCAGAGTGGAAAGTTACCGGAGTCGACGCTGCGTGTGCAGGGGTAGAAGCCGTGCAAGTCATCGTGACTGCGACTTCCGCCGACAGAACATTCGAGTGTTCTATCTTAGATAGCTCTGCCGACAGCATCCGAAAGCGTTTAGTCAGCTCGGATATTTTCTTGCCGTATTGAGAATCAGTATTATCAAATCTACTCAACCTGTGGTAGACATGGTTGTGCAAGGCCGCAGTTCGCTTCGCCAAGTTGCAGTCGTATTGTTCCTGAAGGGAAGAGATTCGCGAATCTAAATCGGCCACTGACACGCTAGCTCCCTTGAAATCGTCTGCTATGTCTAGGCCTGACTCTAGGATTTCGTCATTCGGAATCAGCTCGAGTAGCTTAGGTAGCTGCTTCCGTAAACCTAGAACAGAGGTAGGCGGCTCCTCTCCGCGAATAACGACCTCGTAGGCTAGTTCATTCTTACCAAGTAGGAAGTACTTGATAGGGTTAGTGCTCATGATGATATAAAATGTAAGATAGGTATGATAGAAAAGAAACGTAAGTATATTACAGCCCTCTGTGTGCAATCGTTCTGCTTTACAAAGAAACTACTACGATTCGGTGTAAAAATATAGACAATAGATAGTGACTTGCAAAAAGAAAAAACCGTTATTTCAAATTGCGAACTGTTACGTAGGGAATCGGTAGTTGAAATTTAAGTTAGACAATAGTAGGAGAACACATAATAGTTATACAAATCAAAGATAGACAGCAATACACAGATACACACAAGTTAGTACGTACCGGTTCGCTGATGTCTGCACCTCCTCGTTTACAAAGACTGACCTCCTAAACAAGAACAACTGCAGTAATTTGAAGTGAGACAAATAGAGTTGGGCGCCACTGAGACGGAGGATCTCAGGTAGGATGTCGGGGTTCAAGAGAAACACTGCTAGGCTGAACAGGTTCTTTATTATGTCTCACTACCGCTCACATACAGTATGACCGAACTAAGTAAGCCAGTGCTTACCTAGTTCGGTCATACTCAGGCCAGTGCCTGAAGGCTGGAGTGTAGACTCCTGCTGCTCTCCGACGCTCGCAGGGTAGACCGCTCGTAGGGTCAACGGTGAGCTGGCCGAACTGCACGCTGGGTAGGCAGCTCAGTGGTCGAGGTGTACGCTGAGCGGCAGGCTCAGGCGGTGCAGCGGTGCGGCCGATGTGGGCCGAGCGGTGACGCTCAGACGTAACCCGGTGCAATCAGGCGTCCGTGGCCTGGCTGTAGGAGCTTGTAGGCAGGAACGGAGGCTTCGGTGGCGGCCGGCTAGTAGCGGCACGGCGACAGCAGCTTGTGGCTTGTAGCACGTAGGGTGAATCGTGGCCCGTAGGAAGAACTGGAAACAGCACAGAGAATACACAACAACCGGTCAGGAACAGGCTATCCCTAGATCGGCTGTTATGCTTAGGAGACACAGAAACTACAGACAGAACATATAGGTACATAGACAACTAGAATATGCTTACCCCCAGCGGGACAGTAGATAGGAAGTAGAATAAGGTATACCTTATTCTACTTCCTATGAGTCACTGATTGACTGTGGCTCTGAACACTACCATATAAGGTAATATTGCGAACGCTCTGCGGCTAAGCTGGCGTTAAGCGCCTGCGAGATATTATAACGCAATACGTGGAGTATTACGTTACAACTTAGTTAATTGTAAACATTGAGTTTGAAACAATATAATAACCACATTTGACCTTGCATAGATGGGCGGGTCACATTGATAAATAAACTTAATAACCTTTGTTTTTGTTAAAATATGCTGATAATATTGTTAGGTAACACATACTCTGTGTTTACTTACGGTTGTATATCACACATAACACAGCTGGTCTGTCTGTTGCAAATAATTAATTAATTAATTTGAAGTTTCAACTTTTAATTTATTTTAAACTTTCGCGATTTGTATACATCATACAAAATAAATTAGCAGTTATACAAAATAAATTAGCGGGTCTTAATCGCGTACAATTAATTTATTTAAGGTATAAATACCTATTTGTTTCCGACGTTTCGCTCGTCTTGCACCGAGCGTGGTCGCGGAGAAACAAATAGGTATTTATACATTAAATAAATTAATTATACGCGATTAAGACCCGCTAATTTATTTTGTATAACTTTTAATTTGTTATAAGTGTTATACTTTTTTTTGTTATACTTTTGTGTTTGTTTCAATATATTGAAACTTTTAATTTTGTTGGGCAGTAAATACCTGTTGTTTGCCTGCAGTTGCAGTAAGCAGGCTAACACCTTATTGGTTTCAAAGAATTAACAAATATTAAGTTTTGTTGAGTTTTAATTGATAATATTATTTAACGCTTGTCCGAGCTCTTTTGAGAATTTATTATGTCAGCTATTAAGGACTTGCGTGCGGCTGCGGGTGCCATTTCATCACATTTGCGCTGGTTTGCCTGGTAGCCTGGTGGCCTGCCAGTGCTCTGGTAAACCGGCCTGATCGCCAGCAGGCCTTATAACAAAGATTTGAGCAGATCAATGATCGGCTGGCAAGCGTGGAACAGCAATTTTGTACTTTCAGCGTTTGCTGTCTCGAAGTGTCAGTTGTTGACTTCACCGTGGACCAGCGAAATAAAATCAGTGAGGACTATGCCCTGATTTTGGACCTATATGATGCTGTCCCCGACTGTGCAAGGCAGTTGCTGGCCGAGAGGGACGGGCAGCCCGTTTTGAAGCAGGAGCTTCCTAGGACAGCACCGGGACTATTAAGTCGGCCTCCCACGCTAGACCTCCCACATTTTGATGGCTGCCTAGGAGGCTACCTAGGGTTTTTCAACATGTTTGACAGCCTGGTTGGTGCCAGGGCTGACCTTCGGCCGGCACAAAAATTGGCCTACTTGATGTCGGTTTTGGATGGGGAGGCCAAAGGCCTCATCCAGCATCTGCCCGTGTCTGATGAGGCCTACCAGACAGCTCGGGACCTAATCACCCGCAAGTACCACAACAAGCGTGGCCTCGCACTCATATTTGATCAGATTTTGAGTTTGCCCACGCTCACCCGGGTCTTTAGGTTGCGCACCCAACTTTTGAACCCGCTATTGGTGGCAATAAACGCCCTTAAGTGCTTGGATCTGCCCGTGGACCAATGGTCCTACCTGCTGGTACATATAGTGCTCAAGAAGCTGCCTGCCGACCTGAGGTCGCGGTTTGAGCAGCGCTTTGGTGGGGATAGAGCGACACATCTGCCCCCTTTTGCAGACTTAGAAAAGTTTTTGGAGGACGAGTGCCGGGTTTTGGACAACTCCGGTGGTGACACGCCGGCTAAGTCGCAGCCGCCCAAGGTCAAGGAGCAGGCGTTCACACCCGAGGAAATGTTGATCGGCGCCTTCCTCGATTTGCAGTCACGCAGAGCCTAGCGGAGTGCTCTTACTGCAAGGTCACGGGGCACAGAACGGCCAGCTGTAGGGCATTCTTGGACTTTCATGTCGCCTCTCGTAGGCGCAATGCAAATGCCCGCCGCCTTTGCTTCTCTTGTTTGGGATCCCACTACCAGCGAGATTGCCCAAACTCTCGCCCCTGTCCTCACTGTGGAGGACAGCATTTGGACATTCTCTGCATGAATGCCAGAGAGGTAGGCCGCTCGTCCAACCAGCCGACGCCGCGCACGGGTGGGTGATTTGAAGGTGGCAACCGAGGCTCACCGGCGCGCAGCCGAGATTCGCCTCGCGCGCAGCCGAGATTCGCCTCGCTCAATTGATCGCTACTCACACCGTTTGGAGAACCGTAGCGTACGCACGCCTCTCTCTCGCGCACCAGAATGTGCGACTGTTCAGCGTCACCAGCACCATGACTGCTGCCCCAGGTATTCCCCTCCTTTGGCGGAGCGTCCCCGCCTTGACTCGCACCCACCTCGTTTTGGGCGGGTGCGTCATTATGACCCCCCACAGATGGCGCGCGGATCGAGTCACTTCGCCTTTGAGGACTTCAATCCGCACCCTCATTTTGATTTGCCTGGTCCTGGCCAACGGTCGCCGCCCAGGCAACAATAGGTCATTGACCCCTGCCCTATAACGCCAACAACCCCATTGAGACCTTTATCGTTACCAACGGTTGCTGTTAGGGTCTGGGGACCCACGGGGGCCTCTGTTGTAGTCCGTGCTATATTGGACACAGGGTCACAAGGTTGCATTGTTTCCACTCATTTGGTAGGGCAGGTTAAATTAAATATGGGTTCTTTCCCGAATTGTATACGGGGAACAGGTAACGTAGCCTCTAATGTTGAAGGGCAAGTTAAGGTTTTGTTTGCCCCTGTTGAATCTTCACATCCGAGGATTAAAACCTCGGCTACTGTGCTAAAGAATATTTTGGGTATGCATCCACAGAAACAGCTACCTGCTGCTGTGGTGAATTTGACATCGGGATTGGAACTGGCAGACTCCAAATTTGACACACCGGTACAAATCGATTTGTTGATTGGCTCTGATGTGCTCGGTTTAATTTTGATTGGTGGGAAACGGGTCTTGGTGCCAAATGGTTTGACTGCCGTCCCGACCATATTTGGATTTGCTTTGATGGGACCTGTACCTAGGGAACCCCCTCCACCCGAACTTGATAATTTGCTGGCGGTAGGCTCCACCCTCTCTGATGCGGTTCAGAGGTTTCGGGAGGTAGAGGACCCCCCTCAAGCTGCTCGTTTGAATCCAGAACATGAGGAGTGCGAGCTGTTCTTCCAGAACAATACTGGTCGACTCCGTTCTGCTCGGATTATTACGAAGCTACCCTTCCTGTCTGTTCGCCCCCCGCTTGATTAGTCACGACCTTTAGCCGCAAAGAGATTGTTGGCTATGGAGCGTAGCATGAGTCGTGATCCGGAGCTCACACAGAAGTATATTGAGTTCATGAGAGAATATGAACAATTGGGACACATGTCCGTGTCAAATTTGGGTTGGCGTTCGGTGGAGCATTACTTTCTCCCGCATCATGCGGTATTGAAGCCATCGACTGGCACGCTGCGCACGGTGTTTGATGGTTCTGCGCAGACTTCTACAGGCGTATCCTTGAACCAGTGCTTGCATTCTGGTCCCAAGTTCGTCAAGGACCTTTGTGACGTCATCACCAGCTTCCGACGACATCAGGTTGTCTTTGTAGCCGATATAAAAAAGATATTTAGGCAGACGATTATCCACCCTGATGACCGTCGCTTCCAGCTGATCCTTTGGAGAGAGAATCCTCGCGATCCTATGGTCGTCTACGAGCTCAATACTAATACGTACGGGTTAAGGTCAAGCCCCTACTTGGCAATACGTTCTCTTTGGGAGCTCGCAGACCGCGAAGGCTTACGTTTCTCTCGAGCCTCTGCCATCCCAAAGGACGATATTTATGTGGATGACATTTGTTCGGGCGTCTCCACAGCGGACGAGGCGATCCTCTTGCGGGATGAAATGATAGGTATCTTGGCCTCCGCTGGTTATGAGTTACGCAAATGGATTTCCAACTCACCAGCGCTTTTGGAAGGCTTGCCAGAGGATCATCAGCAGGATCCACATTTGTTTGAGATTGACAACCCCGCCACGATGGCTGTTCTCGGCGTTCAGTACAGACCAGTCCAAGACATCTTTACGTATAACGTAGACTTGAAATTGTCTTGTTCTTGGACTAAACGTCTCGTGTTGTCTACTGTCGCCAGAACCTTTGATCCAAACGGTTGGATTTGTCCTGTCATATGGCAAAATGCTTTTTGCAGAAGCTTTGGACAGCAGGATTGACTTGAGACGAACCTCCACGCGGTACTCTTGTTGAGGAATGGACCTCCTTTGTATCCTCACTTCCTGCCGTCAATGAGGTCTCCTTGCCTAGTCCCATCCTTCCTCCCGGGAAGTACAAGGCAACCCTTCACGGGTTTAGTGATGCTTCGGAACGTGGTCATGCGGCCGTAGTGTACTTGCTCACAGTCAGTGCCTCAGGTCAGGTGAGGGTTTCCCTGATCATGGCGAAGAGCAAGGTTGCACCCCTTCGTACATCTCTGACCATTCCGAAATTGGAGCTCTCGGGAGCAGCCCTACTCGTGCGATTGTTGAATCACGTGTCTAACACCTTGGGTAAAACAATTTGTATTAATGGGACCTACGCCTGGACAGACAGCCAAATTGTTCTTTGTTGGTTGAAGGCGTCTGTCCACACTTTGGAAGTATTTGTTGCTAATCGCGTTTCCCAAATACAAAAATCTGAAGTCAAGCTTGTTTGGAGACACGTGCCAGGTGATCTCAACCCTGCTGATTGCGCCTCGCGCGGATGCTTGACGCCTAGTTTGATAGGTCATTCGCAGTGGTGGTGTCCGGAATGGTTGAGTCGACCAGAAATTGATTGGCCTCGAACGCCAGTTTTAAATACTTTCAACTTGCCGGGTCTACGAACAGTCGCTCTTGAGAAGGTTGAATGCGCCTTCGACCCCGATTTTTTGTTAAATCGCTACAGCTCCCTTGACAAGTTGTTAGGGGTTACTGCTTGGATAAAGCGTCTTGTTTTTAATTTTAGGCACCCACAACAGAAACGACTGACACCATTTCTCTCACCACAGGAACGACAGGAGTCTCTCACCTTTTAGATTCGTTCTGTGTAATTGGCGCATTTTGAGAAGGAGATTGCTATCCTCAAATCAGGTAGATCAAAATTGTCGGGAGCTGTATCTAAATTGAACCCCTTTTTGGACGATACGGGTGTCTTGCGCGTTGGAGAGCGTCTCAAGAACGCCAACCTCCCTTACGGGGCACGTCCCCCCCTTTTGTTACCCAAGGACGGTCATTTGGTACGTCTGTTGGTAACTGACCGTCACCTTAAGAATTCGCATGCCGGTTGTAATGCTCTGTTGGCCATTTTGCAACGCGAGTTTTGGATTTTGTCTGCCCGAAGAATAATTCGGAGTGTAGTCTTTCACTGCATCCCTTACTATAAGCTCAAGGCTTCTACCATGCAGCCCTTGATGGGAGACTTACCGGCAGATCGCGTAACGGACAGTAGGACGTTTGACGGTGTTGGCACGGTCTTCGCTGGTAACTTTTTGGTGAAAACGTCGAAACAGCAAGACTGTTAAGGCCTACTTGTGCGTCTTCGTTTGCCTCTCCACAAAGGCTGTACATTTGGAATTGGTCTCCTCGCCTACGACCTAGGCGTTTGTAGCCATATTTGACAGATTTGTATCCCGCAGAGAGCTGCCTTCCTTGATCCGTTCTGATTGCGGCACTAACTTCAAGGGCACTTATAATTATTTGAATGACGTAGTTAATGTCTGGTAACTAACGATAATCACCTCTGTTTTGGCCAAAATTAGTCCGTGTTTTATCTAGGTTTCCTCCAGGCCACCAGAGAAGATCATCAGGTAATAGAATTGTACATTGATTTGTTTTAATTTCATCACTGTGAATCACAGTAAACATATGTTCGACTTTTGTCTTTGCCTACAACGACTGGATAATACAATCAGGCTTCCATTGCCCTCTGCAAACTTTTCCCAGTCCTTCTAGGCAACCCTGAACATATATTATGGTACGACAAACTTAAAATGTTTGACATTAACATGTTTTAAGTTTATCTGACACGTACTTAACATATTTAAAGATTTTTAAGCTATTGACATTTGCTTGACATGTTTTGAAGTGATTTTCAATATAATTAATACGAAAGAGCTTTTGCAAGTTACAGAAAACCAAGAAAGGCATGTGTAGAAAGTTATGCCCTAAGTCAAAAAAAACTCAGCCATAGTTGGTCTAAGAATAGTTTGGTGATTTGGTTTTTGTTTCTTTAAACACGTTAAAATTATAGTATACTTAAAATACTCAAAGTGAGACAAGTGAGTACAGGTCACATGCAGCATATAAATACTTGCTGAGTAACTTGCAGTATAATAATGAAAAGAATAGATTCCTGTTCATGTTTATTCATGCTGAATTAAGATCAGAATGAGAATCAGAATATATTTAATGCTAGATAAGGTGCTCGTCGCTTCTCCATTTCTATACATTATTAAATTACTAACCATACTTGCACAATAAAGAAATCTGAGTAAGAGCATGCTGTTTAAAATATGTGTATAAATTTGCTGGGAATGTAACTAATAATTACGTAAATATAAAAATATTAACTCACAATTTAAGCCATCAGTGATTTTCCTTGATCTTTCATCATCAGCGCTGTATATACATATACTGTCCCACTGATTTTGAGATACTACTATCTAATCGCGGACAATAAAAAAATAAAAGCGAACCCAACATCTCTTGTGAATTACAAAGCTCCATAATATGAGATACCATATATTATGGAGTAACCTTAATGATAAATATATTAATATATCGCTCATTCGGTGCAACAATGTCGTAATTACATTTTTAAAAATAAGTTTTATTATGTCATCATATGCGAAAAGTCTATTTACACCCGGAGAAACATCGACCAAATTGTTTTTTTGAAGATTTGCCGTGAGATGGCGTGAGTGTCATTGTTGAGTTGAACGAAATGGCGCCATTTCTGATGCTACAACGACTGGACGGCCAGTTGCGCGGGGCGCCCCGCTGAGTGTAGCTAAGTTTTGGTGGAACAATGGAGTAATTGACAATTACGCTATTGTCCACCAAAACTTAGCTTTATTTTGTCAAAGTAAGTCATTTTCTGGTGAAACAAAGACATAATTGTGTAAATATGTCATTGTAGTTTCAAATACAATATATATTGATTATTTTTGTTCCAGTATGTCATACAAATTGTGATTTTAATCATTAAGAATCTAGTTTTTTTATTATGATGTTGCCTCTTTTAAATATTTAATTAAGTACCTGATAATATGAAAATTGCCTCCTGGTTTTAAACTGATTTTAAATATAGATAAATAAATGTCGAAGTTGATTTATTAATCTACTTAGTTTTATTTTGTCACAAATGCAAAATTCACTAAGCGCACGCATTGTTTCATAACCGGAATTCTGAAGAAACAGTGACGTATTTACATACACTTCATTTTATTTATGTCTATAATTTAGTTAAAATATAATATACAGAAAAGATTCGGACTCTAATAAAAACAACTCAAATTAAAGTTACTTTAAAAATGACTCGGATTATAATAAGTCTCCCCAAAATACCGTATCTCGAATACAAATCTTTGATTCGATCTCCTTTAAAAACTCATAATGTGTAATTATTAATATTGTTGCACCAAATGAGCGATATGCATATTATTATACATGCTGATTATTTATTGGTTTTGGAGCGAAAGCCATCTTATTACTTATCGTTACTAGAACCTAACCAGCTAATAATATTTGAAATATAAGCTAAAAAAATCTTGAGAAATTAATTATCACTTTGCTGCACACTGGCGAAGTACGAGCGATCGTGTCACACACACACTGGCATTAGTCATTGAACTGTGTGTGATTCCCGCCCTCCCCGCTCCCCGCTATGCGCGCGCGCCAGCCTCCGCTGCAGGGTGCCAGCACGGTTTCGGAGAAGTGCCAAAGTATTGAAGTAGCTAACTTGAATTGGACAGTAAGGAGATGAGTTCTGTAATACATACATACATACATACATATCGTCACGCCTTTTATCCCCGAAGGGGTAGGCAGAGGTGTATTTCTACACCCACTTTTCGCCAGATATACTTTAGTCCCACGTAATAAGGGGCGAGCCTATTGCCGTATCGGGCACATTTCCAGACCCCGTGCTGCTACTGAGAATTTCGTGGCAGAAAAACTCAATAACACTGCCCGACCCAGGAATCGAACCCGGGACCTCGCGATCCCACGCGCACATTCATTATGCCGCGAGACCAACGAGGCAGTCGTATAGGGTTTGATGTCGAGTTTTCCGTCTCTACGCAAAGATGGTATTTGCATCGTGTTATCCCTTAGTCGCCTCTTACGACACCCACGGGAAGATAGGGGGTGGTGACACTTATATTCTATGCCGTCAACCACACGGACAAGTTCTGTAACTTGGATAAATATAATTATTTCCGAGAAATTTTGAGACTCGCATAAGAATGGGTGCAAACATTGATTGGATTAAATAATTCCACTAGTCGCATCTAGAGTACGCATGACCTAACCTAAACCGTTAAATAACGGCGATTGCCAAGAAACCATTTATTGCAAAGATCATAATATAAACAACCATAACAACAACAAAAGAACTAACCGTAGCAACAACTGATACAGACGGAACTCTCATGCAGATGCTAGCTTAGTTTTATGGTTGGTTATGGGTTAGAGTTTCTGATAAACTTTATATCCGAAGCTTATTGTGTTTGATCGAACAAGCATTATAAAGTTCAGTTTCGCCTACCTCGCATAATTAACCAAACTCTTATCAGGGGAATAGAACTCAAGGATTAGGCATTAACTCTAAAAATACTTCATTAGTTGCCTAGAAGACACTCATAATTGGAAATCTACAAATATATTAATCTTATAAATATATAAGGGGTGCATAGGGTTTCCACCAAGAACTTAGGGTCCCAAGCCAACCTCACCTGCAAGTGGTGCACCTGCCGCTCAACGAACGAGGCTCTGGCAAACAAAATATCCCGATAAGCGGCAATAGGCTCGCCACCTATTACGTGGGATCAAAACACTGGCGAAAAGTGGGCGTTTAATATGCCTCTGCCTACCCCTTCGGGTAAACAGGCCTATGTATGCATGTATATTAATGTTAAGCTACTATTTATTGTGTAAACTATTAGTGTCCAATCAAACAAATTGAGTGCAAGCCAGCACTTAATAGCGAACTGCAGAAATAAAAGCGTCACCGCAAAAAGCTTACTATGATATTACCAGATTAACTAATAAAACTGGTTGAGTTTTATCTTATGTGCCTTTTCATAATTGTGAAAGTGGACACAAAATGTTTATTATTTTCATCTTTATCATAAAGCCTTTCGCATTTCTGTGGTGTATATAGGTCAAATTCATATCACAAATGTGAGAGGAATACGAGGTTTTGGCTTCCTATACCACGCTGGCCAAACGGGTTGGTATAGGTTTTGATGTCAAGTTTTCCGTCTTTTCTCAAATAAATATATTACTTGCCTCGTGAATTTCCTTAGTCCCCTCTTACGACAGCCACTGAATGAAATGAGGTAATGATACTTTGTATCCTTAGGCCATCACCACACGTAGATACACATAACTTCGTCTAATAAAGCAATTGCTTTAGGTATATATTTGGCAGCGTGACATAAATACATAATTATGCTTTTAAACTTGCGGTCGAATGTAACCTCAAATTGTTTTCTAGATTATAGCCAAATTAGGGCTTTTCTATTAAGCCATTTTCAATAGATGTCTGAAATTGTAAATTTGTCCAGCAAATGCCTTAGACGATTGATTTGGTACTAAAATACCTCAATGTCAAAATGTTAAGGTATAATCCAACCATCGGCAAATTTGCCGAAAAAGTGTTAAACAATGTTTTTTCAGTTGAAGACTAGTTATAACGACGAATTAGTTCGTTACAGAGTTTATTGATGGAAAATAAAATTGTCTAACAGACATCAAATTTTAGGTTATCGATTGAATTACGCATAAGCTTTCATAGGACTTCTGATGCAGTTTAACATAAAACATCTAAATAGCGGAGAGTCATAAAGTGCATAATTTTCCAACAAAAGATGCAAATAAATGACACACAAAATCCACAACCGGTGTTTCACAAAAACTAAAGGGTTGTTAAAACTTTTGTATGTAACAGTGTCTAGACCATCATTACCTGTTTATTAATGAATAATGCCGAAATAAATATTGATTACCAGTCGGGGCCGGAACATTAATTTTCTGTTTTACACAAAGGAAGCGAAAGTTGAAATTTATAACATGTTTAACAAAAAACTTTGTGGATGTTCTAAGCTTCCAAAAATTTAAATGTAAAAGGTATCGGGTTCAAACCCAAGACACACATGACTTTTCTAAACTGTTCTTCCTGCCCCGTGCTTCATTATACATGTGTGGTATTTACATCAGAACGCTACATAACTTACAAAAACTTTTTGTCCAATATTCTCTAGACATAAAATCAAATAAGGAAAGCCACACCAAAATTATTGGTGAAGATGGCTGTATAGTTTATGCATACGAGATCGATCGAGGTAGTCGCCAATGTTGTAAGGTACTTACTACATTCTACTATTCTAACATATATATTTAATGGCTGCCTCGTTGGTGTCACGGCATAAATGTGCGCGTGAGATTGGGAGGTCTCGGGTTCGATTCCCGGGTCGGGCAAAGTGTTATTGGGTTTTTCCGTTAGGAAATTCTCAGTAGCAGCACGGAGTCTGGTAATTTGCCCGGTACGGCAATAGGCTCGCCCCCTATTACGTGGGACCTAAAAGTACATAGCGAAATGTGGGTGTAATATTACACCTCTGCCTGCCCCTTCGGGGATACAGGCGTGAGTCTATAAATAAAAAGATATATATATTTAATATCTGTCTTGAGTCTGGCGTATTTCCCTCCTACTTCAAAAAGTCATTAATTTATCCGATATATAAGAGTGGGAGTGGAGACTGTGTCGCCAACTATCGTCCAATAGCTGTTATGACCGTTCTATCTAAAATATTAGAACGGATAATTAATAACTGACGGATAAAGTATTTGGATCATTAGAACATTTTATCTCCAAACCAGTACGGATTTAGGCGGAATAAATCTACTACAAAAGCAATATTAGACATCACCAATCACATAGTTAAGCATCTAGATGCTAAGAAGAAGGTGCTTACTATCTTCTTAGACCTTGCCAAGGCATTTGACACAGTCTCCACCCCTCTGTTGCTGCAAAAATTGGAAAAAATGGGTATTAGGGGTAAATCACTTGCTTTATTGAGTGACTATTTAAGTACATACATACATACATACATAGACTCACGCCTGTTTCCCCGAAGGGGTAGGCAGAGGCATATTAAACGCCCACGTTTCGCCAGTGTTTTGATCCCACGTAATAGGTGGCGAGCCTATTGCCGCTCATCGGGATATTTTGTTTGCCAGAGCCTCGTCCGTTGATCGGCAGGTGCACCACTTGCAGGTGAGGTTGACTTGGGACCCTAAGTTCTTGATGGGAATCCTATGCACAAGTAAGATAACTTCTTCTTTCTCTTAGCGTTATCCCAGTTTCAATCTGGGGTCCGCTTTCTAGTCTAACCGGATTTGACTGAATATTAGCTTTTCCACGGAGCGACTGCCTGTCTGACCTCCGTAACCCGAAGGGATAGCGATATTCCATGGTTTAGACTAGTGTCAGTTTTATTTAGAAGATACTGACGCCCTGTAACGATTGTCAAAGATCTTCATGACAACCGGGACCGACGGCTTAACGTGCTCTCCGAGGCACGGGACAAGCGATAATTAACAATTCAATACGCACATAACTCCGAAAAGTCATTGGTGCGCGCCGTGGATTCGAACCCGATACCCTCTGCATGGCAGTCTGTTGGTATATCCACTCGGCTATCGCCGCCTTACAAGTAAGATAACTTAAAAGGTTAAAATAAATAATTATGTAAGTGACGAGCTCTCTATAAATTTTGGTGTCCCGCAAAGAATAATGAATGTTGCTATGCTTGTATTTTGTAATCCTACCGTTTTTGTATTGTATATGTATCAAATAAAGAATTATTATTATTATTAACTGCATTCCGATGTTGCATGATGTCATTAAATAAAATATTATATTACATATTTTAAAGTATTCACCTGTCCCACTTTATCGTTTCGGTTAAATCGAAGGGGATCTAAATACTTTATTGTCAGACATCGATCAGTAAAACATTATCTGTCATTATTAAGCGTGTAAAAACGCAGTAGTTTGCCGCGGGACAATACCAACCTCAGACATTGTGTTACAAAAACAAACAACTTTTTTTTTATTTATTTATAGACTCACGCAAATATACCTAATAATATTTATGTATTTTCTTAAGATGTATATAGGAAAGCGTAGGTATCTAAAGTATGTAGACGTATGGCCTATTACTCTGTTTATAGGTGTAAAGTGAAACACAGTAAGGGTCGGTTCCCTCTGCACCGGGCCGACACATAATATCGGAGAGCCACGTTTACACTACACCTGACTTCCATATCACAATATCACCCAATGACGCCGAACACGACGACATTAAATAACGTGCTACTGGAATTTCGGAAATATTCACACAACTGTCAAAATCGCTGGTCTTCCTTATGAACAGTGACACCGTTTCCCATTTTCCTCCTTTTCACTCTTTTTTTCATATTTTGTATGAACGAGTGAACAGATTTTCGCCGAATGCTCTATCCGAAGTAATGGGTAATAGGAGTTAATGTTTTAAACGACTTTCAAAAAAGTAATCCTAAGTCCTTCTGAGTTTTAGTAAGTCGCTACATATTTGACAATTTCTTTTAAACTTTACTGTCATGACATTTAACTGATCATAAAGTTGGATTTACCGTTTACGTATTGAAAAGAAATTATCGTAATTATAATGAAATTTGTTTATTTCATAATACCTAATTACAATCACATAATATTAAATTGCCGAGATATCTTTTGTTCGACTTGACTTTGTCGTTATGTCACCATTCAAACACACTTTATGTCTAGCAATAAAATGAACTTATTGAAAGAAAAGAAAAGAAAATTTTGTTTGTACAAATGGTATTTCGTAGAAGTCATTACTTTTCCTACCACCAGGTATATGTAAAATATTATGATTTTTATTGCATAAACACTTGTTGGAAATGTAAGATAACGTAAATAACTCCGATACAGTGTTATGCCATAGCATAAGCAATATTTTAGGCATTATTGCTTCTTTAACAAAAACATGAAATCTTTTACTATAATAAAATAAGTATAATTATGATGTATCTTTGGTTCAAGATCCGAAAATGAAATTCGCATTCTGTTGTACCTCTAAACTTAAGCGTTTCGATACACAAAACTTGAAAAGACTCATTTTGTGATTAATGAAAGGAATCCTTTATAATAATATAGAACCACGTGTCATTTTGTTTCTTTTTTATCGTAATTAAAAACTATTTGACAGTAAACAACTGTGGGTCGATTAAACTTCACGAGTGGCTTTGACACAGATAAAAGTAATATTTCATCATAACATTTTTGAGCGAGATTTAACAATTTGTCAGATTATAATGGCTAGCAAAACAAAAACACCGATCGTTATTCAACGCCAGAAGTAATCAACGCTATCAATATAAGGATGGTCAGGAGGGACTTCACACTGAATCATATGAATACCCGAGTTCCAAGCTTAATACCGCCGGCTTATCTCGTCTTTGTTGGGATCAGACAACAATATCCCTTTTCCATTTTGTACGTTATATGCATTATACTTGTAGATACAGAATACCGCGTCAACATCGGTCGCCCGCATGGTACATCGAAAGTCAGATCTTTAAAAGCGATTCTTAGGTGTAATCATTTTGAAAATTTACTTTATGTGCTATGTATGTGTTCTTTACTAATGTCAAAAAGAATTGCTCGAAAATCAAACGCATTGTTCGAGCGGTTCCACGTGCAGTGGCTTGTATAAAAACAATTTAGAAAAAAAGCAAATATCTAGTTAATTTGCATATTTTAGGTGAAAGGGGACCTCTGAAATAGTAGGGTACAAAACAAATTTCCAGGTTACTCCAATACTCACTTCAATTACAAAGTTAATTAAAATACTCAATTTTCGAAAGTAATTTCATTGTTTTGCTTTGTTCATGTATTTCACATCACTTTACGGTCAGTATATTATTGTACTGTATTTCCATAACAGTCCTCGACGCGACGTCATCGCGAACGGTCAATGTTACGCGCTCCGATTATGTCGACGAATTGTGATAACAACACTAGCGTTAAATGTGATAGTTGCAATGTAGTAATTAGCGAATTGCTTGCTTTTGTGAGTAACAAAGTGGACACGCTTGCAGAAACCGCGATTGTGCAAATATGTACAAGTGCTTTTGCAGATGGCGAAATCGAGAATGCAAGACATCTTGCATTTAAGTTACTGGCGCCGAACAAGAAGATCATGAGGAGGAAGGAGGGCAATCAACAAAAAAGTATTCAAGAGATCATTAAAATCATTAAAAAGACAGAGCCGAACTGCCTTCCTAAATTTGTAGCAATGGATTTTAATAAGCTGCCACCAGTAACATTCGATCACATTGATGTGACTACCTTCCTTAAGGAAATGAGTATTCTTAAGAAAGAAGTAGCACACCTATCATCGGTGTCTGCGGCATCAATATATATCCAGACGTTGCAGAAGGAAATACAGGTACTAAAAATGATGGTGCAAAATATGGGTGCCGAAAAAGACCTGCAGGAGAAAGTGCAAACATAGTACAAGAACAAAATTTGTCGCATACTTCGTCTTTTTGCTATAATAATAAGAATGACAATTCTAAGAAGCAGGTAGACGTAAATATTGCACTATCTCCAAACACGGCTAATAGTTCACAGCGAATTCTGAACAAAGCAAGTGAAATGGAAGAGCGTCCTGGAAGAGAAAGAAAGGATGAGTGTACTGATTATAAGTCGGTACAGACAGCAGTTGCGAGTATAGTACCATGTCTACAACCTGTAGGCTATGATAGGGCATTGGCTGAAAGGGCTGAAGAGTTGGGTGCTGGTGTATTATCTATGGCTGAAATAGTACAGAGAAAACCTAAAAGCACTGACGAGGGTTGGACAAAGGTTCAATATAAGCGTCAAAAAATTAAAAACAGAAGAGGTGCGGCTCAACCCCTTGAGCAATTCAACTTCAGGGCGGCGGATCGGACTGTGTCTCTCTATGTTTCTCGTGTACATGTTGACACCACCCCAAACGATATTGAAGGGTTCATAAAACACAAAACAGATATTGATGTTAAAGCCTACAAGATAAATAAATTTGACAGTGAATTTAACGCCTTCAAAATAATAGTACCGTCACAAAGTATAAATATTTTTTTGAATGATAACGGTGATAAGTTATGGCCAGCGCATATTGTATTCAGAAGATACTGGGAGCCAAACCGTACACAAGCCATGAAAACAAAGAAACAAGGAATTACGAAGTAATACAATCATATAAACATTTATACTTTCTATGGATAGTACAATTACAAATGTTAAATTGGTTTCATATAATTGCAGAGCCTTTAAGAAATCGTTTCAGGAAATAACCGAATTGTGTAAAAAATTTCAAGTAATAGCTCTTCAAGAAACATGGTTATTCCCACACGACTTAGGAATATTAAATACCATTGATAAGCATTTCAGCAGCCATGGTGTTTCGGCAATCAGTACAGAGCAAGGTATGGTGCGTGGGAGGCCCTACGGTGGAGTCGCATTGCTTTGGAATAAGTCCGTATTTCCGTGCGCTGAGATCATACCGTGCAATAACAATCGTATGGTCGCGGTTAAGCTAACGCGCGGAGACCGCAGTTTGTTAGTTTTCAGTGTGTATGTCGGTGGAGTCGCATTGCTTTGGAATAAGTCCGTATTTCCGTGCGCTGAGATCATACCGTGCAATAACAATCGTATGGTCGCGGTTAAGCTAACGCGCGGAGACCGCAGTTTGTTAGTTTTCAGTGTGTATATGCCTACAGATTGCGAGGATAATTTCCCCGAAATGTCACAGTGTCTAGCAAATATAAGTGCGGTGATTGAGAGTGCTAATACGGAAACGGTTTTCGTTATGGGTGATTATAATTCTCACCCCGGTACGCGGTTCGGCAACGAGTTATTAGACTTTTGCTCCGACGAGGGATTATCGTGCATAGACATTAAGCGGTTAGATGTAAACACGCATACTTTTATAAGTGAAGCGTCCGGGTCGCGGCGGTGGCTCGATCACTGTGTTGTGTCGGCGGCAGCCGAGGCAGTAGTGAGTCATGTTTATGTATCGTATGATGCGTACCTCTCCGACCATTTCCCATTGATAATACAGGTAAGATTAAATTGTAAACAAACTTTAGATAATGCACCAGAGACTGTTTTGAAATATGTATGGGGCAATAGAAATGAATGTCAGATACATAAATATTGTGAATTATGTACGAATAACTTTTTGTCAATGCGTCGGAGTGATTATTATAATTTGTATTGTGATCACAAGTCGTGTACGGATATTGAACATTTGAGATTGATTGATATGTTTTATTCTGATATAATTAAGACTTTACAAACATCTGCAATAAACACATTTCATGTCAAACACCGCAAGAATTACGTTGTCGGATGGAATCATCATGTAAGTTATCATGTTCTAGCTAGGCAAACTTTTTTACAATGGGTCAATTATGGTAGGCCATGCACGGGATATTATTACGAAAAAATGTCTACTGCACGGCGGAATTTTAAAGCTGCGCTTAAATACGTACAAAATAACCAAGATAAAATCAAAATGGACATATTGGCTCGGCATGCAACTTCAAAAAATTTTGTTAAATTTTGGAAGGAGGTGAAAAAGCTCAATTATAGGAATGACATTGCTGTTAGTGTCGCGGGTGAGACGGATAAAAAAAATTGCAGACAATTTTAAAAAGCATTTCAGTGTGGGGCAGCCCCCAACTAGGAAGGTTCATTCCACGGCCCCTCAGACGCAGTACGGGAAGGATGTGGAGCTTTTTCACGTTACGTTTAATGACGTAGCTTCTGTGCTGAGACAGATGAAGCGCGGGAAGTCACCGGGACATGATGGTCTTAGCATAGAGCATCTTCTATATGGGGGTCAGTATGTCTGTGATATTCTATCGCGTTTCTTTAATATTTGTGCGCAACACTGTTACTTGCCAAACGACCTTATTCGTACATTAGTGATACCTATCACTAAGAACAAAACTGGTGATGTCTCGAGCATGGCCAACTACAGACCTATATCTTTAGCAACAGTGATAGCTAAAGTTTTTGAACGTTTGCTGCATAAAAAGTTGAGTCCGTCTATTAGAATTGATGATGGCCAATTTGGGTTTCGTCCAGATTTATCCACGGACATGGCTGTCTTCTCCCTTAAGCAGGTAGTCAAGCATTACACCAGTCAAGGAACAAGCGTATATGCTTGTTTCCTGGACCTTAGCCGTGCTTTTGACACAATAAATCATGGCATCTTATGGGAGAAGTTGGAGTCTAATAAGGTGCCTTCTGGTATTGTTGATCTGATTAGATATTGGTATTCAAATCAGATCAACAATGTCAGGTGGGGCGGTTCGCTATCTGATGACTAAAAATATCTGAACTAAATTTTTTTTATCCGTGTGGTGACGGATAAAGAATACGGAATGTCACCACCCCATATCATCCCATGGGTGTCGTAAGAGCCGACAGAGGGAGCATATTATGCAGAGAACAACACTGTAAGAGAAGGAAAACTTGATACAAACCCTATACCAACCCGTTTGGCCAGCGTGGTATAGTAGGCCAATTCCTCCTTTCAAAGGAGAGGCCTAGTCCAGCAGTGGACTTTTAAACGCTGATGATGATGAAATTTTTTTAGTAACTGTAATGTGTGATGATTAATTGTAGGTCATTTGTTTTATTATTGCGCTGTGTGTATAATTGTGATTATGTTATTGATTACCTATGGATATGAATCTGAAATAAAGCTTTATTATTATTATTATAGGTCGATACCTACCATGATTGAAGTAATAAATGTTTTGAATCGATGTGCACTGCTGAACATAAGGCTGCCCCAAGGGTCTCCACAAGGAACGTTCTTGAGCTACCTGTATCCATTCGCTGCCCGCTATCCCAACAATCCCAACAACGGAAAGGTTCTAGATTGGCAGACACTAATCTAAAACCATTCCGCTCCAATGCTTTGAGTATTGTAACAGATTGTTAATATGGCCTTTAGATCTCTACTTCTGCTTAACATCAGGTGCCATGGAGTCTATTCGATAGGTAGTTATTAAAAAGATCACATCAAAACTGGTACACTATTAATAGCATACCAGTTTTTATTTGATCTACTTGTAGTCTCTTTTGCAGGAAAAAAAGTTGAATGGAAGACAGTCTAATAATTATAGGAGTGGTATGATTTTCATTACATTTGAAAAGCATATTCGTCGATTTACATGACTGTTTTTGGCGAAATTCCTGTTATCGTAAAGTGGCAGTAAAGCTCCCTGGTCGGCAAAATATAAAAGAGTTTGACCTAAAGGTATGGGAACGGTCCGTCTTCGGCATCAAGCAAAAATGACCGACCGGCATAATGGTATCCAGGTCTTGCAATATAACTCCAGCTCCAAGATGCGGGGACAGCAACCGGTGAAAATAACATCGGCAGAAACTGGGCCGAGTACCGCGGGTTCGACCACCACAAAATCCATTAATTGTTGTTTCGAGTCCGGATGTACAGTCGAACAACTTCCCGCTAGACCCCATAAGGGCGAGAATCGCTCAGCAAGACATCGTCGCTTCCAGTGCTACTTTACACGCACATTGACACTCGTATCGTAAACCGGTTTCTAGTGTTTCTCGACTCTATCTATGAGCGAGCTAAGGGATTTTTTTTCAAACTGGTCCAGCGCCGACTTGTTTGATTGTACTTTGTGTTCGTTGCCTGAATGATAGTAAAGTCCCTGCGACGCAGGATTCATTCCTAGAGCAGAACTTAAAAAGTATATTTAAAAAATAACTACTTAAACAAAACATTGTAACGAACATTCTGGCGAGCCTTAGAATATAAAAAAAATATAGAAACCGCGCTACAATGGCGGTTAAGCCCAATATATTCACTTCACTTTGACTTATGATTTTTATCTAAATATAAGAGAAAAATAAATATACAAATGACATTTCCAATCTTCGTAAGTTGTCACTAATTTTAACTTGACTAGTGATCAAAATGAATATCGATTAAATTATTTTGATTGTAAACATGATAAGGAGCATAAATAAGGAAAAATCTATGGAGATTTGGTTTATTCAGAATGAATGTCAAAAGAATATCGATAATGTTTAAAATACATCCTCAGGCCTGGATTACTCAGAATTAATTTCCAAAGAATTTTGATAAATCCTCCATAATTTATAGTCTAATTAAAATTACAGACAACCTATGATAATTCGAAACGTTATTTGTTTATCATAATTCGTAAGTCAAAGTGAAGGAAATAGATTGGGTAAAACTACTGTTTAGATTGGGTAAAACTGCTGTTGTGGTGTGGTTTCTATATTTTAAGGATTAGAGTGTTCGCTAGAAAAATCGTGGAAATGTTCGCAGCAATGTTCGGCTCTGTTCGTTGTTCGGTTCGACAAAACAAAAAGCAGCAAATGCTCTCTGTTCTGTTACAAGTGAATGCTCAGATGTATCAGCACCATAATGTAAAGACTCGCGTTCTATAGATAGAATCCGGTGATAAAGCCAGTATGTGATGGAAAACGGACTAAACTCTGCAAAGAACATTTTGCTCTCCAATTCGTGTTTGACTGCCAAAATTTATTAATTTATAGACTCACGCCCACATTTCGCCATAATTTTTTTTTCTCTGCCAAAATAAGACTCGTATTTCCAAAGTGACGACCGAAATTCTCGGCGAAGTACTTTGTGGAACCTGACTTATTACGACAACACAACTCCAATTTGTTACAAACGAAGACACAACACACCTGAGTTCACTGATGTTTTCTTCTTTTTAACTCATATATATGTTAGAGGGAATAAAATTATTTCATTGTTTCGTATGGCACCACTACTAAAATGCCTTAGATTCAAAGTGTGAGCTGTCAACTGTCAGCTGTCAACTGAGACGTCATTCTCACTGTCAGTGGTGCGTTCGTTCATTTGTGAAGTCTTCACTTGCTCTCTGAACATCGCCTGCGCCGGGTGTGCGCACTGACTGCTAAAATATCAAGATGGCGGACACACACAGTAAACACGTGGGTCCTAATCCGTTTGAATCTGCGATAGCAGCGGTGGGATTGCTCCCAAAATCCCCCTGCGTGCCTACTGCGGCGCCTGCTACGCAAAATGACGAATATTTTACGCCAGAATACGAAGCTCAAGAAAAAAGGCCGGCGGGTCCATCGACATCAACTTACGATGGACATGGCGTGCCTCCGCCTGAAGCATGGACAACATTCTTCCGAAATAGAATGGCGGGCTTCGATAATTCTAACCAGAGGTCCTCCGCAAGCATCGTGGATTCGAGGAAGTTAAAGGCAAGCGAAATCTATCTTTCCTCATTTGATCCAGATGTTTGTCAATTTACCGCGGCGCAGTGGTATGAAGAGATTGATCACTATATGAAGAATAATTCGTGGACGGATTACGAAACCAGGAACGCCACCTTCACCCATTTCCAGGGACGTGCCATAAAATGGGCTACATATTCGTACCCTTTGTGCAAGACCTGGTGCGAGCTGAAGGAGCGGCTCACGCGTCAGTTGAGAGATTTGTAAGCGACCTAAATTGAGTGAGCCATCTATGGATCGTCATTGTCATTATTGCAATAAGATTGGACATTTGAAACGACATTGCTTACTGTTGCGTAATAAAAATAAAAGTGGTGGTGCTACCCACTCTCGTGTGTCTGTAGATAAATCTAGTGACAAGGCAACTATCCTCCAATGTTCGTACGGTCATAAATCTGGACATTCTGAATCTACCTGTTTTACAAAGCAACGAGATGAAAAATTTGAAGACTCTAAAGGCTTAAAGTCTCAAACAAAATCGGTCAATGTTTGTTCAACCTCTAATGACTCTTTGATTGAAATATGCTTGGGTGGCTATTCTTTGCAAGCATTAATTGACAGTGGTTCAGAATGTTCACTTATTAGAATAGAGATTGCTGATTGTTTACCAGTTAAGAAACAGATCGCGTTTACACGCCTCATGGGTATTGGCTCGGTACCGTGTTATTCGTTTCAGAAAATGACCACTTATGCTGAATTTGATGGCTTCCATACTGAGATATCATTTGTCATTGTTGACTCACATTTGCTACCTTATGTTGTTATCTTAGGTAGAGAGATATTTAAAACGCCCGGTTTGTTTTTCACCCTTAACAGTGAAGGTGCTAAATTTATACGCGATACAAGTGTCATTAACTGACTCGCTTTGAACATAACCACAGAATTAGATAAAATTAACACTGACCTGACTGAGCCAAGTGATATTGATAGGTTGAGGTGCATTTTGGAAAAATACAAAAACAATTTTACCAGTGGTAATTCTAACACAACGGTTAATACGGGAACCACGCAAATAAAATTAAAAAACCCTGACAAGATTGTACAAAGTCAGCCGTATAGGTTAGCCCCTTCTGGTGTCCGTATACGCAGCAGGACCCTGCGTTTAATTCGATTGAAAGATAACTCTTTCCGTGCGTAGTATTTAGTACCTTTCGAATTGTATAAGTAAAAAAATAGTACCTTCATTGCTACAGCGAAATCTTGAATTATTACCCAGCAGGACCCTCCGCTGTTTGAAGGTTTTCGGACCAATAGTATATGTCACCGTTTAGCGATGTATTAGTACCTTTAAAATACCTTGGTTTCATTTTAATATAATTATTAGTTCATGAGGAAAGCACCTGCAAAACTTTTATCATGCCAGCAGGACCCTTTTTTGTTTTAACGCTTTCGGCCCCGACAGTCATATTTCTTAATAGCATTTTAATAGTACTTTTCAAATAACCTTACTTGTAATTCAAAATATTTTGTATTATAGCAGAAAAATTGTTTTAAAACTTTTAAATATTTTTTCAGCGACTTAACGTTTAGTTTGGCCAATGTAGGTATGAGCTTGCATAACTTTTAGCATGGTGGCGTTAATCAAAGAGATTTTTATTAATTTAAACCGGTGTTTTTAGATGTACTTATATATTAAATTTTTATGAACACAATTTAATAAAAATCCGTTATGATATGATTATTATTTATTTTGCATCAACCCTCAATTTTAATAATATTTAAGTGCCATAAAAATAATAGCATCATTGGAATGGTATAATCTTAAGGTCATCGTGAAAAAAGTTTTAAATCAAATTGCTTGTTAAATTACAAAGTATTTGATTTAAACGTAAGGTTATTTGAAAAGTACTATTAAAATGCTAACAAGAAATATGACTGTCGGGGCTGAAAGTGTCAAAACAAAAAAGGGTCCTGCTGGCATGATAAAAGTTTTGCAGGCGCTTTCCTCATAAACTAATAATTATATTAAAATGAAACCAAGGTATTTTAAAGGTACTAATACATCGCTAAACGGTGACATATACTATTGGTCTGAAAACCTTCAAACAGCGGAGGGTCCTGCTGGGTAATAATTCAAGATTTCGCTGTAGCAATGAAGGTACTATTTTTTTACTTATACAATTCGAAAAGTACTAAATACCACGCACGTAAAAAGTTAACTTTCAATCGAATTAAACGTAGGGTCCTGCTGCGTATACGGACACCCCCTTCTGAACGAGCTATAATGCGAGAAATAATTGCTGACTTAGAAAGAAAAGGTATAGTGCGTGAGAGTTCTTCGCCTTTCTCTAGCCCGGCTTTGCTTGTTAAAAAGAAAGACGGGTCCGACCGCCTTTGCATTGATTATAGGGAGCTTTACTCCAATACCGTGCGTGATAATTACCCTCTGCCTTTAATATCAGAACAAATTGATGCTCTTGGGCAGGCGTCTTACTACACTCATCCCATCCCTTTTCTCAACCCCAAGGGGCGGCAACGCACTTGTGACTCCTGTGGTGTTGCTTGTGTCCATGGGCGGCGGTAATTGCTTACCATCAGGCAATCCGTCTGCTTGTTTGCCGCCTATGATCATAAAAAAAAACAAGAACCCGCCCAAACTGAATTGCTTCAGTACCGATCCTCAGACTGACAACGAACGGGATTTGACAGAATTAAGACAAATTGCTAAGAGTAGGATGGACGAGCAAGCAAAGAAAGATAATATACGTTTTGACGCTAATAAAGCCGCTGTTTGACCTTTTGTATTAGGTGACTTGGTCCTAGTTCAAAAAAATCCACGAATCATTAACGAGTTAAGCGAAAAGTTTAATGGTCCATGCAAGATTACTAAAGTCTGTCCAAACGAACGTTATGTGGTCGAGCCACTATCTGGGGGGCGGGCCCAATATATGTGTCACGGAAGACTTTGATAGAGTGAGCATAATATATATGTATAGATACAAAGTATACAGCCCAAATGTATTATTATAGTTCTATTTGTCAGGTGTTGGAAAATAAAAGATACAACTATGAAATCTTACTTTCATTTATTCAGCTTGTCACAAGAGTATATATTAAAATCTCAAGTTCTGATTCTACATTTACATTTAGCGCCACGTTCGCAAAGCAAGGGCATAGAACCAAGAGAAAGAATGTGGCCAAGAAAACTCTTGACCATTCTTTTAATAGTTGTAATTATCGTTTATAAAAGCGGTACAATCAATACATATTATTATATCGGATAGCAAGGTTATGGGTAGTTCAATATTTCAAAAGTAACGATTACCTTAATACAATAGATTAGCATAATTCGTTTAGTAATATTCACCACAAATATATTTACTATAGGTGTATTCAATATTTACCACTGAAATATTCACTACACGATGTATTAAGAGACACGACTTGTATCTCAGCATTAATTCGACTCTGTAATATATGATACCCCAAGATATGAACTTTAACATCTCACAGCTGAAACCACCCACAATATCAATTATATAATTGCTACGCTATATTATTACATTAACTATAATTAAATTAATTGTCTATATTGACAATACTCTAAATAACACCACAATAGCAATAAAGAATTGTGAAACACATTATTAGGAACAACACAAAAATATAAAAGGTAGAATTATATCGTACCTTACTTAGCCGTTGCCAGAGCGGAACTGAACAGAGTCTGTTCATACTTTATACTCTATTTACCCGTTTGACAGTGTCAAATGTCAAACCAATTTGTCTATTTAGAATTGGCAACACTTGTTCGTCTGATGTTCACACTTCGACTGCCGGGCAAAAAAATTAACAAACTCTCTGTAATTTTAAAATAACTGTATTGCATATTGTTGCTAACCCGTTTCCAGTACCCCAATGATTTATTTATTTCAATTTGGTTTTCTGTCTGTCTATTTATTCAGGGTAATCTTAAAAATGGCTGAATCGATTTAGATGTGTATTTTACTAATGGTTCATGAAAACTCTCGAACAAACTATGAAAATGTCATTTAGGCGTAGCTGCTTGCAAATGCTAGTTAAATTAAATTAGTCAAGGATTCCGAAAATAGAAGAAAAAAATGTAAAATTAATTATCCACATTCAAAACCCTTTCTTATTATTTTAGGCTAAAGACATGAAAGAAGCCTTGGTCAGCAGTTGGACTAAGCAGATAACTGATAAAAAGTGCTTACCTGCTTAAAAATAAATAAAAATAGCGAAATAATGGTTCTAAGTATTTTGGTTTCTGTTGTTAGTGCAGACAACTGAGTGTCGCTCCGTAGCGATCTGACTTTTATACTAGTGTACAAACAACTCACCGTGTGCGGATATGACGTTTCGTCGCCCACGTGCAGATTGAAATACAATGTTTTATTACAAAACTAATTCATACTACATTTTATACTTAAAATATAATTGTTTTAACATTTTATAGAAACATATATATGCACAATAATCAGAATTATCTATCAACTGCGTAAATACCCCGCTAGTTTACCTGAACTTTCAGAGTGTATTGATGATGTCGAATGCAAAGATGATTAATTGTATTCTAGGCAAATCTTATTTTATGTGTAATTTGTATGTTGATGTTACATCAACATACAAATTACACATAAAATAAGATCATCTTTGCAATGGATTGGGTCTATGCCTGTTTCGACCCATAACAGGTGTTGAAAGCTTCAACGCTTTGCAATGTGTATGGAGTACTATACCCAGTTAATGCTGAAAGCTTTAACGCTTTGCAGTTAGACAGAGTGCTTATATGCTGAAAGCTTTAACGCTTTGCGGTCAGACAGTGATTATATGCTGAAAGCTTTGACGCTTTGCGGTTAGGTGGAGTACTAATATGCTGAAAGCTTTGAACGCTTTGCTTTGTGTAAACTACTCGAAAACATTTTGATTGTGTGTGTTGTTAGGAAGCACTGCCCCTTAGCCTGTGTGCATCATCGAACAGCAACGCAAGAGCGCGTTGATGCGCAGAATGGCCGTGTTAGAGGGAATGAAATTATTTCATTGTTTCGTATGGCAGCACTACTAAAATGCCTTAGATTCAAAGTGTGAGCTGTCAACTGTCAGCTGTCAACTGAGACGTCATTCTCAATGTCAGTGGTGCGTTCGTTCATTGGTGAAGTCTTCACTTGCTCTCTGAACGTCGCCTGCGCCTGGTGTGTGCACTGACTGCTAAAATATCAAGATGGCGGACACACATAGCGAACACGTGGATCCTAATCCGTTTGAATCTGCGACGTATAGATGAAATATTTCCAAAGCCCTACATCGTTATCGTACAATATTCGCTGTCTATCTGAAAATAAGAATTTACACAAAAAGAAACAACAGCCTTTGAGTCATATCGGCTGCGTGAAGGGTCCCCGAAGAACAATAGCAACGCGCGTAGAAATTTTGATTACTCTTTGAAGTTTTTTATATTTTTCCAACGTTATAATAACTTGTTGCCGCGTAATAATAATTGAATTTCGTAACCAGCATCTGTGATTTTCACTGTATGGTCTTAAATATATCGTATAGCCTTTTGCAGCTCACTGCCGGACATATGCCTTTCCTTATTTGTATCAATAGTATTGCAAGTCAATTCACGCTTTGGCCTACTATGCCACGCTGGCTAGACGGTTTTGCATATGGTGCGATACCGAGTTTTCTGTCTCTTAAAAAATATACTACTTGTTTCGTGTATTTTCCTGTGTTGTATGAAGTAGGGTGGTGCTACTCTGTAACACACGGATGATATAACAATTCATCATGAGCCCTATATATAAACTGTCCCACTGCTGGGCAAGGGCCTCTTCTCATTATGAGAAGGGTAAGGCCATAGTCCACCACGCTGGCCAAGTGCAGGTTGGCAGACTTCACATGTCTTTCGAGAACATTATGGAGAACTCTCAGACATACAGGTTTCCTCACGATGTTTTCCTTCACCGTTTAGCAAGCGATAATTAACAATTTAATACGCACATGACTCCGAAAAGTCATTGGTGCGTGCCTTGGATTCGAACCCTGACCCTCTGCGTAGCAGTCTGTCGGTATTATAAAATTAAAACCAATCTCTAGCTAAAGGTGATGAACTAGGTTGTAGTAAGCATTCGATCTCCTATTTTTCTTCCCGATTACCTTGTGCAAGTTTAATAACCTAACGCATTTTTTTATATCTTTCAAAAATGTTAAACTTTTTCATTTCCTTTATTGTAACTTAAATTTCGGTTCGCTTCGCTTTGTCTTAATTGCTCATCAGATTAAATTGTATTAAATAGCTTGATATTGCAATCGGTGGCAGACGGAACAAAGGGAAACCGACATCAACGAGCGGTGATTTTGGGTAATATACTTGTGTATAACTTAGCGCGGAGTAATGTTGGAGAGCCTGATAGTGACAGGAAAAGTGGAATAAACCATAGCTCAAAGTCCCAAGCTATGATACGACCTGAAATCCAAAGAACTATTAGTGATGCCTTACATCAGACAATAGTACGCAGCCTATGGAACCAACAGTTGAGTGGGGGAATGTGTGTGTGACTGAAAGAATCGACTAAAAGTACAGAAGAAAGACAAGTTTCTAGCTCTTCATAGGAACGAAACACCACGTCAAGAATACACAGCGCAAGTACCTCCTACCAAAGGAAAAAAAAAATGAGGATTGAAAAGAAGGATTTTTCTCCACTCACTAAACAAAATACAACCACTCAAATACCGCTGCCTCGCAAATATTGCTGACACCATGAAACTTGAAACCTTGTCGTTTGAGTAAACCTATGACGACATAGCAAAAAAGCAGATTACATGTCAAATATACAGTCCATTTTTTAAGGCCATAGTATAATTTTATTTTTTATTTATAGTCTCACGCCTGTTTCCCCGAAGGGGTAGGCAAAGGTTTATATTACACCTACACATTTATTACACCTACATTTCGCCATGAATTTTTAGGTCTCTTGTAATAGGAGGCGAGCCTATTGCCGTTACCGAGCTTATCACCAGACTCCGGGCTGCTACTGACTATTCGCAAAAACCCAGTAACACTTTTGCCCGACCTGGGAATCGAACCCGGGACCTCAGATCAGCAGTTTATAAAAACCAAGAATAGTAAAATTGGCAACTCAGTAAATATTCATCGCTAACATGTACCTATCTCACATATTTAATAAGCGCTAGATACGTACCCAAGCGTACCTAACCGAACATAGGTAATTAATTAAACAGGTTCAAAGTAATAAATTTCACTTAACAGTTCACCTAACAAATTGAATGGAAACACTCTAGGTATTTATTATATCCTAAAAAGTGGCTGAAAATAAATCTAGTTTAATTTACTTTAAGATTTAGTACGCATTTTAAACAGAAAGCAGTTTATAATTTGATAAGACTGCCATTAAATTTAACACGTGCAATTAGAGCACTCACTTTTTAGTAATTACGACGTTAAATTAATATTATTTATGGACTTTAAATAAGTATATACTTATTTAAAGTCCATAAATATATAATATATATTAAAAAGAGGTAAATTGCTCCCTGCAAATTATTTAATTCGGCTTTTCATGCCCATGCAGAATAAAAGTTACTTCATGACAAAGAAACATCGTTATGTCTATCTCTTAAATCTTGGCAGAACCTTTATATATCTACATAATGAAGCGCTCATAGCGAGACCTGACTTGTCGTTTGTAGCAGGTCAGCAAAGTTTCGAGATGGGTGACCGCGTGTGGCACATACAACGGAGCGTTCACTTCTTTGGAGGGCATGTATACTGTATTTCGGAGGCCTCCGGTCGGGTGGTCTGTAAACTTCAATGCTAAGTCGGCCACACACTCACGAAAAAGAAAGAAGAAGACCTAAATTATCAATAATATCATACAGGAGTACAATGGTGAAGAATACAATCAGCATTGTTTTGGTATTTATTTTGATTTTAATTTCAACTCCATAGCTTCACGCGCTCCCCGAATTATACTAATAGACAGATATACAGACAGACAACAAATGATACTATATGAATTCAGTTTTCCTTTTTTAGGTACAGAACCCTAAAAATATTCGTTTACATGGTAGCATTTCTAGTGCAACAAATCCTGAGCGATTTATACATGTTAGTTTACAAGTAAATCCCACAGAGGATAGCTCGGATGGAGGGCACACGCGTATCGAAACATATTATCTGTTTTATAAACTTCTGATGAGGTACAACGAGTTCGCTATCGTTAAGTTAACAGCAATCGTTGACAATCTCAGGGAGTTTAGTTGATCTTCTTAAGATTTAATATTATATGCATAGATTGCATAAACAACTATTTCAGGCGAATATACTTCTATAATTAAGGCTTAAAAGATTGAATCCCGTTGTATGGTTTTAAGCCCGTTTAACGAAACAATAGCTTTTGAGAATCTTCTGATTGTTCTCTCAAAAATCTTATAAATAATATATATTTACCTACCGCTACTTTCTAATTCTTAATTTATTTTTCATTTCGCCAATATTACTTCTGATTAAATCTGCGTGTTACAAGACAAGTTAGGTTTCCCCGGAACTTCACGAGTGTAGACTCGTTGTCTTTAGGAAATAGTTACTGCAGCTGAACCTTGATACGCATGAGAATATGGGTGAAGCTCATGCTATATTTTTCCACCTTTTAAATAGAATTTCCATATCTAATTTTTACCTGCCGACCTAAATAAATACATTTTCATATTTAACATTACCAAAAATAACTATTAAGTTGCCCTTAGCAACGAATAAGCAAGCGTGAATTTTAATGAAACCTCATTACTGGTTTACTCTGTTTTTTTTTGGTCTTTTTGACCTGCGGATAATTACAGCTTCGCACGGCTCTATTGTAATTAATCTCTATTTTAATTAAGTGAAACTATGAGAGCGCTTCGTCCGAAACATTGTTATAATCGGTTTATCGGACAAGCTTTTCAACGTGAATAATCAGTATTTCTGCTGCAGTCTCGTTAGTGAGGCTCAGTTACTTTGTACGCGAATAGTTTTAATCGGCGAGTTAATATAACGACATGTTCGTAGCTACAAAACTGACGGCTTGGGTAGAGAAGGGAGTAATTGAATGTTAGCTTCCCTAGTTCAACTGAAACTTACAAATACACGGAACAAAGTTTCTATCTGCAATTGCAAATAATGAGATTGTTCACGTCTGTTATTTTGGACTGTTCAAATACAATTATTCAAGATAACAGAAATCATCAGAATATACTACATTCATAACAAGCTGTACCCCACGGTTATTTTTGTGTACAGTGTCACCTACCAAGTATAATAAAATTAGGGTGTATATTATAACCCTATAAATTATTCTATCTTCCAGTGAAAGTCCCATTAAATCGGTTAAACCATTCCTGATATTATTGATTCCGGACAAACAGAAAGATTTGTCTGAAGTGACATGCAGAGAGAAGAATATTATAAAAAAGGTTGTTTATGATTAAGTATCGTGCAACTAACTACAAACCATTAGCATTAAGAATTATCCCCGTGGCTCTATTTTAATAATCGCACTCAAGTTGTTCAGTTCGTCTAATTGTGAATAACTATCTCACTCCAGTCTGACATTACGTAAATAACAATTATGTATCATATGTTAACAGATATATTACGGAAAAACTTATTTTCATTTTAACCCGGCGTGAATGAGGCCGGGTATGTCATACCCGAGATTTTTTTTAACGCAGATTATCTAATTTTGCTGTTATCTTGCGAGTCCTGACTACGAGTCCCCTACTTTTAGTAGCTGGAGGTAAGGGTTCGAAGGGCGAGGTACAGTATCAAGTTTAGTGTTGCGCCTGCGGCGACGGTAGATACACATGGGTACACGTGGACGTCACACCTGACCTCGTAGTCGGTGTTACGTTTTTGTGTGGACAGTTTTACAGTTGTTTTTAGTATTTTATGATTATTTTTGGATTTTCAAGATGTCATATGAAGAAAATGAATATCGGCAACAAGAACTACTAAAAAACTGCTCAAATGCTAGCTCCTGTAATTCCGAGAGCGAAAAGAAATTGATAACATAAGTAAATAAGTGAAGGAAGTAATTCGGAACAAGAGGGTATTATGAAAAATTTTGAAGGGCTGGAATCTGTGCCGACGGCTACTGAGTGTACTTAGACATTAGACAGATAAAACATTGCTGTACAAAAATGTATAAAACACGCTATTTTCATGTGCAGAGATTGTGCTGATTTGTAGGTGTAACTTTGGTGCTCTGTTACATGGTCTCATAAGACTTTACAGCTCGCCTTTTATTTATAACAATTACAAGACACTATTATTATGTTAATTAACCGAAAATATTGGATTTTATTAGATTTTTATGCGAGAAGAAGTTAACTACCTAAAATTTTAGTTTTGTCGTAGAAAATGTCTGTACTTTATTATTTCAATAAAAAGTAACGCTTTTTAGTACTTAATGCTGGCATTTTATGTACTAATCTTGTTGATTGGATACTATTATTAGTATATCTCAAGCATAAATGATAAATACACAATCATAGTAGGTATTCAAAATAAAGCACCAAAATTTCGGATACCACCATTCGGATACCATCAGCTACCACGTCGTAGCTGGTGTAACAATTTCTCACCTCATTCACGCCGGGTTAACAGGTAAATGATCTGTTTTAGTTATGAGTTTATGAGATAACTTTTACTCGTAAGCTTTTTAGCTGGCCCAGTAATTATAAAATATTATTAATCCTGCGGGCCACGATTCTTCCTACTGGCTACAATTAAGAGCTGCTGGCGCCGTGCCGCTACCAGCCGCCGCCACGCATGAGCTCCTGCCTACGAGCCTTCTACAGCCAGGCCACGGACGCCTGACTGCACCGGGTTACGCCTGAGCCTCACCACTCGGCCCACATCGGCTGCATCGCCTAAGCCTGCCACTCAGCCTACACCTCGACCACTGAGTTGCCTACCCAGCGTGCAATTCGGCCAGCTCACCGTCACCGGAGAGCAGCAGGAGTCTACACTCCAGCCCTCAGGCCAGTGCTTACCTAGTTCGGTCATACTGTATGTAAGCGGTAGTGAGACATTATAAAGAACCTGTTCAGCCTAGCAGTGTTTCTCTCGAACCCCGACATCCTACCTGAGATCCTCCGTCTCAACTGCAAGTTTTATATATATACAGGTTCACCTTAAGACTTCGGCTACGCTCCTAGACCGCTACACTTCCTGGATCGCCTTCGGCGTCACTTCTGCCGAAGAGTCTGGCCTGCCCTGCTCCTCGTACTCGCACCGCCGGCATCTGCCCGCTGAACCAACGGCCTGCGAGGATCTACCGCTACGCGCAGCCTTCGAGCAGCCTGCCTACACACTACCGGAGGGAACAGCGTGGGAGACTGCAGCCCTTAGTGTTCAGGCCAGTGTCGTGTTGTTGGTCGGTCATACTCGTCATAGGAAGCGAGGCAATACTCGGCAAATAAACGCATAGAACCTCGTACTGCGTTTTACTACCAGAACCCGTTACAGTGGCAAGTAAAAAGATAAAAAAGACCCTTAACGAAAACTGAAATCCCATGTTGTACCAATCACTACGAACATTTTGACGTGACAACGTCTTATAAATTGGTTTGCCGGGTGACACTTCAAGAAACTGCGTTACGCTCCGCTCACGTTATGCGCTCACAATGAGAGCGAGTGAGAGGCACGCGTCCCGCTTAAGAGCGAGAGAGACAGACATAAAAAGTGAAAGGCACGCGTCTTTCATCCTTCTTCCTACTATACGAATGAATATTCACATTAAAATTATTTTACCACTCAAAGTCGTTGTCACGTAAAACTTTCGCCCGTATACAGACTTTACAGGCAACCAATTTTTTTTACTTCGGCACCATACCTGGGAAATTACTGGTTCAGGCGATATTGAGGCTCAAAGTTAGTATGGAATTTTTCTAATTAGGTACAAAATCGATGCATTTACCCCGCCCATATGTTCTTTAGATGCCCTATGACCCCATGGACAAGTAGGTATTTCAAGCATTGTACGCGCGCACTTTTAATTGCGATTAAAAAAATTTGAAAACTTAAAAAGAAATTCGTTTCCCAGGTATTATTTTTGGTTAGTATGACTTGGCATGATATCCACAACGAGTAGTCTTCGGCTTGGTGATGGGTCTTGCGATACCCTGTATATATATATATATATATATATATATATATATATATATATATATATATATATATATATATATATATATATATATATATATATATATATATGTATATATATTAATATATATATATATATATATATATATATATATATATATATATTAATATATATAAAGCTTGCAGTCTTAGCTTTACTGTATGTAAAGCTAAGACTGTAAGTTACACCACCTGCCTCGAGCAGATGTTCCCTAAAAGGATGGCAGAGCTTGAGGCGCAGCTAGACGGCGGGTCTGCAAAGGACACTGTCGCAAAAGTGGCCGAGGAGTTCCGCACTTTTAAGGAGCTAATGTACACAATGCTTGGGCTTTTGCGCAAGCAAGTAAATGAATGTACACTGGCAATTTATGCTATGGAGACCAGTGTGTTGTTTATTGTGTTTTTTGTATTACGTTTTGTTATCTTTCTAAATTAGTTTTTGTTTCTGATATTTACTTTTCATGTTTGTGTTTGCTGGCGGGTGGTGCAGAGAGGACAGTAACTTTACTTAACGTGTATAATTAATAATTTATATATTTGTATATTGCTTATATGTATATTATATTATTTTTATTATTATATATTATTATTTATGTCTATTTCCGACGATAATTCTTTTCATTCTGCGAATGATTCAGTTATTTTGTCTGCCGATGACAGTTTCTACTCGATTAATGACAGTCAGTCTCTAAGTGATATTCTACACGAGCAGTTCAATCTAACAACCAATAATTACCTAAATGTGTGTCATATAAATTCACAAAGCGTGCCAAGTCATTTTAGCGAACTTGTAGAAACATTTACTGACACCAACGTTTATACCATCCTGATCTCCGAGAGTTGGCTCAAACCTCAGCTTCTTTCTACCTCATACCCTCTTTCAGGATTCGTTTTAATCCGGAACGATCGGCTTGACAAACGAGGCGGAGGCGTTGCTATTTATCTCCGTAGCAATTTATCTTATATAATGTTATCTTCCTCCTCCTAACACTCTACTTCAGCGGAGTATCTTTTTCTTGAGGTTTGGGTCAGGGGAACCAAATTGGTTCTTGGAGTAGTATACTGTCCTCCTTCGGTCAACTACTTCACTGATTTGGAATCGGTTTTAGAATCGTTGGGTTCTGAGTATGCACATCATGTCATCATGGGCGATTTTAACACTGACCTTTTATCCCATCATTCACCTCACTCCCTCAAACTTATCCACATCACCGAGTCTGCCAGCCTCCACGTTTTGCCTCTTAATGCCACTCATCACAACCCTAACGGGGAGGACACCTGGTTAGACGTAATCCTCACCTCTAATCTTACCTTGGTCCACTCTGATGGTCAGCATCCTGCTCCTGGCTTCTCCCGTCATGACCTTGTCTTCCTCTCGTATTTCCTGAAGCCTCCTAAATCGAGTCCTAAAGTACTGTACTTGCGTTGTTATGGGTGAATGGTCGTTGAAAAGTTGAGGATAGATGCTGCAAATATCGACTCGGAACCGCTGATGTCAGCCATCACTATAGACGACAAAGTCGATTTTTTTAACAACACGGTTACGAAATTGTTCGACGTGCATGCTCCCGTCAGAAAAATAAAAATGAAACGTCCACCTGCTCCTTGGATGACTGAGGGGATTCGGATGGCAATGCGACGGAGGGACCGTGCTTTCCGCAAATATAAAAAGGATCGGTGTGACGACAATTGGTCTCTTTTCAAGATAGCTAGGAACAGGTGCAACCAGATGGTACGCAACGCTAAACGCCGACATATCTCCGAAAATGTTACCAACTCATCCCCTGCTAATGTATGGCAGTTTCTAAGGACACTAGGCATTGGGAAACCTCATGGCCAAGTGGTTCTACCAGTGACTATTAGTTTGGATGACATTAATCGTCATTTTACTACTACTGTCACTTTGGACGACCAAACTAAAAGTCAAACCATAGCCTACTTGGCTAGCTTACCTCGTTTGAATATTAATTCTTTCTCTTTTTCTCCTTTATCATCAGGTGAGATTAAAAAGATTATCCTGTCAATTAAGTCCAAAGCCGTGGGATGCGATGACATTAGTCGTCGCATGATCACGGTTATCCTTGAACAAATTTTACCTGCAATTACCCATATCCTAAACTTTTCCCTTGACACTGGTCCCCTACATATGGCGTAAAGCCTATGTGCTTCCTTTGCCCAAAATGTCGAATCCCACTCTCCTGACACATTACCGTCCCATATCCATTCTTCCCTTCCTATCCAAGGTACTTGAGTCATGAGTTCAGAGACAGTTGTCTGGGTTTGTTTACGCAAACAACGTCCTGTCACCCTTTCAATCTGGATTCAGACCTGGACATAGTATTGTCACCGCATTGCTCAAGGTGACAGGCGATGTGAGAACGGGGGTGGAGGACACCAGGCTTACTCTTTTGGTCTTGGTGGACTTCTCAAACGCCGTTAACAACGTCAGTCACGACCTTCTCCTTTCAGTCCTATCCTATCTAATGATCTCACCTATGGCACTGGAATGGTTCTCCTGTTATCTTCGAGGACGCCAGCAGTCGGTACGCGTCGATGAAACTTCATCAACATGGCGTAATCTGGACTCTGGTATTCCTCAAGGCGGAATAATTTCTCCTCTTCTATTTGCATTATTTATTAATCTCCTTACTCAGGAACTTCATTGTGCGTATCATCTGTATGCTGATGACCTACAACTTTATACACAGTCCTCTTCAGAAAATTTAGATTCAGCCATAGCAGCTATAAATCAAGATTTGAATGCTATCAAGGTCTGGTCGGAACGGTTTGGCCTGGCAGTGAACCCTGCTAAATGTCAGGCGATTCTCGTTGGTAGTTCCCGTATTTTAAACAGGGTTGACTTGCAATCGCTACCTGCTGTCATTTTTGATGGACCTATAATCCCGTTTAGTTCAAGCGTCAAGGATCTTGGCTTACATATTGATGCCAACCTTAACTGGCGGACCCAGGTAGCGAGTGTGAGTCGTAAAGTCACTGGTGACTTGCGGTCGCTTTACCGACTGAAGAACTTTTTGCCATTCAGGACTAAGACAATGCTAGTACAGACTTTGATATTTCCCATCATCGACTGTGGTGACGTGTGCTATCTCGACCTTAATGCAGATCTTCTCAATAAGCTCGATCGCCTTCTCAATAATTGCATTAGATTCGTTTTTAATCTCCGCAAATTTGACCACATTTCTGAGTACCGATTAAAGTTACGATGGTTACCTATTCGTTAACGGCGTAGCTTGCGTACTTTGTGTACTCTTCATTTTTTACTGCACTCTCCATGTGCGCCCGTCTATTTAACTTCCCATCTTCAATTTTTCTGTAATACACATGAGAAAAATCTAAGTTCCTCTAATAATCTTCTGCTTCTTTGTCGTTCTCACAATTCCACCCCAGTACATTCATCCTTTATCATACAATCTATCCTTCTGTGGAATGCTCTCCCTCTTGATATCAGGATGTCCACTAACTGTTTTACGTTTAAGACTAGAGTTCGGCAGAATTATTTAGACACACTAACTGAATCGTCATAAGTTATTTATCGTTTAATTATTTTATAAACTTATGTGTATATATTTATTAGAATTATAGAATATATATTTAGGCGTTTATTAATAAATATATAGTTATGGTATGTATGTAAGTACGTATATTAGTGATATGTATATCATTTTATATTTTATATTAATGAGTAGGTTTGTCTTTTGTTTTTCATTTTAATTTAAAAACTGCACCTATTACATATTTCTCTGCATCACCCAAAGGTTGACTGGTAGATAATGCCTTCGGCATTAAGTCCGCCTTTGTACTATTATGTGCATAAAGTTTTAAAATAAATAAATAAATAATTATTCATCATAATGTTTAGATCTATAATTAAATTTATATTTTAATAAGTATGACAATAAAACAAGTGATGAAAATAAAACTCTATGTTTGAATAACAATGTTGTCTGATTTAATCCTCTTGGCATCCGCAGAAAGAAACTTATACCAAAAGTACGACGTTTAACATTTAACCAAATTGAATTTCACGTCGCTACGCATAAATGAAAATTTGAGATGTATATCCTAATTTTATTCATATTTATACATAAAATGTAAATAATTAAGCACTTTATTTTTCTTTATCGCCGAAAGTATTAAAGCAAACAAAGTCGTTCAAAAATATAACGAAATGAAGAACTTAAGTGCTACGTAAGTGAGTGACAGCGTTTTGCTAAATGGCCTCGCGGTGGTTGTTAGAATTACTCGTTATTTGTTATACTACCTATAACACTAAAGGTCACGTTTAACTTCTCGCACGTCATCCCATTTACGAAAAAGTTTTTTGAGATATGTTATTATCAAGGGAAGAAAAAGTACGGTTCAACGATAACGAATTACGTCTGTTATATGTTTGTGCTAAACATCTATAGGAAATAAAAGTATTCCAAGCCGCGTGTCTACATGTGTACCTATCTCTTTATAGGTAATGTGACAGTAAGGCTCAGTTTCCTCTGCCTCACCCACACATCATATGGGAAAGTAGTCTTGCTACTGGACTTTCGGATATTCGTAAAAAACTCTGGACCTGATGAGTGGTACACACATTACTACAAATAAACCTTTTCCATTGCCCGGCGGTTTTTTTGAAAATAATGAGCGAACGGCATTATCCCCGAATTTTTGCCAAATGCCCGATCCTACGTAATGTACTTAATGTTTAAAAATAGTAATCCTACGAGATTCTAAATTTAAGCAAGTCAAAGCGTAGACCATTTCTTTTAAACTTTCATCTCGTAAGTACGTCAAGCAATTAGATCCACTGATTTTGGCGAAAAGTGCAGAATCGCACTCTCCAGACATCTAACTAATCATAAAGTTTGATTCAGTCTATACGTATTATAATGAAAATGGTCGTAATTATAATATAATAAAACATGCTAAAAGTTTTTATTTAATGATACCGAACGACGAACGGAATGTTTTTATTTTTATTTTGAAATTGGTAGTGGCTTTGCACTGGTTGCACATTAGTTAACCCCTAAGAAAGGGAGTAGATCGTTTTACTCGCTCGTAAGCGTTCATCGACCTGTAAGATTTAAGAACATCCGTAGTCATGGTGTTTGGAACTGTGCCGCAATATCGGATACTCGAAACGAAGATACATAGTAAATATCCCGCAAGCATTTAAAACAAATACTTTAATTTATATATTGATACATTCTACGAAATGAAGTATCCGCCCGCGTCCTGTCTGTATGTATGAACGCGATAAACTCAAAATCTGCCGAACTATTTTTTGTACGGTTTTCACAAATATAAAGGTTGTTTAGTAATTAGACCTATTCCTTGAAGGAGGTTATATTCGAGGTCATTAGCAACAAATTGACTTTTGTCAAATATGGGTCCAAAATTAACGGTTTCTGAGATATTGAAATCCAAAGATTGTTTTGAAATTTAAAACCTTGTCGACTCGATTTTGATATCTCGATGAAAATGGTTTAAAGACACGAATATACAAAAAAACGCAATTCTGAAAAATCAAGGATGAACGAATTTTAATGTAAGAAATTCTCTGCTTTTGTCACGATACTGGCTCGTATTTTTTCGTTGTTACAAAAGTGAACTATTTTTGTACCACTTTTAAAAGTTGAAAGTGAACCTTTGATGTTTTCCAATTAATTTGTACGTTATTATATATGGTAGTACATATTTTTTTTAATAAATGCAATTTAACTTTCAGAAAAAAATCTAAAATGGTAATTTTTGTCACGGGGTCCTACCCTTATTTCTAAAACGCACGGCATTTCTAATTTAAATAACTTGCTAGTTAAATGGCTTTCCAAGAAGTAACAATTTTGAGCCAAGAAGTAAATAGTTTTTAACATTTCGTTAATATTTATGACAAGGTGGAAAATTTCAAAAAAATCTTTGGACCTTAGAAACCGTTAATTTTGGACCCCTAGTTGACGGAGGTCAATTTGTTGCAAATAACCTCAAATGTAACCTCCTTTAAGGAGTAGGTCGAATTACCAAACAACCTGCATAGTGTGATTTCTGAGGAAAGCTTAGCGTATAATTCAGGGAGGCGGAGCCGCGGGTTAAATCTAGTATAATTATTATTTGCCATTTTTGCCTTTCTGGTGTACGATTCAATGATGAAGTAGACGGAATCGTTTCTGTGGTCTAAAAAAGTTATGAGTATAAACGAAATTATTATGCACATACTCGTAGATTATGCCGCTACCTTAATAAAATAGCTGGAGGCGCAATGTATGTAATACACAGTGTTGATTTGCATTTGCAAAAATAATAAGGAGTGAATATACTACTTTAACTGAATACGAATAAGTGACTGCCTCGTTGGTCTCGCGGCATAAATGTACGCGTGGGATTGGGAGGTCTCGGGTTCGATTCCCGGGACGGGCAAAGTGTTATTGGGTTTTTCCGTTAGGAAATTCTCAGTAGCAGCACGTAGTCTGGTAATGTGCCGGTACGGCAATAGGCTCGCCCCCTATTACGTGGGACCTAAAAGTTCGAAAAAAATAAAAGTGCGAAATGTGGGTGTAATATTACACCTCTGCCTACCCCTTCGGGGATACAGGTGTGAGTCTATAAATAAAAAATAAAAAAAACTGAATACAAACACATGAAAAAATAAGTCAAAAGTTGAAAAATGATTTTCGTCATCATACAGTTTGAAAATTAACTCGGTGTATTGATCGCCGCCGCAGCTCAGCTGATTACCATTCCAGGTGCCTAGCACACAAAAGCATACGTACCTACAGCGACGGCGTGATACACTTTTATTCTGCGAGAGTCAACAGTTTATTCTGATTTAAGGTTCGTTAATAAGATAAAGTAACATTGAATGAAAATAGGGTATTTTATCATCGCACACTGTTTCAAACAATTTTAGGTTAATAAGTATACCGTCTATGTTGTAATATTATAATATTTTACAAATGCAGATCAACATAATATTGTATAAAAAAAAGATGTGTGGTAAAAATATTCCTCCTAAAGACCTCCCGCGAGGTGGACCGACGATCTGGTTAAGATCGCGGGAAGCGGTTGGATGCGGGCGGCTCAAAATCGGTCTGTGTAGAGAACCTTAGGGGAGGCCTATGTCCAGCAGTGGACGTCTCTAGGCTGACATGATGAATAAAAATAATATGTACCCTGCAAGTTTCAGAAGATAACTTAGCTATTTCAATCGTAGGAATAGTTCCTGGTTTTAAAAATCGCCTCCCTTTTCTTTACTACGAACAAATTTGTAGTAAAATGTTGTGAGCATATCGTGCTTCACTTTTGGGTATCCAATTGCTTCGTTGGTTGCTTCTAGCCATTTTAATTTTCCTTCGAGTCACAGAATATATACAAGTTTCGAGTGTGAACGGTAGTCTTAGTAAACCTGGACAGTTTTTGGAAGCAATGAGGACATGTAACGATTTGAATCTTTGCTATTTACCAATTACCAGAGTATCGATATATTCTTATTTCTTATCTCAATAGAGGTTATCACGAAACACGTCATATTTGCACAGAATTTGACGTCTGGATTAGATGGCCGTCTAAAGCCGATTTTACATAGATTAGCATTATGTAAAACCAGCAATGTACTACTTACTTGATGGCATGGGCTGTTTCTGCAACTCAACGTCTTGGGGTGTATTATGCGTGCGGGTGGGAATGGTGTCGTCATTCGAGCCACCCCAGTTCTTTGAGGAAGGCCAGCAGACTCTTGATGTGGCCCACTGCTTCCCTCAGGGTGCTGTATCTGGACAGGTACTGCTGCCTGCACTGTGCGACCTCAGGGCAGTCGAGGAGCAGGTGGGCTGCCGTCTCGTCTGCTGCCATACAGGCCCTGCACAGCGGGCTGTAGGTGATACCTATAGTAAATAGGTGTTTATTAAAGAATCCGTGTCCTGTGTGGGCAATGTATTATTTTTGTGCCCGTTCTTTCTCCTGGTTCTACCTATTGCTTTGCGAACGTGGCAGTAAATGTAAATGTAGAAGCATACAGTAATAATGTTTTAAAGAACAATGCCCATTTCTGGCCCAGTTTGGAACTCATGAACAGCACAATAAAGTTTCAATTAGTTGTTGAATAATCCTTTTTATTTATAACTTAATTTATAGGCAAAGGTGTGCCGAGAAACTTATTCAATAAATAGGTTTAAAAGATGTGTTAACGTCTAAATAGCCAACACGTAATAGATCAGAAATTGCCAGTAAAGAAATCATAATATTAAATCGATTATCACTTCTTTTTTATCGATTTAACGTTTACTCTGCTCAAAATGATTTGTGTTAATAGCAAATCTCTACTTGGTCCTTAAACATTTAAAATGTGTGTATTTTTAAGGTATATATGCGATTAACTACAAATAAGTTCAATTTTGAACCAAAATAAAATCCATCTCGATTCTCGAAATCCATATCGATTAATCAATATCATTTAAAAACTGTAAAATGGCAACACTTTTTTGACTCTTAAGTAAATGTCAATAATGAATGTCATATTCAGTTTATTTTGTGTGTTTCCTATTTGTTTTGCTTGTGCACATTGTGAATGCTTTTTTTGTTTTTGGATCTTTTACGACTTCTGGCTTTTCTTTCGAATTTCTACCCTTACCAAATGATTAACTCATTCCTTTCTACTCAAAACTACGAAATACTTTAACTATCCTAATAAAAGTGGGTACACACCTAATGTTTTGTGAGCATATAAAAGTACTTCTTGTAATAAAACTATGAATGTGACGGACCTCTAATCAATCTCAAAATTCTAGTTTAACACTCTTTTATCGAATGCAATAACAACTACTAGGATTTTTGATGGTCCACATCTGGGCCGGCGTCTCTAAGAAAAATGGGCATTGTTCTTTGAGTATAAGTAATTATTTTACAAATTTATTATTTTGACGTTCATAAGCGTCACATTGTGACCCAAATGAATAAAGGATTTTGAATTTGAATTTGGGTAATTGTGATATTTTATTTAATTTAGCTTTAAATATGTACTTACAGGTGAAAACGAATGTTTCCATTACTAAGATAAAAGATATGTCTGGGCCTGTTGCAGCTTACAACGGCACAAGCAGGCATTCTTGCCTAATTTAAGCTATAAAATGCCTATATGAACGTCAACGAGCGACTGGGATATGTAAAATTGTGCAATATAAAAGATATAAACATGAAATATCAGTCGAACTTGCTATATCTAATCTATATTATATGATCTGTGAACTTGACTTTGTCGATATGTCTTCATTATTACACAATTTACAAGTATGGCAATAAAATTAAGTTATTGAGATCATTGTGATTGTTGAGAAAGATTGCATTTATCCTAAGCTGTCATCCTCAGCTATTCGTGATATGAATTCACAGTTCCACTTATTCCTAACATTTTGACCAAAATTAGTGGTTTTCGGTTTTGACATTGTCACCTCACCTTCCTTTACACTTTGCATATTTTTATACTTAAAGAAAATTTAGTTTGTACCAATGTTATTTCGTAGAAGCCATTACTTTTCCTCCCAAAAGATATAATTATATAAAATATTATGATTTTAATTGCATAAACACTTGTTGGAAATGTAAGATAAAGTAAATAACTCAGATACAGTGTTATTCCACAGCACTAACAATATGTTAAGCATTTGCTTCTTTAACAAAAACATGAATTATTTTTACTATAGTAAAATATATGATGTATGATTAGAGTAGATGTTTGATTCAAGATCCGAAAATAAAATTCGCATTTTGTTGTACCTCAAAATGTAAGCACTTTAAAAAACTTGAAAAGAGTGATAAGACTCATTTTGTGATTTATCGAAGGAATCCTTTATAAAGAGCCACGTTTCATTTTGGTATTTTTTATGGGATATTTTTAACAGTGCATCAAAAATCTTAAACAACACTCTGAGTGCGTTACGCTTAAAACTTTATTCTTTCACTAAAATACTTATTGCACACTAAAATAATAATCGAATACTAAATAATACTAATACTCATTGCACACCAAATATGCCAATCTTTCCATAAAATATAATTTAATATGTAAGGTCTCGTCGGCTTGGGAAACTTAATGGGTTATGTTAGGTTTTCTTGCGACCCTGCACTTAAAAATAGGAGCCCTGCGAAGCAGGGCTCCGTGAACTTAGTTTATCTTAATACTACCAAATAACTTGTTATTTGGTTGTTGAGTTAAAGTAAAATTTGAAATACTTCTTTAACTAAAAGGATTAATTTTAATGTTAGAGATTTGCAACGGTCGATAAACAGGTGTTCGTTATGATATATTTTAGTGAGTATATTTAGTGGTGCAATAAGTATATTTGGCGGAACAAAGGTATTTTTTTTTTGTAGAAATCAGAGATTATATTGAGGGAGAGTTAAATACTACCCTTTTTTATCGTGATTATTAGATCACGATAAAAAAATCAAACTCTTCAGCTTTATACAGGTTGCCACAAGACCCATTTTTTTTTTTGTTTTACGAGGTGGAAAATCCCTTCGGATCTCCGACTCTTTGGGGAAATAAGAGCCGGAGTATGTGGTGTTTCCACAAAAAACCACCTCGACTTTCTCCATGTACCCATGTGTCGGAGGGTAGGGCATCGCCGAAGCACTCGTCGCCACCCTCCGACGGGTATTGGCCCGCCAGATGGTCAGGCGGGCCCCGAACAAAACCCCCTTGGCGGCAGATTAAGGTGTTGGACTCCGCCGCCAAAACACCCAGCGGCCGCAGAGGATAGGGAGGACGGCAACGCAACACCGCATCTCCTCTTCCTCTGCGGCCCCACCGCGACGCATCGAATGGTGCGCCCCCATTTGGTCGCGGGAGATAGGGCGCGCGGCAACGCAACACCGACACGCCTCTCCTCCCGCGACTGCGCCCGACTGCGAGGGACAGAGAGACTGTCCCCTGCACCCGCAACGTTGGACGCATCCTGCGCAGGCCCCTCCAAGCCCACGCGGAGCGTCCCCTCCTGGATCCCTCTTAGCTTCACCGCGGGTGACCAATCCACGTTTACTGAGCCCCCCCACCACGACAAGGTGGAGATCCCACGGGGGTCACAAGACCCATCACCAAACCGAAGTCTACACGTTGCGGACATCATGCCAAGTCATACTAACCAAAAATAATACCTGGGAAACGATTTTGTTTTTTAAGAATTTCACTTTTTTTAAACCGCATTTAAAAGCGCACGCGTGCAATTTCCGAAATATCTACTTATCCATGGGGTCATAGGGCATCTAAAGAACATATTGGCGGGGTATATGCATCGATTTTGTACCTAATTAGAAAAATTCCATACTAACTTTGAGCCTCAATATCTCCTGAACCAGTAATTTCCCAAGTATGGTGCCGAAGTAAAAACTGTTCGTAGTGATTGGTACAACATGGGATGTCAGTTTTCGTTAAGGGTCTTTTTACAACCTGTATATTAGTATTAACTAATATATAAAGCTGAAGAGTGTGTTTGTTTGGTTGACCGCGCTAATCTCAAGAACGAATTGAAAAATTATTTCAGTGTGAGATAGCCCATTTATCGAGAAGGGCTGTAGGCTATATAACATCACGGGAGCGGAGCAGTAGCCTTAAATAAGGCGGGTGTAACTGCGGGTTCATCTGGTTAAAAATAAATGACCCGCCATCAAGTCGTGACATTTAGTACACCTACGAAAAGTGATTGATTTTAATAGCATATTCAATTAAAAAGAGTTGTTGTATTAAATGAAGCTAAGATAGACATGTTTTTTGATTTTTGAGTTTTTATCACACGACGAACATTCTGACCGAGGCTTTTTTATTTTTGGTTAATTTAATTAATAACTAAGATCATCTCCATTGTTAATCGCCATTTGACACTTTACGGCCCAATGAAGTATAGGTAATTAGTTCTATTATCTGAATAAGACATATTTTGTATAATATACTTATATGCACTGAGTTGTTGTATTAAATGAAGATAAGATAGACATGTTTTTGATTTATGAGTTTTTATCACACGATGAACATTCTGACCGAGGCTTTTTTATTTTTGGTTAATTTAATTAATAACTAAGATCATCTCCATTGTTAATCGCCATTTGACACTTTACGGCCCAATGAAGTATAGGTAATTAGTTCTATCATCTGAATAATACATATTTTGTATAATCTTAATATATAAAATCCTTGCGTTACTGACTGACTGACAGACACGCTACAGTCGAAACTATTGGGCGCAGGAAGCTGAAATTTAGCATGTATGTTCCTTGGGGACCGTAGGGGTGCACTAAGAAGGGATTTCCCGAAATTCCCACGGGATCGGCCAAAACGGGTAAATTAAAAAAAATGCAGGCGTAGCTGCTGGCGTCCTCTAGTATACTTATATGCACTTAAGGAAAATAGTATAAAATTACATTTTATTCATTAGCATGTCTGTATGTTTACAAAATATTTTTAAAACATATTAAAACTTTCGTTCTTCTTGTAAATTCAGTGTGTACAATGTGATTCACCAACACGAATTCTCTGAAGTTTAATATTAATTACTGAAATGTATACAAAATATTTATTTTGGAAACAATGTATTTGTTCTTATGAACATTACCGGACGTCAATATGCCTTAAAATTAACTGAAATTCAAGAGACATTCGACCTTGTTTTCTATTGAATTTTCTTTGTTATCAATATTTTTTTTAATTAATAGCTTCTAGTAATTTCAACATGATAATGTTTATAGATTTATCAAAATAACAAATAATTGTGTGCGGTATTAATTGCTACTAAAATTCTAAAACTAAAACAATCACGATTTATCCTTTAGGCCAATTAATTTAAATGAGTCAAAAGGTTACATTTGTTGTCTATAACTTCGTTTCAGTACATATAAAAAACAAGTTTTAGAGTACAAAACGTTGCAAAAAGTTTACATATAATACCTGTAATGGTATTAGTCCTGTAAAATTTTACGTTTAAACAGTAAAAAGCTATGGGTCGAGAAAACTTCACGAGTGGCTTTCGACACAAATAACAGTAAAATTTCATTATAGCAATTTAGAGCCAGATTTAACAAGTTGTCATAATTATTATAGAGGTTAGCGTAACATAAACACCGATCGTTATTCAACGTCAGGGTTACGGCCATTTTCAATTTTCGATCCATATATAGATTTTGAGATTCGGGATTCGTGTTTGACATACTTTGTATGGAGCTTATGTCAAAAACGAATCTAAAATCTACAGATCTATCGTTCGAATATTGAATTCCATAGTTAATCAACGCTATCAATATAAGGATGGCCAGGAGGGACTTCACACTGAAACAAATGAATACCTGAGTTCCAAGCTTAATATCGCCGGCTTATCTTGTCTTTATTGAAATTAGACAACAATATCCCTTTTCCATTTTGTACGGTACATGCATTATATAGGTAGATACAGAATAAATAAATAAATAAATAAATAACTTTATTGACATTCATTTCCTTTACAATAAATTTGTATCCCTGACTCCTGAGCTAGTTAAGTACTGTATTACAGGAGTCAGTGTCCCGCAATTAGTGAATGATAATACTGTGTCTCCATCGGTGGCTCGCCTGGTACATTCCAAGTCAGATCTTTAAAAGCGATTCTTGGGTTTAATCTATTTGAAATTTAACTTCATTTCAAACGTTGCTTATTCTTGGCTTCGGGATCCTGTTCTGGTTAAATTGTTGGGCTCTAATTAGAGAAATATTTCAACTTAGGAAATATTACAATCTGAAGCAGTTGTATTTTATGTCTTAAATGGATTGTGAAAAATAATAATATCGCTTCTCCGAAAACGCACTCATACAAGGCCATATATTTGAATTCAGATCAGGCCGGGCGCGACGCTTCGCGTCTCCATAAACGAGGCCAGGCACAGGATTCATTCCTAGAGCGGTCAAAGGTGTCTATAAAAAAAGACGACTTAAACAATCCTTAAACCAGCTCAGCAGTGTTTAGGTCTTTTGTGACCGCAAAAATTAAAGTCCCTCTAGATAAGAGTAGTATGAACCAAGCTATCCGGTGTAATGTAAATACTTGCATTCTGTAGATGTATTCCAATGATAATGCCGATTCAGCTTGATGGAAAACGAACAAAATGTTCTTTCTCCAAAGACCATTTTGCTCTCCAACTTACGTTTGACTGCCATAAATTGAACTCGTATTTCCAAACAGACGACCGAAATTCTCTAAGAATTACTGCGTGGAACTCGAATTATTACGACGAAATAACTTAAGTTCGTTACAAAGAGACGCTCACACTCAAGTGTGTCTTCACTGATGTTTTCTTCTTTTCAACTCATATGAAATCGAAGTCCCTACATGCCATCCAACCAACAATGTTCGCGGTCTGTCTGAAAACAGGAATTTCCACAAAAAGCAACAATAGCTTTTGATTCATATCGGCTGCGTGAAAGGTGCCTTTAGAACAATAGCAACGAGCGCGTCTTGTTGCCGCGTAATGACAATTGAAGTTCGTAACCAGCATCTGTGATTTTCACTGTACGGTCTTAAATTTATCGTATAGCCTTTTGCAGCTCACTGCTGGACATATACCTTTCCTAATTTGTATCAATAGTATTGCAAGTCAATTCACGCTTTGGCCTACTATGCCAAGCTGGCTAGACGTGTTTGTATATGTTTTGATACCGAGTTTTCTGTCTCCTAAAAAATATACTACTTGTTTCGTGTATTTTCTGGCTCTTACGACACCCATGGAATGAAATAGGGTGGTGCCACTCTGTAACACACGGGTGATATAACAATTACAAAATGAAAAACAATCTCTAGCGAAAGGTGATGAACTAGGTTGTAGTAAGCATTCGATCTCGTATTTTTTTTTCCGATTACCGATAAGTTTAATAACCTAACGCATTTTTTTATATCTTTCAAAAATGTTATACTTTTTCATTTCCTTTATTGTAACTTAAAATTCGTTTCGCTTCGCTTTGTCTTAATTGCTCATTAAATAGTATTAAATAGTTTGATATTGCAATCGGTGGCAGACGGAACAAAGGGACACCGACACCAACGAGCGGTGATTTTGGCTAATAAGCTTGTGTTTAACTTAGTTCGGAGTAATGTTGGAGAGCCTGATAGTGACACAAAAAGTGAAATAAACCGGAGCTCAAAGTCCCAAGCGATCATACAACCTGAAATCCAAAGAACTATTAGTGATGCCTTACATCAGACATTAGTACGCAGCCTATGGAGTCAGCTAGTTGAGTGGGGGAATGGGTGTGTGACTGAGAGAAACGACTAAAGGGACAGGAGAAAGACAAGTTTCTAGCACTTCATAGGAAACGAAACACCACGTCAAGAATACACAGCGCAAGTACCTCCTACCAAAAGTAAAGGTATGAGGAACGAATAGAAGGATTTCTCTCCACTTACTTGACAAAACACAACCGCTCAAATACTGCTGCCTCGCAAATATCGTTGACACCATGATACCTTGCCGTTTGAGTAAACCTATGACGACATAGCAAACAAGCAGATTACATGTCAAACATACCGTAAATTTTCGAAGGCCATAGTATAATTTTTTTTTTTTTATAGACTCACGCCTGTATCCCCGAAGGGGTAGGCAGAGGTATAATTTAAAAAGAACCAATGAAAGTAAAATTGGCAACCCAGTAAATATTCATCGCTAACATGTACCTATCTCACATATTTAATCAGTGCTAGACACGTGCCCAAGCGTACCTAACCGAACATAGGTAATTAAACAGGTTCAAAGTAATAAATTTCACTTAACAGTACACCTAACAAATTGAATGAAAACACTCTAGGTATTTATTATATCCTTTTTTTTTTTTTTTTTTTTTTTTTTGGTATCGGGTTGGAAAATCCTCATGGAGTCCCTCCGCCCCGGGGGGGAAGGACGAAGGGGACTGTCAGACTCTTACTGACTAAAAACCAACCCGTGCTCCTCATGTACCCATGTGTCGGAGGGTAGGGTTTCACCAAAGCATTCCTCGCTACCCCCCGACGGGTATTGGCCCGCCAGATGGTCAGGCGGGCCCCGAACGAAACCCCCTTGGCGGCGGATGAAGGTGTTGGGCTCCGCCGCCAAAACACCCAGCGGCCGCAGAGGATAGGGAGGACGGCAACGCAACACCGCATCTCCTCTTCCTCTGCGGCCCCACCGCGACGCAACGATGGTGCGCCCCATTTGGTCGCGGGAGATAGGGCGCGGGGCAACGAAACACCCACACGCCTCCTCTCCCGCGACCGCACCCGACTGCGAGGGACAGACAGAACTGTCCCCCGCACCCGCACCATGGGACGCATCCTACGCAGGCCTCTACCAAGCCCACGTGGAGCGTCCCCTCCCGGGATCCCGCTTAGCTTCACCGTGGGTGGCTTCTAACCCACGGTTACTGAGCCCCCCCCACCACGACAAGGTGGAGATCCCACGGGGGGGGAGGTATTTATTATATCCTAAAAAGAAATCAGTTTATAAAATTAACGCGCTCAACTAGCTAGACCATTCACTTTTTACCAATTACGACGTTAAATTTAGATTCTTTATGGGGCTTTAAATAGGTATATATAATAAAGTGCAAATTGCTCTCTGCAAATTATTTTCATCGGCTTTTGATGCCCATGCAGGATAAAAGTTACTTCGTGACAAAGAAACATTTTTATCTCTTAAATCTTAGCAGCAAATTGTGCAGAAGCAGCTACTTCGTTCCAACGTTGAATAAATAACACCTTTATAAACTCACATTATGTAGCGCTCTTAGCGAGACCTGACTTCCCGTTCGTAACAGGCCAGCAAAGTTTCAAGATGGGTGACCGCGTGTGGCACATACAACGGAGCGTTCCCGTGCTTCGGAGGGCACGTATACTGTCGGTCCCTGTTCTTGTCTCAAGATACTCACGATAAGTAGCGTTAAGCCTTGTCGGAGGCCTTCCAGTGGTCTGTAAAACCTCAATGCTAGAGTCGGCCACACACTAACGAAAAAGAAAGAAGAAGACCATCAACGATATCATACAGGAGTACAATGGTAAAGAATACAATCGGCATTTGTTGTAGTATTAGATTTGGTTTTAATTTAAACTCCATATCTCCATGTGTTCCCGAAATCACACTAGTAGACAAACATACAGACAGGTGGACAACATAATGATACTATAAGGTTTTCACTTTTTTCCTTACGGAATCCTAAAAACAGTATTACATTCGTTTACATGGTAGCTTCTCTAGTGCAATAAATCCTGAGCAATTTATAGTTTACAAGCAAGTCCCACCGAGGATAGCTCGGATGGAGGGCAGGCGTGTATCGAAACATATACTTATCTGTTTTATAAACTTCTGACGAGTTACAACGAGTTATATATAGTTAAGCTAACAGCAATCGTTGATTAGCTCAGGGAATGCTGTCTCTTCTCTCACGATCGTCTTTTAATTTTCTACCTTAGACCCAGGCTGTATTAACAACTATTTCACGCGAATATGCTTCGATAGCTTAGGTTTGGCGGATTGTTTCTTCCTATGTTTTAACCGTTCAACGAAACATCAGCTTTGATAATGTGTTTGAGAATCGTCTGCGTATTCTCAAGAAAATCGTATTAATAATATACGTATATGTGTATTGCTACTTTATTTCTTATAATTTGCTTTCCATTTGCGTGTTACAAGACAAATTAGGTCTCCCCAGAACTTCACGAGGGTCAAAACTCTTTCTTTCTTCTTGATTTAAATTGTCTTTCGGGATATATACCACGTACCTTTGTTTGGAGTAACCGATATTTCGGCACTCCGAGCCGCCAAGGGGGTTTTGTTCGAGGCCCTCGAACAAAACCCCCTTGGCGGCGGATGAAGATGTTGGGCTCCGCCGCCAGAACACCCAGCGGCCGCAGAGGATAGGGAGGACGGCAACGCAACACCGCATCTCCTCTTCCTTTGCGGCCCCACCGCGACGCAATGATGGTGCGCCCCCATTTGGTCGCGGGAGATAGGGCGCGCGGCAACGCAACACCGACACGCCTCTCCTTCCGCGACCGCACCCGACTGCGAGGGACAGACAGAACTGTCCCCCGCACCAGCACCTTGGCACGCATCCTACGCAGAACTCACCCAAGCCCACGTGGAGCGTCCCCTCCCGGGATCCCGCTTAGCTTCACCGTGGGTGTACCTGAAACCCACGGTTACTGAGCCCCCCACCACGACAAGGTAGAGATCCCACGGGGGGTTTCACCTACCGACCTAAACAAATACATTTTCAAAATTATAACATTACCAAAAATAACTATTATAACTTAAAACGCCTTAGGCAACCTAAGCGATTTTAAGTTCAAACTGCGTCAAACTTTACATTTTACTTATTTAATTTTAAATACGAAACATTATGTAACACATATTAAAATAAATGTTACGCGCAATGTAGAGAATGTGAGAGAGCAATTTAGAAATTATTGTCTTTTATTATTTTGTTTTTATAAAACAGAAGCGACAACCTAGTGGTGGGACTAACAGACTGCTACACAGTGTGGTTCGGCGATACACCGAAACTGTAGGGTTCTAGGCGACTTGGGAAGGATTAATGGACTGTATACAAAGGATAGCGGGTTTTAGCCGCCTAGGATTGGAATGGGAAGAGGTGATTGTGAGTGGGTATAGGATATTCCAAGGATGGAGGGCACTTACCTTATACGGCAATCTTCTTCGTTTCCGAAGGGCAGTCTCTTGTTTTCACTTCACTACACAGTCACTTCCACTTGCGAGCGGTTTTATAAGCGGTAATAACTATAGCGGGAGCGGCGCGGTGATACGGTATAGCGGACGCGTATCGCGAATCGAATGTGCTCGAAAGTTCTGGACTGTCTCTCGCGTCGACGTTCCGCGGCGACCAATCCGCGGAAGGCAGTGCCCCTTCTTCGGGAATGGGAGACAGGGACGGAAATATGATATCGCTCGCACTAGAACAGCATGGAACGATTGACGTTGATGCGATTAGTTATAGATAGGAAGGTAGATGGCGCTACCATATCCCCCCGGCCCTAAAGGGTTGCCTTTAAAAAAAATAGAATTGAACTTAGCTATGTTGGGTGTACTACCGCATAACCCATCAATAGGCTAAGACAGCGATATGACAATAAAATTAATCTAAATTAACTTTAGCGAAAACTACAAACGCAATAATAGCGAAAACTACTAACTAAATACTTAAACTAAGAGGTAGGTCCAACTTCAGGCTAGATCTCACTGAGTTGGAAGTGGACAGAGACGTACAACAGGGCGCACGTAACTCCCTTTAGCGGTTTTCACGGTAACAACGCGGGTTGATCAGTGCCTCGACTTGTGCAAGGACAGTTAAAAGCTCTTCGTAAGAGAGGATCTGTTGACCTATAACCTTGAAGAGATGCGTTTTAATTACTTTGACCATGCTTTCCCAACATCCACCGAAATGTGGTGATGCTGGTGGAATAAACTTCCAGTCAATATGATCTATGGAACGTTCTTCCTGAAGACGAGTACGATAACCCGCGACGTGATTGAAACAAGTAGCGGGAACGAGTTCAATCAATTTACTAACGCGGTTGGCGACAAAAGTCTGCCAGCGGTGAGGAGAAGAATAAATCCAAGCGAGCACTACTTTGGAGTCGGAAAATGCGTATATTTATTAATAGAGTGGGGCAAAACTGTGTCTTGAACCTTGCGGAGCAACTGAGACAGCAGAAGGGCCGCGCACAACTCCAGTCTCGCAACCGAAATGGTTTTAACAGGCGAGACCTTAGACTTGGCACAAACTAACTGCATCGAGTAGTTAGAACCAATGCGGACTTGCAGATATACGACTCCACCGTAAGCACGCTCGCTGGCGTCAGCGAAACCTGTTAAGTTGACAGTACATCCATCTACCAACCCAAGATGACGCGGAATAGTAATTTAATTGAGCGCGGTAAGCTCAATACAAAACTGGCCCCAAGCGGCGACAATATGGTCAGGGGGTGTTTCATCCCACTCACACTTTGATAGCCAAAGCTCTTTGATCAAGAGCTTGGCGTACAAAATAGTGGGAGCCACAAAACCCATTATGTCCCATAGTCGAGCCACTGTGGACAGCATAGTGCGTTTGGTGCACTTATCATCTGGTGGTGAGACGTCAAACCGAAAACTATCACAGGATTTGTCCCAGCGTAAACCGAGAACTTTATGCGGTACAGACTTCTCAAACTCAATGTCTGGAGAAGCTTTATGAGAATCTGGTATGCGTGCGAGAACCTCCTTAGAGTTGCTTGTCCATTTGACAAGATCAAACTGGCCTCGCTTGAAAAGCTGAATGAGCTCTTCACAAAGCGAAATTGCTAGCGGAGCGGGTATGACACTACAGGCAAGGTCATCCATATACAAAGCGGAAGTGTAGTAAAGTATAGTATAGCGTAGCGTAGCTTAGCATAGCATAGCATAGCGGAGCATAGCATAGCGTAGCATAGCGTAGCATAGCATAGCATAGCATGGCGTAGCATAGCATAGCATAGCATTGCTAATTAGTGCTTTATCTTACACACAGTTTTAGCACCCACCTTGATCTCTTGAAGAGCAGAACAAAAACAAAACGTAATACAATGAGAAGTATGTAACGTAGGTACGGTACCCATAATCACATACCCAAGTACCGTCTCAATAGCGGGTGGTAAATCATATCGCTCACTACGTACTAATTTAGTTAGTAGCAAGTGCGGAAATATTGAAGCTCCGATCAAAAGATCAATGCCTGCCGGATTCGCAAACTCCGCGTCGGCTAGCGGCAACGACTCGAGGTCAGTGAGTGATGCTACGTCTACATTAGCGTTCGGCAATGCGTCCGTGATACGCTCCACCATAAGCGAAGAAATGTTAAAATTAATATTCCTATCAAAACGCGAATGTATTTTAATATCTACGGAACCCCTGCAATGCTTTTCTGATCCGCCGATCCCTTTGACGGATGAGTTAGTATTTTTAAAGTTATTCCATAATCCGAGGCGTTTGAAGCATTCCGATGTAATTAGATTGGTCTGAGATGCGCTATCTAGCAGACAACATACCATGTGCGGCGACCCATTAACATCATATACGATAACTTGCGCTGTCGCTAACAGAACAGTCTTAGACGTCATACACTGCGTTTTGGCCCTGCGCGGATCATTATAGACGCGCGAGTGCCGTCCTCGCGTGCGCGTCGCCCGCGCAATGGACGTCGTACGCAACGATACCTCGCCCTGAGGCGTGCAGGGGGAGGGCACCGTGGCCTGCATCTGCGATGTAAGTGTGTCAAGTTTAGCGGCTTGGCTTGACAACGGGTTATCTTTATCGAAATGAAGCAATGTATGATGTTTTTTATTGCAGAAGCGGCACTTTGTCTTACTAGAACAATTACTTGTTTTATGTTTTATGCTTAAGCAATTAATGCAAGCTTTGTTATCTTTTACGCATTTAAAACGAGCGCTTGCATTCTGATTATCGAAGGCGGGACACTTATATAAATGGTCGTGCACTATATTACTGCACAGACACTTCTGTGAATTATTACTATTAGATTCCGAACATGTAACGTAAGATTGTGGATTATGGACCGAGTTATTATTACTATTTCGCGATTCATTCAACCTTTGTTTGTTGCTGTTAGTGTTAGACGGGCCAGGTGAACCAGACTGCGTATTATGAAATATTCGACACTGATCTTTGATGAACGAAATAAAACTATCTAGTGTAGGTATTTTATTATTGCGTTCCGTCATCTCGAATGCGCGAATTGTATCAGTGTCAAACTTTTTTAAAGCGAGTTGAAGCAACATAAAGTCGGAAAGATCTTCTAATTTTAAATTCCTAAGAGAATTAACCGCGGTTACGAAGTTATCAATAAACAGCTGGAAATTCGAGACAGACGCGTTGCCGGACAGTTTGAGATTTAAAGCTTGGTCAAAGTAGGTAGACGCTAGGACGCGCGTGTCCTGATATCTGTCAAGTAGTGACTGAAATATAACCTGATAATTCTCAGCACTGGGTGTGACACCTGCAAATACGGACTGGGCCTTCGGTGACAGTTTACCTATTAAATAGTACAACCTGTCAGCATCTGTCAGAGAACCATTATTGTGCACTGTAGACTTAAAACTCGCATAGAATAACGGCCAATTTCGTATATCTCCGTCAAACGACATAATTTCGATTGGCGGTAATCTCGGTTTGCGGGCAACGGGCTCTGCTGAACATTTACCCTCCAATTGCGATTGTATACGCTTAATAATACAATAAAGATCTTCGAATGAGGTGTACGCCTGATAGTTCGGTTTTTCATTAGGATTGATAGAAAGTAATCTTGCGTTATAATCGTCTAACAACTTATGAAAATCTGTTCGAATACTAACTACTGTCATACAATAACTGAGAAATGCTTCGCTATTACTGTCAGACATAGAAGCGGTTTTTGAACGCTCGTATATGTTTGAATGCGCTCAAATAAAATATTGCGTTTTGCTTCTAAGATTGTCATCTCTTTGTCTTCCGACACGCGTGACTTCTTTTGTTGTGACATGCTTACGTAAGTATAAGCTAATGAGAACGAAACAAAATAAGAATATCTAATGTACCTATTATTTTACCTAAGTAGGCTAAGTAGGCAACACTTTAGAGCTGTGGAATTAAAAGTTGCTTGAAATATGAGATTTATAAGACAACTATGATAGTTCCACAATTAATAATTTAGTAAGTAGGTAGCTACATAATAGTTTACCTACTGATGCGGGCGGAAACAACCATGTGACGGTTATGTGAATATATTAGGAGTATAGCTAGGTGCTATAACTGCCTAGGTATAGCGATGTAACGTATAAAACGTAAATGAATCCGGTTCGAAGTACCAAAAAAATGGTTCGGCGATACACCGAAACTGTAGGGTTCTAGGCGACTTGGGAAGGATTAATGGACTGTATACAAAGGATAGCGGGTTTTAGCCGCCTAGGATTGGAATGGGAAGAGGTGATTGTGAGTGGGTATAGGATATTCCAAGAATGGAGTCAATCTTCTTCGTTTCCGAAGGGCAGTCTCCTGGTGGTTTCGTGATGCAGCTGCTTGTTTTCACTTTACTACACAGTCACTTCCACTTGCGAGCGGTTTTATAAGCGGTAATAGCTATAGCGGGAGCGGCGCGGTGATACGGTATAGCGGACGCGTATCGCGAATCGAATGTGCTCGAAAGTTCTGGACTGTCTCTCGCGTCGACGTTCCGCGGCGACCAATCCGCGGAAGGCAGTGCCCCTTCTTCGGGAATGGGAGACAGGGACGGAAATATGATATCGCTTGCACTAGAACAGCATGGAACGATTGACGTTGATGCGATTAGTTATAGATAGGAAGGTAGATGGCGCTACCACAGTGGGTCTGGTCTTAATCCCACAGTGGCACTACAGCATTTCAGCCGAAAGACGTTCACTGCTGGACATTGGCCTCCCACAAGCCTTTTATGTGGACCGATCTTAGGCCAAGCGCATCCATTACCTTGCTTACTAAAAGTTAAGGAACATTATATCTAAAATTATGGCCTCAAGGTGAATCCGACAAAAACACAGGTCATTCTAATTGGCAGTTCCAGGATGATTTCCAAGATAAATTGGCCACAGCTGCCGCAGATTGAGTTCGATGGTAACATCTTAGCTATCTCAGATAACGTGAAAAACCTTGGTATTTATCTGGACAAAACTTTTTCATGGGGAAGTCAATTACAGGAGACCAGCCGTAAATTGTTTGCTTCAGCTGGGTCATTGCGTAGGCTGAGGAACTTTCTTCCCACCAACACCAACGTTGCGCTTGCACAATCCTTGCTTCTCCCAATACTCGATTATGCCGATGTCAGCTATCTTGATCTTAATGAGGACCAACTTGGTAAACTTGAGCGTCTCCAAAACTTCTGTATTAGATTCATTTTCTGTTTACGCAAATATGATCATGTATCTGAATTTCGATCCAGGCTTAAGCAGGCCTGGCGCACTTCGCATTTTAGATACAAACTTACAAGTACCTCGGCCGCCCATGTCTACATAGTTGGATTACAGGGTTGCCGCGCGCCGCTCACATTAGACGTCACGCAACGAGTGCGACCGCTGCGTATTCTCACGCGCCGTGCGAGAACATTGTTCAAATTATATAAACGCCTTTAACAACAAAAATGTATCATCACAAGTCTGATGCAAAGTCTTGCTCATTAAACGGATGTGTGTCGAAAGCAACTTGAAAATTTGATTTTATTTATTTAACGAGAGCAATTTGAAAATTAGATTTTTTGTTTGTTGAGATATCCCAACGATTATGGAAATAACTAAGAATTAGTATAGTGAAAATGAAAACGACCAGATTTTTTGTGGCTTTTGTTCTACGAGCTCAAATAGTGGGATAGGATATTTATAGGATAATTTATTTATTATTAGGTACGTGGTCAAGTAGGTAGATAGACGATGAATAAATATTATAGTAGCAGCGGCAAGTCGGCAACCCTAGCGCGCCACTTCGCGCTAGACAGCGACAGCGTTATGTGTTAGAAAAGAACGGGAACTGTTAGGTGAATATTGCATTAGGCACTGAGTGCTTTTGCGAGCTGAATTGAACTTTATTGCTAAGTATCAAGAGTTGCAATTCCAATAAATTGGTTTGAAAAGTGAATCTTCTGTACGTTAGTATTATTTATTCTGTGGCTCAAGTGGCTCCCAATTCGACTTCGCCGGAATACTCATATTCTTATGTTACTGTACAACGTGTTGTTTAATCCTAATACCCCCACGTATCTCAAAGAACGTTTTAAGTTCCTTCATGACACACATTTAAAGACCTTGAGGTCGTCGGTGGATCTGAGACTGCAGATGCCAACACATTCCACAAACTTCTACGATAAATTCTTCGCTGTTCAAGCTGTCCGTTTGTGGAATGCGCTGCCGGTCGAAATAAGGCAAGCTAAATCATTAAACATTTTTAAAAACGCACTAAAGAAACACAATTTGTCATTGTAAACAAATTATGTTACTGTATTTTGTGTTCATATTATTATATGTATGTATATGCATTATATTTATGTATATGTATTATATTTATGTATAATTTTATATATATGTTTATATATGTATGTATCGTATTATGTATTTATTTATTTATAATATGTTTAGCACCTATCATATCTATTGTATATATGCCTGAGTATGTATGTATAATAAATAAAAACTATTTATAGTAATCAGATACTTTAAGTCACTACACATCAAAGCTTTTTGTCTTTTCAGCCTGTCCATCCTAAGGTTGCCTGTAAGAGATCGCACTTTGCGATAAGGCCGCCCTTGTGCATTTGATATGTATGTAGTAGGTACACTTAAGTCATTTATACCGAATTTGTACCAACATTTGCACAATAAAGAATTATGTATCTATCTATATCTAACTAATATTGCCTATTCTCGGCTTGTACATTGTTTTCTTGTGAGATATGTACAATAATCACTGTGTCAAATGTTTTACTAAGTTTTTTTTAAACCTTATATACATCCCTTTCACATTAATTTTACAGTACAGACGCTTAACAACTCTCCGTTGTCCGTATGTTTAAGTGGTTGGATTGTCTGTTGCTAATTATTCCACGGGCCTGGTATTAAGTATTCTCTTTGTGATTTTATAATTCGTTGTTAGAATGGATATAGAACAATCTTTGTTGATATATGATATATATACTTTCCAACTTTCATCTTTATGTAAAGGACTTATTTGTTCTGATTAAACTCTTTGTTTTGGTCTGCTTCTCATTATATTTGTACAAATAAAGACACAGGTGTTAGAACATATACGTAATCTCGTATTCCATCAATATGCTTATATTACGTAGGTACACAAAGAATTTCTTTGCATGGGTCGAATATTAATAAGGAGACACATTTCCGTCTTTACATTTAGGCCAAGATTTTGCCCCCGATCTTACATATATTATTGTTTATGTTATAATACTTTGCTTCGTGATGATGAACACTCACCTCTTAAATCATCTGCCATACTATCAACGATGCGAAAAATTGGCTCGCGTCCATAGTTCCGGTAGAAAATGATTTTGTAAAAGCTTATACAGCTTTGTAGTACAAGGATATAAAACTATAATGACATGAACGTGCTATGTTCAAAATACTAGAAAATTACCAAGAACTATTAGTAAGAATAAGGGCCAGTTTGCCACTTCTCAATAACTTCCGATTAAAGATTACTAGGCATATAAATGCATACACACTTCATTATAATTTTGAATTACCTGGAAGATAACGCTTACTCAGAAGTGAAACAGGGCCAAAGAGTTATAAATCATTATACTATCAATCATAAAATTTTTGGCACTAACTTATGAAAGCCCGCTGAGGATGACGGTCTAAAAATTAATGTGGCAAAAACAGAGTACTTCGCCTGCTACACTACACATCCCACGTCAATTCGCATAGGCGGAGACATTGCCGAGTAAAAGGACGTAGCCAAGTACCTGCGATCTGTACTCTACGCATCTGGTGACTTCGATTTCGACGTCAAGGTACGCATTTTGGTAGCCCGGGCCAAATGTCGTCAGGTAAGTGGTGTCATTTGTGAAGCTAAGTGCCGGTTAAGCTGAAAGCCAAGTCTTTAAATAGACCATCGTTAGACCCGTCCTACTATATGGCAGTGAGACCGGCGCATGCTAAAGTGACACTAGCAAAAGCTGCGTGTCATGGAGATAAATTAATATACTACGCTGGATGTGTGTTATCACACGGCAAGATAAGCTGGTAAGGCCACGTCTTTCGACAACCGGTATGTTACGTGGGTAACAAATGTCTTGCCATGCTACCTTCGTCAGATCTCGGTAATCAGGGAAGGCTCAACAAATGCTGGCTTGATTTCGTGTGGGATAATATGCGTGTCAAAAGACTAACCACCAGGGATGCCGACGATCGTGCGACGTGGTAGAAATACAGTAGAAAATGGGACCCCGGGCTCCGGGGAGATAAATAATAATAATATTTCTACTACATTCACACAACACCATCAAGTCCCAAACTAAGCAAAGCTTGTACAAACTAGATGGCCTTGGATCGCAACCCGGATGTATCGTAAGGATGATGATGATGTAATTTCTTTTAAGAGGACTCTCGCACTAAAAATAAACATGTATCGCGGGAAACTTTAAAAACTTTCAACATAACTTCACGCCTTTTTCCCCGAAGGGGTAGGCAGAGGAGTATTACACACCCACACTTCACCAGTTATGTTTCGGTCTCAATGTAATAGGGGATGAGCCTATTGCCATCTACCGGGCACATTACTAAGCGAGCGATAATTAACACTTTTAATGCACACATAACTTTGAAATCAGAAGTGTGTGCCCGGGAACCTAGGAATCGAACCCGAGATCATCGTCTTGACAGTCCGTTACGTACACCACTGGGCTACTGCCGCTATTACAAACATTCAATCGGGCACAAATAACACCCAGACTTGAAACAGCAATTTGTGAATTACACAAAGTATTGTTCCGTGTGGGCATCGAACAAACGACACTTACGCGGCGTCCTACGTGAGTGATCTGGATACGAACGCGATGCGTGGCGCGGCGCGGGAAGAATAAACAGTTGATATCTATTGACGTGTCCTACGTGACCAAATGCACGTGACGAGCGATGCGGCGCGGCTCGTGTTGACGCGAACGCGATCAGTTGGCTTGTTATTTCCGCAGGAACGGGACGTGGTGCGGTGACACATCTCACATGTCATGTCTTTTTGTTTTTAACAAATAAATATTGTTATGCCGGAAGTAATTTTTTTTATTATCGCTATACATAATTAGTAACATTTCTCTGTCGTATATAATTCTTGAATATCTGATACTTAAGATATGAATTTTCAAATAAATGAGCTGTTATATCCATGTTAAATTGTTTATGTCAAATGAACGGCGCAGGATGAAATAAAACGAGTCGCGCGCACGTAGGACAGAGCCACCGCGTCGAACTGCACCGCATAGAAACCGCATCGGATCGTACCGCAATCGCGTTCGCGGTGAACTGGTCACGTAGGACGCCGCGTTAGTGTAAAGCTAACCGCGTTAGTGTAAAGCGTTCGAATTGCCGTCGATTCGAACGCTTAAACCACTACGCCATAAGTAATGGTCATAATAACAGCCTTTTTTAATCCATTGCTGGAAATAGGGCTCTCATAACCTGCGTTAAAATATTGTGACTATTGTGAGCCAACAGGAGGTTTGCCAAATCTATTCCATGCTGACCAGACGAATTGGTAGTGACTACAAAATTTGATGTCGAGATTGCCTTCTGTACGTAAAGATACTGTTTCCTTCCCGTACTTGCCTCTACGTACTTTATATGTTCAGTAAATTTCTGTAATTGTAAAAAATAAAAAATTTCCTGCGTTATGACCATCATATTAATAAATGAATAGTAAATAAAAAAGCACTAGAAGAACACGCTTTTATAAATGCACGTAAAAAACAAAAATAATAATTATGGATCGTTCAAGTTGTCTCTATTTCTGGGCTGAAGTGTAAACTATGTAACATTTTTATTATAAAATTTGATTGTATAAGCGTGGGGCGCTGGAACAGGAAAGACGTTCTTGTTAAACTTGTTGAAAAATCAAGTGAACAGATGTTACGGGAAGCAGGTTACACAGAATGGCGCTCTAAGTGCAGTTGCAGCACAACTAGTAGGTGGCTCTACATTAAACAGTCTGTTCAAAGTACCGTAGCCGGGACGGGCCGCTAGTAGTTTATAAAGATGTGGATAAAGTGTAGCAAAGTCTGCCATTCTCCCGCAGGTTCAACAAAACTAAACAAATACCTTAGTTAGCATCACCCTAGTGTTATTTTCGTTGCGGCTTTAGACAATCGCGTTGGAGCCCGGTATCTACCATTCTAGTCTTACTAGTTTAACAGAATACTAGCCTTTCAACTCAACGACTGCCTTTTGCTTTAGGCAATCCAATGGGATAGCGAGATAAAGCAGATTTAGTTCAGTGTAACGGCCCGTTCACGAACAGCAGCGTCGGGCGGTGGCGGCAGCGATTTGGCCGTAAGGCTATTTGAGAGCAGACTCACTTTAACGATGGTCTAAGGTTTTATGACAGCCGAGACTGATGGCTTAATATGCTCTGCGGGGTACCTACAGAGTGGCACTTGAGACTCTCCACAGTATAATACGCACTAAGAAATTCAGTGGTATGTGCCGAGGATTTGATTAAAATATCCGCGGCAGTCTGTTCATTTCTTGACTTTCGCACTAGACTTTTTAACCTTATCGACAATATATATATGATCAAATATGTTTAAATCCCGGTTTCACAACCCGTGCTTAAGCTTTATCTTCAGGGTCAATTCAAACTGAAACGTATTTGTTCTTAGGTGCTTTTCTTTTTCATATGCCTTGGTGGCGATATATTATCTACACCAGGAAAATACGTAATTTGTTCCATTTTTAAAACGCTCTTGGCAACTAACAAAACAATAAGTTGCCAGCTTTACTTATCATAGTTATCATCCTTGAAAGGATTTAATCAGATCCCAGACGACTATTTATGATAAAATAATCAAAATAACAACTGTGACTGACCATTTTTAAGCTGAGATTCCAAGAGGATTTAGGTATAGCTGCTGAGCGCTGTTCATTCTTTCTGTCTTCAAATAAATTGCAAAATTCTAAATGAACTTGTCTTGATTAAATCCTATCTCTAATTTAAAAAACCCCTTTTTAAACCAATGGTTTTCATTGCGAGATATCTTGAAGAGAGAGCGATAGTAGCGCTGGGTTTGTACCATTTGGCTTATGAGTTTGTAGCAAGACAATATTATGATTACGCGCGGACTCGAATACTTTCCCGCTCGCACAGTGACTATCTGTCTCACTCAACGTGCATCACATACGACGTCATCGAGGTGGTGGGACAAGACCCGCCTATATAAGCTCATGCGCATCGATGATTTATTCATTAGCGCAGCCTGAAGGTGGCCATTAGAGGTCTCACATACAACACGACGCCGGAGGAGGTAGAAGAGGAGCTCCGCGAGCTGGGGTACGAGCCCGAATACGTACGCAACATTCGGGCCCGCCGCGACAGACCGGGGTGCATCCTCCTAGCTATTATAAAGCGTACAAAGGACGTCACACCGGGGATCTACGAGGTCACAGAGATGCTCGGCATCCCCGGAGTCAAAATAGAAAACTGGCGCGGGAAGAGGAAGCCGGCTCAATGCCATCGGTGCCAAAAGTTCCGGCACTCGAGTCACCAATGCCACCGACCCCTGGCTTGTGTGCGCTGCGGAGAGGAACACACCACAAGAGACTGCCCGCGCCCCCTTGAAGAACCAGCTACTTGCGCCAACTGCGGGGGGACGCACCCCGCAAACCACATACACTGCCCCGTATTTAAAAGGGAAGCCCGGAACAAGAAGGCCGGCACTGTCGCAGTCACCGGGGAGCCGCGTAAAGAGCCGGCGCCGGTTAACCCTCAGCCGAAAGGAGAGACCGCGCAGGGCGCGACGCTCATGGCTGAGGCAAACGAACCCACAGCTCGCGGAGCCGCGGTCGCGGCTAAGAAGAAGAGAGGGCGGAGAAACCGCAGGCGAGGGAAAGATGGCGCAACTACGCCCGTCGCCGCGGAAGTACCCACGCAAATGGACCCACCACCATCCCAGGGCAGCCAGAGAAAGCCGAAGCGCAACCCAGCGCCAACACAGCAAGCACCCCAGCCGTCCGCTCACCCGGTCGCCATCCCCGCCGAACCAACCACGGCCAGAGGTAAGAAGGCGAAGGCCCCACACCATAGTGAGGGACCAAGGAGCGGCGGCAACTCAACAGTTCAAGCCGCGATAAACGTGCTTCACGACGTGCTTACCGCGTTCAGCGCCGGGCGGGACAAGCAAGCAATTGTCTCCATCATCCTCAAGGGCCTAGCCGACTTGATCATGAACGATGAACAATAAGCCCTTGAGGATACTCCATTGGAACGCCCGCAACCTGTACAAGAAGGCCGCCCTGCTCCGCCCTCTCCTGCAGGAACAGGACATCGACGTGGCGCTGATAAATGAGATGCATCTGGGACCTGCAGACCGACTACGATTCCCGGGTTTCCTCATTTATCGGAGGGACGAACTAACGCCGGATGGAACACGCTACCGCGGACTGGCAGTGCTAGTCAGGCGAAGAGTCGTACACCAGCCACTTCCCGTCAGAACCACAAGCACCCTGTACACGCTGGGTGTGGAGCTGCACCTATGCGGTGCAAACCTAGTACGCCGCATACAAGCCGCCCGCAGTAAACATAGACATCGCCGAACTGCGGACCATACTGCAAGCATCTCACCCGGTCGTCATTGCGGGCGACTTCAACTGTAAGCAACCAGCGTGGAACTCATCGATCATCAACGCACCGGGTGTACGACTCTTCAACGACGCCGAAGCCCACGGATACATCGTAGCGGGTCCGGAGGTACCTACACATTACCCGGACACGCTAACACACATGCCTGACGTCATCGACATCGTGGTACACAACGACCTCTCGCACTGCCAGTTACAGCTTCACCAGGGGGTGCTCGACGACGAGCTACAGTCGGACCACCAACCGGTACTCGTCGTCGCACAACAGCAGCCTACCCGTATCGTCCCTCAAGTGCCACGTCCAAAACCGGACTGGACAAAATTCAAGGATACGATGGAGACCACCACACCGACTCGCCCTATCAGGTCCGCAGCCGACGTCGACGCGCTCGCGGCCGAACTCGCCGGCGCTATTAAGTCCGCCCTTGTCAGCTCCACACCACCCATCAACACCCAGAGGAGGCTACCCCCTCTGCCGGCACACATCGCTAAACTGATAGCTGATAAGCGGCGCCTCCGCAGACAGTGGCAGAGCACGCGATGCCCCACATTAAAGACGCAACTCAACCGGCTGACGGAGAGAGTGAAGGGCGAGTTGAGGACCCACACCGCCGAGAGCTGGGAGAAACTCATAGAGGACTCTCGCGACGACTGGCCGTCGATCCACCGCTTATGTCGTCGCCTCACTAACACCCCAGCTCCGGTGCGCCCGCTACTACACGCCGACGGAACACCACGCTACAAAGCAGCAGACCGAGCAGCAATCCTAGCCGACCACCTCGAGGGCGAGTTCAGGTCTAACCCGATTGTTGACGCAGAACACGCCGCAGCAGTCGAGAAACACCTTCGGGAATACTTCGCCACGCCGATAGCTCCCGAAGAGGACTCCATCTTCTTTTCCCCTGGAATGGTGCAGCGAGCCATACGGCAGACCCAGCCCCGGAAGGCCCCTGGGGCGGATGGGATACCGAATACAGCGCTGCGCCACCTGCCGCACCGTACCGTGGCAGCGTTGGCGCGCCTGTTTACGGGGATCGTCCGCACAGGCGCCTTCCCCGCCTGCTGGAAAGAAGGCCGCATTATACTATTACCGAAACCGGACAAGAACACACTGATGCCGGGGAGCTATCGGCCGATCACTCTCCTGCCCACGATCTCGAAGGTGTTCGAGAGACTCCTGCTGCGGCACCTCACACCGCACATCACGCCAAGACCGGAACAATTCGGGTTCAGGTCTGAACATTTCACAACATTGCAATTGTCGAGGGTACTGCATCGGATAACGGCGGCGCGCAACAAGTGCGAGCACGCCGTAGCAGTATTCCTCGACATACAGAAAGCTTTTGACCGAGTGTGGCACTCCGGTCTGATGTTCAAACTATCGACATCCACAGCGCCTCGCCGTGTAGTAAAGGTGGTCTCCTCGTTTCCGGACTTTCTGAGTGGCAGTGGAACAGGAGCTCTCAGACGTCCGCACCATCTCTGCTGGAGTCCCGCAGGGCTCGTGCCTCTCGCCTGTGCTTTACGCCAGGTTCACCGACGACATCCCCGCCACCGAGGGCGCCGAGCTGGTGCTCTACGCCGACGACGCGGCGTTCATCTCCACCAGCGTCAACGCCGCCCACGCCGCCAAGAAGATGCAGCGCGCCCTCGACCTTCTCCCCCACTGGCTATCGCAGTGGCGACTGTCGGTGAATGTGGGTAAGTCACAGGCGATTCTCATAAGCAGCAAGCAGCGCCATCCACTGCCACTCAAACTCCAGGGTGAGTATATCCCCTGGACCCAGACGGTGAAGTACCTGGGGATCACCATTGACCGAGCTCTCTCTATGAAGCCGCACGTCCGCAACGTCGTCGCACAGGTACGCGCAACCAGAGCGCTTCTGCGTCCAGTGCTCTCCTCACACCTACCACTTCGAGCGAAGCTGGCTGTGTACAAATCTTATATGCGCACCCGGCTCACCTACGCTGTGCCCGCTTGGTTCGCCCTCACGAGCGAGTCGAGCCGCATTCGCCTCCGCGCGCAGCAGTCACTGTCACTGCGCGCCGCCGTACAAGCTCCTCGCTACGTGAGGAACGATGTTATCCAGCGGGACACCCGCATCGAGAGCCTGGACGCCTACATCCGCCGTCTGTCCGTGGGGATGTTCGAGCGAGCCGACGCCTCGGCCTGGGACCATGTCCGGGACCTGGCCCCCTGGCATGCTCGCCCCCCGGACAAGAAGAAACTGCCTCACGACCTCATCGCTAACCCCGACGACGCTGCGGACGAGCCGGTTGCACCGGGTAACCGCCGTCCTCCCTAACCCGACAACCTCTAGCCCTCTGTTGCAGGTGGCCGCCCCTTTCCGCGCGACATCTGCGCGTATCGTTGCATGATACGCACATCATGTGCGCGCGCGGACGACCACCGCAACAGCGACGCCAAGGATCGACACTCCGCACGCACGCACTCCCACGACGTCGACATCCAACCAGATGTCGACCAACATCTCCTGCACCACACCACCAAGACCTCCGCAGGCCGCACGTAAGTCGCCGTCCGTGTCGCTGGCTTCACGGAGCTGGGCCCCCCTCGATTCGCCGGGGGTCTCACCTGGCTCGTGTTGACAAGAAATTGCAGAAATTTGCAACGTGCGGTGGATTTAATACATTCGCCTAGCTGCGCGCACACACACACACACACGTGCATTTCTCATGACCATTTTTCCATAAATTATACAAGAAAGAGAATACGCAATGTTCAGTATTCCTCTTTTACATAGCCTAGCAATGCCGTGTAGTTCAAATGACGTTATTTTGTAAAATGCCAACCCATGCATCGCCTTGATAACACGTAATAATATGGCTATAATCAGGATTTCGATACAGCTTCACGTAACCAAATGAACAAATGAATTTACTAAACAACCCAAAATGTTAGAGCAGCGTTAATGCAATTAACGTGCAATAATAAAAGACTAATAATGAGTTATGACACTCGCCTATTCGTAGAAAATAGTGGATTAATACATTGAAATTGTTTCATTATTGGTAATGGCAGCACAGCTGTATAGTTAAATTATTTGCTGGTTACTTGATCACAAAAGAAGTATATTTCATTAAAGATTAAAAAATTGTGGACTATGGGGACTATTTATAAATTCCTACAGTTTGTAAAATAATACCTCAATATTCAAAATGTTGCCCTGCAATGTACACTCAAAGAGATATTATAAAAATATTGTTGTTTATCGGCGATCCCGACGGCTACACTATGTAACGTTGTATGTAACGATTTAATCACGCTGCTACAAACACTTTGTAAGCATGAAACAACGCTGCTTTTCCGATGGAAACTAACTAACTAATTTGTAAGTTGAATATAACTAAGTAAATGTCATTAATTGATATTTTGATATTCTCAGGTCATGTAAAAAATTTAGATACTACAAACGTTACAAAAACTAGTAAAATAAGGTAAGTGATTTACTATAAATAAAGTGCAAATCTTCTTATTTCAATCCATTCTTAGTGCACCCTTTCGGTTTCCAAGGAACATACCAATTTTTAGCTTCATGCTCCCAAAAGTTTTAGAAACTAGGTTAGGCTGAGCGTTGTCAGTCAGTCAGCCAGTAATGCAAGCATTTAATATAAATATATGGAAAATGTAAAAAAAGAAAAAATGGTTTAAGTACTATTCTTTTAACGGAGTCAGTATTTTTGAGTTCGTTCGTCCGTAATAAATCTTTTAAAAATTATTAAAAGTTTGCATAGAATAACCGACCGACTGCCTCTAGTCTCCGTGGGTGGTGTCCTTTAAATTAAGTAATGTCCTAAAAGTTGAATAAAGTATCCTTGTCTTAGACAATGAAAGTCAATGTCCTCTATAAAACACCGTTTATCTGCCGCTTTATTCGATAAATATACTGTATATTGAATTTTACTGAATGTATGACGTGATAGTTTCCGCTGTCGCCTCGCGATCCGCATACAACAGCATGTGGTGTGATCCGAAAATTGTTGTTTCATATTATTTGTGTCCGTTGTTTGTGTCCTTCGATTGGATGTATGTAAAGTTCATCGCGACACAGTTTATTATCAGTGCACCAGTTATTTTTTATTAAAATAATTCCTTACTAATTCGTAGTTGTGGAGTTGATATTCCTATATTGCCACCAATAGGACGCAATTTATCGTCACATTCGCGCATCGATTTTCAGTTACGTACGCCGCGTACCTATTGAATACGCACCATTAAATACGCAGTACCAACTAAAGTACGCAAATCCTCATCAGCCTTTAACAGTCCACTGCTGGAGTAGGCCTCTCCTTTGAAAGGAGGAATTGGCCTACTATACCACGCTGGCCAAACGGGTTGTTATAGGGTTTGTATCGAGTTTTCCTTCACTTTCAGTGCTGTTAGATGCATAATATGCTCCTTCTGTGGCTCTTACGACACCCATGGGATGATATGGGGTGGTGTCAATCCGTATTCTTAATCCGTCACCACAAGGACGAAGGTTGTCGATTCAAGAGTACGCAAATAGGTACTCTTGAATCGACTATCCCTATTATTATTAACATATAACATACATTTTATTAACATTACAAAGAAATAAGCCAGTCAAAGAAGTAATTACTTTCAATAGAAACTGTTGCTATTATTATGTTTTGTCTGGAGATACTCAGATATTAATTATTTATTAAGACTGCTACAAAGGAGGTCTCAAATACAAACCAGCAGCGCGCACCACAGACTTTTAAAAGTTAAATGCTTACCAAATTGTTAGTAATCATTTGCCAAATGGTGTAGAAAGTAATGTCAAACTTGCATGTCTGAGAGTGTCCTGTCCTGCACTGCGAAGCAGTCTTTTTGACTGTTCAGGTTTCTTGTTGAGTATACTATACATCATAATTATTGTTTTTCCAAAACATACCAATGATAAAATTGTTGTGTTTCAGTAAGTAAATTGAATAAGAGTATTTGGTATATTTATACTCTTTGCAATATCTTCTAATATACAACTATTGACAATCGAATATTGTTTTTGAAGAGCGATCTCCAGGACCGTACACTCATACATTAATTAATAGACTCACAAATAGTCCGAAATGCGTTTTCTAAATAATTTCTCAAATTAAGAATCTAGAAAAGCTACGAACTTCGCGATTTTAAAACAATTAAGCGGCAGAGAGCTTATTACATCGTTTACAATATATATTTTTTTCCATTTTGTGGTTACTATGTACCTAGCAATAGCCTATTGGAGAGACCGATGGGCTGCCACACAGAGGGTCTCGGGTTGGAATCCACGGCGCGCACCAATGTTTTTTCGAAGTTATATGCGCATTAAATTGTTAATGATCGCTTGCTAAACGGTGAAGGAAAACATCGTGATGAAACCTGCATGTCTGAGAGTTCTCCATAATGTTCTCGAAAGACATGTGAAACCCGCACTTGGCCAGAGTGGTGGACTATGTCCTTACCCTTCTCATAGTGGAAAGGGACCCGTGCCCAGCAGTGGGACAGTTTATATACAAGGCTGATGATGCAATACTTGCGTAGGTAACACTTTGCTTTTCAAGTAGGTAAGTCGTTGCCTGGGTTTAGGTTAGACCCATGAAAGTTTATTATCCTTCTAATACACACGCTTCGGAAAAGCCAATATCAGTAGGTGTCAATTCCTTAAACAAGATACCTACTCACACAAGCTTTTTTAGAATTTTAACTCTGCTTGTGAGTCTTGTATCAATTTTCTTACTTGTTACAATATCATGGTATTTTTAAACATTGTTGAGGTTTCTGAAACCCAAACAAAAGATTTGATTACCTACATTTTCAAGTCAATCGATATTCTATCAGAAGTTAAATTTAGAATTGAGAAATGTAACTCTTAAAACATTGGGCCAATTATAACATCTAATGATATACTGATATTATAAGGCTAAAGAGTGTGTTTGTACGTTTGATTGGACGCGCTAATCTTAGGAACTGTATTATGTGGGTGGATATTCCATTTTTTTTTCATTTCATTCCATTCATTGTCGACGATGGTTATGGATAGGTTATATTATCTATCACGCGAAGTTCATTTAACCAATCAATAAAATAATGATGTAGATACTTTTTACGCAATGTTAATTAAGTTGAAATCATCCTAGCACTATTTCGGCTGTATAACCAGGTTTGTACTTCAAGCCAAGGATCTAAACGATTTTAACTTTCGCGATTTGTAAACATTATACAAGGTTATTTAGCGGGTCCCGCCGCGACTTCGACCGGGGTAAGTCAGCCGAAACGTTGGCAAATGGTATTTATGCATTAAATATCTTAGTTAATCGCGAGTAAGACCCGCTAAATAATCTTGTATAAAACCAATGATCTACTATAACTAGTCCAAGAGCATAAAGACATAAAGACATATTTATTTCTGCATTTTGGTTGTTTACAACACTTATACATGTCAAAACCCTATTCTAGATGATGCCGGCTTTTCCTAGCTAAATGACTTCTTGAGAAGAAAAGCCTAAACAAACTCAGAGTCATTGCTTTTTTTGTCACTTCAATTTAATTGCATTTGGGTGAATCAATTTTCTAAGGAGCTAATTCTATATAATAGGAAATAAGTTCAAACATTATTCTAAGTTACACTAGTCAGCGGGCTTTGCGACTGAACTTGCCCATTAACAACTGTGACTTGACGCTGGTATTCATAGATTACTATGCTTCTGACGCACGGTGGAAAACCCACCAATTTCTTCACTCCAGAAGGCCAATTGATCTTGAATGACACTTTGTTTAGTTTTTGATCTAGTCGCGTTAGTTAGAGGTAATTACCTAAATATAAATTTGTAACTGGAAATATGAACTTATTTATTGAATCATTAACTAGCTCAGAATGCAAAGGAGAACAAAACTACTCAACAATAATATCATAGACGATGTTATTGTTGAGTAGTCACCTTGTATACTAAAATCGATGGCAGATTCATAATTATATAGGCATCAGTTATATTAGTCTAAACCCTATTATTCGCTATTAGCTTCCACCCACAGACCTTTTAAATACCAGCCCATTACAAGTACAATTAAATCGATATCACATGTGCACATTTACCACCGCCATCGTCGTCGTCGTGCCCGTGCTAGTTTTGCAATCATTATAACCGTACCTATTCTAACTCCATTGTCGTCTCTATTAGTTAAATAAAGTTGTATTGGCATTACTCTGCCATAACGAAATTGAATCGCTGCAGAGACACAATATCATCTTTTACTTTTCTTATAGAAATTAGTTTACATCCAATAAAAAATCCTGATACCTTTGTGCTATCAGTATTTCATTGTAATTGCAAAATACTACCCATTATATTATTACACAGATATATTTTTTTATATATTTTACACAGAACAGCTTTATTATAATTTATTTATTTCAAGGCATAAATACCTCTGTTATTCTCCTACGTTTCTACCGGCTTGCAACGGTTGTGGTCGCGGAGGGACTGCAGTCCAGTCCCTCGACGACGGCGACTAAGACCCGCTAAATAATATTGTATGATGTATACAAATCGCGAAAGTTTAAAATCGATTATTATGAAGATAGATGTTACTTTTCCAGCTTGAGAGCTTACCATAGCAAACTTAATAAAAAAGTCAGACGAGCCAATGGCACTACAATTTGTATTCACCATAGACGGAACGAGAAAACAGCTGGTACATCAAAGTGTGAACGGGCTGTAAGATTTTTCATAAATTGGCAGAGTATGAATTATTTTTACTGTATTAATAATTGTAGTATAAGAAGAACATAAATTGGGTTGCACTAGCGCGTGCATGATTTTGCGTGAGACTACTTCCAACTTCCTCCTCTTCCTTCTTCTTCACATACACAAGAAGACGTTTAACAAAGTATTTTACTTTTTGTATTTAATCATCGCCCATTTTCGTTTACCCTGCATACCAAATACTTTAATCCTTATAAACGCCAAAAATTAAAAGTTAATTTTACTTTAAACTCTAGCTCCTAATTCAGAAATACAGTCATATTTCTGTTAAGTGCTCGTTATAGACACGCTTTTCACACTTCAATAATTCGCTATGCAATAAATGTCACTTAAACTATCTGGCTACTATAAACTCAGGCAATTTTATATTGCACCACCCGACTTCAGTCGTTGACTGTTTACGTTTTATTAAATTGCGTAGTCTTTTTATAACAATATTGATGCATCCTAAATATGTGGAGTGGAGTATGCTAAATGTTTTACATTGTAGGGGTTTCTGAAACGTAAACAAAAGACATGATCAAATTTACTCAACAATGAAAATTTTATAGAATATTACGTTTCGGAAGCCACATTTGTTAAATAGCTAGCTTGAGTTTGCATTTATGTTATAATATCGGTAAATCTTAAATATGTAATAGTGGGGAAATCTTAAATATGCTGGGTTACTTATAAGTGATTTACAGTACCTAACCAGTAAAATATATTTTATGACTAAAAATACTAATAATATCTGCACACAGAAACACAACTGAATATTTTGGCAATTATTTCAATTAGTTATCTTGTGAGAGCACAACATCTTTACGTCCATGCTGACCTATTTACGCCGAAATCATCAAGATTCTAGTGCTCGCTGAGCCTAAAGTACCAACCGCAGATTTTATGACTGGATTTAATGCGACCTGTCTATAAAATGGACATCATCTTATACTTAGTACCAGTTTTACCACCTTCAGACAGGCACTTCCGCTGGATAAATTTTAATATAACGAAAGAGCTATGGCAGAGTTTTAGTTCAGTGCACTATAAGCATCTTAAAAACTCATTACAACCAAAATTCATGAAATGTTTTAATATGATTTTTTACATTTTAGTCAAATTTAGATAAGGCTAGATAAAAAGCATAAAATTAAAAATAGCTATTATGTTAATTTATTGCCGGCTTTTCGTAATGGCCATTTCTTTGGTTTGTCAGAAAGCCACAAGGTTGCCAGAGTAAATAATTATTTTTCTAAGATAGAATCATGAATGTTTTTTTATAGATTAAGAGATTTAAATACTACTACTACTCCGATGGCTCAGCGACCCAAAGTGTGTCTTGGCCTCCGATATGAGAGCTCGCCACTTCACCCGAGATTTAAATAGTTAATTAATATTAATAATACTATTTTTTTGCTTGTTACGTTTATTTCTATGCGGATTTTAAATAAAGTACAGTATTAATAACTTCTTTCGACATTTAAAGTAAAACTGGGCGCTGGCTAGAGATGGCCATTCAGAGCTATAAAAAAATACAACATGACATTTGACATTTCGATTTTTTCACATCATCTCGCTGTCGCCCGCGCTTGTTTGTTTGTGTTCTGAGTGTTTTCGCTGCTTTTCCCCTGTTTTCTGTATTATTTTTGACCCGGATTGCCCAAGGACTCTGTTTTCGCTTCTTGTTATATGACTCAAACTGTTTATGGACTCTGATATTGCCTCTTTGTGACTTGTGCGTGCTTAAGGATTCCGATACTGCCCTGTTTCTTGGATATTGTTTTGTACCCGGTTTCTACAGCCAAAATGAGTGTTCGTGGTCGTGGCCACGGCAGTTGAAGTCCTTAAGGAACATAATATAGAAACAACTGAATATAATCTCAGAGGCAGTGATGACGCTATTTTAATAAGAGGTAGAATAAAATCAAGACACATAAGTCGGAAACAATATTATGTTTATGTTTTGATTGAAAATATGTACCTGGACGAATAGGAATCACTGAATATTGCTGTAGTTGCCTCGTTGGTCGGCGTACGTTATGATGTTGCGCTCATGTAATGATCATCGTTTGGTATTTGGGATTGGCAAGACATCAACAAAATATCTTTGCACCAGCTGCCTTTTTAGATTATGTGCTAGTTATAGAGGATGATGAATAATAAAATATTGTAAAATGAAATCTTGTGTTTTTACTATTCACCAAACCTTTTTCATACATTAGGGAACCTGAAACATCTTTTTATCCTTGGTAATCGTATGTAAGTAACACGTTAAGAAACCGTCGTCGGCTCACTATTTTACACGACTGCCCAAAAAAGTAGTGTATTTTTTTTTTATAATCATAAATCATATTTCATTTATTCATGCACCATGAAATAAAAATATACATACGGTTATCCGCAATAGGCTTCGTCAAAATGTCACAGACGTCTTTGCAATATGAAATGTATGTGAGTTTCTTTATTCCGCCATAACGTCTAAATGGCTGAACCGATTTCGGTGAGTGGGCTATTGTTGGAATCCTCACGTGACATAGGCTATATATTTTTTGGGAAATCAGTCGTGTTGTATTTTTCTTTGCAAAAACGTTCAGTATGTAAATAAATAGTCAATATTGATAGCATAAATGTTTAAAGCTGCATGCATGATAACAGACTGGTCTCTCTATGCACAGAGGAGCTTAAGACAAATCCAAGTGGTGCCCACACCTGGGGTTGCTTAACTTGCGTAATCGTTAATAATGTTTACTAGTAATAAATAGTATTATGCTATCGAGCTCCTTCAGTTTTATATAACAATAATTATTTGATGCAGCAATATACTAAATAGATGGTTACATAACCTATAAAACTTCTAAGCATAATAACTCAAAAACCTGGCCTCCTACAGTTACGATTTTTTTACCTTTAGAATCAGCAATATATATTCTATCAAACAAGATATATTTTATTTATAGATGCTAAATTTGGTGATTAACTAAAATGATGTATGGGAAGCTGCCATAGCTCTTTGCATTTTTTTATCATCATATCAGCCGAAAGACGTCCACTGCTGGATATAGACCTCCCCCAAGGCTTTCCACTTAGACCAACCCTGAGCCACCCGCAACCATCCTCTGCCCCCGACCCCAACAAGATGGTCAGTCCACCTTGCGGGAGGTCTACCTCTGCTACGACGTCCTGTGCGTGGCCGCCACTCCAGAACCTTTCTGCTCCAACGGCCATCGGTTCTTCAGGCTACGTCGGCTGTCCCAAATCAAAACACAGTTAGGGACTTCGAACAAATTTTACAGGAGGGCAAAAAACCTGGATTTTATTATGCCTTACCAAATATTGAATCTACAGCTGAATATGATTCTTGGAGATAGTAGATAAGATTACAGTCTACATTTTTTCATACTAAAACTTTAAAAATATAATTCGATGCACGTTGTATAACACTTACTAAGTTTGGAATGGGATCCAACACTAACCATTGCCCATGGAAACTAAACCAAAACACAGTAAGTAATAAGACATTATTACGTTTTGTGTTTTTTTTAACTTTTAGTTATGATAAAAGTTATGATAAAGAAAATGAGTAAATAAATATTGCAGTAAAACACATTAACGAGAATTAACCATGTTTATTATTCTAATTCTTAGAAGGTGAAGTAATTTAATGTGAAAAAAGTTCCAAATTATAGTAGAAATCGAGGAATTAATAACAAAAACAGATAAACTAAAATTTGATATTTTCTCACTAATTTAAACCCTAATTCCTGAAGATAAAATCTCCGACGGGTGTGTGCTATACTGTGTAATTTTTAGATTTTATGGTCTTTTAGACATATTAATTCCCAAATCAAAAACCTAGCAAGTTGAAATTCCCAATCCAAAACAAAGTAAGTACGTGTGCCTTGCTGTAATTTGAACTGGTTATCAGCTTTTAGTAGGTTTTTGATTTGGGATTTGCGATTTAGTCTGTGCACTTACTAGGTTTTATGGTATCGCTATATTGGGAATGGAGGCCTTTATTGAAAAAAGGTTTTTGCATATTGTGGGCATTTACTGTGTTAAAAGCATGGCGTAAAAATCTTGATTTCGACAAAAATGTCCCTTACTGTGTTTTGATTTGGGACAGCCAATGTTCCCTGCCCACTTCCACTTCAGCCTGACTATTCAGAGAGATATGTCAATGACTTTGGTTCGCCTGCGGATCTCTTCATTCCTGATTCGATCTCGCAGGAAAACTCCGAGCATAGCTCTCTCCATCGCCCTCTGAATGACCCTGAGCTTTCGCATAAGGCCCATAATTAGCGACCACGTCTCGGCTCCGTAGATCATCACTGGCAACACACACTGGTCAAAGACTTTCGTCTTGAGACATTGCGGGATATCGGACGTGAAGATATGCCGTAACTTCCCGAACGCCACCCAACCAAGTTGGATTCGACGAATGACCTCTTTCTCGAAGTTGGACCTACCCAATCGGATCATTTGACCCAGGTAAACGTACTCGTCGACAACTTCTAGTGTAGAGTTCCCAACCTGAATAGGAGCAGGTACAACATGGACGTTAGACATGATCTTAGTCCATGTTCATCTAAAGACCTACTTGTTGGGAGACAATACAGAGGCCACCGAGCATTGTGCCGAGGTCTTCCATGGTCTCAGCCATGACTACGATATCGTTAGCAAATCGAAGGTGAGTGATGTTTTCGCCGTTGATGTTGATGCCGAGTCCTTCCCAGTGCAGAAGCTTGAAAACGTCTTCCAACGCACACACACGTGAACAGTTTTGGATATATAACATCTCCCTGCCTCACCCCTCGCTGGAGTCGAATAGGTTTCGAGCTCTAGTCCTGAAGGCGGACTGACATGGTGGCATTTTCGTTCAAACACTTCAGCACTTCGATATATCGGTAGTCGATCTGGCACCGTTGGAGAGACTGCAGCACTGCCTAGGTTTCGATCGAATCAAAGGCTTTCTCATAGTCCACAAACGTCCAGCATAGAGGCTGGTTATACACCTCAGACTTCTGTATAACATGCCGCAGCGTATGTATGTGGTCTATGGTACTATAGCCTTTACGGAAACCGGCTTGTTCGGGAGGCTGGAAGTCGTCTAGCTTACGCGCAAGACGATTCGTGATAACCCTTGAAAATAACTTATAGACGTGACTCAGAAGTGATATGGGTCTGTAGTTCTTCAAAAGGGTTTGGTCGCCCTTCTTGAAGAACAGCAACACCACACTTCTGTGCCACGCCTGTGGCGTTTTACCCTCGAGTATGACAGAACTAAAAAGCTTACGTTAGTTTTCCAAAACGGGTAAGCCGCCAGCTTTCAAAAGCTCCGTGGTAATTCCATCATCACCCGGTGCCTTTCTGTTTTTAGCTGTTTTGGGGCCACACTAAGCTCGTGCACGCTGAACTCCGGGATATCTGCGGTATGGTGTCGGGTCAATCCAGCTCTAGGGTCTATCACTGGGTTGGTTGCGGGTGATCGTGTAGTTGTGTATAACTGTCCATAGAACTTCTCGATCTCCTCCAAGAGCTGGGGTCTGGATGACACAACCCTGCCATCCTCCGTCTTCAGCTTTGTCAGCTGAGTTTGCCCAATAGACAGATATCTCTGAAATATTTTTGACCCTTTATTCCGCTCGATCGCCTTTTTAACACATTTGGTGCTGTATCGGCGGAGATCGCGAGTCAAAGCCTTAGATATCTGTCTATTAGGGCGCCGTTATTTTGGCATATCGTTGGAGGACAGCATATGCATCCTACGCCTTTCCTCTAACAGCTCTAGAGTCGGATCAGAGATTTTACCAGTTCTCTTGGCTTTTCGGGGCTTGAAGTACTTGGACCCCGTTTTATGGACAGCATCCACGAACCCGCCACTAAAGTCATCCACATCGACGCACTCGCCCAGGCATTCGAAGCGATTATGTAGTTCAAGCTGAAAGCTGTCGAGGTTATGGAAATGAACTGGTGCTGGTCGGAGCGTGATTTTTTTTAACTACCTTTTAATTTAATCGTCACTTATCAGATAGCGGCAAAACAGACTCGAACAGTTCAAACCTATATTCGTACGATAAATAAGTTAATAACCTTCATACATGATGTTCATGAAATTCTGGCCTACTGTTTAGTGTGCCACTACGTTGGCCGATAAGCTAGAAAACTAGGTCTCTCGCGACTTAATCTAGAAAGGGTAAACGAAAATTAGCCCTTAGGACTAACAAGCGCCTATATAGAAAAAGTGAATTTCAAAGTGAAAAAAAAATAATAATATTAAATTATATTATTTCTGATGAGCTGTGCCTCACAGCATCGTGTATGGAATTTTATATGATTTGTAGAAACTCATCGATATTTTGCTTTATATTCTCAATTACTCGACAAACATAAACTGTCTTAAAGAAAATGTTTTTCCCAGATCGGGCAGTATTTCCTAAGATAGAAGCTTTCAAAACATGTTTTTTTTTCTTTTAATTAATTGCATTACTTTTAATGTGCTACATACTACTGGGTGTAAGGAGCGGCGTACCGAAAACTGATACCAGTGATTCAGTTCATATATTTTATGTGTTGATATGTACATAAGTATAAAAGTTGGTATATTTATGTATTGTAGATTTGTATAGTATTTATTTTATTCGTTTAAATATAAACGCAATATTTATACGTTATGTTTTATGTATAGTATAGTATAATTAGTTATTTATCTTACACACAGTTTTAGCACCCACCTTGATTTGTCTCTGCACCACCCAAAGGTTAACTGGTAAAGAATGCCTTGGGCATAAAGTCCGCCTTTGTACAAATTATTTATTTTGTGCAAGAAGTCTTAAATAAATAAGTAAATAAGTATGTGTGAATTTTGGGACGAAAAGACCATATCGAATAATAGTATATCCCATAGATATATTAATTATAGTAGATATGCCCTCTAGACGAAAATGTATCGGAAACATGTGTCGCCGGTTGGCCCCTACCACACGGCTACTACTACACTTACACTTTAGTAAAATCAATAGAAACGCAGACGCGCACACACTCGCATTTTTTAAATCAGAACGTGCAAAAAAATCAATTATAGACTTTAGCCTGTCAAACATAGCGTTTATTTACCATGCGCCGTCAAACTTACTCACACAAGAACATTGAACGCTATCGTTGTGCTGTGCAAAAGCAATTTATCTCTCATATACACTGGTGATTGACTAAATTGAAAAGTTATCGATTCTTCAATTTATAATTGTACAAAATATTGTTGCTGTTGCCGTGTGGTTGACGGCATAGAATACAAGTGTCATCACCCTCTATCTTCCCGTGGGTGTCGTAAGAGGCGACTAAGGGATAACACGATGCAAATACCATCTTTGCGTAGAGACGGAAAACTCGACATCAAACCCTATACGACTGCCTCGTTGGTCTCGCGGCATAAATGTGCGCGTGGGATCGGGAGGTCCCGGGTTCGATTCCTGGGTCGGGCAGTGTTGTTGGGTTTTTCTGTCACGAAATTCTCAGTAGCACAGTAGCAGCACGGAGTCTGGAAATGTGCCCGGTACGGCAATAGGCTCGCCTCTTATTACGTGGGACTGAAGTATATCTAGCGAAAAGTGGGTGGAGAAATACACCTCTGCCTACCCCTTCGGGGATAAAAGGCTTGACGTTATGTATGTATGTATGTAAAATATTTTTAGGGACCCTGTAAATTAAAGAAATAAAAGAAGGAAATTTTCCGAAAACAATATAATCAAAATAAACAAAATGATGCTAAAAATATTATTTAGTTAATCACAAAATTAAACCAGATTCCCGCTCAAGTCGAACATGTTTGTGCATGAACATGGATGTTTGTCGTAGTCTGGGTGTTTCTATGTATAATATGTATGTATTTATAAAAAAAGTAAATACATAATGTATGTTTATCCATTGTCTAGTACCCATAGTACAAGCTCTCCTTAGTTTAGTACTAGTTGGTATTATGCGTATATGGTAGAATATTATTATAGGTAATTATTGTTAAATACCGGATGATCTAGAAACTAAATTACATATTTTAAACCAATGTTTCGGCTACTTCATAGGAGGCCTGGTCACGGAAGACCTGCTTAGGTGTTTATTTACTGACCTGTAAAGTGGAGGTATTTGTGCAGCACTTGACGCTTTGATATTACTGGGGTGGCATTCTTTGTCAAATAATGTAATCTTAAATTTAAATACTTTTCCATGACTGCTTTTATTAAAAATATAAAATGATTATTCATTGGAGACTGGTCAAATTGGTGAAACTTAATATTATGAATATCTAAACCTATGAAATGTGGCAAAGCCTTTACTATGAGTTCCTCTTTAATATTTTTAGTTTTTACTTTTAATTTATCCTCGGTGAGACAAGCTGTTTTAATTATTTCCATGGTCTTGCAAATCATGACTACATCAGAAGATGGGTATATAAGTCCACCTCTGTCCTGATATTTTATAAAATGATGTGCTTCTTCAAATTATTTGTCGGCCAGAAGCGCACCAGTGCATGTCTCGCATTTAATTATTTTTAATAAACTATGCACAGCAAATCCGGCAATGTAAGAAATGGCCTGCGAGCCTAAATCCGACAAGTCTTGGACAAGCATACCAATTTCTTCATCAAATTGTGCCTGCTGGTATAGCTGATTAATATCCTCATCAGCACTTTCAGCACTTTCATCAGTAAATCATGGTTCTATAGTAACATTTATGTGTTGCACAGCGGATGAACATGTTAAAAAAGACATATCTTCAAGAGATGTGCAATTGCCTCTGTCTATCTCTCTCAGTTCGGATTTAACCAATAATTTCTTATAAATGGCTTGAAATTGTCGAGCTGTGGGGTTAGTGTTACACCCACAATGAGCGCGAATGAGGCCAAACATTAGCTCTATGTGGTCTTAACTTATTTTATGAGCTGGTAGATACTGCAATTTTTGTTCTTCTTCAACAAGATGGATGTATATATCTTTTATGCTTTTTATACAAGCCAAAAATCCTACAAAACCCGTTTTTCTACTGGAATGCACTAATTTAGATCCATCTTTTAACTGTAAGGAATTAATATAAGTTTCAGTTTGATCTAGAAATTCAAATGTTCGCAGTTTATTGCCTGGAAAAAGTGGTTTTTTGTACTTTAGTTGCATCATATTTCTAGAATTTAAAATTTCAAAGATTATTAATAATTTGTAAAAAATTAACTGTTCCATCAACAGATTGAAATTGAGGCATGTTACGTTCAGAACAAAACGTGAGGGCAACGGCAACACTCCGACTAAACAATTGGGACGCTAATCGCACTTTCATTTTTTGGTTTTTAAAAAATGTATGACCTCTCCTTAATTTATTTGCTAAGTGCAATTTTTCCTTTTCTTGTATTTCATTGAGGTGTTTTAAATGACACCAATTTATATGTCTACCCAGATCATCAATAATAATGCCATATGCTTAAAACGCATTTCTTAATAATTTAAGGTCCGGTAATGATTTAACTAAACCAGCAGTTATACATCTATTGCTAAGTTCACAAGTAAATTCGTCGGATAATTCAGATAGTCGAACAACAGTTGTCATTGAAGATGAACAGATTCAACCTGATATTGCGCAAGTATCAGAAGATTTCCAGCCTGCTATTGATGTTGTAGAGCAATCGCATAATGCTGATACTCGGAATGCGTTCAACCTGTAATTGCATCTTCATCAGAGGATATGGAATCTGATACTGAGTTTGTAGAACCAAGGTACAATTTGAGGCCAAGAAAGCCTAATTCTGCTGCCAATTGCGTCTGTATGCAGACTTCATCCCCTCAGCTGATGATGAACCTACAACTTATACACAGGCTATGAATGCAGATGATAGAGATAAATGGTATCAAGCTATGCAAGATGAATATCAGTCACTGCTTGAGAAACAAACTTGGGTTCTCGTTAACAGACCAGATAAGAAGACCAGATAACAAATTGAAGAAAAATGAGCATGGTGACGTAATCAAATATAAAGCGAGACTTGTCGCGAAAGGATTTAACCAAGTTTATGGCATTGACTATTTAAAAACTTTCTCTCCAGTCGTCCGGAATTCTTCTTTACGCATGTTGTTTGCATTGGCTGCGGAAAAGGGAATGAACATGCACCATTTAAACGTTGATACGGCATTTTTGAATGGATTTTTGGAAGAAGAGGTATATATGAGTCAGCCGGAAGGTTTTTCTAAACCTGGTCAAGAAGATAAAGTATGTTTACTAAAACGTTCGCTTTATGGCCTCAAACAGGCTTCGCGAGCATGGTACAAAAAATTGACCGAAATTTTACAATGCATTGGTTTTAGCCAAACTCCTTCGGAAGCATGCATTTATACTAAAAGGTTTGGTAGTGAGTTAATAATACTCGCTTTCCATGTCGATGACATTGTCATTCTGTATAAAGAAAATAAAACGCTTGACACTGTCATTACTGACTTACGGAATTATTTTAGCCTGAAAGTGATAGGCGAACTAAGTTATTATTTAGGTTTAAATATACACTGTAAACCTAATGAGATTAAAATATCTCAAGAAAGTTACATTCGCGATTTGCTGCGAAAGTTCAACATGTCGGAATGTAAGCCCATTCCTACACCGTTGGAAATGAAACGTTTGCTGCCGAGTGAGAAGAGTGATATAAGTGAATCTTCATTGTCCTATCCGTATCAGCAACTGATAGGCTCACTCAATTTTCTGGCCGTCAATACTCGTCCAGATATTGCTTTTGCGACTTCATATTTAAGTCAATTTAACACTAAATATGATAAAAGTCATTGGAAGGCGGCAAAACGTGTGTTGCAATATTTAAAAGGCACAATCAATTTGGGCATTACTTATAGGAAAGGCGGTGGGCATCTAATTGGCTACGCGGATGCAGATTGGGCCAATTGTCCTATGGATCGTCGATCATACACCGGATTATATTTTTCTATGGCCGGTGGAGCCATTTCATGGGAGAGTAAGAAGCAGACCACCATTGCCTTGTCATCTAGCGAAGCGGAATATATGAGTTTGTCGAGTGCGGGTAGAGAAGCTCAATTTCTGAAGCAATTGTTGTGTGAACTTACCGGTAAGTCAACTTTTGTTACCATTTACAATGATTCACGGTCTGCCCAGAAGTTGGCAATGAATCCAGTTCACCACAATAGAACCAAACATATTGACACGAGATTTCATTACATACGCGACTTATTAGCTAACAGTGTCATTAATGTTGTATATACTCCTACTTTGGAGATGTGGGCTGATGTACTTACTAAGCCATTGACTCGCATCAAGCATCAGAATTATTTAAAAGGAATAGGTTTGTCTTTATAATTCTTGTTTTGATTACGGGGGAGTATGTTGTATAACACTGCTTAATCAAAATTTTGTATTCATATTCTTGTATTCCGTTTGATGTATATATGTCACTTCATTAAATAAAGTCTGTTCCAACAATTACAAACAGTAAAAGGTTTAAGACGATACAGACTCCATTGGAAACTACTGCTTCCTACTTTAAACCGCTAAAAAAGCTAATAGATATATCTATATAGGTATATATACCACCAACTTTGAATTGCCCGCGCTAATACAAACATGATGTTTACAATAGTTTTGTGTGGGCTGCAAATAGATGGCGCTAGACACCAAGGAGAAATTTCCTCACAAATTTTGTATGAAGTTGTCATTCTTCTCTCTGAGTATACATAAAGGAATATTTATTACCGATAGAATTTTTAAATATTTTTTTAATATATTATGGCGATCGTTTTCAAATAGGTCCCAAAAATACCTTACTAAATTATATATGTAGTAAATAAAAACAGATAACCTCTTTTCACACTTAGTATTGTTCATCAGATATAAGAGGATACATTAAATTACAGTTTGAGTCATAATTATAATAAGAACAACATAAAATCATAACCATAGAAGCATATTAAGTTTGAAAGGTCTTAACTAAATTTTTATTAAAAATCACAGACGGTTTTATTATCACATTATAAATTGTGTATTTATTTACCTTAATATAATTAGTTTAATATTAAGGTACATTCAATCAGCCTTAATCGATATCTCAATAAAACAATTTTAAACTAATAGTATTTAGTAAAAACAGTAAAACATTAAACCAAATATACATAACATACATAACTTATCTTTGCCCGCGTCTCTGTCAGCATGACACTGTTTTACTTTCTTATATATATAGTGATTAAAAAATCACAGATAGTTCTCTTGATATTATAGGAACATTTAAAACAATAAAAATCTCAAAATCATAACTCTACATTTATAATTTAAAATCACAGATTGATCTTTATTACAATTATTGGTATTTTAAGCATCATACATAATGACAAAACGTTACAAAATATATATAATTATATTAAAATCTCAACATCTCTAAACAGTGTCCTAAAGAGATAGATCCACATGTATATTCATCTAATATACTATTAAATAACCTATTTCTTTCTTGGGCATGGTTTTGGTTATCAGAAATGTCATTTTTTAATCTTATATCAGCATAATTATCACAGTATTTCCGCAGATACCCTAATAGTTTTGCTAAATTTACGCCACGCGTTCCGTTAATTTTTTTCTAATGTGACTCTACAAAATTTGGGGCTTACATTGGGGCTTAGGATCAGGAGAGCTCTACACATTCTTTTTGTACACCGCAAAATAATGCTCCCATTTTTGTTCACTTTCATTTGTCTATATAGTTTATTATTGTATAAAGTACCAGAGAGGTTGGACTACGTTTAGACTAGAGAGAACATGCTCGCTATATTTCCATATACCGAACGTGCAACATGTAATTCAGTTGGTCTTAGTTGGTTAATCATAACGTCAAATTACGCTTCTCATTTAAAGAGGCATATACTCCTTACACACTCATATCTTTGACTGCATTCTCTAAAAGCCGTGCTATCAAATCCCATCAGTAAGGAGTGATGTGATTTGACAGTGAAAGGAGATATCGATGTTTTTTTAATGAGGTTCCGTATTTATATACGGAAACAAACTATCGGACATGAATTTAAAACTGAATCGAACCGGCAAGCTTCGGCGTGGCAGTCGGTTACACTCACGACAACTGGGTTGTCAATGTATAGCACTTCAGCAGTTCACTACTGTACTAATCTTAATATATAAAATCCTTGCGTTACTGACTGACTGACAGACACGCTACAGCCGAAACTATTGGGCGCAGGAAGCTGAAATTTGGCATGTATGTTCCTTGGGGACCGTAGGGGTGCACTAAGAAGGCATTTCCCAAAATTCCCATGGGATCGGCCAAAACGGGTAAATTAAAAAAAAATGCAGGCGTAGCTGCTGGCGTCCTCTAGTAGGTACATAAAGGCGAATCATTTGTGCTGGCGGATCACAAATCGGATTAACTACAACTCTAAAAAAATCGAGCAGTGTCCAACGTAAGCGATAGCAAGCAACGTGATATGATACGACGCAAACAAATTGCCAATGCCTGCCGCATTAGCCAATCGTGTATAATTCGTACAATTCATAATCTATTTGACAGTTTCTTAGCATCGCATCGCAACGCATCGCTCATTAGTTTATGAATACTTTTTGTCAATAGATTTTATGGCTAAAACGAACAATTAAACACGTCAAATTTTTTAGTACAGTCTGTCTGGCAAGTCTTAGCAAAGCACTGTCAGGCGTCGACAGCAAAAACTCCAATTTCAATATTTTGGTTGTTTACTTCTACGGCTTAAATATATCGACACATACTAAAGTTAGACACTTGACCAAAAATATTTATCGATAAATCATCACTGTTACGAACAACACTCGGTTTCCTAAGTCTATGTTTTGTCTACTGTCTGGCTACCACAAGGCTGCTAAAACAGCGTGCTGCTAAACCTATCGATAGCTCTTTCTATCATACTGCATGTGCCATTAGAAAGAAGATATCAATCATAGCAACCGCTGTTGTTATTTTAGCGTTACTTCTATGACTTAATAAGGTTATATTTCTTTCCTTCCTTTTTGGCTTTGAACATATTTTATGCACATGTTTTATTACACATTTTGGCCCGGCAATTGGTTCCATAATTAAATCACAAAAGTATTTTAATTCACTAGTTAATGAATTAACACTAAATTACAAAAAAAAAGCTTTGTACGTAACTTAGTGTGACGTAGGCGCAGCCTCAATTGGTGAGAATAGAAAACAATAAAACTGTGCATTTTTTATGTAAACAAGTTCCGGAATTCTTCGGCTGGATTCGGCATCAGTCGTCCAACGCGGCTGTCTAGGCTTCAATAGGGAGGCAAGGCTTAGGGCAACGGGCGCACAGCAACAGCTCTGCCCTGTGGTAACTGCTCTCCGCACCGCACCCTACTCCCCGCTGCATTGTATTATTTTTATATCAATCAAATGTCATAAAGTATACTAAAATGTCCTGTCTTATCAACTACCGATATTTTTCGTAAGCAATATTGCACCTTGATATTTAGTTGCGCCTAGTGCAATAAAAAATACTTTTTTTTTATTTGCGCTCAAAAATAGTTGCGGTTTTAGGAATACCTCACTTCGATAGTATTATATAAGTAGGTAGTAGTCAATAAATTAAATGTATGACAACAAGCATTATAAAAAATGAATAATTTACATGAGTTTGTATCATAGTACCTATACTATGATATCTATTATAGGCACTCTAAAACAGGCTTCTTAGATACCATAAAATATTTTGTGAATAAGTCACCTACTTAAAAGAGCTTTAACAAAATAAATATCCACGAGAAACCAGTGAAATTGTTAAAACACTTAATAGTAAATAAAGTTAGCTGATTCTTCAGTCACAGTGAATGGCTTTGTAAACATATAATAGAAGCGGTTACTTGAGTGCTAGTTGATAAACAATGAACATAATTACAGGTAGGTTTACTTAGTATCGTAAAGAAAGCACCACATTTAATGAAACCTTATAACATTTTGTAAAGTTAAGGTATTTGTCTAAACAAGTGGCCTGTTCTCTAATGTTGTAATTATTAGTAAATGACCTGCCAAGTCACAACATGTTACTAAAAATATACAAAATGAAGTGAATTCATTTTGGAACAATTTGTGTGTACATACGCTTACGAAGAAGAACATAGACGACAGCCGAACATCGGACACAGCTTTTGTTGGCACGTTCAAACCTTGCTAAACAAAATATGATTACTTGCTAAGTAAAGTAGAAATAAAAATTAAACGTTGCCTGTGATTTCAGTATACAATGACCTTAAAATTTATGGATACCTATTTTTTTTAATATGTTTATCAGTTATGAATATTAAATAATGAAATATTCATTATTTAATATTCATAACTGATAAACAGTTATTCCAGAAATAATGGAGTACTGTGAGGTCTATTGTTTTATGTTGATAATAATTCTGAAGCCGATATCAAGGAACTCAATTTTACCTGAGTATATCTTATACTAATATATAAAGCTGAAGAGTTTGTTTGTTTGTTTGAACGCGGTAATCTCAGGAACTACTGGTCTGATTTGAAAAATTCTTTCAGTGTTAGATAGCCCATTTATCGAGGAAGGCTATATAACATCACGCTATGAGCAACGGGAGCAGAGCAGTAGCCTTAAATAACGCGAGTGTAACCGCGGGCATTGTCTAGTTTTATATAAATAAAGACAACTCCCGTATTAGGACTAAATCCTGTATCGCGAGGGACTTTACAAACATACTCTTACAACCAACGGACGCAATGAACACCCAGACTCGAAACAACAATTTGTGGATCACACACATTGTGCATATAGTAGGTATAGGTATATTTAGCCCATGTTCAACTAGTCCGATGTTCGGATTTGCTGATGTTCTGTTCAAAGCTTATACAATAAAGGAGGTAGGACCATAGTCAAATATACCTAGAGATGGACTGAACATTCTCTTAAAAGATGATATTTATGAAAAATGCAAAAGACATATCTTTATAAGTTAGTGCTATTCTCTCTTTCTAGAATTCTGTAAAAAGAGGGACAGCATGTCTAATTCTTAAGGTGGAAACAGACTATCCTGTTGTGTTGCGTCATGTCACTATATGTCGGTCTTATACAGGTGCCTCCACAACACAACACACTATAATAATGTGTTTCTAGCCATATTAAATGTATGAAACCGATACGCTTCTGTTGCAACACGACACACGACATAGTCTGTTTCCCCCATTAGCTTTGCTCCTAGGTACAGTATGGTTAAATGCTCTGTCTCGCATCGCCATGTCTATGGCTAGATAACTCTATTCGTTATCATAGGCAGGGTGCGCATGAATCACCCATCGGAACAACAGTAAGGTTATACAAGCTAACACGAAGAAGGACACCATCACCCGTAGGTTTTTCTCAGATCGTTGGTCTCGCTCACTCGCGCGCAGTCTCTCCACCAAGCCGTTCTGTAAAAATAAATGTAATGTTTTATATGCATGACGTACAGATTTTGTTTTGATAATGTTAGCGGTGACGCTTTGTATGTCCGGGTAAGGTGGAATCTGGTTTGAATATTATACATTAGGTACATATATGCCCTGAATACCTTGGACGCAGGATGAGGAAATTCAATGCAGTGTTGGTAAATAGTACCTACGTAGGTACAATTTTTCTGAAATTAAACATGGATAGGAAACGGGCAATGTTTTATTTTATTACTCTGTCTTCTTGTTTTTTACATCATCACGTATAATACATGCCCGGATTTTGATGAGAATTACGAGTCAGCGATCTGTTCAAAATTATTAGCTTAGGGCTACTACTTCTTGGATAACCCATTAAATAATTAGATACATGACAATGTTCGGTATACCTATAGTCTGCTGGATAATTACCATGGCATTAAGTCCGCCTATGTACATTGTATATATTGAAGTTTTAAATAAATTGACATACTTATCTAATACTTTACCTAAGAATTATATTCCATATCATAGCATATCAATAAATTTTGACTCAATGGTTCTATTATAGTATATATTATAGCAATAGAAAAGATCTTGGGATTAAGTCGAGCGCATCAGATAAATAAATAGGATACCTTGCATCTTGTCAAAGCATTCGACCAAATATATAGAGCTGGACAAGTAAGGCAGCATGCGGGATTTGAAAAATAAATCTGTCCTCACGAGTACTCGAATAAGACTCCAGCGCGTGTGGATTAATGTATATATTCTGTGGTTATTGCAGGTTATTTTTAAGCTAGCCACGTTCGTCGAGCGTACACAGCACACGCCAGTCACCGGGTTCTCTCGTTCGAGGAACGCGCTGGCCCAATGTGAGGTTGGCCTTATGCTTACTATGCTTTGTCGAAGTCTCGCGCAAATAAAGTCGCGGTCTGGGCTAGTATTGCATGAACACGATAAATATACATAATTATGACAGCCGCGACTGGTTGCGTCGCGTGCGTTCACACTGCGCCGGACCGGCTAATAAGCCGGAAGCCGGCGCCCGGAGCGAGTGTTCACACTACGCCGCGACCGGCTAATTAGCCGGAGGACGGCCGGCTCCCTAGATTAAATTTACTTTATAGATGGAAGTATTGCATCACAAGATCATCACTAAAATAATCTGACATTGGTGACCATGGGTGGCCATGGTCACCAATGTCAGATTCTTTTAGTCAAAATTAAATAGAACTTCATGTGAAACTTAGAAACTTCATTCATAGACATTTTGACTTATGCGTATAAAGATTGTACTGATATTTGTAGGTACGTTGAAATTTTATCGATACTTTTATTTAAAATGGTTTTGTATGAAAGAGAAGCAAATACATCCTTAAAAACTTTCGCGTTCATAATAACAGTTTATATATAAAACCATTTTTGGCAAACAACCACTAAGCTATGCATGTTTAGTCGCGATTTTTTCCTAGATCATAGCAAGCGATACTTACCTAATAAATGCACATAACTTCCAAAACTCAGAGACGTGGGTTAGAATTAGAATTTTATTGCCATTTAAATTAATTACACGGTGCCTGGTGGCAACCAAACATTGACGTTACTGAACTTCAATATCCGTTTGACAATGAAATCAGCTAAAAACACGATTTGTTTATTTGTTCCTGACTTGGTTACATATAATAATAATATGCAGGTTTTAATTTGAACAGGTTTTGTAAATGAAATCACAAGTGTCTGTTCCTACGTTAACATTTATTGATCTATATTTATGTTTCATCGATATTTACTTTATACCTACTAGGAGAGGTGGCATCAATTTTGGGTTGGTATTTGAGGCATGATTGCAGACCTGGCTGGTGAGCAGCGAGGCTATAGAAAATTATGAAAAAACGAACAAAAATGTATTTGAGGCAACATGCAATTTTTAAATACAATAGTTTAATGTATATAGAATACAAACAAACATAAGTCAGATGATTTAGTCGGGGCTTTATTACATTGCAAGCGTTTTTTATATTGGTTTAAAAATTATTTTTGCATGCGCCGGGCTATGTTAAAGCCACGACTAAATCAAATAATATAATCATTTATAGACATTTATCTTACTCTACGCTAGAAAAATCATAAGTCAAAATGAAGTTACTATGTATATTGGACAAGACTGCTATTGTAATGCGGTCTCTATGGTATTTTCCTTATTCTAAGGCCAGTGTTACCAACTTAGTAGAATTAGCACTAAAACTGGGGGTTTCAACATTTGTCTAAAATTGAATACAACGTTCGTTTTAAAATAATTTGTACATTGTTCAATCTATTATTATTATATTACTTGATGTGTTGATTTAACATTTAATTTGCATTTTTCTTTACATATTACCTAATAGAACGAATTATTATTTTTGTATACCAATTGTTTTCCGAAGTGAAATATGTATTGTAATGATAATTTAAGTGGGTGTCATGTGTCTAGGGAAATTTTATTTGTGGTTGAGAGGAGGAGAGCTTAGTTCAACTGTTGGTAACACTATGTCACCGGCACTAGGCATGGGTCTGTGCACGTTGTCATAACTATCTATATTTCATAACTATCTATATCGTTCGATCACCTAATTTGAAGTAGTATTTACTCGTAGATATGTCTAATGCATAACTAGAATGATAACAGCAAGTGGTTTGGTAAGGCTCGTTTTAAAAAACCATTAAGAATGCTAAGATTGTTATCGAGACCTATAATGGACCTGTAATGAGATGGCAAAAACTACGGCAAAAATAACAAAAAGTTAATCAACAAAAAATATTGTGAAAAAGAAAAATCTAAACAAATAACAAATGTGGCAAGATTAAAGAAATTTAAATATAATGCAAATTTAAAATAAAATTAAACTATGTGAAGAATACGCCAAAAAAAAACAAAAAGAAAAAAATCTAATAGTATCACAAAAAGCTGTTTTTTTTTAAGTTCACAAACATTACAAAACGTTAAAATTGAACAAATTAACCGTAACAAGACAACAAAAATACGCCAAAATGAGAGAAATTAAAAAAATACATGTACAAAAAGAATACAAAGATATCAAAATGAAATTAAAATATAAAGTGAAATAAAACAAAAAAGGTGCTAATAATAACAAAAAGCTAAATGTAATAAAATTGAGCACAAAAGTGAAAAATAAAAATAGAAAAGTAATACCGTTACGTACAGATAAAATAATTATATTTTTATCTATACTATGTAACATAAAAAGTTTAAAAAATTACATAAATCCAAAACGTGTATAAAAATGGTAAAAATATATCAAATCGTAAAATTATTTATCAAAGAGTAAAGGAAACTCAACAATAAATATATCAAAAAAAGAATACAGTAAGAAGAAATAAATAAGCATTGGAATGTTACAAAATGTCTATCTAAATGGTCATCGGCCAACCATTCTGCTGTCAAAAAACGCTACGTTAAAATATAACTACATAGGTAAAGTCTGACCGCGCGCGGCATTTCATGTTGGTTATACTCGTTATGAAATTTAGATAGTCAAACAATTGACTTATAACTATCTATACCTAATATAGCATATGATCGTTGCCATAACGATCGGTATATTCTAACGCATACTGTTAGCTCAGCTCTACGAGTCCGTCTTAATGCCCGGATCCGGTCTATTGACCGGATCCAGCTTAGTGTGAATAGCTTCATACAAATTGTTCTGCCACTGGCTCGTTATTCGCCGGTCCGGGCATTAAGCCGGGCCGGCTAATTAGCCGGTCCGTCGTAGTGTGAACGCTCGCTCAGTATTATCGTCTGTATGCGTAGGTATGTAATTTTGTAAGATAATTTCGGTCTTAAAGTAATTTGTAATTAGCATTGGAAACAATAATTAACAAAAACGTTTCAGACAGAAGTCAATAACATTTAAATTGGAAACTGATTGTCTTCGGTATAATCGATGTAAATGGCTGGTTATTTTAAATTGACGTCATGACAAGTTGAAAGTCACCATAGATTGTTATTTATGTTATCTCATGGATTTAACGTACCTTGTAGGTACATAATAGTTATATCATTGGAACTAATATTGGCATAGAATTACACGAATGTTACGCCCTGTTAAGTTTTAAATGCGACCCGTACTAGATGGACATCAAAGTTGAGCTGGCCGATTAATTGCCGACCGAGAAAACCATTTCCCGTTCAACATCTTAACGATACATCCCTGAACGATTGATTTATTTATTACATTCAGTAAGCCTTCGCTACCTTAACATTGAACAGAGCGCCGTGCAGTTAAAACAGTTGTGTTGTTGTCGTTTACCTAATCGAGGTAGTCAGATCTAGATTTTTAAGGTTCGCTAGTTATTTCGGAAGTTTACCCAAGAAGCTGCCTACTGTCGGACAGGAAAGAGGGTGTAATTTATAGGATAAGGCTGGAAAGGGGAGGGTGAATGGGTTGCCCCCCCCCCCCCGTAGTAACAGTAGCTACTAATAGTATAACTTTTTGTAGGTACATCACAGAGTCTTAAATCCCCCTCAATCAGTAAATCTAGTGAAAGTAATATAAAAAGATTTTGGCACGTATCCAAGACAGTGTAACTTAACCCGTTGCGTCGGTCCATTTATCTTTACAGCATTCCTACGAATAATCGACAGATTACTCAACTAATTTTGGCTTAACAACTGAGCTCACAGAGGAACAAAATCGAATGTAATTCAAGATTTTTCCTCATATTGTTCCGGTGTACGGATATTGGTATGGTCCATAGAAACAATGACAGAAGCCCTCGTTTTACTTTAAAGGCCGGTTTTCACTGCGAGGATGCCTGGAGCTATGCCTGCATTTTTTTAATTTAACCGTTTTTGCGCGATTCCGTGAAAATTTTAGGTAATCCCTACTTAGTGCCCGCTATGCTCCCCAAGGGACATGCATACATGCCAAACAGTTTCTTGCACCCAGTACAGTGCCTTGACGGAAGAATTTTGCATATTTTGATGATGATTTATTTCACATCGAAGAGAAAACCGCATGGATGTATTTCCACAAACAGAGGAATGGGCTCACTCTTTTCCAGAAAGCGGAAGAAAATTATAAATTTAATCAAGTAATCATTTTCGGATTTTATTTGCCGTTCAGCTCGCTTTGCTTATTGTTTTGTTTTATTTTAGTTCTGCAGTGGGAATCAGATGACTTTACTATTTCTCAGTGGAAGCGCAAATCGCAAAAAAATCGCCTCATTGCTTTTTCGCGGTGGAAACCGTCCTTTAGAATTACTACTTAGTACCAAAATAAGAGAAGCCAACGCATTAATGTATAGATATTATCCATATTCAGTATTACACAGATATCGACGGTAACAAGATGGACGATGGCTATCACTCCATCAGTGACCATGGGAACGCACCTTTTGAGCAAACTTTTCCTGAGAGACGGCGCCATAATTGACAATCCAATATTATACGTGCAATATGTTATGTATGTATAGGCATTTTTGATGTGTTTACTTTTTCGCGTCAAGTTTTGTACTCGTTCTAAACGTTATCAGCATTAGGCAGTAGAGTTCCTTAATAATTTGAATTTAGGTTGAATAAAATATTTGAATATAGGCACGTGACACAGTTTGACTTCTTTGGAATCTCAAATGTCAGGTTTTCAGGCATAAATTTGGGTCATCATTAATTAGATCAGATATTTCCATAGAAATTTATTTAGATGAGAATTTCGCTTCGAAGTCCGCTTTTAAGTCTTAGCAGATACCTAGATGACATAATATTAGCTTTTAGAATTTGACATTTATAATGACGTAAGCACTCGGTGCAGGCAGGTAGGTACCTATCACAGTGTCTATTATGGTGTACAGTGCACTAGATTTCGATGGCAGCTTCACTGTCCGCATAGTACGTCAGGTCACGATAAACTACAGTGCCAAAAGCTTCCTCATGAATTACACCGTCTACTTATTTAAACCACTTGTTAATAAAATTCTTTGAGTTTATCGCGAATAGACAGACGTGAAGCAAGACCTTCTTTTTTACGCGAGGACGTGGAGCTGCAGAAATAGTCTGTGCTACCAATACCAAATTATCAAGATTCTAGTTTAAAATATGTAATGTTCAACTCAGTACCCATCCTCCATGTGAAGCGATCCAAGAGCCCGGCTCTTCGTGCAGGAGGTCGGCGATGGCGGCGGCAGGCGCGGCCACCAGTTCCAGCGCTGGTTCACCCTCCGCCGCCTCAGCAGCCTCTCTCGCTAAGGCGCCGCAGACGCAGTACATTGCTGCTACCTGGAACACATCGTTTTAATAAGTACTGATGGCCTGTGGATATTGAATTGGACTGGGTTTCTTAAAAAAATGACGTGAAACTGCGTTATATAATTATGTACAGTAATTATATAACGCAGTTAAACGCACGAAAGTAAACTGCACGAATAGCAAAAATATGTAGTTTAAAATCGCCTCATTGGTTTCTAATAGGTACCTATGTGGTGTGGGGTGCTGTGAGTTCGAAGGGACAAAATGTTGTGAATGAGTTCGATTCGCCCATATGGGACAAAATGTTGTGCAATTTACAAATGTCTGTATGTCTCACGATCTTAGACTATATATACTTCCTTACTTTATGCTCACGATTATGGTCTCACGTCACTCGACACATAACATGCCAGTGCGGGTATTGTACCTATTTAAAAGCAAAGAAGAAAAGTTTTGTCGTATCAAGTAGGTTTTTACATAGAATAATAAATCGCTAACGTCTTTTTAAAAATCTATTTATTATTCGTTTTCAACTTCTAATTCAAAACAACTCCATACTTATCAGCTTTAAATATTAGATTCAGCAAATAAGAAAGTGTGCTGATAATCATAGCTATTTTCCATTCAGGTCAGGTAGTGGATTATTTAACATCTCGACCAGACAGATATTAAAAGCGCCGCCACGGAGAAAAGACGCTCTATTTATGAATAAAATATTGTATAATCAACTTCTACAGTTCTTATTCAAAATGCCAACTTGGAAGAATTATCATCAATAAAAATAATAAAAATATAATATTATAAAGAGGAATAATTTGTATTTTTGTTTGTAATGGATAAACACAAAAACTACTGGACCGATTTTAAAAATTCTTTCACTATTAGAAAGCTACATTAACTGCGAGTAACATAGGCTATATTTTATGTTAGAAAAATAGGAGTCCGTAAGATATTTGGGTTTTTCGGGTTCGCGAAGTAGTTCCCTCAGGACGCGGGTGAAACCGCGGGAAACGCCTAGTCATCAATAAAAACAAAGTCTGCCTTCTGTCTCTCTGTCCCTATGTATGCTTAATTCTTTAAAAACACGCAACGGATTTTAATGCGGTTTTTTTAATAGATAGAATGATTCATGAGGAAGGTTTATATGTATAATACATATATGTATTATACATATGGCGGTACGAAGTTCGCCGGGTCAGCTAGTAAAAAATATTATGTAAAACAAATTGACATTTCCGAGCTAATATTTTATGAATACCGTCTGTTTAGAGTTTGGCTAGAAAGTGGGGAAAGGTTTGCAAAAGACAGTGGAAGCGATTAATTCATCCAGTCTGGTCTAGCCAAGGCAAAGATCTAAACACCTATGTACTGTGTTGCACACTGATTATATTTCAACTAATAGGTAGGTACATGTGCAATTTTACCTTAGATCTCCTGGTGATGTTGTTGTGTAGACCTATAAGATTACACTCATAATTTTGGCCAAAATAATGACGAAATCGTTATAGCTACCAGGGTCCAGTTCGGCGTCCTTCTTCAGAATACGATGCACGTTGGCGGATTCACACAAGTTTTACAATGTTCAGTAAGTATGTTACAAATGTCAATGTTCACAAATTTTAACACGATGCCGGAAATAGATCTAAAGCGCCTTTCACGCTGGTTCCAAACTCACTTCTATCACAATACGATTCGCGAAGCTACCAGGATGTGCTTTCCAAAAGGCGATATATTTTCACGAGACGAAATCACACAAATTCAACGCGCGTGTCAAGGGGTTGATTTTCAATATATCACTAACTTTATCAATCGCTCGCAACTTCGTCGGATAAATTCATATAGCGACGGTTGCGAGGTTGTTAATCAATATAATTAATTCTAAAACGCAAAATTACAAGACGGCGTTAGCGCAAGACAATTTTTTTTACCGAACACGACAATGAATCAAAAAGAGTGAATGATTTGACAGTTCATAGTGTGACCATAGTCAGAAATTTACAACGGACAAAGTAATACGCTACTAAACTGATATAATCGATTTGACTCATCACAAAAAATATTTATATTTCAAACACCGTCTTTAAAATATTTGATGAAAATAAACATATTTGATAATATAATTTTATTCAATTATAACCTGTATTCTACGCTTGTACAATATTAGTCTGTGCTGTATTCTATTTTTGCAGGCGTGCAATTATAATAAACAACTGCATTAACTGTTGGTGGATCTAATAAATAAATAACATAAATAATTCGATACTAATCTATTAAGTTATAGCGTGTGCAGAACGAAATTCACACATTTCTACTTTAACATTGAGTAGGTATAAGCTATAGAGATATTAAACATTTTCCATCACCTAAAATTGTTGTCGTAATTGTTTCACAAATGTAATATTCTAGGATTTTGAAGGCAATCATAGTGTAAGGGTGAGTAAACTTTCGTATGAGTTCAAAACAAACACACTAAGCATGTGTGTGCCCGCGTCAAACTTGTCAGTATTACCTACTCCAACGATTAATCACCGAGCTACGTAAATAGAAGCGATAAATTCTGTAAGCAGATATGTGATATTGATCACAAGATGGTGCCGTTATATCATTGACAAATATTATCTTATGATTGTTCGGTTAGAGTGCTAATTATGGCATTATAATATGATAGAAATACGCTATGATTGATTATATATAAACGGCTCATTAGCTTTCACGCAGTAAACTTTTAGAATTCTATTGCGGCGATAGCCCAGTGGTGTACGTAACGGACAGCCGAGACGATGGTCTCGGGTTCGATCCCCCGGTACCCGAGCACACACTTCTGACTTTTCGCAGTTATGTGTATGTTAATTATCCCTCGCTTAATAATGTGCCCGGTTGATGGCAATAGGCTCGCCCCCTATTACATTGGGACCGAAACATAACTGGCGAAAAGTGGGTGCGTAATACACCTCCGCCTACCCCCTCGGGGATAACAGGCGTGAAGTTATTATTATATACTTTTAGAATTCTCAATGATTAAATTTAGTTCTGAGAACTATTTAAGGATTAGGATGAACAACAGTGAAGACAAAACTAGGTACAGACACTACGATGCTATAAAATCCGCCGCAATAATCTCAAATCCCTCTCAATTTGTGTTTGAAGTTGGAATTCTAAGAACCTAACTTTTAGGTAAAGCTTTTAAGTAACTATTGAAACTGATTTATCAGAACTTGACCTTGTTGAAGGTGATTACTGCATACGACGAATGTTGAAAGTTTAAGCTGAATTTAGGAGCCCATTTAAACAGCAGCGTCCTGTTTAACTTATTTTATATACTTACAGTTTCCTACCCTAATCAAGTAAAACGGGATAGTCAATAGTTCGAATAAAGACTTTACGAGAGAGATGATTTCTAGAATTGTGATGATATGTACCTTAGACCATGTGATATTGTCCCTAGTGATACGTCGTGCTAGCGCGAGGGCTAACTCGGATAGGGCGGTGTCTGACTTTAACATGGCGGAAGGAGCACGCGTGGCCTGTCGCGCCACCTGCCGGAACGCGTCAGGTCTCTTCCTCTCCAGAGCTGCACATAGGGCACGTAACGCAGCCAGCACGCCAGCCTCTGTATTGGTCATAGCCTCTTCACCACATTCAGTCTCGACCATTCGTTGTAGCCGTTTCATAACTATTTGCTGAAATAATCAACAATGATCATTAAGTAAACAGAAAACAAACATAGAATTACATGTAACCATCAGGAATGTAGAGATGTTGAAGGGCAGTGTTACCTTTTTGGCACATAAAGTTGATCTCCTAATCTGTGTCTTGATGTATTGTAGGCAAAGCGCGCGTCCCTGCCGTACTATTTGCGGCTTGACTTGCGTTGGTCCGGCGAGGCACCAGCCGATGGTTGCCGAGAGGCGGCGGGACACAGCCGCGGCCGCAGCGCTCGACACCATCGTGCTGAACCGTCGCTTAGTTCGGTCTAGAGGTGACAGACACCTCGTCGGTGAGGCACGAAGATCTACAAATAAACACGTGCTTTAAATTCATATTCAGGCAAACCGTCCAAGACAGAGATTTATATAAACTCGCTCTACAAATTTTCCCGAGATTGTCGAGATTGGTAGAGTGTATGTTTTGATATGAATAGTCATATATAAGTTCTGTCATGGGATGCAGACTATTTATCCCATGTCAAATTTTTGGAAAGATTTAATAATACGAATTCTACTGAAAGCAAGTTTGCGAGAACTATTTAACTTTCAAAGTTTTTGAGTTCTACATTGGTTCATGACCTTTAAGTTATACTTACTTTAGGTACTCACAAGTTCATAGGTTAACCACAAATTTTAATTAAATTTTGCTTAAGCATGCTATGTTACTTTTAATGAATATTATTTCAAATAAGTAAATGAGATCGTATGAAACTCCAAAGAATTTTCATCTCAACATATCAAATTATCTACTTGTTCACATCAATATTATACATAAGAGCTTTAAAATTCACATATCAAGTTTTGTGGCCATGAAATTTCATACAACTGAAAGCAATTGCGGTCAGGTTAAATGTAGCGAATATTGAAAGAGTCTGACATGATAGGTCACGGTTCCTAGAGAAGATTTTGGAATTTTGAGGCACAAAAGCCTTTCGGCTTAGCAGCCTTGGTGCAGCTATCTTTTGGCAAGCAAAGTCTTTTGATCTTTTCTCTCAGCTGTAAGGACATTATTTGATTTAGAATGGATTTGTAGCGAAAGCTTAATTGTTATAATTATTAGCGTGTAAATGTATTAATATTTGATTAAGTACTTATTTACTATGGGTCTATGACATACATTAATAATTATAATAATAACTCTTAAACTTTACTGTGGATTTTGTTTATAAAATCGCCGAATATGACCTTTGAGTCAGTTATTGTGAAACAAATACAAGTTTATTTCAGACCAATATTTACATAAGGTACATATCTTTTTATCTGAAGTTTGTATTTATTAAATTAAATTAAAATTCTGATTATTTGTTTTGTCTATCGTGTTTTTGTTACTACTATTTGCTTTGTTAAAAATAAATTAAATTCTATATCTAAAAATATTGGAGACTACATAGTTTGCTCAATATAGCTCAATATAGAGTAGGTACTCATAGGTTCATTTACATCAATAAAGGACATTGGGCAAATAGTATGGGAGAAAAACCCACGGCGGACAGAAATGAAATTGTGAGTATATATCGGTAAATGTCTCTAGTTTATCATGGTAAGGGTCGCTTTCTTGTGGGTTGTGGGAATTTAAAAAAAAATGAAAAATCTGATTCATATTTTTTTACATTATTTATTCGGCTGCCTCCGTTGTCCAGTGGATAGCGTATGCGACTGCTGATTGGAGATCCCGGGTTCGATTCCCAGGTCGGGCAAAAGTGTTACTGGGTTTTTCCAAATTCTCAGTAGCAGCAAGGAGTCGGGTGATGTGTCCGGTAACGGCAATAGGCTCGACCTCTATTCCGTGGGACCTAAAAATTCATGGCAAAATGTGGGTGTAATGTTACACCTCTGCCTACCCCTTCGAAGATACAGGCGTGAGTCTATAAAAAATAAAAATATTTGTTCGGCGTAATCTATGTCTATGGTTATTTCATCTAAAAATACCGCAGGAGTGTCAATTTCTTGATGGTGCCTAGCCCAGCTAAAAAATAAACGATACTGACAATATGCGCGCAACTGCCTATGGTACGGCGGCCATCTATACATGAGCAGTAATAATACTCAACACTTTGTCTTCCTTGTCTCGCTAGGTTTATTACAATATATGTGTAGTGTTGTCGCGCTGTGACATGTCGCGACTAAATTCGTCGTCTTATCAATACTTTATTCCGATAGAGCTCTATCAAGTAGACGCTGAGACCTAATGTCTCAGATGCTCATGGCAGTTCGACTTGGCCAGTCTTAAATGATAGCTTTCCAATGTGAATAATGTCAGCTCTTCATATGTTAACTGTGGGAAATCTCTAAAATCTGGATTGTTTCCATCTAATAGCATGAATGGAATGGATCTGAAATAAGTTAAAATATAACAGTTAATGTTTGTCGTCTACGAGACATTTTTTTTTTTTTTTGTTTTACGATGTGGAAAATCCCTTCGGATCTCCGACTCTTGGGGGAAATAAGAGCCGGAGTATGTGGTGTTTCCACAAAAAAACCACCTCGACTTCCGCCATGTACCCGTGTGTCGGAGGGGGGGGCATCACCAAAGCACTCGTCGCCACCCTCCGATGGGTATTGGCCCGCCAGATGGTCAGGCGGGCCCCGAACAAAACCCCCTTGGCGACGGATTAAGGTGTTGGACTCCGCCGCCAAAACGCCCAGCGGCCGCAGAGGATAGGGAGGACGGCAACGCAACACCGCATCTCCTCTTCCTCTGCGGCCCTACCGCGACGCATCGAATGGTGCGCCCCCATTTGGTCGCGGGAGATAGGGCGCGCGGCAACGCAACACCGACACGCCTCTCCTCCCGCGACCGCACCCGACTGCGAGGGACAGACAGAACTGTCCCCCGCACCCGCACCGTTGGACGCATCCTGCGCAGGCCCCTCCAAGCCCACGCGGAGCGTCCCCTCCTGGATCCCTCTTAGCTTCACCGCGGGTGACCAATCCACGGTTACTGAGCCCCCCACCACGACAAGGTGGAGATCCAACGGGGGGGTTGTCTACGAGACATTGATTTTCTCAATATGTCTATCCACTGACTAATAATAACGTTAGATAGCTTTATCAACGTTATTTATATTACGTACACAAGGTTTTCATTTCATAAGGTAACAAAACAATATTATAATATTTAAAATGGTCGATACAGTATCACGCCATTAAATCAAGCGAAAACTCATAAAGTATATTAAAAACACAACTTACCTCTTGTGGTATTATTTCTTGTAACAATAACATAGAGTGATGTCGATATCTTTCTTAAAACAATTCTGTAAGTATGTGTTTTCTGCGACGTAACACAGATCTGTCATACACCACACAGTTATTACGTCTATCCATACCAAATAAATTGCAAACAAACAGCAATTAACTTGGTCCAGCAAACGTGCTTAGTTAATGAATAAATTCAAAAGAAAACCGGTAAATGACATTCGCGTTATTTTATACTTTCGCTGCTTGCCATGGCAACACAAGGAATTCCTTCTTCGTTGACCACGTGAAATATCGAAAGCCTATGTCAGTTCCATACATTTTTGCACTTAGCGATAAGTGATATCGCTAATCGAATGCCATTTGGCTACAGGCTCTGATGTGTAAAAGAGAGGAAGCGAACGTATACCTGCCGATTTGGATCACACGACAGGCACATGCATGCAGTCGACGGAACCCATTTTATAGCTATTTTTAACAGAACGACTATTTATATTACTTAAATAGAGTATTCGATTTTCTTTTTGTATAAATATATTTCTAGTTCTAACTTTGTTCTCCCATGGATTCTAAAAAAATTACCATATGTAATGGTAAGTGAATTTGTCCTCTTTCATTTTATACCAAATTCGTCAATGTCCGTGACCGGGTCGGAATACGCCCAATGTCCTTTAAATCTATAGATATACGGCTTAAATTAGTATTTAAGTTTACTTGCCCAATAGTTGTAATATTTCTTAAATCGATTTTTACGCTGATTCTTGAATAAAATTGTACGTGAAATAAATTGTCTAGTACTAGATTGTCGACGTGTGTGACGTCAATTACAATTTGCAATAAGTTCAAGTACAATATCGTTTTATTTAAACTTATTATGTGTTATCAATATTATTAAGAGCTTTTGATTTCATCCTCTCCAACAGGCATTCCTGAGTAGATCACCTACCTATAGATGGTAATGTAATGATCATGTAACAGAAAATTAGATACTGTATTTGGAGTGGCCTAGCCATAATAATAAAACATTTTAGAAGAGTATTTTCATGTCATAACGGCCCGTTTCACGCCATAGTTGAGGGATGGGCTATTAAGAGAATACACGAACTCCTCATGTACCTACAATAAACTATAACTCTCAGCTTCTTATATACCTACAAGAGATTATAATACATTTTTAACAAGTGGACTTGGTTCCACACGCCAGTCTATGGCACGCAAGAGCTATTATATTATTGTAGCAGTTAAGGACGCGTTTACGCTTGTATCAAAAAACCACATATTTCCGGTACATTTTACGACAATTTAAGATAATAACTAATAAAACTAATGATTACGATAAATTGATTACTTTTTTATCTACAAATCAATTTGAAAATAAATAAAAAATATTTAATTAATATTAATGTAAAATCGATTCGAAAAGGCCTCTTAAATCAAAAATAGGCATATACTGCTATTTTTGGGTACAATTTTCTCTCTATTTTAACATTTATTTAGATTTTCAAAGATAGAATAGGGTAGTAAATATAGTCAACTCAAAAACAATTTGATTTTTTTTTTCAAAATATTGTAAATTGACTCAAAAAAAGCAAAAAATCATCTTACATTTTTCTTCTATTTTGCTCGCATACGTGTGTCTTAATGTGTGGCAATAAGGTTAGTTTTATTTAGCCACTTTCTTGATTTATATATCCAAATTCTGCAATGAGATCTCAGTCTGCGCTTGAGCGCCGTCGGGAGTGGACTCTATGTCGCTTGTCGCTGCAGCCCGAAGACGAAAAAAGCAATATACGAATACAAAATATTCGCTAAAATCAATTTGATACTTCTCGTATTCTGTGCGAATTACGTACAAGTAAATTTCTTTTGTATAAATGGACATTATTACTTTATTTTCTCCGTTATGTTGAGTCAGGATATATTTCGGTATTTAGATATTATTTTGTTTCTTGCGTTGAAATCTGGTAAGATTATCTAGACTGATGGTATACCATCCCGTTCAAGTGTTGCGACTGGAACTCATAAAAGAGTAGACCTAGTTATGCCAGGTTGGGGCTCATTTTATTTGTTTTGGTGAGACCCTACCACTGGTACTAGTGAAGTAACCTTCCAAGGTTATTCGATGAGTCTTGCTGGTACTCATATGTGAGTAAAGCTACGCATGCCGAGTTTGGGCTCATTTTGTTTGTACATAAGAGACCCTACCACTGGAACTTATGAAGTAACCTTCCAGGGTTATTCGATGACTCTTACTGGTACTCATATGTGAGTAGAGCTAGGCATGCCGAGTTTGGGCTCATTTTGTTTGTACATAAGAGACCCTACCACTGGAACTTATGAAGTAACCTTCCAGGGTTATTCAATGACTCTTGCTAGTACTCATGTGTGAGTAGAGCTAGGCATGCCGAGTTTGGGCTCATTTTGTTTGTACATAAGAGACCCTACCACTGGAACTTATGAAGTAACCTTCCAGGGTTATTCAATGACTCTTGCTGGTACTCATGTGTGAGTAGAGCTAAGCATGCCGAGTTTGGGCTCATTTTGTTTGTACATAAGAGACCCTACCACTGCATTATATAAAGTAACCTTCCAGGGTTATTCAATGACTCTTACTGGTACTCATATGTCAGTACAGCTAGGCATGCCGAGTTTGGGTTCATTTTGTTTGTACATAAGTGACCCTACCACTGGAACTTATAAAGTAACCTTCCAGGGTTATTCGATGACTCTTGCTGGTACTCATATGTGAGTAGAGCTAGGCATGCCGAGTTTGGGCTCATTTTGTTTGTACATAAGAGACCCTACCACTGGAACTTATGAAGTAACCTTCCAGGGTTATTCAATGACTCTTACTGGTACTCATATGTCAGTAGAGCTAGGCATGCCGAGTTTGGGTTCATTTTGTTTGTACATAAGTAACCCTACCACTGGAACTTATGAAGTAACCTTCCAGGGTTATTCGATGACTCTTGCTGGTACTCATATGTGAGTAGAGCTAGGCATGCCGAGTTTGGGCTCATTTTGTTTGTACATAAGAGACCCTACCACTGGAACTTATGAAGTAACCTTCCAGGGTTATTCAATGACTCTTACTGGTACTCATATGTCAGTAGAGCTAGGCATGCCGAGTTTGGGTTCATTTTGTTTGTACATAAGTAACCCTACCACTGGAACTTATGAAGTAACCTTCCAGGGTTATTCGATGACTCTTGCTGGTACTCATATGTGAGTAGAGCTAGGCATGCCGAGTTTGGGCTCATTTTGTTTGTACATAAGAGACCCTACCACTGGAACTTATGAAGTAACCTTCCAGGGTTATTCAATGACTCTTGCTGGTACTCATATGTGAGTAGAGCTAAGCATGCCGAGTTTGGGCTCATTTTGTTTGTACATAAGAGACCCTACCACTGGAACTTATGAAGTAACCTTCCAGGGTTATTCAATGACTCTTACTGGTACTCATATGTCAGTACAGCTAGGCATGCCGAGTTTGGGTTCATTTTGTTTGTACATAAGTAACCCTACCACTGGAACTTATGAAGTAACCTTCCAGGGTTATTCGATGACTCTTGCTGGTACTCATATGTGAGTAGAGCTAGGCATGCCGAGTTTGGGCTCATTTTGTTTCTTCATAAGTTCCATTGGTAGGGTCACTTATGTACAAACAAAATGAGCCCAAACTCAGCATGCCTAGCTCTACTTACATATGAGAACCAGCAAGAGTCATTGAATAACCCTGAAAGGTTACTTCATAAGTTGCAGTGGTTGGGTCTCTTATGTACAAACAAAATGAGCCCAAACTCGGCATGCCTAGCTCTTCTCACATATAAGAACCAGCAATAGTCATCGAATAACCCATGAAGGTTACTTCATAAGTTGCAGTGGTTGGGTCTCTTATGTACAAACAAAATGAGCCCAAACTCGGCATGCCTAGCTCTACTCACATATAAGAACCAGCAATAGTCATCGAATAACCCTGGAAGGTTACTTCATAAGTTGCAATGGTTGCGTCTCGTATGTACAAACAAAATGAGCCCAAACTCGGCATGCCTAGCTCTACTCACATATGAGTACCAGCAAGAGTCATCTAATAACCCTGGAAGGTTACTTCATAAGTTTCAGTGGTAGGGTCTCTCATGTACAAACAAAATGAGCCCAAACTCGGCATGCCTAGCTCTACTCACATAGGAGTACCAGCAAGAGTCATCGAATAACCCTGGAAGGTTACTTCATAAGTTCCAGTGGTAGGCTCTCTTATGTACAAATAAAATGAGCCCAAACTCGGCATGCCTAGCTTTACTTCCATATGAGTACCAGCAAGAGTCATCGAATAACCCTGGAAGGTTACTTCATAAGTTCCATTTGTAGGGTCACTTATGTACAAACAAAATGAGCCCAAACTCAGCATGCCTAGCTCTACTCACATATAAGAACCAGCAAGAGTCATTGAATAACCCTGAAAGGTTACTTCATAAGTTGCAGTGGTTGGGTCTCTTATGTACAAACAAAATGAGCCCAAACTCGGCATGCCTAGCTCCACTCATATATGAGTACCAGCAAGAGTCATCTAATAACCCTGGAAGGTTACTTCATAAGTTTCAGTGGTAGGGTCTCTCATGTACAAACAAAATGAGCCCAAACTCGGCATGCCTAGCTCTACTCACATATGAGTACCAGCAAGAGTCATCGAATAACCCTGGAAGGTTACTTCATAAGTTCCAGTGGTAAGGTTACTTATGTACAAACAAAATGAACCCAAACTCGGCATGCCTAGCTCTACTGACATATGAGTACCAGTAAGAGTCATCGAATAACCCTGGAAGGTTACTTCATAAGTTGCAGTGGTTGCGTCTCGTATGTACAAACAAAATGAGCCCAAACTCGGCATGCCTAGCTCTACTCACATATGAGTACCAGCAAGAGTCATCTAATAACCCTGGAAGGTTACTTCATAAGATTCAGTGGTAGGGTCTCTCATGTACAAACAAAATGAGCCCAAACTCGGCATGCCTAGCTCTACTCACATATGAGTACCAGCAAGAGTCATCGAATAACCCTGGAAGGTTACTTCATAAGTTCCAGTGGTAGGGTTACTTATGTACAAACAAAATGAACCCAAACTCGGCATGCCTAGCTCTACTGACATATGAGTACCAGTAAGAGTCATCGAATAACCCTGGAAGGTTACTTCGTAAGTTGCAGTGGTTGGGTCTCGTATGTACAAACAAAATGAGCCCAAACTCGGCATGCCTAGCTCTACTCACATATGAGTACCAGCAAGAGTCATCTAATAACCCTGGAAGGTTACTTCATAAGTTTCAGTGGTAGGGTCTCTTATGTACAAACAAAATGAGCCCAAACTCGGCATGCCTAGCTCTATTCACACATGAGTACCAGCAAGAGCCCAATGGCTCTTGCTGGTACTTATGTGTGAATTTCAATTGTGAATTCAATAATAACCCTGGTAGGTTACTTCATAAGTTCCTGTGGTAGGGTCTCTTATGTACAAACAAAATGAGCCCAAACTCGGCATGCCTAGCTCTACTCACATATGAGTACCAGCAAGAGTCATCTAATAACCCTGGAAGGTTACTTCATAAGTTCCAGTGGTAGGGTCTCTTATGTACAAACAAAGTGAGCCCAAACTCGGCATGCCTAGCTCTACTCACATAAGAGTACCAGTAAGACTTATCGAATAACCTTGGAAGGTTACTTCACTAGTACCAGTGGTAGGGTCTCACTAAAACAAATAAAATGAGCCCCAACCTGGCATAACTAGGTCTACTCTTTTATGAGTTTCAGTCGCAACATTTGAATGGGATGGTATACCATCAGTCCTCATAATCTTACCAGATTTCAACGCAAGAAACAAAATAATATCTAAATACCGAAATATATCCTGAATCAACATAATGGAAAAAATAAAGTAATAATGTCCATTTAGGTATATAAAAATGAGAAACTTATTTGTACGTAATTCGCACAGCCAGGCCTATAACACATACATAGATACATATCACAAAAAATTCTAAGTCTCAAAGTTATTTAGTTGAACTACATTTCCGCAAGTTACCGAACGTAGTACGTACTGTTGCCGCCGTGTCGCTGTAGTGACGCGATTTTGTACCTACTAATTTTGTAAACGCGTCCTTAAGCCCCTAAAACAAATAATTCAAGTCAATAAATAGAGAGCTTTAGAAACTTTTCAGCTTTGTTTCTTATCAATTTTACCAAGGGGGCTTTAAACAACTTTGGATTGTTGTAAACAACTTGTATTATATTAATTGCTTTCGTAATATTGAGGTCAACCATATAAGAGAACCACTAAGAGATGATCATGGTTTTTACTGATTCTGTCTACTCCGTCTAATTCAATAGGTCCATGCGAGCTGTAACAAACTTAGCAGGACCTACCCTTTTATATTCTAACGCTTTGTTGTAGAGAACCTAATGCGTTATAGATAAGTAAGTCCAATATACTATCCGAATGTTTCTTATCAGTGATCAAACTTCGGCCCTTAGCTCAGGCCTGAAGAAAAGCCTACAATTAAGAGCATTAGTTTATTGGATTAAATTTATTGTTCTTTATGATCTCGCCATGGTGAATTTAATTGAAACCGTTTTATGAGACAGGTACGTAGCTATCACAGGTAGCTATGTATCTTACGTTGATATAGCTTTATATATTTGATTAATAAATATGTTTATTTTTACTGTATATTTTTCAACAGATGTGTAGGTACAACAAGGAGCCTGTGATAAACAAGAAAACAAGACTAGAGCGACAGAGATGTATACGCGGTCATCTATATATTAATACGTGAAGCGAAATTTTGTGATTCCTTTTTAGTTTTTTACGAGAAATGCGCGAACGGAGGATTATGAAATTTGGCACACTTATTGCTTATATGTAGTTGGGGTGCAGAATGCTATTTTTTTATAAAATATGGATTAGAAATATATGATTTTAATGAAAATAAACGTTACCACTACTACCATACATTTCGTACACACACATGCATATTCCCGTATATACCAATGTACTCTGTGCATGCATATCATCGTATACGAATACAATATTACTTTTTAATTTACGGTTATGGACCCACAGACGTTCAAACTGAAAAGAGGTTAATAATCAAGGAGCAAGTTAATAAAACATGTATATTTATACTTTTTGTTCAAGGTTTGTCCTATTCTGCCTAAACAATTTAGTATTATTCACAATACATACATATAACTTGACGTAAAAATTAATAAAATAGTTACGCGTGAAATATACACTTATTAGTTATTACGTATATGTATGGTTTTTTTATTAATAATGATTATAAGTTTCTGACAGAATATAAAATATAAAAAAAATATCTGTAGGAAAAAACAAAATTGCAGATGTCATCAAGTTTGAATTCAGAACGCCGCGCGCGGGAAATTTTGCTTTTATTGTACGGTTGTGTAAATTTAGTTGAACATCTATTATTGCGCATGTATTGAGCTATTTGTGAATTAAGACTGATATAATACATTTGCCATAATTATATTGGTTTTATGTATCAATGTAAGATCGCTGGTATTGGTAAGTTTTCAGACTTTTAGCGTTTCTCATATTTTAAAACTTTGTTTATATAGTAGGTAGGGTAAACAGTATAATGATTGGCACCCTAAGCGGTTTCTACTACTAAGTAACAAATTATCAGGAAAATACAAATTCAATAATATTTTCTATGGTTTTGTCGGAATTGTGTTTAAATGGGCATTAATAAAAATAAGACATCGTATTTAATAAAGCCGTTTTATTAGCATAAAAATGTGCTCAAACTTATTTCTTAGAAAAGTACAATAATTGGCACCTTGGTATAGTTATTGGCAGTACCCAAAAGGTACAATCATTGGCACTGTTGGCCTAAGGCCTTGATACCCAGATAGTCTTAAGACTTGATATCCGGATCTTTATACATGTATTCTACGTATATTTATAAATGTTTATGTAACCTTCTAATATTTCTAACATAGGTCTATATTTGAAAGAAGTTTAGTTCATTTACCACGTTTTATATCTTTCTTTCGGCATATTTTTCTAATGTAGCTCATTTTGTCTCTTAGATACATTGTAGCAAATAAGCCCTGTTTCAGTTTCTCACAAGCATTTTGTTCGTAATATTTTTGTCTATACTAAGTTCTTTGTTTTAAGCGATATCTGTCCTGATTTCTGGGTACTTTATAGAGAAAGGTTGCTATCTCTGTACGACCTTACCATAGTAAGGTGGGTGTAAATGCGAAGAAATATACAATCTAAAGTTGTTTGTATGCAAATTTGACGGAAAACAAACAAAAATCTGAAAAAAATATGATTCTAAAATGTGCCAATGACTATGTTGTTGAACAATTTTTAAGTATAGTCATTCGCACTATCGAAAAAGACGATCCATCTATTTAATAGCTCAAAACTAACGTTTATTAAGCTTTAATGAAGATAACAGATACAAATAAATAGGTACTTTTGTGTAAAATTAATTAAAAATATATCATTTCGCGTCGGAAAGTAACTACCTAACCTAAATATTTCACTAATTTTTTAGGCAATTTTCCTAACATTTTTTTTAAATAGTTGTTAAAGAAAAATGGTTCATAGTTAATATTTAAATATTTGTTCTGTGTATAAAAAATAGGTGTAATGGTTGTATCAGTCTTTATTTACTTCCAACACAATTATAATAGTACAGACATTCAATAGAACACAATATGTAACACAATAAAGTTTTTTGAAGAAGTGTGGGACACGAAAGATTATTAATTGGCGCGAACGACGCGTAGACCACACGAAAGCGTATGCGACTGGCTGTGCGCGGAACGCGGGCGGCATGGCGGTGCCGACCGCGAAGTACAGCGGATTACCACGAGGGCGCGCGGCTGTCGCGAGTATTCAAACGTTCGTGGCGCGAGTATTTGAATGTTCGCCTTATATCCTCCCCCTCTAACCCAGGCGTTGCGTCCCCGAAGCCGGGTTAGCCTTACGAGGTCGCCCTCTCTTACGCTTCTCCTGAATAGGATCTTGGATGGGGCCAACGAACGGTGTTAACAGCGAAACGTGATACCTCCCTAACGAGACGCCGTCACTTATACGCTCCAAAGCGTATGTCGTACTACCGATCACCTCCTGAATACGATACGGCCCATCGCGGCGAGGGATGAATTTCGGAGTCTGCCCTTTGCTCGTATCGTTAGAGCCCTGAGTCTTAAGCAATACGAGATCCCCTACCTTATAATCCGGCGCGGGGCGACGACTCTCATCGGCGAACTTCTTCTGAGCTTCTTGGGCTTTCTCATGCACATCCCGTGCATCGAGCAGCACGGCTGAAAGCTTCTTAAGGAATGGGGTAATAGACAAGAGCACATTGTCGTTCTCGACGATGGCTCGCATATCAGACAACACGTCGGCGGGCGCGCGTATCTCGCGCCCGAAGTTAAGAAAAGCAGGGGAATGCCCCGTGCTTGCAGTGAACGCAGAGTTCATGGCGAACCGAATGGCGGGTAGGTGACTATCCCAGGTATCATGTTCCTTACCTACCAGTATTGCAAGCTGTGGTTTAAGGTCGCGATTCTTTCTTTCGACAGGGTTGGACTCTGGGTGGTAAAACGACGTCAGGGCCTGTTTGATGCCCATGGCGTGGCACGTCTGCTGCATCACCTCACTCACAAACTGTACCCCGTTGTCGCTGATGAGTCTTCTAGGCGTCCCGTAACGCAAGTACACCTCGTTCACCAGTGTTTTGGCGCACTCTTCGCTAGTGGCGGATGAAAGGGCAAATAACTCAACCCACCTGGTGCAGGTGTCCTCCACTATGAGGATCCATTTATTGCCGGAAGGTGTCTCCGGTAGGGGCCCGAACAAGTCTACAGCGAGCACCTCAAAGCGGCGTGACATAGCTGGAACTTGCAGCAGGCCGGCGGGTTTTCGCGTGTCTACCTTGTATCGTTGACACGCTGCACAGTTTTTCACGTATTGAGCAACGTAAGTCCTCATCCCGGGCCAGTAATACTTACCTGCGAGACGTTGCAAAGTTCGCTCTACACCGAAATGGCCGGCTGTGGGAGCGTCATGGTACTCGGCTAGCACATCCTTACGTCCATGTTCCGGTACCACCAAACTGGCGTCATCGTCTTCTTCATTGTCGGGACCATAACGGTACAACACGCCGTCAACAACTACGTACCCTTTATCTGCCCAGGACCTCCCCCTAAAGGGATCGTCGGATTCCAACGCCTCGACGATCTTGCGAATCTCCGGGTCCTTCAGCTGGCCGTCTCTGACGTCCCTAGGGTTGCGTGAGGGCAGGTCAACCACGGCGAGACACAAGTCGCACTCAGTCCCTTTAGTCTCTTCCGTCGCGCATGCAGGACGTGACAGCGTATCTGCGATCACGTTCGCCTTACCGGGCGTGTATTCAATCTTCAGATTATACTCCTGAAGACTGAGCGCCCACCTGGCTAGGCGGCCGCTCGGCGACTTCAAACTCATGAGCCACCTGAGCGGCTGGTGATCGGACTTAACTGTCACATCGGCGCCGTCAATATACCCCCTAAACTTCGACACCGCCCATACCACGGCGAGTGCCTCTCTCTCCGTCGTATTATAATTCTTCTCAGCGGCCGTGAGGAGGCGACTGGCGTACTCGACGGGTCGCTCATCGGTCCCCTCCCCCTGGAGTAGAGCCGCTCCAAGTGCGTAGCCGCTGCTGTCGGTCCTAAGGACAAATGGTTTCGTTCCGTCAGCCTGACGGAGAATAGGTGCTGATACCAAGAGGGACTTGATGGTCTCGAAAGCGCTTTGCTGTTCATGGCCCCACACCCAGGTGCTCCCTTTCTTCAGCAGATAAGTCAGCGGTCTACTCACCTCGGCATAACCCGGTATGAAGCGCCTGAACCAGCTGGAGGTTTGCAGGAAACACTTCAGGTGCCTTACGTTCTGAGGGGGTGGCATGCCGGCTATAGCAGACGTCTTGTCTGGGTCCATGTGGATACCACCTGGTACGATGACATGACCGAGAAACTTCACGGTATCTCGAGCGAAGTGGCTCTTTTCGCGATTCACCCGCAGGTTAAACATAGCAAGGCGGTCGAATACGGCTTCTAGGTCTTCGAGGTGCCTTTCGAACGAGCCTCCAGACAGCACTAATAGATCGTCCAGATATGCCAGCAGAGTTATACCTGGTAAGTTGGATTTGAACCGGTCGATCAATCTCTGAAAAGTTGCCCCTGAATTCCGGAGTCCCATGGGCATGCGCTTGAACCTGAAGGTACCCAGCGGTGTCGTGAACGATGTAAGGCCCCTTTGATCCGGGTCAACGCTCACCTGGAAATATCCAGATCGCAGGTCTAGCGTAGTCATATACTTGGAGGTCTTCGCCGCGTGGAGCATATCTTCGATCCTGGGAAGTGGGTATCGGTCAGGCTCCGTGACCGCGTTGAGCTTGCGGTAATCAACGCAAAGCCTGTACCTCCCATCTTTCTTCTTCACCAGGACGACGTTGGAGGCCCACGGTGACTCGCATTCCTCGATGACGTCGGCGCTGAGCAGCTTCTGCAGCTCCTTCTCTAAAGCTTCTTTCTTGGACGGCGATAACCTGTATGGTGGGGAGGCAAGGGGTTCCTGATTATCTCTTACCTTAATTTTATGACAGGCAAAGTCCGTGGGAGGTCCATTCGCAGCAAACTGGTTCGCTCTGCTACGCAGAAATGCGTTGAGCGCGTTCCTGTGCTCTGGTGGTAACTTCGTTCCCTCGTCATCGCGCAAGGAGACATCGGAGATATCTGCCTGCATCAACTCTGTGCTATTCAAACTAAAAGATTGCACGAAAGGAAAAATTTGCTCAGGATTATCAGTAAAGAACCATGATTCCTGTGACAAGTCCAGTGTGACCCCAGCCTTAGTAATAAAATCACGACCTAACAATGTTCGAGTACTCTCACCTGGGAACACCACGAACTCGGTATCGACCTGTCTTCCTCCTAAAATCACGGGTACCGTCGCCGTGAGGACCGTTTTCACCTGCCGGGAACCGACCGCGAGTCCAATGGTTCGCTCCGCCTCGTGAAACCGTACCCCAACCGACGTTAAAATAGAGTACAACAAGGATCCAGCAATGCAGCACGTAGCTCCTGTGTCGAGTATTGCGGCACCTATCCTATTCGCGATAGTGACCGATACCATAGCGTGTGACGGCGTCGTCGCGTGAGTTTCGCGTGTGACATTCTCGCCGTTCACCATATTAAAATCGCATCGTGTCGCGGGTAACTGTTTTCCGTTACAATTCTCACATTTCGACTTTACTACACCGGGTTGGCCGCATCCGTAACAACGTAAATTACTAGCCCCATTACCGGTACTTTTACCCTCGGAAACCGCGCTAGTCGGTTGTTGTTTATTATTTTTACTTTCGAAATTGCGACAATCTGTTACAACGTGACCATAACATTTACAGAACGAACATCGAACGCGCTTATCACGTTTCAACTTTTCGTTCGAGTTAAGAGGGAGTTTCGCAACACTAGTACCGCACGAACTCGTGGTAACGCTGCATTCGCGCTCGCTCGACTCGAGTTGATGACTCCGATCGCGCGACAAGTTTTGACTTGCCGATTTCGTCGTAGAAACACTAGAAACGATCGGGTTCGCGGCGTATGTACGAAGATTTAATTCGACAATAGAATCTTCTATGGCCCTCACCTTTTCTATCATAACATCAATATCGTTAATATTATCTCTAGGTAATCGCTTTCTCACACGTCGATGTAAAAGGCCGTAAATAAGATCTAATTGCATACACATCGGCACTGCGTAGGGTAACTTAGCAAACAGCGACCGCACTCTACACACAAACACTTCTGCACGTTCAGAGTCTTTCTGGTCCGTGTCGACGATCTCTCGTAGCACTTTGTATGGCGGCTGCTGCATCCCGTACATGGCACGTCCGGCCAGTCGTTCACGCTGGCGCGCGCGCCGCGCCACCACACGGCCGCGTCGCCCTCCAGCAGTATCGGCAGACCGCGCAGCGCGTGCTCGTTGCTGACGCCCGCGCACTCCTTGTACACCTGCACGGCATCGATGAACGCCTCCAGTACCTCCGCGTCGCGCGACCTCCCGTCGAAACGTGCAGTGCACTTGGCGAAGTTGCCTGTGACCACGGACGAGTAGGCGCTGGGCGGACGGGTGTCGGGCGTTGGCGTCGATGTCGGTGGTTTCCCGGAGCCGTTAAAAGCCCTCAGGGTTTCCACTAGGGTTCTGTTGGTCTCCGCTTGCATTCTGACGAAGGACTCCATGAAACCGGCTAGGACGGTCTCGGTGATCGCGCTCGTCGAAGCGCCGCCGGCGCGACCATGCGCCGCGGCGGGGACGGGGGCGGGGGCGCTCACGGCGCGCGGCTCCGCCTGGTCGTAGTATTCGGGCTCGCTCGTGTCGTCGCTCATCATATCTTCACTAGATAGTACTTTCGCGTTACGTAGCTCCATCGGCATGACAACAGTTCGTCACGTAACTTATGTTTTCACGATTTGAGGTATAGGTAGGTCTATCGCGGCACTCGCGACGAAACTTCTCGAACTTAGGTATCTCAAGTTGAATTCGAAGCCACGAGTTGGGCAGCCACTGTAATGGTTGTATCAGTCTTTATTTACTTCCAACACAATTATAATAGTACAGACATTCAATAGAACACAATATGTAACACAATAAAGTTTTTTGAAGAAGTGTGGGACACGAAAGATTATTAATTGGCGCGAACGACGCGTAGACCACACGAAAGCGTATGCGACTGGCTGTGCGCGGGACGCGGGCGGCATGGCGGTGCCGACCGCGAAGTACAGCGGATTACCACGAGGGCGCGCGGCTGTCGCGAGTATTCAAACGTTCGTGGCGCGAGTATTTGAATGTTCGCCTTATATAGGTTAATTCTGCTTATGAATGTATTTCTGTGACATAATAATATAAGATTTTCCTAATATTCAGGATAATTCAGCAGAGTGCCAATTATTGGGGGGGGGGGGGGGGGTGCCAAAATTACTATAGTTTACCCTAGGTAATTGCAGAACAAGTGAATATATTTTTATTTCTTTAAGAGACAACTTTTCCACTAAGAATAAATCCTGTGTCGCGGGGGTTTAGACATACAATCAACGGACACAAAGTACATGTACTCGAAACAATAATACATGGATGACACAAGTGTTGTCTTGTGTAGGTATAGAAACCACAATACTTGCGCAGTATCAGGCGACGAGGCGGCGGCTTTTAAACGCCTACGCCAACCATACAGTTTTAAATGAATTCGAAAGAAGAGGGACGAAAAACAAGAGGGTGTCAAAAGAAAAAATGGATAGACAGTGTGAATATGAAAGTAGAGGCACGAAAAGGAAGATCCGGCCAAGGAAAACATTAATCAACTGTGTGTCGAGAAAGGAGTAAATAATTAGATAAGAAGAAGTATGAAAGTAAACGACATACTGCGCAAGGGCAAGAGAATGTGTAATTAGATTTATTGTTTATTAAATTTATTATCCAGTTTTGATAAATTATGTGTTATTTATGTTTTTTTTGCTTGCTGCTTCACCAGCAAAACATGTTGTCTCTAGCTAAGTATATGCTATTGTAACAATTCCCTACCATGTTTTAGCAAAATACTTAAATGAATTTGAACTGAATGACATTTTTATAAAGTCTTTAAGTTAACATCTATTTCAGAAATTTATTACTAAGAAAAGTATTTAATAGGCGTTCCAACAATTTCATAAAAGTTTTTCTTTATTTGTATTGTGCGGGGAAGTCTATGATTGTAGTCTTGACAGTACCTACAATGTTAATAATGTAGAAATTTAACATTTTAATAATTTATGGTCGAATTTCGATCACTGGGTGACCTCTAGTCTGGATAAATCCCTGTTTTCCTTTTAAAATCTTGGCGTTTAAAGATTTTCTTGGAGTACGGTAGTACTTCGTATAGTCCCATGTATATGTACGATCTTTGCGATGCACGATTTGATATCGCCCGTGAGATTCTGTTATCTGAACATCGCTTTAAACTGTTCACGATAGAAGTACGCGGTCTTAAGCTTTGGACACTTCTTTTCTAATGCATCTTTTCTTAATATTTATATGCGTGTCCATGGTATGACGCCCCCTTAGTATTTATGCCCTTGCGACATTGCTTGCCAAATTATACGACCACGACGTGTATTAGATTTTATTAAACACTAGAGAATACCAGCAGCTACACCTGCAATTTTTTTAAATTTACCCATTTAGGCCGATCCCGTAAGAATTTCGAGAAATCCCTTCTTAGTGCATCCCTACAGTCCCCAAGGAACATACAAGCCAAATTTCAGCTTCCTGCGCCCAATAGTTTCGGCTGTAGCATGTCTGTCAGTCAGTCAGTAACGCAAGGATTTTATATATTAAGATATTATGTTTTCGGAGCACTTAAAAATGAGCTATTCAAGTAATAAAGTTAGGCATTCACTTATTCATGCCTTATGAATGATAAATATTGTACAGAGACAGATGACTCATAAATAATCCTGTAGGTACCTACTCATTTTCATCTTCATCGTAGATTATCCTGAGACATTTACTTTAATTCAACATTCGTAGTCGAAGTGCGCTACAAAAAAACGAATGATATACCTAGGTATTTACTTATAAATGATGAGAGAAAGAAATATGGTTCACATGAAAATGCCATCAAATTTCGTCTCGGGCAGGCAATAGGTATTTCGTGAGCAGTATTTCGTACAATATAATCGGGGAGTTTAAGTCGGTACATCTGTAAAATCTATGGTCGGTACTTCGGTAGGTATGTGACTAAAGTATACACAGTCTTATACTTTTATACTAACTAAGCGTAAGTATAAAAAGGTATCTATTGCACTTGTGTACTGTCACATTTCATCACGTATGTTTTAAACCTCCTACTCTTACTACTATTATAAACGTAAAAGTTTGTGAAGATGAATGGAAGTGTGTATACTTATTCGTTAAGGCTGCTACACACACAGTACCGGCGGCACGGGCAGCCGGCTTTGGCCGCGCGACACGTGCCACCGGCTTTTGGCGGGCGTCGGCGTCGGTGCCGCTAGCATCTGCCGCAGAAAGCCACCGGGCATCATTCCAGTTGTATAGAACGACCAAACACAAGTAGCAAGTTGCAACCCGCGGCCAGCCGACGGCCTACCCGGGCGGTCATGCCGGCGCGGCTCATTCGTGCGGCCAGGTCGGCGGCTTTGTATGCCGCCGGTACTGTGGGTAGCAGCCTTTAGTTACTCTTCACTCAAAATCTACTTTGACGAAACTTTGCAATAATAAAACTTACTTTCACTGACACTCGACATGGCGTCGCCGAAAAACAGAATATTTACACACTTTAATATAGGTAGGTAGAGGTAAATAAAATTAAGAATAATTTTATTAACACTTTCACGGACAGTAAACGAGACACAATTGAAGTTTTATTGTTATCACGCCTATAGGCGTATATCGTATATCTATTAAATAAACTTGTATGATGTACAGTAATGACGAAATTTTGAAATCTTTTACAACAATGACCCTTGTATGCAAATGTAACTGATTTTCCATTAGGTACCTAGTAGAATAAAATTAATATTCATTGGAATTAGTGAAACTTTGTTTAATCCAATTCATAATTTGAAAGTGAAGCTTCGAATGAATAAAATGTTCTCTTTATTAGCAGTAATAGTGCAATATACAGTGTGTTTCATAACCCCCTGTCCGATCGCGAAACCACATATTACTGTCTTGTCAGGCATACTAGGAAAAATAATAAAAAAAATCTAGGTCTTCATAAAACATCACAATTTATTTCCTTAGTATAGTATTAACGAGAAACATTACCCCGAAATTAGGGAAAATTCCCTAAACTAGCAACACTCCACTCAGCGGCGGTATCCTTTATGATTCTATTAATTCTATTAAAATATTGTCGGCTTTTCGTGTCAAAGGGCATGCCGCCTTAAAATAGTGCAATTTTACCGCGAAACGAGCCGCTCGACACAATACCGAAACGCGGTAGAGATGTTTACGTTCGATAGCAGCTAATATCGATTAAATAAATTTTATCATGAAATGTGACACAACATTCATTTTTCAAAGAATTATTACATTAATGACATTACGATATCGACACATTACGTAAACAAGACTTAAATAATACTTTTGTGTTACAGAACTTAGTAGATCATAGACAAAATACTATGATCTACTAATGTCGGTAACCTAATCAAATTAAAAAGTTACATCATTTTTATGTTATAACAATAATTTAAAAACATCAACAATTTTGCGTTGGATACGTGCCCATCTCGAACGGGGACAATAATAACATATCGATAAAAACAGAACTCCAAGAAATATAATTCGTTACATCCCTAGCTGGCTATTTTTTACGACTTCAATTTACCTTCTGATCACTCAGTCTTGCCCTAGGATTAGTTTCGTTCGGACTTCCAGAATAACTTACGTTGTGAAATAGTTACGTCGTCGGTCGTATTCAAACTCTGAATACTTTAACATTTCGATGTGTTTAGGTAGGAGTGAATGCGATTCATGCAGGTGCACGTAGTGATAAGGAGGAACAGTTCACTGGACTACCAGGTCTGCCAGTGCCTTTGGAGCGCGTTGTTCAACGGCTTCACCACCTCGTGAACTACAGTGTGCTAGTTAGTGTGTTTTCAAATAGGTACCTTTGATGAAAAGGTACTGTAAGTGTCTTAACCTTTACGGTCGACATGTGGAGCATGATCGTCGTACGCAGCTTACAAGTAAGTTGATGTTTTTCGGAATTAAAGGTGCTGCCTAAGTAAGATTAAAAAAATTGGTAATTACCGTAAATACTGCAGCGCTCATAGCGTGACTAAGCTTTTAGATCTTAATAGTTTGGCAAAGTTAAGCAACGGTTGCACAGGTCATCACTTGGATGGGTGCCCACGTACTCAGAAGGCACATAAAACTGAATCTAAGAATCGTAAGGTCATGTCGTAGGCCTTCGGGTGACCTGAAATGTCTGAATACACGGACACCAAAGTTGGCTACGCACTCTTACGAAACAAACAAACAACGTAAACAATACCTTCCGTTTTACCTAATGCAATAAACCAGCTGTTGCAACAAACTCATAAATAAAATGGGTATACCTACCTACCAAAAATGATGGCACGTGTAAAGTTGACGTTCGGCTTTTGTCAAAGGATTAGGTAACTAGACGCGGCCGCCGGCAGCACCGGCCGATGCACTCGACGACCTTTTATGAACTTTAGGTAAATACCTAGTTATAATGATTTATGAGTCTTCAGTGTTGCCATGGATAATCTGATGTGATATTATTTAAAGTTAATTAAATTTACCAGGGAAAATTTTATCTCGAATTTCCGTGAATTAATGACAAATACCTCATCATTTTACTCTACCCTACAACCCCTTCATTGATCGGACGGGGGGATATGAAACACCCTGTATTTTGTTTACAGCATGTTATACAGACGAGTTTGCTCGTGGCATTGGGAATACGTTGGAAGCCTTGTCACACAATTATGCATGCATGTTGGACGCGCTTTGCCCTTAGCTGCGAGTATGTTATTCTCACACAATGAAAGTGTAATGCATTTATTTCCATCCGTTGTTTTGTTCTGCTGTTAGTAGACTTTTGCATTTGCAGATGAATATGTCTGTAGCCTTCTTTCTTCTACCAGTGGAAAAAAATGCGGCATGAATATACCTACTTGAATTTAGCTAAAAAAAATACTTTAATATCGCTCTGTGGAAGAGTTAATATTCAGTCAAATCGGGTTTGACTGGTAAGTGGAGCCCTGGTTGAAACTGGGATAACGCTTGGAGGATGATAAAAATAGAATATTTGTTCTGGATTTAATTATTCTGCTTTCGTTAGATGTCTATCGTTTATTGGGCTCAGGATACTCCGGTTTCTTGGGCGCTCAAATGCCTGAGTCGTAGTTTTGCGATTGATAAGACAAGAAATGGGGCCAACAGCCCTACGTGCTCTCTGAAGCACGGTAGCGCTGTCATGTAATCATCGGACTGATGACCTTTGTACATATTCCATAAATTTGCTGATCTATTATGAACGGCAAGTCGACTCACGCTACGAGCTGCTAAATTATTGAAAGAAACTAGATATCAGATGAAATTTTACAGCATTTTCGAGTGCTTTGATTCATTTGCAGAGCAAATCTTTACAGTAATCTACCTATCTTTATCCATAAAATTAATTGTTAACGCAGTGCCTGGACTACTGATGCTAGGAACATGTGAACAGTAGCTTTCTTTTACTATGTTGGCTGGGAAGCACTCAGCCTTCATCGTATAGCGGCGGTTTCCAATAGGTACATTGCAAATTATTTAAAATAGTGGCTTATAGATTGCTTTTAAATCGGCTCATTTTGAAGCTAAATGCGGTCAACAGCTCTGCTATTCTATATGTATATAAAGTTATACTCGTCTTACTTGGTAAGCTAATCAGTCCATCAACTCCTGGCAGGGCGCTGAGCGGTGTGCTGAGTTTCCTGCGCATGCGCAGTGTCGGCATGAAGTCGTCATCTTCTTCGCCATCTGGTGGAGTGACTTGTATGGATATGTTGCTGGACTCGTGCCGACCCCCCCGTGGCCATCTTGCGTCGCTTAGTGGCCCTATCTGGAAATAACAAACATTATTAGACACTTTCTTATAAGCAACATAATATTATAACATTCTTATTAGCTATAAATATAAATCTGCGATTTCAATATGTCGTGGTCACAGTAAGGCCTACTGTAAAGTAGCCGAAACGTGGGGTTATAATAAATAATGTAGTTTCTAGATAGTTCGGTTCAAATGTAACGCTACTAAAACCAATATCTCTCTCAAACTGAAATCTACTGGTATAATTTGCTTCTAAGACTATAGTGCTTTTATTGCTAACTTATTGAACTGAATTGGTGTTTGGTATCTATCGGTAGTAATAAAATTGTATGACGAGAAAGGCTACAAAAAGTGATCTGAAGCCATTCTTTATGAAATTAACAGAATTAAATGTGCTTTAAAGCTTCAGTATAAAATTTTGAAAACTTTCGTTTTATTTGAAAAAAGAAAATAATGGTGTTCACACTATCCGTGATTATCTGAATCAGACAAAATACTGATAATAGATCGCAAATAAGGTGTATAAATTAGAATAATAATGCAGTAGGAATGTACGGAGTTCGTCGCAATAGGTTTATTTTTTTAAAACTTCAGAGCATTGTGTGCAAAATAATGGATATCAATATTATGCTATCGCTTCTTGAAAATCTTTGTATGGGAATTCGTTTGAACAACTGATCTTTCAATTATTCTTATTAATTATGTTTTTTTTTATTTGTACGATAAATAAACCTAAATTACATCCAAATTTATATTATAAATTCAAATTTGTTCACATTGTTGCTTTTGTTCACATTTGTTCCTTCTTTCACGTTGGAACCAAGCGATTTCATGGTATGATTTTTGTTGTGAAGGCTTGAGAGTGACATACGAAAAAATCTGTGAACTATTCAACGAATACTCCGTATCATTGTGCAAAGTTTCAAAGCCGCCGCACAAAAATAACCAAACAAATGTCCAAACCAAACCAAACCATCGCCCAAAGTTCTAAAACCATATTTCTATCTTCAATAGATGAAATAGACACGTTCAAAATAATTACTTCCTTAAGGAATACACACTCTACGGGATATGACGAGATAAGCACCGGAGTACTAAAATATTGCGCGATATGTTTATACCCTCCATTAACACACATAATAAACTTATCTTTGATGGAAAGCACAGATGGGCATCGTTAATCGCTAATCAGTTACTAAAAAAGTTAACTTCGTTAAACGTTAAAGCGCTACATTTGAGACGAGTTAACGCATGTTAACGTTAATCGTTAATCCGTTAACACATGGTAAAAATACTATTTTCATGAGAATTTTATAAGAACTGTTGGTTTAGGTTTTGGGAATTAACAGGTTAGGAACAAAAATAATCGACGTGTATATATAGAGTGTGTAATTTAGTCATCCGGTATAGTGTGGGTATTGCCTTCATGAACAATAATATGTTGAAGTTCTCGTCTGAAAGCGAAGCTCGTTTTGGCGTTAACATATCTTTGCACACAATCTCACGCCTATAACCCCGAAGAGGTAGGCAGAGGTGTATTTCTACACCCACTTTTCGCCAGATATACTTTAGTCCCACGTAATAAGGGGCGAGCCTATTGCCGTACCGGGCACATTTCCAGATTCCGTGCTGCTACTGAGAATTTCGTGGCCTTTTTGTTTTTTTTTGTTTTACGAGGTGGAAAATCCCTTTGGATCTCCGACTCTTGGGGAAATGTGAGCCGGAGTATGTGGTGTATCCACTAAAAACCACCTCGACTTCCTCATGTACCCGTGTGTCGGTGGGTAGGGAATCGCATATGCATTCTTCGCCACCCCCGACGGGCATTAGCCAGCCAGATGGTCAGGCGAGCCCCGAACAAAACGCCCTTGGCGGCGGAATAAGGTGTTGGGCTCCGCCGCCAAAACACCCAGCGGCCGCAGAGGATAGGGAGGACGGCAACGCAACACCGCATCTCGTCTTCCTCTGTGGATCCACCGCGACGCATTGAATGGGTGCGCCCCCATTTGGTCGCGAGAGATAGGGCGCGCGGCAACGCAACACCGACACGCCTCTCCTCCCGCGACCGCGCCTGACTGCGAGGGACAGACAGAACTGTCCCCCGCACCCGCAACGTTGAACGCATCCTGCGCAGGCCCCTCCAAGCCCACGCAGAGCGTCCACTCCTGGAATCTCTCTTAGCTTCACCGCGGGTGTCCAATCAACGGTTACTGAGCCCCCCCACCACGACAAGGTGGAGATCCTACGGGGGGGAACCCGGGACCTCCTGATCCCACGCGCACATTTATGCCGCAAGACCACCGAGGCAGTCGTATAGGGTTTGATGTCGAGTTTTCCGTCTCTACGCAAAGATGGTATCTGCATCGTGTTATCCCTTAGTCGCCTCTTACGACACCTACGGGAAAATTGGGGGTGGTGACACTTGTATTCTATGCCGTCAACCACACGGCAGCTTAAAATATCTTTGCCCGTACAAAAAAGACGTACAACTGCAGAGCTTGAGGGTATAACAGTGTTATATTTAATAAACAGATTTATGAATATCTGTTCCCCGAGAAATGCCGCATCGTCGAACGAGTCTTTTGATTTCATGTCTCTCGATCTGAATACAAAAATTAACATAATCACTTAAGTGTGGCCACAGATTTTCGTCTGTAGTGGATCTGGAATCCAACTGCATGTTGTGATTTTTATTTGCACAATACCTACTCTGTATACACACTGCACAGACGTAGACTATAACGGAATATAAAATCTAAAAAGTACGCAGTATTTGTATACTTAGCAAACAAAACACTCGTTACCTACTCTAAACGCCGAACGCTAAACGAACGAATTACACACATGTGTCATGAAACTCATGAATCAAATTTCTTCGCAGTATTCATTTCTCAGTTACACGCGCCGGTAAGGCATATAGTTTCATTTCACTTGCGGCACGCGCCGTGCCACACTTTTCGACCGACCCGAACAAACTTGTCAGAACACGTTTTGCACGGCGGCGCGGCACGGTGCGGTAAATAGTAGGTAACGGATTAACGGACTTGGAAAATTTTAACGGAAGTTAACAAGTCCGTTAACACTTTTTAAGTTAACTTAAAAGTTAATCCGTTAGTGGAAATGTTAACTTCGTTAATTAACGATTAACGGATTAACGAGTTACTGCCCAGCTATGATGGAAAGTAAATTTCCTGATCGTCTTAAAATAAGCATTGTGAAGCCACTTTATAAAAAGGGATTAAATCTGACTTAAACAACTACCGGCCAATAACATTAATACCGGTGCTATCTAAAGTGTTCGAGAGAGTTATGTACAATAAAATAGAGACATACTTAAAATGCAACATCCTAAAAGAAGTACAGTTTGTATTTAGAAAAGAAAGTTCAACGACCTTGGCCTGTTTTAACTTAATAAAGCACATTACTGAAACACTAAACATTTAATCAAAGATAGCTTGTCTCTTTCTTGACATCACAAAAGCGTTTGACGTCGTATGTGACAAAACATTACTTTTAAAGATCTCCAACTATGGTATACGTGGAATTGCCCTGGAATGGGTTAAAAGTTATCTAGAAAACCTCCAAAAATGTGTGGAAATGACTAAAACTGTAAAAATGTACCAGTTACAATAGGTAGATCACAATAATTTATAATAATTAAGGTATAATTACTATGGCATCTCACAAGGTAGTATTTTAGCTTCAATTTTATTCACACATAGTTCCATATTGTTTGCTGATGCTACCACACTAATCATAAAAAATAACAAACAATCTAACTTATAAAATGACATAAACACAGCCCTAGATAATGCTGTTCATTGGCTAGATCACAACCATCTTAAAATTAATATGACAAAAACGAACATTATCCAAATTAATACATATGCAGCTAACAAAACCCCTCTTGACATAAAATACAATGGAAATCCGGTAGACTGCGTCGATGAATGCGTATTTTAAGGTGTCACAGGTCGACAAATATTGTAACTGGGTCTTCCATATCGAAAAGACCAACAAAATAGATCGGTTTGTATATGTTCAAAAAACTCCGGCAAACTGTTAGTATTAGAACAGCCCTTACAGCATACCACGCATAGGTATCTTCCGTACTCAGATACGGTATTGACTGTCATATGGGGCAACTCCGTAGACGTTGATAAAGTCCTTAGAACACAAAAAATGTATATGTGGCGTAGATAGCTCTAAAAAACTTAAAATATTGACTATACCGTGCCTTTATATTATATTATAATGGAAATATGCCTACTCACATAAAGAAATACGGAACTCTTTATAAAATTTGACGAATAACATCTGTCCAGACACAAACACAAATGAAAATTGCCTCAAATAAATCTAGAACTGTTTAGAAGAAACGCATACTGCATGGCAATTAGATTATATAGCCATCTCCCCCAATCTATAAGAGAACTACCCATAAGAGTGTTTAAAAGTTAATTGTTTGAGCTGATACTGTGTTATAATTAGCTTATATGTAGGGCTACAAACATAATTAAAAGACAAAAATAGGTAAGTATTTAAAGTTCGGAACAGTAGTACCTGATATTCACCTACCAAACAAAGAAACTCTTCAGGTGTATAATATTATTATAGATCTTTCAGATATCCCCCCCGTTGGATCTCCCTTGTCGTGGTGGGGGGCTTAGTAACCGTGGTTAGGTCAACCACGGTGAAGCTAAGCGAGATCCCAGGTGTGGACGCTCCGCGTGGGCTTGACGGAGGCCTGCGCAGGATGCGTCCAATGGTGCGGGTGCGGGGGACAGTTTTTCTGTCCCTCGCAGTCGGGCGCGGTCGCGAGAGGAGAGGTGTGTCGGTGTTGCGTTGCCGCGCGCCCTATCTCCCGCGACCAAATGGGGGCGCACCATCGTGGCGTGGTGGTGGGGCCGCAGAGGAAAAGGACATGCGGTGTTTTGCCGTCCTCCCTATCCTCTGCGGCCGCTGGGTGTTTTGGCGGCGGAGCCCAACACCTTCATCCGCCGCCAAGGGGGGCTTTGTTCGGGGCCCGCCTGACCATCTGGCGGGCCAATACCCATCGGGGGGTAGCGAGGAATGCTTCGGCGAAACTCGACCCTCCGATACACGGGTACATGAGGAACACGGGTTGGTTTATAGTCAGTAAGACTCTGACAGTCCCCTTCGCCCTTCACCCCCAGGGCGGAGGGACTCCAGGAGGACTTTCCAACCCGATACAAAAAAAAAAAAAGATCCTTCAGATATGATGATTTTTATACATACATACATACATACATACATACATACATATCGTCACGCCTTTTATCCCCGAAGGGGTAGGTAGAGGTGTATTTCTACACCCACTTTTCGCCAGATATACTTTAGTCCCACGTAATAAGGGGCGAGCCTATTGCCGTACCGGGCACATTTCCAGACTCCGTGCTGCTACTGAGAATTTCGTGACAGAAAAACCCAATAACACGCCCGACCCAGGAATCGAACCCGGGACCTCCCGATCCCACGCGCACATTTATGCCGCGAGACCAGCGATGCACTCGTATAAGGTTTGATGTCGAGTTTTCCGTCTCTACGCAAAGATGGTATTTGCATCGTGTTATCCCATAGTCGCCTCTTACGACACCCACGGGAAGATAGGGGGTGGTGACACTTGTATTCTATGCCGTCAACCACACGGCTTTGGCCCGCCTGACCATCTGGCGGGCCAATACCCATCGGGGGGTAGCGAGGAATGCTTCGGCGAAACTCGACCCTCCGACACACGGGTACATGAGGAACACGGGTTGGTTTATAGTCAGTAAGACTCTGACAGTCCCCTTCGCCCTTCACCCCCAGGGCGGAGGGACTCCATGAGGACTTTCCAACCCGATACAAAAAAAAAAAAAAGATCCTTCAGATATGATGATTTTTATAGCCTGTGATATTTATGATTTGTGCGACCTTATCACACGTAGCCTTGATATCAATAGTTAGTATGTAAAAGTTTATTGACTCATTATAGCTCAATGTCTTATATCATCTCATGTTTCATAATAATTTTAATCTTTCTCGTATATTTTTACTCTTACGCAATACTGGCCTTAAGTGTTTGTTAATAATGCAAATACGTATACATTAAAGAAATATATTAAAATAAATACAACAAAGCGTGGGAAAACATCACAATGCAATACCGAGGCAATATAAAGTCAAAGGAAAAGGAAACCTCTGTGGTTTTGCTTATTCGATATCACAGACACATTTATAATACTTGAGAGCCGATGTTGTATTACTTGAGGGTTGTTACTGCCTGCGACTAGACGCAGATGATAGACGTCCACATATAAAGACTGTATCTCCAAGAGTATAGCGACTCATCGCAAGAACTGCATAGACATTCATAGCTTCTATATAAGTCTATACCCATTTTATAAAGCTGAAAGTATGTTTATATGTGCTTATCTCTAGGATTTTGATTAAATAAGACGAGTAGTAGATAAATAGTTATTTTCACCACTGCAGCTCAAACATGCCGCTTTTGCTGCGAGACAACAGTGAACAAAACGCGATTTTGATTCGAGCGTGAGTAAAAGTAGCTTTTTAATTTTTCAATCTTCAGTGTCACGAATTGACATTGTTCAGCCATAAATTTGAAACATTCGAATGTTACTGTGCTCTGTCTCTTTCACATGCATATAAAAAGTGAGTGAAAAACCAAACCCCTTCGAATTCGAAATTTGATTTTGGAATTCGACCTCAAAGAAAACACCTACTACGGCAACGCAAAAAAAAGATATTTGTAATAAAGAAATTACTTTTTTTTATATGTTATGGTTTACATGTTTAATTTATTATTGTATTTTAATAAAAATAAGTCTAATTAATAGTATAAAATTAGTATTTACCCAATACATTTTTATTTAGAATTACAACAATGATACATTTGAAAAATAAACATCAGGGACGCGGTATTAAAACGTGATTTAAAAAAGTAGCGGGAATAAAAATTTCGCTGAAGCTGATACAGTAGGTATAGCGTAACGTGTTAAATTATAAAATAATCTAAAAGATGAGTAAAACTAGCGATGATGACTGTACTTAACCAGAAGAGTTAAATCAACAAGTGATTATGCAGAATTCAATCTATTCCTATTCATTTCTATGTCTCCTAAGTAATATGTGTTCTCACTGCTGTGGTGAAAAGCTATGTGTGCTACACGAGAGCAAAGATTTTTGTATCTCGTGCTGTTGAGTCCCTCACCACGCTCAGGATTCTAACTTTGATTCACTCGCTACGCTCGTGAATCAATCATAGAATCCCTCGCTTGCTCGGGACTCAAAATCAGCACTCGAAACAAAAAACAACTTTGCTCTCTTGTTGCACAAATAACTATTGTGCAACAAGAGAGCAAAGTGGTTTTTTCACGAGCGTAGCGAGTGAATCAAAGTTAGAATCCTGAGCGTAGTGAGGAACTCAACAGCACGAGATACAAAAAGCTTTGCTCTCGTGTAGCACACATAACTTTTCACCACAGCAGTGAGAACACATATTACTTAGGAGACGGAAATGAACAGGAATAGATTGAATTCTGCAATCACTTGTTGATTTAACTCTTCTGGTGTTAAAGTACAGTCATCATCGCTAGTTTCACTCATCTTTTTAGATTATTTTATATATTAATATAATTTAACACGTTACGCTATACTGTATCAGCATCAGCGAAATTTTTATTCCCGCTACTTTTTTAAATCGCGTTTTAATACCGCGTCCCTGATGTTTATTTTTCAAATGTATCATTGTTGTAATTCCAAATAAAAATGTATTGGTTAAATACCAATTTTATATTATTAATTAGACTTATTTTTATTAAAATCCAATAATAAATTAAACATATAAACAATTACATAAAAATAATTTTTAATTTCTTTATGACAAATATCTTTTTTTATTTGCGTTTCCGAAGGTGTTTTCTTTGAGGTCGAATTCCAAAATCGAATTTCGAATTCGAAGGGGTTTGTTTCTTTCACTCACTTTTTTATATGCATGTGAAAGAGACAGAGCACAGTAAAATTCGAATGTTTCAAATTTATGGCTGAACAATGTCAATTCGTGGCACTGAAGATTGAAAAATTAAAAAGCTACTTTGCCTCACGCTCGAATCAAAATCGGGTTTTTTTCACTGTTGTCTCGCAGCAAAAGCGGCATGTTTGAGCTGCTTTGGTGAAAAACTGATTGCATGATTACATATTCTTTTGGAGATTAGCCGGAATAAACAGACAGTCATAACTTCTTGCTCAAGCATTCAGTAAAATACAGAACTTTAATACTTGAAGCAGACAACTATTTGTTTGTCTAGTACAGTCGTTTCCAAAGTTGTCTGACCTCCGACTCGTAAAATGAAACGACGAATAAACGACAATCTTGAGACCCACCTCTTAGCTATTTTTTGACAAAAAGCTGGTATAAATGGCACGACTATGACGTAAAGGGGAGGAGAACTTCGGTCAGTCGGTGTCGCCTTACGTTTCAGGGCCTACTGATCAATATTCGCTCCAGTAGGTCGCGACCCATAGTTTGGGAAATAGTCTAGTAGATAAATACGTACCTTAAGCACTCTAAGGTCAAAAGGTAGAATATGCTTAAACCATTAATCCCACCTTCTTTAAATACTAGCTTTGGCCCGCGGCTTCACCCGTATGAAATTTTAATAAAGAGTAGCCTTTGTAGGTACTTCCCCAAGTTTCAGACTATCCATATCAAATTTCATCACAAACGGATCTGCACATTAGCCGGGTAGCACACATATAAACAGATAATACCTACCTACTTAAAATTACTTTTGTTTTCATAGTCGTCAAGCTTTAGGTAAAGATTAGTATGTAGGTATATTATTAAAGTTATTGAAGAGCTTGTGTATCTACTGAATAGAATAGCAGCAAAAATAAAAACTGAAAGCATTACCACAAAGTATTTATTCAGACCGCCCCTCTGCCCCGCTGCGCTTAAGAGCGCCAACTCATAGTAAGCGCTTTGAATGACGCTGCGCTTAGGTCAATTATATCGTGATAACTTTTAAACTATTCGTCCAAACTACTTACTGTAAAGACAAAGTTCATCTACATTAAATACTGAAGGCAATAAATCTATGAATTTTGAAAACAATTTGATAACTACACTACTCTAGAATGAGCATTGTAAAAAACATATTTTTCACCACAGCAGCTTAAACATGCCGCTTTTGCTGCGAGACAACAGTAAACAAAACGCGATTTTGATTCGAGCGTGAGGCAAAGTAGCTTTTTAATTTTTCAATCTTCAGTGCCACGAATTGACATTGTTCAGCCACAAATTTGAAACATTCGAATTTTACTGTGCTCTGTCTCTTTCACATGCATATAAAAAGTGAGTGAAAAACAAACCCCTTCGAATTCGAAATTCGATTTTGGAATTCGACCTCTAAGAAAACACCTACGGCAACGCAAAAAAAAAGAATAAAGAAATTACTTTTTTTTATATGTTATTGTTTACATGTTTAATTTATTATTGGATTTTAATAAAAATAAGTCTAATCATTAGTATAAAATTAGTATTTAACCAATACATTTTTATTTAGAATTACAACAATGATACATTTGAAAAATAAACATCAGGGAGGCGGTGTTAAAACGCGATTTAAAAAAGTAGCGGGAATAAAAATTTCGCTGATGCTGATACAGTAGGTATAGCGTAACGTGTTAAATTTATATTAATATATAAAATAATCTAAAAAGAGTAAAATTAGCGATGTTGACTGTACTTTAACACCAGAAGAGTTAAATCAACAAGTGATTATGCAGAATTCAATCTATTCCTGTTCATTTATATGTCTCCTAAGTAATATGTGTTCTCACTGCTGTGGTGAAAAGTTATGTGTGCTACACGAGAGCAAAGTTTTTTGTATCTCGTGCTGTTGAGTCCCTCACCACGCTCAGGATTCTAACTTTGATTCACTCGCTACGCTCGTGAATCAATCATAGAATCCTTCGCTTGCTCGGGACTCAAAATCAGCACTCGAAACAAAAAACAACTTTGCTCTCTTGTTGCACAAATAACTATTTTTGTGTTACACTGTTTTATTACAATAAAAATGATCTAGTTAGGTTATGTACCAAAAGCTAAAAAGTAATTCGGTAAGTCCTAACTGCCAGATCGCACCAAACTTCTCATCAACCTGGGGTATTGATCAGACAAATATAAAATCGTTGGGCAAGAGAAATTTCTATCATATTGTTTATTCTGGATACGCTACGCCCAAAATTAAATATTTTTTTTTTGTTTATTTTGTTTTCAAGTTTTTAGTTTTGTTTGTTAATACTTCTCAATCTATTTTCATAGTGAGGTCTATTCTACCAATCAAGCCCTTTCATTCGATATCCATATTGAGGTATTTGTGGCAAATAAGTTATCCGCCATTTTGTGGCGGCGGCCATCTTGGATTTTTAATGGTTAGGTCTATTCTACCAATCAAGCCCTTTCATTTGATACCCATATTGAGGAATTTGTGGCAAATATGTAATCCGCAATTTTGCGGCGACTATGTGTTATTTTGATGTATAAACTATATTACTCTAAAGTTTCATCCAAATCCGTTCCGTAGTTTTTGCGTGAAAGAGTAACAAACATCCATCCATACATCCATCCATCTATACATACATTTTTCCTTTTTTTTTTCAAATTTCAACAAAATCGGTTCAGCCGTTTTAGCGTGAAAACAGAACATACATACATACATACACACTTTCGAATTTATAATATTAGTAGGGAAGTAGGGATAGTAGGGATATCATTAGAGACTTTCTTTATACACAACATTATCTACCTGTTTTACCGCCTTCATATAGAACATGTAAATTATTTTTACCGCTTACTCGTGAACATGCCACATATAACTGACCATGTGAAAAAATAACATGTTCGGGGGTCGATTCCAGCTGTTTCAAGTCTGTCCCTGCGATTTATTTAGAAAATACACACAGGGCTACGAATATTCAGCCCTGCCGAAAGTAAGATAGCCCCGTTGAGTTACTCAAGATTTATCTGAATTCAGGCCTCAGTCTTCCACCCACGGATTCCCACGTACGTGAGGTGTGGGAATTTGGGAATAATGAGACACCTGTATTAGTACAGAACACGAACGAACTAAAGAAATCAAAGAAACACATCCACATTCATTATTCAAAAGAAACGACGAAGACACCAATCCGAAGAAAACGAAAGAAAATTCCGCGAAAACACCGCCATTCAGAAAACGCCATCTATGTTTACATATACAAACCGACCGAGATGGAAAAAAATATGGACTAATCGACAATTTATTGAAAAAAGGATCTATAGTAATTGTTTTTATCATTTAAAATAAAATGAAATGATTGTATAACTATTATATAAACATAATAATTTTAAATAAATGAGATTGACCGTTTAAATTAAGTGGACATTGTAATAAATTTTGACACAGAGACTTTTTGTTTATGAAAGTGCCGAATATTATACTCTATTATTTTTTTAATAACAGAAAGATACTCGACACATAATTGTTGCATTTTTTGCAAGAAACATTTATTTTGCTAGAAAATTATCTGAAGATAGTGACATCTATCGGTCGGAAGGATAACTATAAATATGCTCGGTTCCAGTAATTTATATATCGAAAATACGTAAAAATGTACTGACGAAATTAAGAATCACCTCCTTTTTTAAAGTCGGGTAAATAGCCATAAAACACTTCGAAGGTACCTTTTTAGACTAACTATACTTTTACTAACAAACTTATAATGATCATAGATGGCATAACATATATAACCAGTTTTGGATGATGTCTGTTTTGTTTGGGACTACGTACAAAGAAGAGGTCAAGCTGTACACCGAAAACCATTCAACCGATTGTGATGTAATATATACTATTTTATAGGTTTGAGTATCCTTTGTACATGAGTGTAAGTTTTATTGAAATCAATTTTAGAGATCTTTAGCAACAATGGGAAAGACGTCGGACAGAGAGACAGACATAAATTCTAAAAATTATCAAGTGTTGCTTTTTAGCATTTTCCTAGATTTTTAGCTAATTTTCGTCAAAAGATCTTTAATGTACAGACTTTTTCACCTCTACAGTTTTATTATAGTATAGATTTAATTAAAACTTTAATTGCAAACAGACATGTATAAATCTTTAACTCGCCTGAATCCTTGCGAAAATATAAGTAGAACATCTTTATGAAATTCAGTCATAGTCCACCACGCTGACCGACGCTGGCTTACACAGCAAGTACAGGTATGAAACGGTTTTCCAATCGACAGGATTAATCCAGCGCTATTATTCTATATTTAAAACTAGTAAACCGTACGTAGCAGAGCTACGTGTCGCAATCGCAAGTAGGTATTCATTAATAAGAAGTGAGTGGAGGAAGAGGAGCTAGCTAGTATTAGAATAAGTTATATAAAACCGAAAAGGTAGGCAGAGGTGTAATATTACACCTCTACCTGCCCCTTCGGGAATACAGGCGTGATTATATAAAATTATGAAATTAAAAAAACACGACATAAAAACATAAGAAACGCCGCCAACTCGTCGGTTTTGATACGACGACGCATGTCCGATGATCTAGTAATAGGTGACGATAATGCTGCATCAGGCTTATTTACACTTACAACAAAAAGCAGTTTGCAATGCCGTAAGTATTCGCTGGACATTCTCAAACCTTCTCAAGGACGTAATAATACATTTCTGTAACAGTATCTATTAACCTGTAATACCAAGTCGTGCGCCGTACTTACTAGTGATGTGCCGGATCGATAAAAATGTATATACGCGGATAAGGATAGGAATACGGATATTTGGTGTCAAGATTCGCGGATACGAATACGAACACGGATCTTTATTTTCTTACTGAATCGATGTCCTTCCGGATACGGATATCCGGAACATCACTAGTACCACTGGCACTAAGATTTCAAGACGACAATTTCCTGCAGGAGTGCCATTCAGAGCGACTCTTTGTTCGTTTAATAGCTATTTGATAACCGAAGCAAAGAACTACACTGCCCATAAACACTTTTTAACGTTTACCAAAGTTGTTAAAGCTCGTACGTTAGGAGAAAGTTTACATTAATTAGACTACGAGCTTGGAAATTATAAGGATTTAATTAAAACTCTTACGGAACTTGGTGCTGCGAACGCGATATTTTTAATATTAAGTTACCTGCAGTTGTAGGCAATATTTATACATATCATTTTACTTAATTATTATAAAAACAAGTCCCTTTTTGCCCTTTTTGTCTGTATGAATGTGAAGACTGCAAAAATTACCGCAAGGAATTTTTTTACTGTTTCCACCTATACCATCCTTGAGGATGGTTTAGGTGTAACATTCACGCGGACTGAGCCGCAGACCAAATCTAGTGTAATAGAAAATGCGATTAAGTGTGCGTTGCCAGGATGTGTATTGTAGCATGTGTTGGCCAAGAAATAATAGAATCGCTTCATTTACCTTCTTCCAGGTAGGTACATGAAATGCATTGAAATACGAAGTACATGCATTGAATGTATCATTATTTTATGAGAAATATGTGTTATGTTATAAATCCTTACCTATCCCTGCAACCTCCGAACCTCGTCGTATTTACATATCCAAATTGACCAAATTGCATTCAGGTGGGTACTATTGGTTGTCAGGAAATTGGTTTTTGGTTCTAGACTTAAACACCATCATTCTCATTTTTGTAAGAACAATGTATCAGTTGCTTTAATTCTGCTGTCAAGGTCAAAATAAATATGGCTACAATATTGTTATTGAAAATGAGACGTATTTCCACAGAATATATAAGAGATTTGTTCCGGCATGAAGTACGCAGCATTGATAATGTCGCTTGAGTGAAAACTGATCGCGATAAACTCGAGGATCAGTTGGCAATAATGGCCATTATTTCTAATATTTATTGGTTACACGGACGCTTTAACATTTGTGAATAAAGCCAACAACTGTCCTTATTTTTGTGATGCAGTGGACGCTTTGCGAGCCACCTCTGCTCCGCCACTCAATCGAAAGAATGTGATCGACCGAGTTGAGGCAGGTAGAGAAGCGAACACGAGTCACGGTTGGCGTACTTGACCGTACCCTGCGATCGTTGACATCTCGAACATAAATCACCAATTTTAACTCAAAGCAACTTAAATGTAACTCGGAAACATTAGGAACTAAGATAAATGTTAGTGCGAGAGTATTGCTCCAGTTTACCAAACAACTTATTAGGAATGCGTGGCTTTGCGAGAGAGAATGGTGGAATATATTACCATACAAATTTACTTAAGGATATAGCTCATACGTCAGAGGGTTCTGGAAGTAATTACTTTAAGTAACCGTAGGTTTAGGTATTTTTTATTTTGTATTTATGAGATTTTAGACCATGTTGTGTGGTACAACTCATGTTTTCCAGTTGTGTCAGCATTTTTCTAACCTTTCTCTGGCTTTACGTAATGTATGAATGTCGCTAGCATATTGACTGCAATGAAACCGATTCAATTGTTAAGGAAATCTTTGAAGCGGTGTCGTGTAGATATAAATATGGCGACGGCAACGTATATTTTCCAATATCCGTGGAGCAAACTGCCTAAAATGTTGCGAGATGAGGATTCTACTAATGGTAAGTGAAAGTTTTATTAATGTATGAATGTCGCTAGCATATTGACTGCAATGACACCGATTCAATTGTTAAGGAAATCTTTGAAGCGGTGTCGTGTAGATAGAAATATGGCGACGGCAACGTATATTTTCCAATATCCGTGGAGCAAACTGCCTAAAATGTTGCGAGATGAGGATTCTACTAATGGCAAGTGAAAGTTTTATTCCTGTATTCTATGGAAATTCTTTTTAGGTACATTGACAAAGTAGTAAATGTGATGAATGACAAGACATGGGACGTGCAAGCGGGATTTCGGAAGGGAATGTGATGTACGGATCAAGTATTTTCCTTCGGCTGCGTCACCGAAAATGTCTGGCAAAAATCCAGCAGGTGTATTGCGCGTTTATAGACTTGGAGAAGGCTAATGATAGGGTGAATAGAAAAGACTTATGGAAGGTGTTATCCAGGTATGGGGTGGACAGCATTATACTAAGGGCTCTGAAATCCTTGTATAGGGGTTCTAGAGCCTGTATCCGAATTAATGGTGCTTATGCGGACTGGTTTGACATCTCCAAAGGTGTCAGACAAGGGTGTCCAGCCTCGCCCTGGTTGTTCAACTTATACATGGATAGCTGCATGAATGATATGAGAAAAACTGAATGCGGGATTGATATGATAGGATTGCGTGTTAAGTACCTGTTGTACGCCGATGATCAAGTCATTCTTGCATCATTGGCGAATGAGTTGCAAGAAATGATGGACTACATGAACGAGCGCTTTAAAGCTAAAGGTATGAAAATTAATGCAAGAAAGACGAAAGTGATGGTGTTTGAAAAAGATGAAAGTTTGACTGAATGTAATATTGCGATTGAAGATGAAAAAGTAGAGCAAGTAAAAGAATTTGTATATATGGGGAGCGTGTTTACAAGAGACGGAAGATGTGAAGAAGATATTGAAAGAAGAGTGACTGCGGGCAATGCCTTTATGAACGGCTAGGCTGTGCCAAAAGAGGCACGATTGGCGGTTCATAATCAGAGATGTGCAAAATAGGTTATAAAATGAATTTAAATGCAAAATGCAAATACTTTTTGTATTTTGCTATTTCAAATACAAAATACAAAATAGTTTTTCATTTTATATTTAAAATACTAAATGCAAAATACGTATTTACAAAATGCTTTATTAAAATAAAATACTTTTAATTTTAATTTTTTTTGTATTTTGTCAGCAGGTTTATTTATTTTGGCCAGCTTACAGGCTGGTAAATTTACTTTGATTACTTACTTTTTTTTTAGACTCACGCCTATATCCCCGAAGGGGTAGCTATAACTTACTTAAATTAAATTTACTTAACAGATTTTAATAAAATAATTTGCTCAAATGCACTGTCGCTCATCTTTCTCCTGTGAGGCCTCATAATCATGCCGCCATAAGAAAAAAGCCTTTCTATCAGTGCAGAGCTGGGCAAGCAGGTATTATATTTCAAGAATAACATTTATTGTAGGGTATTTATTTAATGATTTAGACTGACATCATTATCCTTCAAATATTGCAATGGTTCCAGGTCAATAGTGGTGTTTGCATTTGCACTATCACTAGCTAGTGGAATACGAATCATCATAAAACATGTAGTACGATATTTTTTTTTCTTTCTTGTGTGCTGATTGAGATGTATTATCATTTTTAGTTTTCTTACTTCTGCAAGGAATAGCTCCTTTAGGTATATGTTCTCTATTTCCTTTTGGCACCCATTTTAATTCAAAAGTAGTAAGCCATATTAAGAAAAATAACTTTTTTAATCACATTAATTATTACTTAATTCTTTGATGTTTACGAAACTTAGCAAAAAGTATTTTGCATTTTGCAAATACAAAATATGTCCTAAAAGGTATTTCAAATAAAATATAAAATGCTTTTCTAAAAAAAGTATTGAAATAAAAAATGGAAATAGGTATTTTGTATTTTGCATTTTAAATACTGTTATCTTTAAAATGTCACATCTCTGTTCATAATGGAGTGCTTGTCTCCACGTTGATGTATGGAAGTGAGAGTTGGGTATGGCAGAAAAAGCATGAAAGTAGAATTAACGCAGTTGAGATGCGATCACTGCGTAGTATGTGTGGGGTGAGAGTGAGACTGATTGATAGAATTCCGAATGTAACTATACGAGAGAACAGTGGTCTGAAAGAAGATGTCATGACTAGGATTGAGAAAGCAATGTTGAAGTGGTTTGGACACGTGGAGCGAATGAGTGTAGAAATAATGACGAATCAGATCTATAAGGCAAATGTGTGTGGGCAAGGCGGTCGCGGCAGACCTCGTCGGACATTCTTCGACCAAATTGGGGACGTCCTAAAAAACGGCAAGGTCCGAAGTACCCGAAACCGCTGAGCATGTATGAAAAGAATAATGAATGTAAAGGAAGCGCGGGAGGTTTGTAAGGATAGAAACAAGTGGCGTTCTGTTGTCTCTGCCTACCCCGACGGGAAAAGGGCGTGAGTATATGTATGTATGTATGTCTTTTTAGTTTTGTTTTTGTACTTGAGAAAATACTTGCTGCTATTTTTAATACCATTTTATTTCGTTATGCTGACTTATGCTATTGTATTATTAGTAGGCACAAGGAGAGCAACGAGTGGAGTTCAAACCTAGGATTTCTATAAAATATACGTTTGCACACCTTATAGGGTTGAATATGCTGTGAACATCCCATTGTATTAGCTAAATCGTACCATATTCATGACAAATAAATGAATTTATTGATTAATTGGTCGTTCATAAATATTACAGAATAATCTGGTTTACGTAATTAATTTAATGTGTCGGGAATTGGGTATGTTACCTTTAAATAGATACATACTGTAAACTAGTTATCCTTTATCTAATTTATTATGTATCGTAATTTAATCTATTTAACTTATAAAAGTGTAACACTTAACAATAATTGTTAACGCCCATGCCCAGTGAAGCCCGTTTTTTGTGTACACGGTGGATATCCAAATTAAATAAATAAAATAAAATAAAAATGTTTTTATTGAATCTCATAGTTTTGTTTACAATGTGATGAGGCTGCCCCAGTAAGTTATAAAAATACTTGTGATAAGACTACCTCGCTTCTTCCCAGGTTACAATATATGAGAGAAAAATAACATAAAAAGTAATAAGTGAATATATGAAATCGAAAAGGAACATAATAACTAAAGTAGTCTAGTCTAACAGCTCTAAGCATTATTAAAGTTGTAGTAAGTTAAGGGCGTAACTTCTGCCTCTTAGGGATGGTGGTGCGTGACTTTCTTTTACTGGCGTACGGGACGTTCCAACAAAACCACCTTGGTATCCGTCGACGTCCCGTAGCGACGAAGCCACGTGAATTGCGGTAAGCATTATAAGCATACTTTACCGCCGCCCAACCGAGATACCTTCTAATGTAACTACTGGATTATCGTTACCCGTAATGTTTTAGTAAAATTCGTGTTACTTATTTTCATAAGAAAAAATATTTAAATTAAGTACGTTTATTATTGCAAATTCTGTGACTAGCATATAAACATATTAATTTTCGTCACCAGCAATGACCGATTTCAATAAATCATTTGATTGAAAACAATCAAATGATTTATTGAAATCGGTCATTCTAATAATTTAAAGTATGCAATCAATGAGGTGCTGATGTATCGATTAATACATAAATGTTCATCGATGTGTATAGTTTTACTTACCTACGTGTATATTTCTAGACATATTAAGTATTGTTTTAAACTAACTAACATCATAATACGGATTCGAATCCACGGAACGCACCAATAACTTTTTGAAGTTAAGTGCGTATTAAATTGTTAAATATCGGTTGCTTATTGGTGAAGGAAAACATCGTGAGGAAACCTGCATGTCTAAGAGTTCTCCATGATGTTCTCGAAAGACATGTGAAGTCTGCCAACCCGCACTTGGCCAGCGTGGTGGACTATGGCCGTACCCTTCTTATAGTGAGAAGAGGCCCGTGCCCAGCAGTGGGAGAGTATAAAGGGCTGATTATATCATCATAATCGTCGTTCTAATGCACGTTCTATCGTTATTCCGGTTGCATTCAAGACTTCCGCTTGGAGCTCGTGGTTCAAGTAAAGATTCATGTAATACTGTGAATTATTTAAAACATATAATGATGTGAAGAACAATATAGTGAATACTTGTGAATATAAATGTCACGCAAGAATGATTTTCACAATATTCATATAGTTATGCTTTGTAAAACAAGAGTCTAACCGACTAACTGAATTTAAGCTTGTCGAATAATGCCTGCAATCAATATACTTTCTTTGAACCTACGAGTTAGCGTTCTTAGAATCCCTATTTATAGCGAAACTGCAGCGTTTTATTGCATTCGGTTCTTAGTGCAGAACGAATGATTGAAATAACCTTTCAATAAAGCGACGCATTTGCACCGTTGTTTATCGCACTTTCAGTACCATGAAACTGTTTATAAAACAAATAGGTTACCTACTTGAAAAGACCAGCCAGTATAGCCATAAAGATCCAGACCAGTTAAAAATATTTTCCGTTTCACCGCTGTCTGATAAGTTCATGTGAACATTGATATGTCATATCTGACATATAAATTTTCAAAAATTCAAAAATGGTAAGAAATGTACCTATATGTGTTATATACATTTCGTACTAATTCTGAATTTGATCCCCACCCCCAGAAAATAGTTACAAGGGGTAAAAAGTCAAAAGATAAAAGCCAAAATGTATTTTTTGCGATTTTCAGCCTAACGGTAAGTTTTATCGTAGGTATTAGCCCAGTCAAAAAATTTAGATCACATAATTATGTATAAAAAGCTTATTTTTTTCATGATTTGTCACTCTCTTATTTACTTATTTTAAAAGTTAGATTGGAGGGACGCTTATTATACCACTTTGGAAGCGCCTATCTTTTAAACGATTGACTTTTAGAAAAAATAGTACCTATTAGAAATCTCAATTTAATGTTTAAAGATCTTTCTATAGTCACCGCGCATGTATACGACAGTCGCAAAAAATATTCTTAAGCCTGTTACATGTATGGAGAGACCACTTAATTTCAATTTTTTTTTTTTTTGTATAGTTATCGTGAAGCGGTTTACAGAATGCATCTGCAAGCAAGTTTGATAAAAATATGTAACCGTTTTCCTGAAAATCGCGAAAAAAACATTTTTGTGACGTTTGACCCCGTGTATTTTTTTCAGGCGTCGTGTCAATGAGGACTTTTTAGAGTTCTTTGTAATGGAGTTTTGAACAAGCCTAAAAATTTTCAGCTAGGTGCGAATTATTGCAACTTCGGATGTCTAAATATACCGGACTATATGCAAAATATACAAATAATCCCATAGTTCTAAAGCTCAGTAAATGTGTAGAACTTATTTGTATAATGTTAAAGGACAAGGAACTTAAATGGAGGTTATCTAATACTTGTAGAGGTGAGACTGGTCCAATTTTGTTTGAAGTTTGAATTCAAGTTTCTATAGGTAATAACCAAAAACAATAACCTAAACCAAATTCAACATATTCAGACCAAAATCAAACTTTGATCGTATATCGATATCATCAAGCTTTGTGTCCACATGACAAAAATACTTTTTAAATATGGTGGCAGAAATTAATTTGACTTTGACAAAGTCTCTTGTTAGAATTGTTTTCTATATATTTAAATGGAGCTAAGCATAAACAAATTTTGAGTATATTTTAGCTCACCAATATTGAGTTAAACTGTTTGACCTTGCTTTCACATGTCTTTCTGACCGTTCTCATACTTTTATCTACAGCACATCTGCAACAGTAAATCTTATTGCATTTTCTACTATGTACAATATATTTCGAGCAAATAGTTTCTTAGTATATTTGAAATAAATTCGACAAGTACTGGACAGCTTCCAAAATGCCTTTCTACGTTTAAAGCCGTGATATTCCTTGTGGATTCGGTTTATATATATTATTAGATTGTTCCCGAACAAAAATCGCCGTGGAATTGTCTTGTATTTTGCTTGTATAATTATAAAAATTGTGAAGTGTTTTTACGTCGTTAGTTATTATAAGCGTGAAAGCTTGTGAGGGTGTATAGATGTTTGTTTATTTTTTATGCAGTAACTACTGACCGAATTTTGATGAAGCTTTGCTCATAGATAGCTAATAGATTAGAATAGAACATAGGCTACCTTTTCCCGCAACAACCGACACTACAAGAGCGGAGTCACGATTTGCACCTGCTAGCTAAATATATTTAAGAAATAATTTATTTTAAAGTATTAGTATTATAACTATTCAATATAAACTACTCTTTAAATCCTTTCTCAAAAGGAATATACGCTATGCTCTAATCATGTCTGTTTATTTATTTATTTGTTTATGCTGGACAAGAACATAATTTATTATGGCACGTGTAGTCCCCGCGGAACAAGTTGTGGGTAAAAGCATATTTAGTTTAATTAAAAGCCTGAGTAAAACGTGTAAAAGGAATTACCATCACACTACATTTCGCAGTCCACTGCTGCACCTAATACTCTTCTAATTTCTAATTGGAGGATTTATAGGCACAATGAGGGAGTTGTAGAGTTTCGTGTCTAGTTTTCAAAGTCTCCATAAAACTACTGCTTCCTTAGTGGATTTTCCTTAGTCGCCTCTGACGACAGCTACTTACTGAAATGGGTTCACCACACGGAATGAGGTAGAAAATTAAAAGTGATAGGAGCATTATCATAATCTTCGCGTGTTACGTAACCTACAAGCCAGTCTGAGGCTTCTAGTCTCGGCATTATACGCCGGCATACGTCTGCTCGTAATAATTAATAAAAATCTTAACCAATTAGACACTCATCAAGGGCTTTAGCTGAAAATCAGTCCTGTTATAACTAGCTGGTAGCTCTTGAAATTATTAAATGTAAGACGTCGTTTGTAGTTGTGTTTCTTTGGAACTATACAGGCATTCAATTCAGCTACGATTTATAATTATCACGTAATAATTACAAGGGAATTAACATGACATATTTCAAAAACACTTAGGCATTAAATAATATTAATAAAGATAAGTGTTCAAATAAAAGGTGATCCGATTCACCTCGGTCTACCCTACGTGCTACATTTAATGTAATTGTGTAATTACCACTAAAATGATAATTAAAAAACAATGTTTAATGAATACACAAAGACTGCGTTCATGAATTCTATAAAGTGCTTAATACTTTCATATTTTTATAATATCGCAATAATTGATACAAGTAAAGCGCCTTTATTACAGCCTGGTCGGTAAACAACGGGACATAATTAAAAAGGCATAACGGCAACTTAGGTCACAACGAAATAATTACGGAGTAAACTTCGAGGAAGAATATGGCATTTATTTTTAAATCAGAGTGTCAAGCTAGTTAATAAAATAATCTAAATTATAAAGGACAGTTACCTATGCCTACCTTATAGTACGGACATTCATAAAACTATTAAATTGTATGACCCAAAATAAACGGAACTCATAACAATTTATGGTAAAGACACTACGGATATGGCGATGTCACTTTGGCCCACAGAATTGCTAATACAAGGGTCTTTAGATTTACGACTATGTGTCGAGTAGGTACCCTTTATGCAACAATGGTAGCGATATATGTCTATGTCTTGTTTCACTGCGACCCACGCTAAAGCAGCATTTTAAAAAGCCAGACTTGTTTATGAATGCAAATGTATGACGTCACAAGAAGTAGGTATTACGTTCTTCCGAAACACTTATTCTGCTAATAACAGTTATGTTCTGTTAATAGCTGTAATCCAATGCAAATAAGTGCTATATTAAAACATCGTAACGCATAAATGTTTCGGTTCGGTATACAGTGTGCTAATATTAAGAGATCAAGTTTCTAAAAATAAAACATACCTAATACATAAGTAGGATGAAATATATTGTATTTTGATGTTTGCATATTGAGTTAATAAGCTTACGAAACTGACTGAATATGCAAGCAGATTACACCAAACTAAAACAATTCAACGGGCAATTAACCTTATTTATATATAGGCTAACCTCGTTGGTGGTTACCAATGAGGTTTGCTACAATGTTACAGGCCGCCAAGAAGAACGACATTCCAATAGCGAACACCGGGCTCTGGCGAGGTGAGCATTGTTTGAATCGGAGTCGACGAGGAAACAACTGAACAGGCGCTCGCAGCCACGTGACCGGTGGACGCAAATTTTTGATAGAAATTGTAATTGTTGCGATAGTAAATTTTACTGTGAGTACCTATTTACAATAATAACGGAAGTGATAAACAATGGTTGTTTTACTTACATCTCCTAGCCCGATAACCCACACGCCCATACCACATGAGATATGTTGAAGAAACAAATGATAGTAGAAGGAGAAAATGGAACAAATGCAGTAGAAATCCCTTAACCCATAGTCGAAAGACTTTATCATAAGTGGGATCTGTCTTTCCATGATCGAATGCCATCTCCTGTTCATCTGCCCTTTAATATCGCGCTGTGATGATGATGAAGGAAACGTGTTTAGTTGCGGATTTATAATTTTACGGATCCTGCCAGCACCGTGATCATCATAGGCACAAGATGGCAGTAAAGCAAATTTAAAGATGGTGTCGCTGTTATAAACATGCTGGAGACGATCGCCACTTATTTTTCAGGTTTCAAAAGATATCCGAGAATACTGGTAAAAAAAGAAACGTTAACGTTTGTGAACAGAAACTAGTAAATGGTATGGTATCCACATCGACTGGTAAGTCAGTTCTTCAGGAGATATCATTTTACAGCGAGACAAGTAAGACAATTCCTACTCATGTAGTGACACGTGACTGCCTCCGTGGTCCAGTGGATAGCGTGCGTATACGACTGCTGATCGGAGGTCCCGGGTTCGATTCCCGCGTCGGGCAAAAGTGTTATTGGGTTTTTTTTTTCCAAATTCTCACTAGCAGCACGGAGTCTAGTGGTATGCCCGGTAACGGTAATAGGCTCGTCCGCTATTACGTGTGACCTAACAATTTATGGCGAAATGTGGGTGTAATACTACTCCTCTGCCGACTCCTTCGTGGATGCAGGCGTGAGTCTACAGTGAGACGTCGAATGGCATATGCTGAGTTTTTGTCTAGAATCTCTGTCTTATAGGGCCTGAAACTTTTATTGTGAGTTAGTTAACCTCAAACTCCTTTAATTTGGAACCCAAGAGACTTTAGTTAAGGTGGTAGATTATGTCAAATTAAACAATAGTTGATTTCAGGTAAGCTTAAATGTCAGTGAGCTAGTCAAATCTGCACATTACAAGGACTGATGGGGCGATGGAGCAAGCGTGTCCTAGAGTGAAGATCGCGACTCAGTAAATGTAAGGACGGCCGGCCCCCCTGCTAGATGGACCGACGACCTGAATAAGTTAGCTAAGTTGGACTTGATGCGGAAGGCTGAAGACCGTGTACTGTGGCTCATGTTCAAAAAGGGCCTATGCACAGCAGTGGACTCCGGTAGGCTGATTGATTGGTTACAGGGTTTTGAAGACCTGGTAGATATATTCACTATTCTACCAAGATCTAGACCTATACCAAGAACTTCGATGAGGATGAAGTGCCTGCAATTAATGGTAATGAAATTGAACAGAGTCCTAAGAAACCAACGGTGAGATAGCGTCTATTCCTGATGAGAAGACATGACTGCTGCCAGCGTCGATAGTCTCCGCACCGTAGGATGACTCGCTAAGTAATGGTTACTTGAGTAAAGGTATGCATGTACTTGTGTTGTATAGTTGTAGCTCCACGCTCTTAAGTCGATCGGAAGGGTCCAGTATGCCCTGTCCATGGTTGTGAGTCGGTCGAAAGGGCCCTGTACGCCCGGTCCGCACTCTGATGATTAATTGAAAGGGCCTAGTCAGCTGAGCATGATAAGCCTGTGTAGCATTTTGGTATTCGGTCAGTAGGACCTGGTACCCCAAGAGGGTGCCATGGTTATACTATGCCTGTACCACGGTTGAGTAATTGAATGAAGGGGCTCCGCGCACCCAATCCAAGTTACTACGCAATAGCGATGTATATCATTCTGGTCAGGAAAAGCCGAGCGAATGTTAATGTGCATCTTTACTCATTGAACAGGTCTGGAGGAATAATGCTGCGTCCTGTAGATGCTGGACACCATGCGCACGAGGTCGTGCAATTCGTCAGAATGGCCGTATAGGCTAACCTCGTTGGTGGTTACCAATGAGGTTTGCTACAATGTTACAGGCCGCCAAGAAGAACGACATTCCAATAGCGAACACCGGGCTCTGGCGAGGTGAGCATTGTTTGAATCGGAGTCGACGAGGAAACAACTGAACAGGCGCTCGCAGCCACGTGACCGGTAGACGCTAATTTTTGATAGAAATTGTAATTGTTGCGATAATCAATTTTACTGTGAGTACCTATTTACAATAATAACGGAAGTGATAAACAATGGTTGTTTTACTTACATCTCCTAGCCCGATAACCCACACGCCCATACCACATGAGATATGTTGAAGAAACAAATGATAGTATAAGGAGAAAATGGAACAAATGCAGTAGAAATCCCTTAACCCATAGTCGAAAGACTTTATATATCGAGGGTTCACGGGCAAAATGTATTAAGCGACATCCTGGCCGATATTGAGTTATATACATATTCGGAATCGCCGGATTTTTCTGCGTCGTTTGCACTCGGTTTCGTGCTAATCTGAGCACTTTTTTGGCGCTTAAAACAATAGTTAATTTAGGTGCAGTTCGGAGTAGCTTTGATTGAAGCGACGAATTTTTTTTACAATTTCAGAAAAAATGGACTTCATACAGGCGAAATATTTAGTGTTTTTGACTTGAGCTATTTTCCCCGGCATAAGTTTGGTAAGATAAGGTGTTTGAATCGTCTTGCCTGCGCCTAAAATATATACATACCGTCGCTTAAAGCATTTTGCTTGCACCTGAAATTCATACTTGATGTCGCTTAAAACATTTAGCCTGCTGCTGAAATCCATACCTTATGTCGCTTAAACCATTTACCATGCATCTGATATTAATACACACAGGAGCTTAAATCATTTTCATATTTAATAAAAATTCTTTATACTCGGCGGTTAAATTCTTCTTCTTGAACTAAATTAATAATGACTCGTCTCATCAGACATATTGTATTCTAAGTGGTGGAAGTTAAAACATTTTTACTCTACTGGAATTAGGCAATCTATATTCGTTAAGATAGTCAAAATGTTGTATATATCGTTTATCCGTTGTCGGGTAAGACATATCGATACCTTTGGGTAGAAAGGTCGTATAAACCATTTTGGCCAAATTGAGTTACATATACCATTTTTCTCAGAATTTTTTTCTCTATCGATCTGTATATATGAAATGTAGAAATTCACACAAAAATGGTTAATACGACCCAGAAATTTTTGGTCATAGCCTCTTGAAAAAGGTAAATTATCAGTGTAAAAGCCGAATATTATTTTTTTGTAGTTTTGTCATGATGTAATGACCATAATTTTTATTAACTCAGGCCGTAAAAATAGTCGTTAATTGTAAATGGTTTATACGCCCCAACGTGTTGAATGCATTACCTAAGCATAATTTAAATTCGACGTCGTAAATCCTTATTGCATATCGACCTTTGGGTAGAAAGGTCGTATAAACCAAAACCCGAAAGTGATTAAAAATGATCTATGAGAAAGTTTCTTACAATTTGCGAATGAATAAGGTTGAATCATCAAAACCTATCTATCTTCTTTAGTTTTAAAGTAAGCTTGGATTTACGTCTAAGAAAAATCAATCCTTGGTTAATACACTCCATGAAAATGTACTTTAAAAAAACTGTAAAGGTCGTATATCCATTTTTAATAAGCTTATGGTCACATTTACTGTCGTAAAAACCCAGTTATCGATACCTTTGGGTAGAAAGGTCGTATAAACCAAAACCCGACTTTTCAGGATAGCAGAACAACTACTTTTTTACATAAAAATCTATAACTTTTTGTTTTTGAAGTTACAAAAAAATGATCTATGAGAAAGTTTCTTACAATATGCGAATGAAAAAGGTTATATCATCAAAACCTGTCTATGTTCTTTAGATTTAAAGTTAGCTTGGATTTACGTCTAAGAAAAAAAATATTTTTGGTTAATACACCCTATGTAAATGTACCTTAAAAAAACTGTATAGGTCGTATATCCATTTTTGGTAAGCTTATGGTCACATTTACTGTCGTAAAAACCCATATATGTAGTTCTTTTTGTATTAAAAACCATTTATAATCATAGATCAATTGAATTCTGACTAATAATTCAGAGAACGGGTACTGAAAGACAAGTTAATCGAAATATGAACTCTTTTTTATTGGGATAGAATTGAAATTGCTTTTGTATTAATAAAGAGTAATGTTTTTAGTGCAAAATATTATTCCCCTCGGACTGTACTTGGTGGATTGATATTTTTTAAGCGGGTCTTTCGCTTGATAGATTTAAATTCGATCTATATTTTTGTTGAAATGGTTTTATTGTATTAAATAGATTGTATCTTTTAGGTGTGTAATAATATTGGGTGTAAATAAATAATAAACAAAAAACTGATACTAGTGATTCAGTGCATGATACTGAGGCACTTGGCGGTCGAATTTTCCCAGTTTAGGGTAGATATTTATGATTTTTTAATAGGCTACCGTCACTGATCAGTCGTATGAGGCTACCACGATTAATACCTACAAATCGCAATAGCTACGTGCTACAATTTATTAAGGCTAGAACACTCTTGTCGCACCTACTCGCATACACTCATGCAAGTAGGTGCTGAGTTCGGTAAGTTGTAATTCAGAATAATTCTTTTTATACTCGTATATCCATTCATTTAAATTACAACACATTTGTTTTATCTGCTAAGGATGGGATAAAATTTAATTTTCACGTAACTTCAAGTTGATTCTGAAATGTTATTACAAAATATAGAAATTTTAACTTTTGTGGTAGGTATCGCAAAATTTAAATTGTGCTTGGGGCCCTATACCACTTACCTTCTACTACTCCTACCTTTGTTTCGAGAAAACGATATATTTGCAATGTTGCAAGCAATAATTCATAATTCGTTTTAAAATAATTTATAATAATAATTAAAATAGTTTATAGTAACAATTCATAAATAATTTTAAACTAGTTCTGAACACAAAGGAGATGGACAAAAATCATATGGGCCAGTGCCCCAGCAAGTACAGAGATGAAACATACATAATTTTAAAGAACAAGTCTTCTAGTTATGCAATAAGAAAGGCGCATTAAGCTAAGCAGCAGTGGTAAAAAGTTATTAAGTTTGGAAATAAATTATTAATGACATATTTTTTGACAATATTTCACAATCTATTGATGTAATGTAATTAGTTATATAATCTATTTTAGTTTTCATGCATTTTATTGTCCTAAGTTTCTATTTTTTATTTTTGGTCTTTGCTTGAGGGACTCTCATCATATAAAATATAAGTATAATACTCTCGTCTAGAAGTAAACTATAACCGAAAAGGTGCGTACGTCGAAAGATAAGACCTCCGTAGTATAATAGTATTACTTTACTCTATGGATAAGACGATAAGTCAACATGTCAACTATTTTGACATTAGTTTGGTGATACCAGAGCTGCATTAAATTAACCCTGTTAGTCAGTGGATTTTGGACTATATTTTGAACCCATTTTTAATTTGATTTTATCATTCTTAAGATTACGCGTATTTTAACTCTTACAGGGCTCAGGGCTCTCTTAGGCTTGTGTCCTAAAATGTAGTTGGCGATTGATTAGTTCCTTTATTAGATGTTAAACTAAAACACCTGATTTTATCTTCAAAAATCGATTAGCAGAATTACTAATTACGGCTTTTTAAAAACCTTTTTGAATTTGACACGAAAACGCTGTAATCCATCGTGGCGGTTGACTGATATCACAAAGTAGATACAAAACAAAACAAACCATGAAGGAAGTCTGGTCTGATGTACCTACTTTTATTTTGTTATTTTCGATTTGACAGGTAGGAAGTTTGACCTTTTAGTTGTATTTTGTTGTTGTCAACAACATGCATGGCGGACGTACTGTTTGACGTAATGCTCTCTGATTGGTGTTCACTGTCACAAGAATAAATAATTATATTAATTTTAGTTTTAGAATCCTAAAAATAACATTAATCTTACCTTTTTATAATTAATAATAAACTTTATTGACATCTTAAAATCATAATGAATCTATAGATACTACAATCAAACCGATTTATTTTTAGTGGACACAAGCCTATTCTGTTGCTATATTTTTTTCCCTACACTAATCTTTTATCATTGTTACGTGGCAACATTATCGGTAGATTCAAACAAAGTCAAATAGAAGGAAATCGCTTCAAATTCTTTTAAATTATTTTCTTTTCAGTGACTGCAATGGAATGTAAAAAGTACTTCAAAATTCCTTGTATGATTTATATATCTTATCTACAACCGCTTGTTTCTGGTCAACGTGGGGCACATTTTATCCAAGTCCTTTATATCATAAAGTAAGTTACTTTTTTCACGACTGCCCAAAAAAAGGAGTGTTATGTTTTTAGTACACAAGTTAGTTACGTTTAGTGCTTGATCGTTTTTTTTATTTAGTTGCAATTCAATAAATTACTTAGTAAGTAAGCCTTACTACAAAGGCTTAATTCAATAATTTATTGAATTAAGTACCTACATTTAAATATATACAAAAATTTAAAAAGAATATCAAACTTTTTATAAATGATTAAAATGCCTGATTACTTTAATTCAGAAGAAGTTTGAATAATTTTTGTTTTTATGACTAAGTCGATTGTTTATCTACATTTCTGTTTAAGGTGTTTATAATAATTTTTCAATTTAAAATGTTAAACCTGTTAGGTATGTTGTACCATTATTGAAATGATAGTAAATGTTGATTAGAAGGTATTATAATACTTAATTAATGTTGACTTCGTATTTCAGGTAGTTTTATTTTAATTGAATCGACCATTATTGGTTATAAGAAAAATAATGATTGAATTCCTACTAATTCTGAGAGTAACAGGATTGTTTATTAGTCAGAATTCAATTTTATAAATGGTTTTTAATACAAAAAAACTACATGTATGGGTTTTTACGACAGTAAATGTGACCATAAGCTTACCAAAAATGGATATACGACCTTTACAGTTTTTTTAAAGTACATTTTCATGGGGTGTATTAACCAAGAATTGATTTTTCTTAGACGTAAATCCAAGCTAACTTTAAAACTAAAAAAGATAGATAGGTTTTGATGATATAACCTTTTTTATTCGCAAGTTCTAAGAAACTTTCTTATAGATAATTTTTTTATAACTACAAAAACAAAAAAGTTATGAATTTTTATGTAAAAAAAAAATCGTTTTTCTGCTCTCCTGAAAAGTCGGGTTTTGGTTTATACGACTTTTCTACCCAAAGGTATCGATATGGTTTCGGCGCCAGAGTCTTTGATTTACGTCACTATGAGTAACGCGCGTGCCCCCGCGGTGCTTCAGTCACCGTGAACCGTGAACGAGTATGGACTTGAACGAGTATGGATATGGGTCGAAACTGGTTGGAAAGAGAAGGATTGGAGGTCTTGGCTAGCAGGATAACGTGGGCCTTGTCCCACAAAGACGGAAAGGAACCAGACTCAAGGGAAAAGTTAATGACATGAGAGATCACCGGAAGTAGTTGGTCCAAGATGGTCATAACCATACGGCGGCTGATGTTGTCATGTCCCACGGCATTAGATTTAAATGAAAGGATTATCTTTTTGATATCATCCGAAGACTTTGGAGAAAATTGGAAAGATTCAATGTAAGTAGGGTAAGTTATTTAAATAGTTGACTGCCAGACACTTGGTCTGGTGATCCAATGGAGTGGGAGTGGTGAAATATTGGTTTATATCATCCAAACCAAGTGTCAGATGGAAGTCACACCGATGATGCTTGCTAATACCAAGAGTTCCAAGGAACTTCCAGATATTGGCAGGTGATGAAGAAGTGCTATTGTTGAGAATGTGTCGGCGTTTGGCATTTCGCACCATTTGATTACACCGGTTCCTTGCAGATTTGAATAGCGCCCAGTTTTCTCGCACCTTTTATATTTCCTAAACGCCCGATCCCTACGGCGCATTGCCATAATCCAGGGTGCTGGAGGATGCCTCAGTTTGACCTGCCTCACTGAGGCATAAACATCGTATAAACGACAAATTGAGCTATTAAAAAGAAATACTTTTTCGTCAACAGTGGAGGCAGAAGACATGTTGTCCCAATTTATCATAGAAGCATCCTGAACGAGTTTGTTAACATCCATGCGACCAAAGCAACGCATGTACCGGACTTTAGGAGGGGATTTAGGAGGTTTTAAGTGGTAAGTAAGGAAAATAAGGTCATGATGGGAAAAACCTTTTTTAATACATAGGCTGCACTAAAAGTATCGGAAATGGAATATTTCCACTGTTCCTGTCATATTAAAATCATTTTAATTGAAAACTCCTTGGTTTTCAAAATCAGATACCATTTATTTATTTAAAAAATGATTCTCGGTCTTGTCACAAGGTTTTGTCAAACTTGTTTAGTCGTTGAGAAAATGGAATTGACTCGAGAAAATTCAAGAGCGATGATTTATTATGACTTTCGAAGTGGTTTAAGACAGAAACAGTGTGTTGACCGGATGATTTCTGTATTTGGTGATGAAGCCCCATCCAAAACCACAATTTATCGCTGGTTTGCTGAATTTCAACGTTGACGTGTCAAACTCAGTGATTATCCCCGTCAAGGTCGTCCAAAAACTGCAGTCACCCAAGAAAACGTTGATGCTGTGCGTAAGCTGATTAAGGAAGATCAACATGTGACATACCGTGAAATTCAGGCAACTTTAGACATTGGCATGAGTCAAATACAAATAATCTTGCATGAACAATTAGGTCTAAAAAAGTTGCTCTGTGAAGAGCAAAAAGCGGCTCGCGTTACTTGGTGCGTCAGAACTCTCGAAAGATTCCACGCAGGATCCTCAAATGCTGTATACAACATTGTATCAGGTGACGAATCCTGGATATACGCGTACGAACCCGAAACAAAAAACCAGTCACGAGTTTGGGTGTTCGAAAATAAGTTAAAGCCAACAAAATTTTTTCGTTCACCGAGTGTTGCAAAAAAAATTGTGGCCACGTTTGTCTACAAAACCGGCCATGTTACGACTATTCTTGAGGACCAAAGAACGGTTAATGCAGAATGATATGCAAGCATTTGTTTGCCACAGGTCGTTTCTGAACTCCGTAAAGAGAACCGCAATCGCCGCATCATCCTCCATCACGATGCGAGTTCTCACACCGAGCACAGAACAAAACAGGTTTTAGAGCAAGAAAACAGAATTATTAGACCATCCGCCGTACAACCCCGACCTAAGCCCTAATGATTTCTATACTTTCCCTAAAATAAAGAATAAATTGCGGGGACAGAGATTTTCATCACCTGAAGAAGCTGTGGACGCCTACAAAGCGGCCATTTTGCAGACCCCAACTTCCGAATGGAATGGTTGCTTCAATGATTGGTTCCATCGTATGGAAAAATGTGTCAAATTTCGCGGAGAATACTTCGAAAAGCAATAAATACATTTTTAAATAGTTGATGTTATGTCACTTCCTTGATTCCCGAAATTTTCCGTATTAGTACCTGATTATTTTTAATGAAGAGAGGAAAATCAAAAGTTGTATGTGTGTGATAATGATGTTATTTAGTTTTTCTCAATTTATTAGAATTGATGATTTTGTTACCTAATTTTTATTATTATTTTTAGAAAAGCCTTTTTTTGTTGTTATCACCAGCTTATTATCTGATTATTTTTCAAATAGCGAAAAATGTGAATCCTTGTGCCACTTTTATAATAAAAATGATCACTTGTCTGATTTTAAACACGTATTTGTTTTATTTTAAAATTTCTTTAGATTTTTAATTGTAGGAAATAAACAATAGTCCAAATTAATGTTGATCTAACCACCAATCCTAATTATACATACAAATTAATTGTTATTTCAAACAATTTACTTTTAGAGAAAAGTGCTACATAAATCATTTTAATCTGCAACTACTTTATGATATTTCAATTGCTTAAACCTATTAGCCTGATTTTATTTTACTATTCCAATGGTTGTTCATATATTTAGCCTTACACAAAATAATACCAGAGTGTCGCTTAAATCGTTTTTCCTATACCTGTATTGTGAAGTTAATGGCACTTATAACATTTAGCCTGTTTCTAAATAAAAGTAAACTGGGGTAATATTGTATCAAGCGACTTTTATTTCTTTTAATAGTAGCTTAAAAGAAATGAAAACTATACTCAATTATGCAGCTTTTGTCATGGAAATCAACTTCGGTCACTTTTTCGTTAATAACCTTATACTTTTTTTATAACGATTTTTTTTCGTAAAATTGAAACTTTAAAACGCTCTCCTGTAAAGTTTAAAAAATGTCGCTTAATACATTTTGCCCGTGAACCCTCAATATAAATATCATTTTGGTGTTTATTCTTCTATTCTATAATATCATTATAATCATCTTAAGTATTCAAAATACACTTAAACTGTTTGTTCAACCAACAATGAATTCTTGTGGAGCATTTAATCGTCTATTCAAAAGCAAATTTAAAATGGACCTTAATGTGCAGGTTTTCAAATAAGTTTGTGCACACGTGATTTAGCATTCTGAAAGTTAGACCCATTAGCGACAATTTACAAAGGCGATGAACTTTGCAAAGTTTTTTACTTTGTCTATCTTAAGATTTTTTAATATTTTGTTATAAGTGGTATAACTGAAACCATTTTTTAAAAGAGTTTAGAAAAAGGATAAAGTTCGCAATTCCAAAGTAATCTGTATGTTTGCTACATCAGGCGGTCTAGTCCGAATTTGATTGAGTTGTGAGATTTTTCTCTATAGGCATAATTGGCATACAATTTTAGGTGCCGATAGTAATGGCCAGTAGGTACCGCAGGATTAAGAACATGTATGGTTCCGCATGGAGAAAAGATTCGCAACTCGATCAAACTCAGACTAGAGATACCTTTTGCCCGGTTAGTTCCATTAAACTCTGGTTAGTGAAATTTGAAGTTTTTTGTTAAAATGATGTTATACTTTTTCTTTGTTAACACAAGAATTCTGTAGCCCGTAGGTGAATCATAACAAACACTTAGCATGTTTCGCAGTTTTGAAGCAACGCGTTTATTAAGTAGAGTTTCTAGTTGTGCACAATTAAGACTGTAGTAATCTTAACAATGACGTCAGACTAATTAGGATGAAATCAAAGCCTTCGCCCGCTACGAGTTGCGCGTTGAATTGTCAAACATTACTCGACGGGTTGTGCCGTCCTACTTGCACTTGAAACAGTTGCTCTTTATGTTATCCGATCACTAATTTGCTAAGACGCCTTTTGTGACTCGAATAATGGAATAATGTCCCATCATTCATCAGAGAACCAAAGCACTCTCTAATTGGGTAATATTTTCTGCGCATTGTATTCATGAAACTTATGCAAATTACAGATGCCATATGTCCATAACTTTAAGCAGCAGATGACTAACTAACACCTATCTAGAATAATTCTAATATTCAAGTCGAAAGGTAATGTTAGAACATTTTCGAGCCGAAAGTTCTGCTTGATGTAATGCAAAGTTAGACATAGGATAAGGCGTAATTAATTACATATAGCCACGGTGAACATTGTTAGCCATGTATGATAAAATATACGCATTGAGTAGGCTTGTTCATATGACTTTTATTGCGCTTTTGTGTGTTGGATAAATATGGTAGTTTATAGACATGATAAGATCTTTCGCTTAAACGCGGACATAAAAACTGTTTCCTATGAGAAGTTATACTTTATATTTGTAGTTATTGTTTTGTTCCCAAGCCAATATTACAATATTGCACACCGACATATTTTTTTCTGAAGCTTGAACATTATTTGTGTTATTAGTATTACCATAATCTTGACGATCTAGAAAATCCTATCTTGGAGCTGATTGATAAAAATCCTGATAGATTGCACAGTTTTTTGTCAATAGCAGGAAAGTACGAGGGGAGTTCAATGTATTCTCGGTATCGAGGTGACATACTAATGATAAGGGTAATTTAATTATCTCATTAGTTAATGACACTCTTTGAAGGTATAAATACAAAATTTCATTAAATTGCCACCATTAGTATTCAAGATATCATTGCGAAAAGACAACTATGATGACTGATTCGACAATGATGAAAAAAATCGAGCATCGTGCAGTGATAAAATTTCTCACAAAACAAGGAAAAACTCAAAAAATTATCCATGAAGAAATGGTGGCTGTTTACCAAGATTCTGCGTCTTCATTATCTACAATTCAGAAGTGGTCAAGTGAATTCAAACGGGGTAGAGAGAGCATTGAAGACGACCCCGCGCTGGTGGGCCAATTTGTGCCGCTACTGAAGAAAACGTCAAATTAGTCGAAAAACTTGTACTTGAAGATGCCCGTGTAAGAGTGAAAACATTAGCAGAAATGACTAAGCTATCCGTGGGTACCATTCACACAATCCTTCATGAGCGCCTGAATTTGTCAAAGGTCAGTGCAAGATGGGTGCCGCGAATGCTCACCGCGCTACAGAAACAAGTGCGAGTTGACTGTTGTAAGGAGTTTTTGGACCTCTGTGGTGAAAATCCGCAAAGTTTTTCGATCGGATTGTTACTGGTAATGAAACGTGAGTTCATCACTATGACCCTGAGAGCAAGCAAGAGTCTATGCAGTGGCACATAAAAGGATCAGACCCGCCGAAGAAGTTCAAAGACACTCCGTCCGCAGGAAAGCTCATGGCCACGGTGTTTTGGGATTCTAAGGGAATCTTGCTAATCGAGTACACAAAAAAAGGTCAAAGTAGTACTGCTGCATCATACGCAACCACCCTGTGTAATTTAAAGGAGGATATTAAAGAAAAAATACGTGGAAAATTAACCGCAGGTGTGTTGCTGCTTCACGACAACGCGCCGGTTCACAAGGCGCGCCTTGCCCAGGCTGCTGTGCGGGAGTACGGATTTGAAGAAATCAATCATCCACCCTATAGTCCGGACCTGGCCCCTAGTGATTATTATCTATTCCCTAATCTTAAAAAAGACCTTCGTGGAAAGCATTTTTCCACGACGACACGATTTTTTCGACGATCAAGAGTTGAAGGGAGCAATAAACGAACATTTTTTGGGCCATGAAGAAAAATATTTTTCAGAGGGAATTGAAAAGTTACTTTCACGAACAAATAAATGTATTGAGATGTTAGGGGAGTATATCGAAAAATAAAATTTATTCAGAATTTTCCGCCTTTTCCTTCATACCTATACCGAGAATACATTGAACTCCCCTCGTATATAAGCCGTAGGGATACTTTCTTTCAGTCTAAAAATGATATAGTATCCAACTTTTCTATAAAGTTTGCCTGTAAAGTAAATACGCGAAAAAAATAGAGATGATTCCAACTAATAAAAAAAAAACTTCCAGTCAAATCACACTTTCAATGAATACAATCTTTTTCTAAGGATTTTGTATGAAATATGCTCGTGACGTTACAATTTTTTGCGGTCAAGCAGAGTATATTATTTTTTTAATAAATAGACAATAAATAGGTATATAAAGTAGTGTTTTCTAATTAATTTTGCATATTTACCTAGATAAAAGAACTCAAATAATTTATGTTACTTGCAGGAATCATCTCTAATGTATCATGTGAATAAATAAATATATAAATAAGTAAATTTCATTTATATTTATTTAAACATCGATTAGACACGTACAGTTCCATGCCTCTATGACTGTGAAAACTACAAAACCGAAAAACTGTGGACTTAATTTCGAGTATAGAACAACGTCACATTTGATTTATTGCATTATAATAATGTTGTTGATAAATAAGCAAAATAAGGAAGACGTCAAAAAGCGGTAGAATGCAATCTGTTAAGAAACCCGCGATACGCCGAGTGAGTTTCAGTAAAGTAAATAAATATGAGTAAGACGGAGTGGTTATAAAAAGCGATTTTAATTAAAATGAGTCAATAAAAATGGCGTTAATCGTTAAGCTACGCTATAATTAATCAATAATGTGTGATGAATGATTGACTCTGTAGTTAATATAATTATCTTCATATCTACCTACGCTTATTATTCGCGGTGCAATGATGCGTAATATATTTTCAAAGCGAGGCGCCTCTATATTGAGTTCAATATCAATTACTTTGCCCATCGGTAACTTATTTTGCTTATCATATATTGCTACATGCGATACTTTTTATAGTCCCGCATAGATATGCAATGCATTCCGATATATAAATATTGAATTAATCTAGAATGGTTGATATCTATTACTAAGTATTAACCTCGGCTTCATCCGTGTGGGTGGCGATTATCACAACAAAAGGAACATCCATGCACTCATGTGTTTCTCTTATGTATGTATAAGCCAAATAACTTTTTAATTACGTCTCCCGCCATTAATCCCGTGGCCCGAGGTTCTTCACATACAGTCAATCAACTGACGTAAAGTATTTATACAACGGATGAAACAACCTGTGAATCATACAAAGTGACGTCGCATGTGGGGATTAGAACCCCCATCATTTGGCGTAATTCCAAACGGCGCGGCGAGGCGAACAACTACGCCATAAGTGCAGACAAAAAACATGTTTCTAAGTTTATAGTACCTATCAAAATCTGTTTAGTGTTTCATGCGTGAAAGATTATACATGGATATTTGGAATAAAAGTAGTATATTTCCTTTACTCGTATTAAGCTCAATAAATATTCAACTTCGTTTATATTCGTTCGCGTCTCTCGTTTTATAAACAAGAACTGACTTTGTACTCTTTTATTGTCCAGTTTATATTACTTCTGCCTTTTTTATTATGCCCAGTAACTTTGTTAGGCTTAGTTTGAGTTGTTTGAGTTTCTAGAAATGTAAATATAAGGTTTTGTCGTCAGTGGCTTCGTTTGCTCTATAGTTGGTGCCACGAGAAGATAGACTTTTTGTAAACACACATCCAGGGCTTTACAACCTTTGTTTCAAACAGTTGTGTTAGAGATTTTATGCTTTAGTGAACTTTTATAATTTTTGAACAGTCGTTTATTTTTCAATGCTCAATTATGCAACTATGTAGTCGAATTTATATTTTATTATCTATGACTTCTTGTACTGGTCTATGACCGCAGATCAGAAGTCCAGCCTCGGGGTTTGTCAGCGAGCTATGGAAGTATTTTTATGAATTTGCTGATATTTTGTATTTTTTTACACGTAAGTAGTTCTGTTAACGCAAGACAATAATAGAGAACGATGTATATATGTCAATGATAGACTACAAACATGGTACTCTATTATTGACTTCATCTTTTTAATCATAGGCAATAAAAATAGCTAAGCTAACTTAAACTATATAAAAAAATTACCACGAATGAATAATATTACAGACCACTAGCTAGTACATTACATTAAAATTTCTAGGTATGGAGATTTTACGTTGTGTATGAATGAAAACGTCAGAATAAACTTGAACAAAATCCATTAAAACGTTATGGTAAAATAACATTTGGGGTCACTTTCATCAGAAGAAGCTATTTAATTTTATTGGGCGTAAATATTCTTCTTTGCAACTAATAGTTTGCCATCTGCAATTCTGCACCCGCTAATGGGAGATGTGTAAATTTAGTTTTCCTTAGGTAATAATGCTAAAAAGAGATATTAATAGGGAAGATTACTGCCAAGTGAAACCACTAGGTGGCGGTATCACCGACTACAGTAAACAATGAATTTTGGCAAGTATGACACTTGCTTGAGTGACAATTTGACAACTGGTTTAGACTTCAAACTTTGGATGCGCGATCTTATTAACTCATCTCAAACAAGTCACTAAAACAGAAACATTGTACCATTTATATCACGGATGGATGTGTGGAGTCACGCGGAAGGACTGCATTAGGAACTCACGCATCCGGGGTTGCCTTCATGTCTGTGACATTGCTGACAAACTGCAAGAGTGTCGTCTACGCTGGTATGGCCACGTCTTACGTCAACCGGCATCTTACGTGGGTAACAAATGTCTTGCCATGCTACCTCCGCCGGGCCCCGGTAAACGGGGAAGGCCAAAGAAATGCTGGCTTGACGTCGTAAGGGATGACATGCGTGCCAACCAACTAACCACCAGGGATGCTGAAGACCGTGCGAAATGGAGGAGACACAGCCGGAAAGCGGACCCCGGGCTCCAAGGCGTGGGTTTTGGAGTGCAACCGGGACAGCGCTAGGATGATGATTGTATCATTTTTATTGTTATTGATAATTACATATATGAGAACTGTTTTGTCTATATAAATAAGTATAGATATATTGTTGTCTTGTTGATGACAATATTTGAAAAGCGCGCTACGAAAGTTTGTTTACTGTAGTTGCTTGTGCTGCCATCTGCGTCGAGCTTTGCGTAATATTCCCTATTGAATGTCATGGAACAGTAGGTGTTTCGAACATACCTACTATCGAACTAATGAGCAATCGCTGTAGGGTACTTCGCACCAACATTTTTCGCACTAACGTTACATCGCACCAATAAAGCATCGATGTAATAAAACTTCGCACAATTTAATTATCGATATACCGTGTTCGATATAATGAAAATCGAACCAACAACTTTCGCACTGACGTAGGGAACTCTAAATAAAACCGTTTAAAAATATTCTTGACCTCCAAAAAAATATATTTTATCCTCTGATGAATGCCTAAGAATGTAAAGTTTCAATGGATTAACGCAAAATGTTGACATTCCAGGCATCTGACATATTCCAGTACCACAAAACACTGTTGGCAGCGCATATATCGATAAAAAACCCGATCAATTGACTATTACTTTGCAATGACACATAATTTTGTACCGTTGCACTCATTGGATTTGATATTTTTTGTTTTTGATAGAACTGTCGCTAAGTTACTTAGTAGAAATTCTTTGTTTACAAAAAGTCTATGTTCTCGTGGCACGGACTATAGTACTGTATATAAACTGGCCCATTGTTGGGCATGAGTTTCTACTCATTAGTGAGAAGGGATGGCCATTTCTCTCCATTCTGGCCAAATCTTTACATGTTTCTCGACAACAATATGGAAAACTCTCAACAAGGTTTTCAACTTGAAAATAAAATCGCGTTACTACGATCGATATTTGTAAGTAGGTTACCATAAAAGAGGTTGACGCATACCTATTATATTAGGAAGTAGGAATAAGTTGGTATGACAAAAGGATTAATAAATGCGAAGCAGGAACAGTTTGGCGTTACGAGGCTCGGTTCTCGGGGCCGGCCGTGACTGCAGCGCGCTCGCAATGTTAATTCAACCACTCAATGTTATTCTGATATATCTGGTGTGAACTGAATGCCAAATACATATGTTTAAGGAAACAATAACATGCATATTAAATTAGCAACCCTGTGAGGAAGAATGATATTAGAAATGATAGTAGCGCATATGTAAATAATATGCCTTTTAAAGTACTTAGTACATAATTTGAATGAAGTAATAGGTAGCGTAATACAATGAATTCAAACTAATACGTGTAACTCGACTTCGCCCGCACCTACGCTATCCTCAGGAATTACACTATCTATTGTAGAAAACCGTGCACAAATCGGTAGTTTTACTGTATATCGCGAACATACATAGATACATACAAGCGGAGGGAAAGGTGACTTTAATTGATAATATCTATTGTATAGAAAGATAAAGCTTGCAAGTTCGTTTTTAGCTTTAACACGCTGTCTCAAGAGGAACAATTAGTTACAATAAATGCCATTGCAGAGTTAAATTTGATAGACTATCCTAATTATCCCGGAAGGTTGTGTATCATATAATTATGGGTGCCACATTTCACTCATTTGGCCAGGCAGATAGACAAGGAGTGATACTATGAAGGTTCCGTTTTTGTTTTTTCGCCTGGAACCCTAAAACTGAAGGCTAACCAAAATATTTGCAGGTGTATCCACGGAGCACACCAGTTTAATTATAAACAACAAATATTTATGAGGAACGCCTAATGAATTATGAAGATAAGGGTACCTACATTAAGCCGGCAGATTCGCTTGATTTAAGTGAAACAACGGGATTAAGTGAAAGGTTATGTTCGCACAAACACTAAAACATTATTTACTTACTTGATAAACAACTAATTCCAAATGTCTTAACTTGGATGAGTACTAGCAGTTGTCAAAATATTACCTGAAAACAAACAAATAATAAATAAGATTTTTTAAGAAATTATGACCCTTTCCGTGACCTATTTCTGGAGACATGGGTTTTACAATGTGTTGACACGAGGGTTAACCATCCATCATTACATTTTGTCATTTTTGTCTCACTGCAGGGAACTTCTTCTCACGTAATGGTGCTGATACATTTGAGTATTCACCTGTAATGAGCATTCGTGCGAATTTTATAGAAATGAAGGAGTGTTTTTAGCGAGCATGCTTACGAACGTTATGGCGAGTATTCTAGCGAATTCACATTAAAATTGTTTTAACGCTTATGCTGATTAAATCATTCGCTAGAAAGACCCAGAAAATGTTCGTAGCAACGTTCGGCTCTGTGTTATGTTCGTTGTTCAGTTCGACAAAACAAAAGACTGGTGTATACACACCTGGGGGGCAATCGTGCTAAACGTCAACGTATTTACCAAAACCAAACTTCAACCGAAAACGTTACGTTATGCACATTTCGTATCGTGCTAATTATTTGAACGTAAACGATTTGGTTTTTGTAGGGCAGATACGTTCAGTGACAGCTAGGTGACAGCGTGCGAGCGAACTCTCGTTGTTGCATGGTATCGCGCTATTATTTGACAACGTTTTAAACCAAAACCGTTACGTTCGCGAACGTCTCATACGTTGTCAAACCAAAAGTTCTTATCGACGAACTTTTCAATTATATAATATTTTAAATTTGAGAAAATTATTAAGATAATTTTGTATTAATTATCAATTTAGTGGCATATACTTATAATACGTTTGATTGCAACTTAAATGAGTGAACAACATTCTTTCATAAAAGACAATTTTTATAGATATCTCTTTAGTATAGCTTATTGTTGCGGTAGAATTCATTATTGCAAGATTGGCGTCAAGCTTGCTTGGTGCTATATTTATAACAATGTCTAGGAAAGCATCTCATCAAAAAGGCTACATCTCGACGCGATACCTTCCTAGAAAACTTTTGAAAGGCTGAAACAATAATATCATGTGGATATACGTATACCATACACATAATACTGTCACAGTTATAGGTTCTTTGGGTGGCTTAAGCCAAAAGACTGCCTACTCGCTCACTGCGCTCTCAGACGCCTGTATACAGCAAGTAGACGACTGATAAACGTTCATTTATAATTATTTTTCCTAATTACCTAGATAGGTATTGTAATTATTTAATTTAACCAAGACACAGACAAAAGCGTAGTGCTCATCGTACAAAGATTTGTCGTATTAGGAATCCAACCCACTACCTCGGGTAACAGACCTAAGTCTTAGATTAGGGCTGGGTGGCAGCGAGTTGAATGTGCGTGCGTGGGAAGCGCAATGCGGTGCCGACACAGAATAGGTAGTAAATTTCATGTAATCTGTGGGTGCCTAATAGTTCAATGAGTCGGTCAGAGCCTAGTCTCTGGCCAGCCTATTTTGATTAGTTGGTTCAGGGCTCTTAAATTTGGCTTGCTTTGGCCGATCAGCGAAGGGAAGGCCACAGGAGCTATTCGCTTGGTGTAATTTTCAAAGGCATAATCACGGGAAAACCTGCCCCGGGCCTTTGTTGCCACGAGACCCGCCATGATAAAACATCACTGTTGCCCACTTTGCATATATAGTAAAAGTAGCCTTGGAGTCTGTTAAGAGAATATCTATCTAATAAGTTCGCCCATCAAGTACCACATGCCCATACTGGTATTGTCTTATCTATGCCCATACTAATATGAGAGTGGTAAGGGTAGGTGCCGCCTTCCGTCCTTAGTGACCATTTAGACCTGGTGAATTTCTAAGTGAATTGTAAGAAAATATCCGTGAAGAGAGAAACATAAGAATAAATTAATTCTCTGTGACACCTGGCGGTGTGATTCCAAACTAGGCACAACCTAGTGGCATGGTTATATATAAATATTGCTTTTATACACATACGAGTATTATAGTTATGATAATTTGCTCATCGCACAAAAAGTTCTCCTGGGTGGTAATCGAACCCATGACTTTCGTCTTAGCAGTCAGGGTTAGGTACCACTAGACCAATAAACCGATCTACAAGGGAGACTAACCACTAACTCAGCAGGATGTGATACAAGTGTGTAAGCTAACATAAGCATACTTTCTAATCGGGTATCGAGTCCAACATCTGATGATCCAGTGTTACCCAGAATACCGCTGGACCTCTTCAATAGATAGTTAAAGGAATAGAGTAGGTATGTATATTAAAAAGCAAGCTCCAATTTCACATTTCGATTTTATTTATTCAGTGTGTTGAGATGATGAAATCTGATACAAAATATAATTTTAAGTAGAGTTGAAACAATCAACATCTGTTAGGCCATTGTTACAACGTGAACTTCACAGTAATAATTATGTATTTGGTTTGGTCAGCATTATTTTAGTAAACTAATTAATATTATATTCTTGTTTAATGTCCAAGAAGAGATGATGGTCTCGATTTGGCTCATAGCAAATTGCTCATTTTTGTTAACTTGCAATTATGTCCATGTGATTGTGCTAACGAGTGGCTTATTCTTCTGCTTACTCCTCGGCTACTGTGAACAAAATTAAAACATAAATTATTCAGTAATTATTTACTCAAATATAAGTCCCACCAAAATAACTAAGCCCGCTGACATTTAACTTAAGATTAATATTGATCTCATACGTACGCTATATCTTGTGTTTGAGTATGATATACTTACATTATTATGTTGGCTATTTATGCATATTATAAGACAAGTTCAGAATGAGACTAAATACTGTAGGATCTTACGTAATGTTAATTGAAATGCGTACCTGAAATGTTAGAAAGTCAGCCAAATTCAAATTCTCCAGCTTTTCGTCTATCTCTTCTTTTATAGAAAGGATGACTATTATGCCGAACGCTGACAATTCGGGGTTTGTTTAGCATCTTTCTCTGCTCTATATATTATTCCAAATCTGAAAAATAGATGTTGTTTATTGTAACGATCATATAAAATTCGTATTGGGCTCGACAAATAGCAAAAGAAGCTGCAATTGCGGTAATGTTGTGGTGCATCATCATGTGAACTCACCTTCGTTACACTTGTGAAATAAAAACCACTTCTACATGACGAAGTGTGATCATTAATTGTTTTTCGCATAAATCACTTATTACAGTAAAGAATATTTCGGTACTTACCGTATAATTTTAATAAAATTATTTCATGATTTCATATTATAATATTTATTGACATTCAATGACATTCACATAATGACATTAATTGTCTTTTTAAAATAGTGCTTGCACATGGCGCGATGTCGCTACAGCCTCTTTAGTATAAGAATAGTAATTACTATTTTCAAAACTCGGTGTCAAGCACTAAACGTTTGACGTAAGCCCAACGTAAGGGTTGCGTCTACGGTTCGAACGCTCAATACAATTAGCACGATACCATGTTTGACATCAGCCAAACTAAAACCAAACGTTCACCAAATACGTTACGTTGTCAACGTTTGAACGTTTGAAAATAGCACGATTAGCCCCCTGAGCATTCACACAGAACAGCGAGCCTTCGCCGTCTTTTGTTTTGTCGCACAGCACCATTATGCTTCTCTTAGTGAGAAGAATGCACACTCCACCACATGGGCCAAGTGTGGGTTGCCAATCTACACTTGTCTTCTGAGGACATTATGGAGAATCCTCAGTCATGGAGGTTACCTCACGATTTAGCAGGCGATAATTACACAAATTGAATACGCAAATAACTTTAATTTCAAAAAGTCAAGGCGCGTGCCGTGAGTTAGAGCATGAGACTGTGTGTCTGTTAGTTTCTAAACTATGCTATCGCTGCTTTTTGATTTTAGCAAACACATTGATTATTTCCGTAACTCCAATAAGATTCTGTTGTCAATTTAGAACTATCCTATGGCGTTGATGTTGGGTATTGTTTGTACTGCCGACCACTGCGGTTGCTTAAATTATGCAGCGCCTAGAGTATACAGGAAAACGTTTTCATGAGGCTTTAACGAGCCCAATGTTATTTTACTACAAAGGTTTTCGTAAATTGTTTGTATTATGTTATTGGTTTATAAGGGTCCGATTGCATTAGGTAGTCTATATTCAAAGTTGCATGTCAGACATTGCCGTGTTCCGGTCTCAATATAATGCTTGAGTTCGCCATTAAAGGTTTCGGGTTGAACGATTTTTGTAACTGATGAAAAGACATTGGCCGGCAAACGTATTTATTTGATATGACAGGTCGGATTACGATCATCCCTTGGCTACAGCTGGTAAACTCATACCAAAACATCGAGGAAAACACATAGGTAGGTACCTCTTTTCCCGCATAATTACGTGATAAAATAGACCCGCTTTCTAAGAATTATTTAAGGACAAGTTACTTTTACGCAAGTGCAAGAATCTAATCTAATATCTAATACTAACATTGTATAGTTTGTTTGTTTGTTTGGTTGAACGCGCTAAACTCAGGAACTACTGGTCCGATTTGAAAAATTATTTCAGTGTTAGATAGGTTATTTATCGAGGATGGCTCTAGGCTATATAACATCATGCTATGAGCCACGGCAGCAGTAGCCTTAAATAACGCGTGTGTAACCGCGGGCATCATCTAGTATGAAATGTACTGATGAACAAAGTGATTTGAATTTTCAATTCAACGTAGTTGTGATTACGTCACATACGTTCGTCGTGTGTGCGGTTGTTTAATCTCTCCACACATTCGGGGATTTGGGCATTAGCATCGGCCAAACTTTTCAACGCTCTATTTATCCTAATGGCCACTTATCATTTGTTGTTAAACGTTTATCAATGATATACAGAGCTGATAACGCGATAGTATATTATGATGTAAAAGCTAATAACGTGTATCGAATTCTTGGTATTATTCAACAATGGATAAATATAAAAAAGTAAAGCGGTAGTTACCTACTCGTAAAACTTCGTAATTAAGCCTTAAATAACTAAGTTCGAAAGAGCGGAAAATATATTGAACAAGTCCTAAGCTAATATACTTAAGTAAAATATACTGATAATTATATTTGGAACTTTATTATAATTAGGTGAACACTTCAACACTTAATATTTGAATTTATAAATTAGTACGCTGTTTACGTTGAATAGCGTTATGATGCTAATACTCTATGAAGCACGAAGAGTATTTAATAAATTGTTGATTAAAGACAGCTTGTTACCCATCAACGCTCGTCAATGTTTGACACTAAGTATAATAAATTAGAAACCAAATATCAACAAACACTTGCTAACACTTGAAAGAGTCATTCATTAGCTTTAAGAAAAAAATCACTTCAGAGCAGATTCGTACATGAAAGGAGAAAATAAATGCAGCTGGTTATTTCTAAAATATTTATTTATTCATCAAGTAATTACGAAAAACTTTAGTGGTTCAAAATTTAACGCTATAACACGGACCATTAGCCTCATATATTTTCCAAGTTATTCAGTTGGAACCTATTTCATATTAAAATATTATTAGCTATACACTTATGGTGGCTTGGTAAAGTTAACGAAATGCTCTATTCAGATAACGATAAAATAAGATTTAACTCTTTATAACCCTATTAACTATTTTATGGATAATACCTTTGTAGAAATTAATGCTTTAAAGCTTTAATGATTTAAACTTTAGGTATTAGGTTTATTTAGGCCTGCTGGTTTGGTGGTTCACCCACATATTGGTACAGCGGGGGTTACGAGTTTGATTCCCATCCGGTAACTCTTTGTGTGATGAGTATGATGAGTTGTTCTGTGTTTAATAACACATGTGTAAGTAAAGTATTGGGTGTAGTTTAAGGTCTTACAATTCAGGATTGCTTGTTAATGCTCCACACACTTTAACTAATCCGGTTAAGTAGACTGGGAGAAACTGCTATCCGGATTATATTTACTGTTGGCGGATTTTCTCGCACACAGAGGTTTATTTTCCTTTGTTCCTGTATATAAATAAAAAAACTACAAAGGAAGATATCGTATTTTAACTAAAATATTATTATATTCAGATTATTTTAAGTAGACGCAGTCTAGCTAACAACCAAACAAAAATATATTGTAGTTTTGATCGCACGTCAGTTGTCACACTGTGTCGTCGGGTGATGGGGGTTCGATCCCCCAACGGGACAAAACTTTATATATCAAGAAGTTGTTGTTTCGGGGTCATATTGTGTCCGTCGGTGATGTGTTTGTAGAGTTCACCGTGATACAGGACTTATTCTTAGTGCAGTTTATAGAAAATATTGCAAAATTGTGGATATTTATAAGCAACATCCGCCTTCCCCTTCATAACCCGAATCAAAGTAGAGAATCTGTTAACCTACACGGCTATTTTCTGCACGAAACTAATTTACCAAGTTCTAATTTTATATAAAGTTCGCTTTCAAATAGAGTACAGGCGCTGGTAGTAAAAGTTGGCAACTGCTCTAGAAAGAAATTCAATACGGTGGAGACCTGACATGGCGGAGTGAATATCGGCGCTCCAACCCCGCAAGATTGCCTGCTCCTATGTAGTAGGAGCAGGCAATCTTGCGGGGTTGGAGCGCCGATATTCACTCGACAACGCCACCCGATTTCATTTCTCTGCTAGCATTTGAAAATTGTCTGCCAACCAGGGATGTAGCTAGAGTCGAATTTAAGGTAGGGCAGCATTGGTTAGAGGTAGGGCGGAAGTAAAAAAAGTATTGAAATTGATCTGCTCCGAAGCACGTTCTTCAAAATTCTGATATTTTAAGGTAGGGCATTGTGATTTTAAAGTAGGGCATTGCCCCATAATGCTCTAGCTACGGCCAGGCTTTCAACTAGTTTAGAAACTAAGTTAATTATGTTTTGTTCAGTTCTTACCTAGATTTTAAGTTGCGAGACAATTGCATGAGAGGTAGTTTGTTTATAATATTGGTGCTATGTTTTATACAATACATTACAAAAATTTTTTAGAAATCAAATTTAGCTTTTATCCTCGACTTAGGTTTTACATTTGTGCGTGGACTACAACATGCATATCAAACTGGCTACACAACTTCAAACGTCATAATGAAAGAATTACAAAAACCTGTGCAATATTTCAAGCTTCTATAGCCAGTAGTTTGTGCTATACGCTCATATATCTGGCCTGACCATTACGCTTAAAAGCTTTGTATTGTGTGGCATAGTCTATCCAGAGAAGATTAAGTTACCAATCTACGGTTATAATCTTGAGAAACTTGCACTTCTTTTTCAGTTGGCATATTATTATCTTGAAAATTTAAATAATTACATATTTATTCAATCACGGTTTTGCGTGATGCAAATAGAAGCAAGTAAATACAAAACATTATAACAAAAAAATAGCTTTCAGTTTAAACAGCTTTATTTAGATGGTAAAAAGATTTCGTTCTTCTTAAAAAATTGGTAAAGTTTTGCAAACTTTTTTAATTGTATAAGGATAGTCGTGACAAGATAAGCTCGTTTTAATTGAAGCTCCGATGCTCATTGCTGTCGGATCAAAGGAAAAACTAATTTGGAAACAAAAATAGAAACCAAACAAATTGTCTGAGCATACAATTTGAGTGGGCGAATCATAAGTTATTTGAAATAATAGGGGTCATCCGGGAACGGTGAACGATTGTCTAATTGTGAACCTAGATGGATCATAATTAGAGGCTTATTATCTTCAGCCACAAAAGTAGAAGTGTTATGTGAGACGTATCTCTCTTGCGTCGTAACTCCTTTATAAATAAACCGATTTTGATTTGCTTTTTATGTTTGGAAATGATAGAGAGTAGTTCTGTGCTTCTGTAGTAAAAGTTATAAAAGGATAGTGTCAGATAAGTATTAGCTTTTTTATAGACTTGAAATTAGTATTAGTATCATGTCACTGCAATGATTATTGGAACATTAAAGAAAATTGTAGTAGGTATATTAAGTTGATAATAAAGTTAGTAGACGTACAAGTTTGTGGTAAAGTTATGTGTCTATCTTTAAATATTTCTATACATTTATTTATACATTATATGAAACATGGTTTTATAATTTAAATAACGCTTCAGCTATGTAATTATAATGTGCCTATTACATTTAATAGAGTGAGGAGATCATCACGTAGAGTTTAACCGCATACCAAAGTAAGTATCATTAAGGTGGTGCTTACTAAGTACCACCGTAATGATAACAACGTCGATTACAGTGTGAGCTGTACATTCTGTTCGTTCAAATGATAAGACAAGTTCACTTTTACGACTGTATTAAAGTTAATCGTTATTATAATGTATTAGCAATTGCACGAGGTAATTTCATTGTCTATAGAATTTAGGTCTTCTCCATGCAATTTATATATATTTAATATGAAATGGAGATCATTGTATTTTTGGGTATGTTCAGAATATGCTTCTTAAGTTATGTGCATGAGTGTAATGTTCAAAAACTTTACGAAACTCATACAAACTCTATATAAGTTGAATACTTTTTACATTCGGTAACGATTTACCTCGTGGCATGCATAGCGTTATTTACTATATGTTTAAGTTATTCTTGACTGCACTTATTGAGCGATTGCGCCGTTGATTACTGCACTGATTGTTATATTTATGGTTTCGATCCTCATACGAGACAACACTTTCTGTGATCCACAAATTGTTCCGTGTCATGGTGTTCTATCTTCTATTTTGTTATCCCTTGCGATACAAGTTTTTTTCCTTGCAAAACCCCATGAAAGAGGCATTAAGTGTAAAAAATTTGTTTATACCCAATATACCTAATATACCGCTTAGAGGATGATGACCTAAACTGATGATGACCTGTACAGAAGCCAGCAGAAACCATAAATGCGAATAATTCATATACTGCCCAGTTGTTACAATAAACTTAACCCACTTATAGAAGTGTTCGACGGAGTTCAATTAAGAACATAATCGTTTTCCAATATTGGGATCTTAGGAATTCGTATTTCCTTTTGGTATTATACTTTGGTAGACGTTACAAACAACTTTTGGAATGTGGTGACAAAGTTAATGGGCCAAGGGCTTCGCTGTGTCCCGTTATAGCGTTACTCAGGTATTTATGGGTTTCTGATAAGACACCGGACACCCGACTAACTAATGAACGAGGCATATGTTTATCTCGGGTGAGTAACATCCGAATACGAATAAGGCATCTTACTTCTAGAAATTATAAACGTGAATGTTTGTGTGTAGGTACATATGGATGTTTGTGACTTTTTCAAACAAAAACTACCGAACGAATGTTGTTGAAACTTTACAGCAATATAGCTTCGACATCAGAATAGCACATAGGTAGGCTACATTTGTCCCGTTAACCGAACCGAGGCCACGGGCAAAATCTAGTGTAATATAAAATAACGTCAAATTGAGTTTCATCGGCTCGACAATATTGCAGTATTGCATCGCGTATTGTATCGCAGCTACTTACAATATACCTAATGTAATACGTTATAGTACGTATGGCTGACCGAGAATAGTGCATTGCGGTATGGAACAGCTGTTATAAACTTGAGATGAGATCTGCATATTTTCATTGTTTGCAGTCCCGTCGCCGCGCATATTATTTATAACATGATAAGTACATTATCTGGCTTTACCGAACGTCTATTTAATTGAAAGGTGGATAAAAGCTTTTCTTAGAATTATTCCAATCACACAATTTTCCATGATAACAAGACAAGTCCCGTAAGTAGGTGAGAAACTAACCTCAAAGGATAAACAGGCGAACAAAGAGTATTATAGTCAATAGAAATGTCGATACACTGTAATAGACAAGTCACGTATTCTTTGTAATTTTCGCATAAATCATATGCTGAGGGGGAACAATGTGGATGTGAAGCAATAACGTCCTCAATCTACATAACAAAACGGGGGTTATAAGCTATAACATCGCACATAAATGATCACAGATCGCGAACACACGATATTTTAGGTATTCTTTTTTATCCAAATATCTACATACCTACTCAAATTTTCATAACAATAGACTGTAACATCGGGAAATATGTATTCGTAATATGAGGTGTGATGTCATTTTGGTGCTAATAAACTTGAACCAGATACTAGTAAACTAGTCTCTGCTTGAACATTTACTTGTAATGGACATTGCTGCGGATGTCACATTACAGAAAAAGATACGGGAGCGTTTTAGCGAGCATTCCATTGAGCATTTTAGCGAAATGACAGTAAATTTGGTTCGAGCGTTTGCTGATTATAGTTGTTTGTTAGAAAGATTATGACAATGTTGGTAGCGACGTTTAGCTCTGTTCATTGATCAGTTCAACAAATTTAAGGACGTAGAATACTCGATGTTCTGATACAAGTGATTGCTAAAGTTTTTCAGCATCTTACGATATACAAGTAGCTGTAGCCAGGGAAATAATATACGTAGATGGAGTAATGGTATGGTAGATGGAGAAACAGGCCACCTGCAGGGGCCAACATAATGGTAGGAGAGGTCCGCATCGGCATCGGGACGAGCTTGAAGTGCTTCGGGCTCGTTCTCGACAGCCGATGGAACTTTCACCGGCATTTTGAGCGTTTGGCACCTAGACTCCTGGGAGCGGCGGCCGCCTTGTCGAGGCTGCTGCCAAACCTACGGGGGCCGAACGCCTCTTGCCGGAGGCTCTACGAGGGAGTCGTGCGGTCGATGGCCCTATACGGGTGTCCCATCTGGGCCGATAACCTGACGGCCCGCAACGTTCGGGCGCTTTGCGCACCGCAGCGTGCCATGGCCGTCAGGATAATTTGTGGCTACCGCACGATCTGCTTCGGAGCCGCGACCCTCCTCGCCGGATGTCCGCCCTGGGACCTACAGGCCGGGCTGCTGGCGTCGCTTTCGCCTCGCTGGCCTCGCGAGATTGTCGCGCGGAAGGCGGAACTCCGACAGGTCCTAGTGGCGGAATGGCGACAGCGACTCACGCACCCCAGCGCGGGGCTTCGCTGCATTGAGGCAGTGAGGCCCGTACTCGGCGAGTGGCTGGAGAGACGCCACGGCGCCCTCACCTTCCGGTTGAAACAGGTGATAACCGGCCATGGTTGTTTCGGCCAGTTCCTGCACCGCATTGGCCGGGAGGAGACGCCCGGATGTCACCACTGCGGAGATCGCCGTGACCCAGTGCTTAGGCATCGCATCGCGCCGCAACACTTTTGCCCGACCCGGGAATCGAACCCGGGACCTCCGATCAGCAGCCGCATACGCTATCAACTGGACAACGGAGGCAGTCATTATTAATAATAATTTCCAAAAATCCTCTCTAATCGCTCCGTTACACTCTCTAAGGAACATATTTGCCAAATTAGAGCTTCTTGCGCCTAGTAGTTTTGGCTGCGCGTGGTTTGTCAGTTAGTAACCCAAGAATCTAGGGCTAGACTAAAAAGTGAATTCCCGAAATTCCCACGGGATCGGGAAGAAATTATTATGGTATTATCAAGTTTATTGTCTTCAAGAGTCTTCATACGTTGATGCATCTACGATGGTCCTATAATCCAATAGGTATATGCTTCCAAATCATGTGAATGATAAGATAGAAAGAGGTATCAGAAGGAAGCAGGATTAATTATAATGTATATGGATGCTCGTAAATGATAATGTATGATAATGTGTGCTAAGGAATACCGTCCGGGTAGTAAAAGTAGAAGAATTCCTTGATTGGCAATCTAATTTACTAGCCTTATTTTTAGTAGTTAGCGGTGGCGTCAGGAGCACATACGTTAAACTTTATAACGGTCGAAGTATCGTGACCTCAAGTCATGCGGTTCGATCTTCAACAACATAAATCACATCCCAACCTAACACTAGCACTATGGGTACTAAACAAGTAGACCTAATTCTTTTTAAAATTTTAACATAACATAACTTCACGCCTTTTATCTCCGAAGGGGTAGGCAGAGGTGTATATACACCCACATTTCGCCAGTTATGTTTAGGTCCCAATGTAATAAAGGGCGAACCTATTGCCATCTACCGGGCACATTATTATGCGAGCGATAATTAGCATTCTGAAATTTTAAGTAATTTTAAAATCCCAATTTTCATACTCATTTAAACTTATTTTAAATTGTCTTTCGTGATATATTATATAAATATATTTTTTTAATATATTTTTTATATATATTTGGAGTAACCGATATTTAGGCACTGTTGCAAGCGCCATGTTCACGGATGCACACAGCACAAACAAAGCAAAGGTACGTGGTACACATCCCTAAAAGACAATTTAAAATAAGACCCAATTTTCATTTTCGCATGTGTTGTCCTTAGAATCACAATGTAATTATTTGGAAAACTAAGTTGCTCATATACTAGTTAATGAGTAAAGCCTGATGTCGCAACATTGTTCTTATAGCATCATTATGTATGTCCCCATTTAGAATACATAGTTTACCAGAATAGTATGGTAGTTAGTAAAGACGGACACGTAATTATGGAAGGTTTATGCCAAATATTTCGAAAATAAATTGAATCACCATCGTCCTAGTACTATCCCGGCGGCATCCAAGAGCCTTTAAGCCCGAGGTCTGTTAACTCGTGTTTCTAGATTTAACGGAATATTAGCTTTACCACGGTGCGACAGCCGTCTGACCGCCAATCCAAAGCAAGCGATATTACATGGCTTCGCACAGCGTCAAAATATTCTGTCGAGTACTGACTTCCAACGACTATCAAAGAGCTCCATGACAGCTGGAACCGACGGCTTATAATGCTTCGCAGAGGCATGTGGCAAGCGATAACTAACTGTTTAGTAATAGTACCCGGCGTGTGATTAGTCTCTGTAATGTGTAATTATAATATATCGCAAAAAAATATCTAAATAGAAAAGTGTTTAAGGAAATCTCAATGTTTTTGAAAGGCGAATCTTGCGTTATCCACACTATAAAAAAGACGAATTAAAACCACTTGCCATTTATCTTTAGTAGGTTTAAGAGAGCGACTTGTATTAAGAACTTGTTTCTGAGTTTTTAACAGTTTTGTAGGCGTGATCAGAATGCTGGTGCCTAGTTTGCCGAGATTCCGCGTAAACCGACGTTCACGAATCGATTGACAACTATCATTTACTTTTACAGTATCATAAAAAGGAAGGAATAGAACAATTTAACCAGTGTCGTCTTCTAAAGCAAATAATCCCAATACAATGTATACAAATTACTGTAATAAAAATTAATCTCAAGCGTACATATATTCCTGAAAGCCCTAATTATGTGACGTCCCAGTAATAAAACGCGTTAAATTGACACGCGAAGATTAGTCAATGCATAATAACCACATAAAACGTACTGGGAGTTATAAAATATGAGAACAAAACAATGTTTATGTTCACAAAACGTTACCTACGTGTTTATGGTTTCACAGTGCTTTAATGTTTACTCGCACAGTCGAGGTAGTTATATTCCTAACCCATTAGTGTAGCAGAGCCTTAAGCTAGTTATATGCCTAACCCATCATCGTTGCGGAGCCTTAAGCTCTCACGCTGCGGTAGAGCCAAACGCAGCACTTTTCTTATCAGTCGGCCCACCCGGGCGACTTGTTATTGTAACCGTAGTTCGTAAGATAGTTTTAAGTTTCCATTGCATTAGAATTGATTAATGAATATGTTTTAAGTCTTAGTCTTACATCAAACTCTGTGAGCTCGGGTCGTAAATAATAAAATCTTATTTCGATTCTTTAAATATTAATTTTTATTTCTATTTTTAAAAACACAATTCGTCGCTCCCGAAATCTAACTGGCGCAGCCGGTAGGATTGCTGGTTGTTGCCTTCGCGGAATTTTCGCGTGTGTAAAGCTGTGAAAAGTGGAAAACTCACGTAGGAAAGTGTTTCGCGAGTGGTGACTATACATAGAGTTGTTCATACTTAACATCAGTACGGCACTCTATCAAGACAATCCTCGAACCAAATAAATAAGTTAGATATCGCGTAAAATAACGCAGGTGAGCAGAGATGGTGCTAGTTTATAAGGCGGTTGGACAGTGAGTACCCTTCTACTTGCTCCCCAATTTCCCAGCACATTTTTGTTAATAGAATTTTAGCTCTGTGTATTCTTGTGTTGATAAAATTTTAACATTGCCTTTTTCTAGTGTGATTTTATTTTATAGAATCTGAAAAATCATATGAAAAATTTTCACATATTATAAAATTTCATAGTGAAAATATAGAAATTAAATAAAATAATTAGCAAGTAATATTATAGTGAATAATATCTTTAATGTATTAAAGTAAGTAATATTCTACATTTTCTTTTATAAGTTTTTCATATGAGCAGCTGTGCCTGCTCGCTCCCCCTCGCTAATATCGATGTCTCAACCGGAGACAGCGATACCACGAGATGTGTTAAGATTAATTCCTGAATATAGCGGCGAAACTAACTTACTTAGTTTATTTTTACGAAAGTGCAAATTTGTTATCGAAAGGTATCAAGGAACCGTAGAGCGGAATGAATTTTTAATGCAAATAATTACCAGTAAATTAAAAGGGAAAGCGGCAGCCCTTATAAGTCAAAGAGGCGACTTTGATACTTATAATGAATTAGAATCTTTGTTGATTCAACATTTTGGCGATCCCAGGAGTGAGGAGTGCGTAGCGATAGAGTTGGAAACCCTAAAAATTAAATATAATGAGTCATATTTAGAATTTTGCAGTCGTGTACAGGATATTCGTGCGATATTAATGTCAAAAGTTAATCAGAATAGCTCTTTATCATTAAGAGAAGCTAAGCGTGTGATTTATAATAATACTTCGCTTAATGTTTTCTTGTATAATTTACCAGAACATATGGTACGGATTGTTCGAATTAAAAAGCCGGATTCATTAAAAGAGGCGTTAAAGCATGTCCTTGAAGAGGTTAACTTTCAGGAACAATATAATTTACGCAGTAAGATGTTGCAACACCGTCCGCAAAGTTCGTTATTACCATCACGCGATAAAGGCCCTGTTTTTAATTCAACAAATCCGAAACCTATTTTAACACAGCCTCCATTGCAATATAATAGTAATTTCAGGCCTCTCTCAAATCAACTTCAATTTAAATTCGGCATACCTAATCAAAATTTCGTACGCCCAAATATGCCAAATCAGCAGAATGGTTTCCGACCTCCATTGAATCAGTTTGGATACAGGCCTCCGGTTCAATTTGGGTATAGACCACCTGTCTTTGGCCCCAAACAACTTCAACAATTTGGCTATAGACCCCAGGTAGGACAGTCAGGTTACAGACACCCTCAACCTTCAGGCTACCAGCCACCCAAGGCTCTCTGAACGATGGCGACGCGACCATGAGAACAGCCCCAGCACCGACAAAACCACAACAAGGTTTTCCTGTAAATGAGCTTTATTCTGGTGACGATCAACAATATTATAATCCAAACGATGCTTACAATGATGATACTTATTATAATATGACGACCGACTCATCATCATCATTGTCTTGCCCTGGTCCCAATTTATTTGAGGTCGGCGCAGTATGTCCTTCGCTTCCATACTTCTCTGTCACCAGTCATCCGATCGCTTACCCCTTTCTCTTTCATATCCATGCTCACACAGTCCATCCATCTCTTCCTTGGCCGTCCTCTCCCTTTTCGTCCTTCTACATGCATATCCATCACTTTTTTACCTACATACATCTCATCTCTCCGCATAACATGTCCATACCAGGCCAATCGACTCCCTTTCACCTTTTCAGCTATGGGCGCCACTTTCATACTACCTCTAACGTAATCATTCCTAATTCTGTCCATTCTTGTCACTCCACACATCCATCGTAACATTCTCATCTCTGCCACATGCAATCGTTTCTCATCCATCTTCTTTGTAGCCCAACACTCAGCTCCATACAGTACGACAGGCCTTATAACCGATTTATACATACGGCCCTTTAATTTCACAGGCATTTTGTGGTCGCATATTGTGCCTGAGACCTGTCGCCATTTCATCCATCCTGCGTTGATTCTTTGCCTAACATCCCGATCAATTTCGCCGTCATCTTGCAGGAGTGAACCTAGGTAGCGGAAATCGGAGCATACTGGTAGAGGTGTACCGTCGAGTGTAACCGGTATAGGACTGGAGAGACCACCAAAGTCACAGAACATATACTCCGTTTTGGTTCTGCTTATTCTCAAGCCTACATTCTCCAGTCTCTGCCGCCACTCCTCCAGCTTGCTCTGCACCTTCTGTCCACTCTCTGCTACCAGAACGATGTCGTCGGCAAACAACATGCACCAGGGTGCCTCTTCCTGTATGTCCGATGATATAGCATCCATAATTAACAGGAAGAGGTAGGGGCTAAGGGCCGACCCTTGGTGCAAGCCTACGGCCACATCGAATCTGGCTGTGATACCAGCTGCGGATCGGACCTGCGTTCGGCATTCAGCGTACATGGCTTGAATCAACGTCAGGTATTTCCCAGGCACTCCTTTCTTCTTCAGGGCCCACCACAAGACTTCACGGGGCACTCGATCATATGCCTTTTCAAGGTCGACGAACACCATGTGCAAGTTTTTATGTGCCTCCCTGTATTTTTCGCATATTTGGCGAAGAGCGAAAATGGCATCCACCGTACCTCGACCAGGCATAAAACCGAATTGGTTTCGTGAAATCTCACTCTCGTCACGCAGGCGTCGCTCAATTACTCTCTCCCATACTTTCATAGTATGTGGCATTAACTTTATCCCCGATAATTGTTGCACTCTTGGATATCACCCTTATTTTTAAAAATGGGCACCAGGTAACTGTTGCACCATTCCTCGGGTATGGTCTCCTCGTGCAACAGCTTATTGAAGAATAAAGTCAGCCACGCCCATCCATCATCTCCTAATGCTAATGACGACCGACTATGACTACGATTATACAAACATGTATTCTAGCGATGGTTGTACAGATCAGTGCCCCGACGCGGAATACGCTGAAAACTTAGATATTCCGCAATCTACTGAATGTAACAAAGATTCAAATGATGTGCAAAATTTTCAAATAAATTCGATCCAATTACACCAGAAATGATAGAGCTTAATTATGACGCTAACTTAAGAGATCCTTATATATATATCCCCGATATAGATGGTAAATTTATGTTGGATACAGGAAGCACGAGGTCATTCATAAGCCCCGAAAAAGCTGAAGAATATTTCGCTGAATCAAAACTATATGAACCATTTACAGTCACGAGTACACATGCTTCTAGTATTCATCATGAAGTGGCTAACATTCCTCTTTTCTCGATTTTCAACGATAGTGGCTACCATAAATTTTACATCTATAATGTTGACAGTAGGTATGATGGACTGATTGGAATGGACCTTATGTCTCGACTTAGCGCTGACATATGCTTAAAGGACAAGACACTAAAAACAAACGGAGTTAACATCCCCATAGTATATAACGCTGACCTTGAATTTCAGCTAGATCCGCGCACGGAATATCGAGTTAGACTTCCTGTAAATCAGAGAGATGGCCTCGCAATTTTAGATTACAAGCAGTTTCGGTATGGTGTCCGAATGCCAGCTGCAATAATTAAATGCGAAAACTATTTTGCCTCCACTGTCATACAGAACACAACTGACCTTGGAATGAAATTGACCATCACAGCCCCTTTCAAGGTTACCAAATTCCACAATGATGACTGTATATTAAATACCACAACTGACTTGACAGACGTTGAGATTGACTCACTATTGACAGACAATTTATCGAAATTACGACTAGACCACTTAAACCACGAGGAACGTGACGCAATAAATAAATTATGCAAAGTATATAAGGATATATTTTACTGTGAAGAGTTGCCCTTGACCTTTACAAATCAGGTAAAACATCATATTAGGACCAACAATGAAGACCCAATTTATATTAAACCATACAGACAAGCACCAGCGCAAGCTGAGGAAATCAAACTTCAGGTCGAAAAGCTCCTCAAGGACAATGTGATTCAGGAATCACATTCGCCATGGAGTGCCCCTGTACATTTGGTTCCCAAAAAGGCAGATGCTTCCGGTAAGGTGAAATATAGAATGGTTATAGACTATCGCCGACTCAACGACATAACAATTGACGATAAGTACCCGCTTCCCAACATATGTGACTTGTTTGACAAACTTGGTAAAAGCAATTATTTTACAACGTTAGATTTAGCTTCCGGTTTCCACCAAATTGAAATTTTTGACACTGAAAAAACAGCTTTCTCGACCCAAAATGGTCATTACGAATTTCTCCGCATGCCATTTGGCCTGAAAACAGCACCGGCGACTTTCCAACGCACGATGGATAACGTGCTAAGAGGCTTGCAAGGCATACATTGCCTAGTATATTTAGATGACATTCTTATATTTTCAAATGGACTACTAGAGCATATTAAAAAGTTACGTGCCGTGTTCGATAGACTTCGTGAAACGAATCTGAAGATCCAATTGGATAAGTCCGAGTTTTTACGTAGGGAAGTGCAGTACTTAGGACATAGACTGACTAAAGACGGACTTCGACCTAACAATGACAAAATACAAGCAGTTCTCAAATACCCCATGCCACAGACACAGACGGAAATAAAACGATTCCTAGGCTTCGTGGGTTATTATAGACGGTTTATCAAAGACTTTTCCAAAATTACGCAGCCATTGACAGCTTGCCTTAAAAAAGGTAAGAGAGTAGTCATCGATCAAAAGTATATTGAATCTTTCGAAAAATGTAAAGAACTTCTTATTAATGCTCCAATCTTACAATACCCTGACATGACTAAACCGTTTGTATTAACAACCGACGCGTCCGAAGTAGCAATTGGCGCTGTATTATCACAAGGCCCTATAGGCGGTGACAAGCCGATAGCCTATGCCAGCAGGACCTTGACGGATACCGAAAAAAGATATAGTACTATAGAACGCGAGTTGTTAGCAATCTTATGAGCCACGAAACATTTTCGACCGTATTTATATGGACATAAATTTGACATTTACACTGACCACAGACCGTTAGTTTGGCTATACCAACTTAAAGAACCTAATAGCAAGATAACACGTTGGTGTTTGCGCATGCAAGAATACGACTTTTGTGTCATATATAAAAATGGGAAACAGAACGTGAACGCAGACGCGTTATCTCGCATTAAACTTAACGCATTAGGAGCCGGCGAACCCGATGATAGTTCAATGATCGTTAACGTAGACGAGAAAGAAAAAAGACTTCAAAGCTATTTGGAAGACGTGACTAAACATATTACTGACATTTCAAAACGACGAAGTACTGACGACTCTAAGACTATTTCAACATCTGACTCCGAAAGAACGGCGACAGCTAGTCCTATTCTGATTTCAGACATAGATACGGTTGAACAACCACCTAATTATCCTATACCATGTGAATCTACTTCTACTCAAACAATTCATTCCGCTAAAGATCTTGAATCTCACGGAATACCTATCCTAAACGAAGCAATAGATACAAAGCCAAACCAGATACTTATTTTTAGCTGGTTCCGTAATGAAACCCAGGTGAGAGATATATCTAGGGACAAACAAAAAGTGTTGGAGGTATTTTTGCCCCTACACAACCTTGAACTTATAAAAGAATTTTTAAAGAATTACATAAAACCGAAAACTAAATACTTCATTTACTTTGAGAATCCTGAACATAGAAAAGATTTCAGTAATATTATTGTTTCGTTATTTAAAAAGGATACGGTTAACTTTTACGAATGTACTGAGCGTGTGGTTTATATTGAGGATGAACAGGAACAAAGAGCTATTGTGGTTAAGCTACATGAAGGCAAGACTTGCCACCGTGGTATTACAGAAACTATCAAACGAATCCGACGTACTTATTATTGGCCAAATATGAACGAAACCGTTTCCGCCATCATAAATTCCTGTGAACAATGTAAAACTTCCAAATACGATAGAAAACCTATCAAACCGGCTCTCCAACTAACACAGACGCAAAATGCACCATTTCAAGAAATCTTTATCGATTTGTTTACGATAGAATCCAAATACTATTTGACCTTAATAGACGCATTCAGTAAATTGGGACAAGCCATAGAAATTCCTTCACGGTCAACACCAGAAGTGGTTAGAGCACTTATGAAATACTTCTCTTTTTACGGCATTCCTCAGAAAATAAGTTCAGATCCTGGAACTGAGTTCAACAACGAGTTGTTAAAAGAACTGACAGATTTATATAAAATTAAATTACACATAGGTACACCCAATAACCCGAACTCTATGGGATTGATAGAACGTTTTCACTCCACAATAATAGAACTGTACCGATTGGCTAAATATGACAGAAAATTTACAGATGCAGCATCTGTAATGACATATTCCGTTATGGCTTACAATAATACTATACACAGCGCTACAGATTTATCACCATTCGAAGTTGTATTTGGTCACACTGAATTAAATTCCACATTTGACTCTGATTTTGACAAAGCCTACAAACAACAATTAATTAAAGACCATAAGAAAAGAACCCAATCACTTTATAAATATCTTTCAGAAAAGTTAAAAACCCAAAAAGAAAACATTAAAAATAAGCGAGGCGGCGAATCAGGACCAGCATTAGAATCAGGACAAACAATTTTTGCTAAAGCTGTTAACAAAAGACAAGCCAAAGATATGTCTAGGTTCCAAAAGGCTGTCGTAACTGGACAGATAGAACGCAATATTGTTCCAATAAAACTTAAAGGTAGGGATACAAAAGTCCCAATTAAAAATGTAAAACGTCCTCCACAGGTGGTGTTTACTCCTGGTGATATGGACAACGACGAATCAGGCTCTTCCAAACCAGCATCCCCCAAACCAGGTCCTTCAAGCAGTAAAGATTAACCAAAACCCTGGTATTCTCCCGATCAAGTTAGGTCAGGCGTTTATACAACATGACAAATGGTCAATAGTTAGAATATTCAACCTTACAGGCATCAGTACTGATCTTTCTTTCAATGTCCAAAAATATTCTGAATTCAGTAAAATGATATACCCAAATAAATCATACGCGGATGAGTTCATGAGCCTTAAAACACAAGTAGAGTACATTCGAAATGAGACTCTAGAAAAATTACGAGAATTAATCCCTTTCAAAAGATACAAACGTGGGTTAATAAATCCTTTAGGCTCCATAATCAAAATTATAACAGGAAACCTTGACCATGAAGACGCAGTTAGGTATGACGACATAATTAGTAACAGCCAAACCAGAGAACAAGCAATTTCTAATAAATTTACTGTGATATCTGAAATGTTGGATCACTTTCTGAACTCTACCAAAACAATCGATGAAAACAATAAGAAAATTAATGCATAAAATTAATTGAAAATCTTGTTAAAGACCTTACTGGGAAAGAAAATCATTCCATCTATATGACCTTCGTATTTGGATTACTAAATCAATTTATAGTAAACTTTAGGACTATCTATATAAAACTAAGTGAAATAGAAACAGCCTTAGCATTTAGTAAAGTGTCCGTTTTACATAAGTCTATTATTAATTCTGCTGAATTATTAGATTTGTTGAAACATATTGGCAAATATGATAACCTATAATATGTATTCTATAAATGAACAAAATTTAATGAATATAGAGGAATCATTGTCTGTAAAATCTTACTCTAAGCATAACGAAATAACGTTTATTATAGAAGTTCCACTTATTGTTAATGCTACTTATAATTACTACAAATTGTACTCCCTTCCTATGTCAAACGATTCCAGTAACCAGACCTTTATTGTTATTCCTGAATTTCCTTACCTATTAATAGAAGGTGTTCGATACCGCCCGATCGAGCAACCGTGCCAGGAGATTACAGCTAAAGAATATCTTTGCTCTGAAAATAAATTGGTTCAATATGCGGAAGAAACATGTATCGAACAACTCATGAAGTATCACTATAACCCCTCACGCTGTTCATCACGCCGGGTAGAGTCTGAAAACCTGAAAATCGAAAGAATTGCCCCAAATAGTTGGATAGTATATTCCAAATATTACAAACTCATATCTCAAACTTGTGACAATGACGATACAAAGGAGCGTATACGGGGAACATACATTATAACTTTAGGGGAGCAATGCGATGTCACCATAGACACTATCCAAATCCAAAGGCGGCGTTCTTACTCTCTACAGACGGGATATATGCCTACGCCCATCATTAACTTACCTGATTTACGGAAACAAACCTCAGACGCTGTAGATATGGAAATAGTAGACCTGAAAGGAGTTAAATTGGATGACATTCGACATCTGAACTACATACTGAAGAAAAGTGTAACCAGTGTAAAAAGTGAAACAAGTGAAACAAATAGTGTCGCCATTTACTCGTTGTACGCGATTGTCGTTTTACTGTCATTAGTCGTAATTCTGTATAAGTACTTTTCTGTAATAAAAGCAAAGGTTTGTAAGAAGCAGGATTGTCATTCAAAAGAAACTGAAAACAATCCGGCACACCTGGAGGAAAATAGAGTTAATCAGAGACCCTTATTATTAGTGGGTTAACTCCATTATTCTCAGTTTAAGTAATTTAATTGTAATCATATATACCCAGTATGTAACATCTTGTTCAAGAGACTTTACGAAGTTCTCGAAAAAACGCTGCTTTTCCGATAACTTCGGTCCAAGGGGGGAGGAGTTATATTCCTAACCCATTAGTGTAGCAGAGCCTTAAGCTAGTTATATGCCTAACCCATCATTGTTGCGGAGCCTTAAGCTCTCACGCTGCGGTAGAGCCAAACGCAGCACTTTTCTTATCAGTCGGCCCACCCGGGCGACTTGTTATTGTAACCGTAGTTCGTAAGATAGTTTTAAGTTTCCATTGCATTAGAATTGATTAATGAATATGTTTTAAGTCTTAGTCTTACATCAAACTCTGTGAGCTCGGGTCGTAAATAATAAAATCTTATTTCGATTCTTTAAATATTAATTTCTATTTCTATTTTTAAAAACACAATTCGTTGCTCCCGAAATCTAACTAGGTAGTTATTTTCTATTGACATTTCTGTTTATTTAATCTCGGAGCCAAAACTCGTAATCTCATGAATAGGAATTTGAACGTGCATTTTGAAAACAGTAGTAGCTGGATGTTTATGCGTGGACGTTTTGGAGAAATCATTGCCACGACGTGGTAAATATTATGTTTGGTTGTAGGAATATTTGTTGCGCTTCTGAAACTAATATCATTATATGGTGGAAAGGTTATAGCTTGTTTTGTTCGAAGTATGCGTCACGAACGATGACGTCGATTATACAGACGTTAAAAATCCGATCCGTTCGGTAGAATGTTATCTGAAAGCGTGCATAATGCACAAATGCACAAGTAGTACTATTTATTAGCTAATTAGTGTGACGTCATATTTTCCATGGTTAGTCATTGCCTGCTGGAGTATATGACGGTGCAACATATTTATTAAGAGTAGTGCCGCGGCCTTTTATTTGCGTTTCGTATCACCTTACTATTTTCGTTTGTTCTATTGCTCATTTTATTATTTCTATTCACAACCTCTCTTATAGGTTATGTCGTATGGATGACCCCATGCATGACAATGGGGCATGTTACGCTTGTCAATATTATCATGATCCTAGTATTGCGATATCACAAGTATTGACATGGGCTATTATATTATCAATAATATCATCATCAGTACGCGTTTAAAACTACTAGAGAAAGTAGTGTTTAGTGCAAGATTAAATTTGAACAAATTTTAAAAAGAACATGGATTCTAAAAGCAAAGCCGCTATAGCAATAATACGCGCATGCGCATTAAAAACTAAGCGCAAAAAGAGGAAGTGTTGGGTTGACTGGATTTCAAAACGAAATCAATATACACATTTACTAACAGACTACAGTTAGCCGTGTGGTTGACGGCATAGAAAACAAGTGTCACCAATTCACCACCCCCTATCTTTCCGTGGGTGTCGTAAGAGGCGACTAAAGGATAACACGATGCAAATATCATCTTTGCGTAGAGACGGAAAAATCGACATCAAACACTATACGACTGCCTCGTTGGTCTCGCGGCATAAATGTGCGCGTTGGATCGGGAGGACCCGGGTTCGATTCCTGGGTCGGGCAGTGTTATTGGGTTTTTCTGTAACGAAATTCTCAGCAGCAGCACGGAGTCTGGAAATGTGCCCGGTACGGCAATAGGCTCGCCCCTTATTACGTGGGACTAAAGTATATCTGGCGAAAAGTGGGTGTAAAAATACACCTCTGCCTACCTCTTCGAGGTTATAGGCGTGAGAATATGTAATATGTATGTATACTAACACTCAGAAACAACAACAACAACAACTTGCCGAAGTCTTCATTTTTATTAATTTTATTTAATTAATTTTTATCTTTTGGGTTCCACAAGGACGGGCATGTTACATAAAGAAGAATTAGGTAATTCCTCCAGATCATTTTTACCTCCTGCATCAACGATGGAGCGTAATTCGTCATCGTCACTTTGACGAAGGCCATAAGAATCGTCACAACTTTGACGTCGTTTCGCCATTGCTGCGAACGCATACTGACAGAAAAATATCTCGATGCGCTTACATTTCAATAATATTGAAGCCCCGCCCCCTGAGTATCGCGGATTTCAAGATGTTTGAATAATTTGTGATATTATCACGATACCGCGATACAGCCTATTACACCATCAATATTACCACGGTATCGTGATATTATTGACAATGTAACATTTATCAATTAGAACAGCCAATCTGAAGTAACTAAAGAGAGGTCAGAAGACAATTTTTGTATTCCGATGTTTTAGGTTAGGTACACCTATAATAAGACAATCCCGGCCCACTGGCTAACAAATATGGAACAACAATGTATAATGTAATGCAAAGACATGCTGTTTTAGGCAAACGTTATGTAATTTTAGTAGGATATTTAGGGCCGGGTATGGCGTGGGTTTTTTATTACTTACGGTAGTAGCAAACGAAAAAGAGCCACCTGGTTGTTTTATCTCTGTACTCGGAGCAATGTTTTGGAAACACATTGATGACGCTGCTACTTCGGGGAAGATATGAGAGACAAGAATCGGGCTGATGACTGAGAAAGGAAGTTCATTAGGGCTCCAATGCTCACTCATGGAACGTGACGTATAAGACACATCATGAAGTTAGGTATAGGAAACGTAAAAGAGGCAAAAACCCTCAAAAAACATTGAAGCTTTTAACAGTCGGCGTATTAACCGATTTTTTGGCAGATACCTATATACCTATGGTGCATTAATGCTGCACATGGCACGTGACAAGCTAAGAGTCAATTACGGCGATGAGGGTGGCACGGGCGCTTTATGCTGTGAAAATTCGAGTAAAGTGCCACTAAAATAAGCATATGTTACCGCGAAATTAATTCAGTCATTTAATGCGATTTTTATACGGAGATCAAACGCATTGTTGCCAAAAAGCGATGCATGCATAAAATGTGATTGTTTGATTTTCGAGGTCTATTTAATCTTTATTCTATAAAGTGTTGCAGAGCCAGTAGGTACCAACTATACTCGAATAGGTACAGTTTATAAATTCATATTAAATACAAAAGTTTCTTTTTTTTTAATTTATTTGTATGACAGTGCATATTCAGAGTTGGTGACAGTGGCAATGGCAATTATGGCAATTTCAAACAAGACGGCTGATTGCAATTGGACTACTGTCGTATGATGATCGGCATTAACTCGTGCGCCAAACTGAACCAATGGTCCGGTTATGGTTTTGAGCACAAAAAGATTTTGACACGATGTTAAGTCGAGCACATTGGCGTAAAAGCAGCCACAGTAGTCCGATAGCAAACTGCAAACCGGCCTAAAGATGGGATGGGAACTCTGTGTGAAATTGCGAGTGCTATCCTTAACTCAACATCAACCAGCGTGATGCACGTTGTTTATTTTGGTTTGGTTTGTCCTCTCGTACTCAGGAATGCACATATTGATATGCGTCGTACACCCGCATGTACGTGAACGTAGATCGTAGTCTGTGAAACAACAAAGGTTCGTTACCTTTAGAACCTTGATAACTTGAGTTTTCCTATGAATCATCGATGGTAATCATATAGAACTTTGACGAATAATCTATAACATATCTTGTACCGAGGATGCTATTTACGAGTTGACTTGTAGAAACATAGTTTTTATTTAAGATGCATAAATCTCGTCAGAAAACTCAACATCAAACCCTGTACCAATCGGTCTGGCCATAGCGGTACAGTAGGCCAAATCGTTCTATTGACTCTCAGTGCTCACAGTGAAGTAAGTAGGAGAGGCTCAAGCCCATTAGTGGAATACGAAACGTTGAAGAGATACCTACAATTAAGTTGTTGGCTTAAGCAAATGTTATTTTATTGATCGCCTGAAAATTGTTTTTTGTTCGGTAATTAAAAATGCCGGTCAATCCAGTAGGTATGCCGTGCGGTATAAGTTCTACTTTGGTGTTTGCGTTTTGAAACGCAAGCGACCTATTAGAATCGTTATTTAAACTGTAGGCGGGAGTCACCCTCCTACAAATCACATTAATTTCTTCTTCCAAACATTTTTTTTATATTTATTACCAGGGCGAGCTAGAAAAACAGATTTTCTAACCCATATTTAAATAAATGAAGCAGATTCAGTTAAGACTTTCATAACACAATTAATCCTTATTAAAATGTTTAGAGATAACTGTTTTGAAGCTGACAGGTGTTTTACGCTATATTGTTTTTTTTACATTTCTATAAAACCTAGATGACAACATGAAATAAATATTTCTATTTAATATTTATTACAGACTTTTTGTTGTCTCCATAGGTATGTTTTCGGCAATCGGGAGTTTGATGACGTGCGTGTACCTTGTTGTTATGGATTACCTTTATTTTATTATTTTAAATTTTTAAGTAAGCGATTTTATTGAACAAGAGGTAATCTTAATATATAAAATCCTTGCGTTACTGACTGACTGACAGACACGCTACAGCCGAAACTATTTGTCGCAGGAAGCCCAAATTTGGCATGTATGTTTTTTGGGGCCGTAGGGGTGCACTAAGAAGGGATTTCCCGAAATTTCCACGGGATCGGCCAAAGCGGGTAAATATAGAAAAATTGCAGGCGTAGCTGCTGGCGTCCTCTAGTCTACAAATAAATATAAATTTTGTTAAAACTAACTATAACTTGCGGTGCGCCATGTGTTTCTCCACATCGCTGTCACTGTGGAGAGGCTGTCGACAGCCTTGGTCACCATGGTCTGTCATGTAGCAGGAGCGCAGGTCGTATTTCACGACACGCCAACCTCAATGACATACTTCGTCGGGCTCTTGTCACTGCTGGCGTTCCAGCCCAACTTGAACCTCGGGGCTTGGCACGCGACGATGGTAAGAGACCAGAAGGTATGTCTTTACTGCCATGGAAGCTGGGTAGGCCTTTGGTGTGGGACGCAACATGTGTCGACACCCTTGCGCCTTTCATCTTCCTAGCACAGCGGGTTCTGCGGGCGCTGCTGCTGCTTCAGCGGAGACTCTCAAAAGGCGCAAATACATAAATCTAGTAGGGGATTATGTATTTGAGCCGTTTGGAGTTGAAACGTTGGGACCATGGGGTCCAAGTGCGAGATCTCTTTTTAGAGATCTTTCAAAGAGACTTGTTGACGCCTCGCGTGACCAGAAGGCTGGCCTGTATTTGGCACAAAAGATCAGCATTGCCATACAACGTGGCAATGCTGCCAGCATTCTGGGCACGCTTCCAATTGATGGCTATGTGGAGGATTTCCATGACGCCCTTTAAATTCAGCTTTTACTTTTTTTATGTATTTCCTTTTATTTGTTAGTTATTTAAGTATAGAAATTATTGTTTTAATTTATGTGGATTACCTTATTTATATATTTCTTACATATGATATATCGATGAATTAAATCTTATTATTTCTGAAATATTGTATGCAATGTTTTTTAGAAGTGGTTAGGTACGTCTATAATCCAAGAATTAATAAATGACAACCAATGGACTGGTGGGATCGCTGCATCTGTATTTGGGAAGTCCAATTATACAGATTATACTCCTCTGTTATTATTATATTATAATAAGCACGTAGCTGAACCAACAGATATCGTCTTGTCGTAAGGCCAAAAAGCGCACATAAATTTAACATTATCGGGTGTTTCTTTGAATTTTCCTGACTTCCATTCTTGTAAACTGATCCAGTATTGAATAGAACGTCACTTAAATAAATTCATTCCGCTACAGCTAATTTCAAGTGCTTTGCCTCACAGAAAGCAGATCAGAAAGTTTGATAGCTATATTAAAATAGTTACTAAACGAGGAATAAGTTCCAAAACATCAACTAATATTATTTTGTGCAAATTAAGTTAAAATATTGCAATAAAAACTAAAGCGGTCGAACGAAACATAACTTCTGTACTGAGTGCAAATTATATCTTCAGAGATTATATAATGTAGTATCTACCTATATCTTAGATACTAATTTAGTTCCAATTGCAGTTCCAAAAAAAAACTGCTAGTTTAAATTAAAACGAAGCTTATAACTACATACATATATACATAGACTCACGCCTGTTTCCCGGAGGGGTAGGCAGAGACTACGGAACGCCATTTGCAACGATCCAGACATATCTCTCTTGCTTCATTCACTCCCATCAGATTCCTCATGCATGCTCTTCTGTTCAGGGTACTTCTCACCTGTCCTGTTTTAAGGATGTCTCCAATCTGATCAGAGAACGTCCGCCTAGGTCTTCCCCTTCGTCCTGTCCCTTCCACACTTGCCTTATATATCTGCTTGGTCAGTCTTTCGTCATCCATCCTCTCCACGTGCCCAAACCATCTTAGCATACCTTTCTCGATGCTTGTCACTACATCTTCTTTTACCCCACAACACTCTCTTATCACACAATTCTTTACTCTGTCAGTCAGAGAGACACCACACATACTTCTCAGTGCTCTCATTTCTACAGCATTTATTCTACTTTCATGACTTTTCTGCCATACCCAACTATCACTACCATACATAAGAGTAGGTACTAACACCCCTCTATGCACAGCCAAACGTGCCTTTTTGGACACGTTTTGGCAATTCATAAACGCCTTTAGAGCTCCATTCACTCTATTACCTGCATTAACTCTTCTTTCAATATCTTCTACATTCTTACCATCTCTTGTAAACAGCGTACCTAAATATACAAACTCATTCACTTGCTCCACTCGCTGTCCATCGATCATAACATTACAAGCCGTAACGCATTCCTCCTTTTCAAAAACCATAACTTTCGTTTTACTTACATTCACTTTCATACCTTTCCTCTCTAACGCACCATGCATGATTGTTACCATCTCCTGCAACTCCTCCACTGAAAACGCAAGTATAACCTGATCATCAGCATAAAGGAGGCATTTGACAAGTAACTCATTCATCCTTAATCCACAATCACTATGTTTCAAGTCTTGCAAACAACTGTCCATGAAGAGGTTGAACAGCCACGGCGACGCTACACATCCCTGTCTAACACCTGTGTTGATGGTAAACCAGTCAGTGTATGCCCCGTTTATCCTCACACAAGCTCTAGAATCCTCATAAAGGGATTTCAGAGCTCGAATTAGGCTGCTGTTCACCCCATACATCGACAGTACCGACCACATTTCATTCCTCACCACTTTATCGTAAGCCTTTTCCAAATCCACGAATGCGCATTAGACCTTTCGACCTTTGGCCAAAAAATTCTCGGCTATGCATCGCAAGGAAAAGACTTGATCCGTACACCCCATACCCTTTCTGAATCCCGCTTGTACATCCCATATTTTCTTGTCGGTTACTTTCATAACTCTTTCAATCAGTACCTTCGCATACAATTTGCCAACAATGCTCAGAAGGCCAATGCCTCTATAGTTTTTGCAGTCTTGTTGCGAGCCTTTTCCTTTATAAAGAGGCACAACTACTGCTGTGGCCCAGTCATCAGGTACTCGGCCGGTGCTCCAGCACATGTTGAATAAACGCTGCAGCTGACTAACTATGATGCCCTGTCCAGCCTTCAGCATTTCGACTGTAATCCTGTCATACCCTGCAGCCTTACCTAATTTCATACTAGCCAGTGCCTTCAAAATTTCATCCACGCCAACATCGCTTTCATCATTGCTATCATTACCATTCATTTCACCTGTTGATGTCTCTGTCGTCGTTCTTTCAAATAATCCTTCAAAATACTCTTTCCATCTCTTCAGCACACACGATTCACCATTCAGTATCTTTCCATTCTTGTCTCTGATTGCTGTGTATTCTGAGGATTGAGTTTTTCCTCGAACTGCACGAACGGACTTCCAGAAAAACTTAATGTTTCTCCGAAAATCGTCAGATAATCTTGTATTAAACTCATCTTTCTTTTCCTCTTTTTTCCTTTTAACCATTTCTTTCACTATTCTTTTAGACCTAACAAACTCCTTTCTTGCTTCATCTATGTCATCACTCGTTGCCTTTCCCATTCTTTCATTTGCTCTGGCAGCCAACCAATCTAACCACGCTTTCTTCTTCTCCGATACTGCTGATTGTACATTCTTGTCCCACCATGTATTCTTAACCTTTCGTAGTTTCCTTCTCTTGATCACACCACATTCTTCAGACGCTGCACATACTACCTCTTTTTTAAAGGAATGCCATAACTCTTCCATATCATTTATGCCATCGAACCTCTCAAATCTTACTATCAATCTTCGTTTATACTCATCTTTCACATCTTTCTCTTGCAGATTTTCTACTTTTATTCTTTCCAAGACCCTCTCTTGATTATTTTCTCGGTGTCGCCATCCTCTAAAGAGCCCACTTATCCGGCTTAACACCAAAAAGTGGTCTGTATGTATGCCGATCCCTCGAAAAACTCTCGTATCCAACACATTCTTTCTCAGTCGTTCATCTACTATTACAAAATCAATCATACTTCTTCTAACATTTTTCGCCTCACGTGTATACAAATGTATCCTTTTGTGATCAAACATGGTGTTTGTCACACAAAGACTCCACTCCAAACAAACCTCAAGCAGTTCTTTCCCATTTTCGTTCACACTCTTATCACCGAATCCACCTAAAACCCTTTCAAATCCATCTTGCTTTACTCCCACCCATCCATTGAAATCACCTAACAAAATCAATCTCTCGTTATCCTTACATGTCCTCAGAATCTCTCTTAAACTCTCCCAAAACTCCTGCCTTTCGTCTTTTTCTTGTTGTGACATACCCGTTACTATATTGACCGGGGCGTAAACCCCTACAATAAGAAGACGAGTAAGTCCTACTTTCATTCTAATCCATAGTAGCCTTGCATTTACACATTCAAACTCTTTTACGCACTCATTTATTCGCGCAGACAATATTAAGCGAACTCCCTTGCAGGCTCTGGTGGTGCTATCTACTCCGGACCAATACGCCGTGTAGCTGCCATGCTTTGTAGTGTCACATCCTTTCTTTTTCGTTTCATTCACACACAGAACATCAATCTTTCTATCATCCATCATCTGGCATACTTCATCCAATTTTCCGTCCATTCCACCGCCAACATTCAATGTTGCAAATCGGCTTTCCGTAGGCCGCTTTTCGAACTCGCGGGACACGAGACGTGACAGGTTGCGAACCGTGTCGCCGCCATTTGATGAATAATTAATGTCTGTCCTCATAGCGTTCCCACGAGTAAGAGAGTAAGAGTAAGCTTATAACTGACATATTAATATGCAACCTTTTACTTATTACGATACCTACTCCTTATTAGCTGCCAACCCATTATAATATATGGTACCCACTCTTATTATCTATTCTTGAAACTTGTATTCGTTTTACTTAGATGCTGCATAAAATAGGTACATGCCTTTCTTAAACGTTTCGTCTGATAATTATACTAGAAATAGTTAATATATATTTATTTAAAGTCTCATGCCTTTATCCCCGAAGGGGTAGGCAGAGGTTTAAATATTACACTCACATTTCGCCTTGGATTTTTAGGGGGCGAGCCTATTGCCGTTACCGGGCACATCACCAGACTCCGGGCTGGTACTGACTACTGCGTATTCGGAAAAACCCAGTAACACTTTGCTCGACCCGGGAATCGAACCCGGGACCGCCGATCAGCAATCGCATACGCTATCCAGACTTATTCACCAACTCGACCATGAGAATCTCGACCACGTGGTCGATTCGGGAAAATTAAATATTTATTTATTTATTAAATACTTTATTGTACACTATAAAAGGACATTTCATAATGAATCGTTTTACAAACACAGTACAATGGGCGGCCTTATCGCTAACAGCGATTTCTACCAGGCAACCTTTGGATGGAGATTATTGGTAGGAAAGAAATGGTAGTTGCAAGTGTACCAGTAAATTATGATTATACTTTAAATATATACATTGATATATTATATAATAAATACTACAATAATATACCTACTCATACATAAATAACTATACATACACTTACATATATAATATATAATACATACATATAATTATATATAAGGAGTGTAATAATGATAGGTAGTGATCCTTGACAAGAGATTTGAACCTCGTTACCGTCTGAGCCTGCCTTATATGAAAAGGTAATGCATTCCATAGCCGAACAGCAGTGACACAAAACGATTTATCATCAAATCTAGTTGAATGTGCTGGCATCTTCAGTTTCAAATTTTCTGATGACCTTAAATAACGGTTATCATATGCGTATCATGAAGGGATTCGAATCGTCCTTTAAGATAGGAAGGAGTTGAAGGGTTAAACAGTATATTGTACAGCAGAGAAAGAATGTGAGCATTCCGGCGATATCGTATGGCCGTGGTATGGGTAACCACTTGAGTTGTGTTCGAAATTGTGAGACATGATCGTACTTGCGTAATCTAAATATTAATTTTTTTTTTTAATATTTTTAATATGCATCTTGACCAAACCGGTTGATCGAGTTGCTGAAGTAATTTTTTCGTATCTTGTATTCGTCAACTCGACCGACATTGAAAATATAAGGCAGTTTTGTACAGTCAAGTACAAAAGTGGTTTGATTCCAAACAAATTTTGTTTTTCGATGGGTAAAACGCGATCGCCAATCCACCCGAAAAGTATGGCAATTACAACATAATATCCCCAATTGGGGTGGCCTTTGTCCTGTAGTGGACATCACATAGGCTGAAATGGTAATGATGATGGGTAAAACTTTTGTTTTACCCATCATCAAGGCAGATTAAAAAGGTTTTTACCTTTTTAATCAAAAGAACTATGTATATTTCAAAAATCAACATGGTATAGTAAAAAATAAGCTTAGCCTAATAGGAACCAACAATCGGTAGGTACATGTACAATTATTAAAGTATTTTACTTACAAACTACTTATACACTATTGCCTATAATATCACACAAATCATTTTAGAAATCATAGATCATTTTAAACATTACAGATCAATTAATAACTTTTAAAACACTTAACTAAATTAATGACTAAGAGACTCGAAAATCACAGATCCACAGATAAATAATTTTAATTAACGTTATTTACTACCGAAACAAAATGGTTGATTAAACATATTATAAGATAAGGCGTTCGATACAGAGATCTATATTTATTTGTCCTTGTTTATATTACTAAAAAGATTCATCAAACTAACAAATATCCATGCAGTCACAAAAATAATAACAAATATCCATCCAGGCCCATACATACATCTTCACCAACTTTCGAATTTATAATAGTAGTATGATTCATTAGTGGATCGTTATTTTGTCTCTTTCCCGCAACGAAAAAATCATTGTTGCGAGAAAGAGACAAAACTCTAATCAGAATATGAGATAAAATTATAATTTGCACGAAATTGAACCGAAATTGTAATTCCTCTATCTACGATCTCTATGTTAGCAGTGCACGTATACTATATTATTTTGGCTTGCATAATAATCGTTTCCATGGAATGCCTTAAACATTTTCAACCGGAGTGTTCTTTTTGTACTCGGTCGAGATGACGAATGAATAAATTCACACAAATTTGGTATATCGCTTCGACCGCGTAGCAGATAGGCACTCGGTCGAGATGCATAATAAAAAATAGGTAGAATTAAATCTTCCCAATTCGAAGGTGCGGTAGAATTTGTCGCGGTCGAGTTGATGAATAAGTCGCTATCCACTGGACCACGGAGGCAGTCAATAATAATAGGTAATAATAACTCAGAAATTAATGTTGTACTAAACAACTCAAAGCGTGCCTAATATTCTGAAAGATACCACAGGCTATAGGTATCGCTATATTTAATTGAAAATAAACACACATTTCTACTCTTGTAGCTCCTATATGTATATAAGTAAGTACTAAGTAGTTGTACCAAATTACAACCTATCGCTTGTATGATCATAGTTTGAGGTTATCATGTTACCAATTGGCAATTTCTGTGAAATTGGTTAAGTTTTGTACAGTATCATAGTATTTCTCTTTTGCTAAGGTTATAACTATATATTGAACTTGTTACGACAATAATGAATCAAAGTTTACTAATTACTTTTAACTTTAACATTATAATTTTAATTTAAATCATTGATTTTGTCCACAACTACTCGCGACTGAATTGTAAAATGGCGGGATCACAGGTGTGAAAGTATAACAAAACTCATTAAACAAGCATAAGTACGTTCACTTTTATACTATACATGTATATTTAGAATGTATAGATTACAAAAGCCTTCCCGAAAATAGAACAATAAAGCTGATCTCTTACGACCCACTGACAGTAAGCTTTGTTGATCCGCAAAGTTTTCGTTTAGGATTGACCTCTGATTAAACATGTCTGGTAGAATGTTACAGTCATTGCGTTTACAACACGGCCGAAATGTTTACTGTTGATCGTAACATAAAGATAGCTATTGGCTGAAAGCGGATGAGTTTAATGAACGGTTGAAACCCTTCTCAGTACATCCACATAAAGGTACCTTCGTCCTACCTATTTCTAGTCCGTTCACCTCAGTTACAAAGTATCTTACCACGAATCACATTGAAGCTATAAATTGATTTGCTCCACGGCTTTTTCCATACACGTGTTCAAGTAGAATTGATAAAATCCATCTTGTATGAAGAATTATATCTGTATTATAATGGCGACTTAATGGTGTAATTTCTGGGAAATACTGCCTATTTGGGAGTCCATAAAAATGTTTGATGTGCGCACGTTTTGCTCAAAGATTTTAGAGTATAGAGTCTAGGTAGTACTGGCAGTATGCTGATTCGAGACATCAAGAACATCTGTTCTAGACGACTGTAGAAAGCTTTAGGCTCAGCATTGCCGGTCGATCGCATTTCTGACCTCGAAAAGAAATATAAACCGTGAAATAAGTTTGAATTTCGTCAGTTTGCTAACTCGGCTTCCAAACTTGTTTTGAATAATAGTGAAGAGCACCAAATCAAATAGAGGTCGATCTTTGTTTAACGTTTTGTATCAGTTGTTCTAAAGTTCTCGGCGATAAACTATTTGTGAAGTTAAATGTAATTTGCTAAAACAAAGGAAACTAGCCTTGTTTGATTCAATAGAAGGACTTACATAATGCTAAATAAATCTTGTAGGTACCTACAATGTTATTTATTTTGTTAATAACAACAGACGTCCAAATAAAACATCTAATATTTTATTAAATCTACGTGACATACAGGAAGTGTGTGTATTTTACAAAAATGTCTTTATGTCTTTGTCTTTAACAGACTCCATAGTATGTATAGTTCAGCATAAGCTATAGTACCTATTGCGTCATAAAAAGTTTCATATCAAATGCCTATAATGGTGTAGGTAAGTTATATGCTAAACCTATACTTAAGAAACACTTCGAACAGCTGTTACCTATAATACCGTACTTGCTCGACAGTGTTTGATTTCCCGATTCCAGTGAAAGAACTTTAGGAACATTCCCAAAGTGCCAGGAATAGATATCCTATAAGTCTTTGTACACACAGAAGAAAGTTACTCAACTACTAACAGAGCGTAGGTTGGAGTTTGGTATTACCTAAATACTTTGTTCACTCGGGAAGATTGTTAGTATGTCGATATCACTAATATCCGAAATGTGGCACATATTTCGAATATCAATGATATCAATAACCTAGGTCTAATTGGTTAGGAGTCCTGGTCAGGATATTAGAGTATAATTTAATTAATTTCTACACGTAACTGTCATAGATCTTGACGATGGGCAAGACAAACGGTCTTGTATAGGGTCATTTCGCCTGTTCGCGTCCATCCCCCTATTCGCGTCCATTTTGCGGACCTCCCTTTAAAAATGCTCGGAAATAAGAATACTAACACACTAATAAAATGAAAAGTCAGTATCGCCTATACCTCGACGTATAAGAGACACGCACAAATAGACAAAAGTTCCGTGCGCCCAGCTAATCCTGTTTAAAAAAATTAGTTAATCTCGGTTGTTCAACAAAAGAGTGCAGATGCGCGGGATATAAATAAAAAAATAGTGTGCAGCGGCGTGTTTGACGGTAAGCATTTTATTGTTTTATGTGAATTTTAGGATACATAGCTGTTTCTAGACATTAATAATGAAAATACGAAAAGTATGAATTATGAATTAGTTTTTTTTTTTATAGTTAACAATTAAAGTAAGGTGGACGCGAATTACAACACCGAATTTATAAAACTTCCACTTTGCGTCCACAATGGACGCGAACTCGTCTATTTATGATTTCTTTAGTTGTTTATTTTTATGTGATTAAAATATGAGAGAGAAATTGGGATTTTGTTTATTTTAACATTAATAGTATGCAATTGTAATGACCAATTTGCGTCCACATTATTATGATTGTAATAAAAGATACAATCGATATAATAATCGATCACAAGTGGACGCAAACTATACCTGCAAGGGATAATATTAAAGCAAATTGTGTCCATATTTTCATGAAATAGAAATGATCGCATAAATACATTCTATATATTTTTTTTTATAATTTATAATGCATTTTTGATTAAGACTGAGTTTAAAATTGAATTATTACATTTAATTTCTTTTATTCCATATTTTTACTATTCAAGATGAGTTCTTAGGAGACAAGAAAGAAGAAGGAAAAAAAAATACAAAAAATGATTAATTATAGAAAGCGTTTTGTCATATTCGTGAGAAGAAGAAATCGATAAGACAAATATTTACATAATTATGTAAAAATTATGCTATTCCGAAGACCACAATATTGGACAACATGTTCCGTTATTTTTTTATCTTTGATTTTAAGTTCCATCTATGTTGAGAACAATAAATAGTTATTTATAGTTTCTATAAACTGATTTAATAATGATAATAATGTAGACTTTTTATAACTTTAATCTTAAATGTAGAAATTGTTAAAAGCCAATCTTTCTTTAGATTGTCTTAACAATATGACCCTTATATGGGTTTATAAGGATTATAAGGCTGATATTGTTAAGACTAAGCTGGTTGACGTGAACTGGTCCACAGGTGGACGCAATTTGGATTTTTTGGACGCAAACTGGGTAAAATGCCATATTTTGAAGTTTGTCTATTAAAAAAAAAACACAACAAGTTTCGAACAAAACTGAAAGTTATTATTAAAATAGACTATATAATGAAAGCATTACATAAATTTTTCATTGAATCAATTTGCTGGAACATTTTTATTTTCTCCTTCAAACTTGCCAACTGCACTAAATGGACGCCAACAGGCGAAATAATCCCACTTTCCGAGTCACAATCGGCTTTGTGATCAGTCAGTGTGAAACAGACGAACGCGCTTAAAATAGCGAATCGTAAAAATTGTGTGGTTGTCACTCTGCTACGGGAGCGATGAAGCAAGTTTCTAATTAATTTATGGGATTTAAATATAATGAACACCATAAAATGCTTTGATACCCTAGTTCTTCCTAGTTCCCTGTTGCGGGCTCCATGGAGGGTGGGAAGCCAGAGGCATGAAGTCTTTAAGTAAACGTATGGATACCGAAATCCTTTTTATTACCCCAACCGCGACGGGGACGGCGAAAGCTGTTCCCGCCGCCACAACCAAAACCATACAGATGGTCGACGCCGTGGCCCCGGCTGCAGGTGTCAAACCATCCCCCAAGGACGTGACTTCAGCGCTGGCTAACGCTAGTACTGGTCCCGTCCTTACAATCGTCAGCCCGTTTGAGATCAAGCGGGAAGATGACTCCTCCTTCGCGGGTGAGTCACCGTAAGGGCAAGGGTAAGGGCAAGACCACCGGTCCTGTCCAACGCACGCCCACCACACAACCGAGTGGCCCCGCTGCTACCAGTTCCACGAAGAAAAGAGGAACAACAAAAGCAAGAGACAGCGCATGGCAATTAGGCGGAAGGCTGAACAAGCCGCTGCTTCTGCCGGTGCTGCCTCCACTAAAACAGCTGAGCAGGTTGCCGTCGCAGGTCCCAGCAATGTGACCAGCGCGCAGCCCACGCTCAGTAGCGAGGGGTGCACGAAGGCCGAAGGCAGTACGGGGAAGCCGCCTGCCGCCAAGTGGCGGGCTGGCCACCCTGGACGGCATCCAGCCCCAGCACCACCGGGAAACGCGGCAGGGAAAACTGCTGAAAACAAGGAAAGAGGTGAGGCCAAACGTGCTCTCAACGAGACCAGCTTGCCTCGAGGGGAGCACAAGAAGCCCCGCCTCGACTCCTCCAGGATACAAGGTAAGTCCTACGCACAGGCCTCCAAGGCGTCCCTGGGTGTTGCAGTAACATGCAAACGCACAGGGAACTTGCCGAAGGAGTTGGTGGACCAGGTACTCCGGGAGCTCCAAAAGAAGATCCTGAGTGATGCCTGGTCGACCAAAACCCCCAAACGCCCCGCTCCAGCGTTCACCGGGAAACCCGTGCACGCGGACGGGGTCCTCAAACTTTGGTGCGCCGACGAGGCAACGCGTACCTGGCTGACGGAGGCAGTCTCTCTCCTGGTCCCACCACCGGGCTTCGAACTGGAGGTCAGGGGCCAGGAAGAGACCCCGAAGAGAGTGCGGTGCGGCATTGTCGTACCCGACGAACAGGGGGTCTTGGACGACGTGCGCGACGTGGGTCGCGCTCTGGAGTTTCAGAACCCCTGGTTGGAGGTTGACAAATGGTCGATGCTGCACTCTGAAAGGCAGTCAGGTGGGTGGTTCCTAGTAGTGGGCGTCCCAGTAGAACAGGTCCCGATCCTGATGAAGAACGAGCGCCGCCTCGCGTTGGGGGTAGGTGCCGTCTACGTCAGGTTCCGGGACCCCTCAGGTAAGTTTGTCGACCATCCTCCGGACGACAACTCCACACGAGTCAAGCAGGACTCAAACACCAAGCCAGGGTGCGACGCAGAACCCGGCCCGTCAGAGCCGGCCGCGTCTGGCTCGGGGGCTGGCCCGTCAGCCGAGGGTAACTCGGAAGATGAGAGCCTGCTCCTGAGCCCGGTGCGGCGGGACGACGGGGTGGAGGCTGGCGACATCCTGGCCGGCCTAACGCAGCTGACGGTCGGGGAGGTGGGGACATCATCCAAAGATGAACCCTCTGCCTAGTGACGTCAGTTCCCTCCAAATCAACCTCCATCACAGCCAAACGGCACGAACCTGCATACTGTCAACTAAAAACATCAGAGCCCAAGTTCTAACGGAGTTCTATTCCAGAGACATCACAGCGATACAAATTGAAATAACACAGCAGCCAAGGAGTATAGCGGTTGTTTTCGCATCGGTCTACATGCCCGAGGCCGAAGACCCGCCACCGGTCGACCTCACGCGTCTGGTTAACCAGTGCGAGAGAACCAAAACGGAGGTCGTAATAGGAACGGACTCCAATGCCCACCACCAAATGTGGGGCATGAACTGCAATAACAACAGAGGTAAATCACTGGTTGAATACCTATTCACCACTAATCTTACCCTATTAAACACAGGTACGGAGCCCACCTTCGTCACAAGACGTAGTCAGACAATTATCGACTTAACTCTCGCAACAGAAGGAGCGGCTGAACGCATCAAGGGATGGCACGTCTCGAAAGAGGCATCGTGCTCAGACCATAGATGGATCAGCTTCTCTATGGAAGTCGTTATACAACCTACACAGCCACGCAGGAAACCACACAACACTGACAAAGCAAAGTATGTCCAATTACTTAAAGAGAAACTTACCCTTACTGCTACGCCGACGGTACTGGGTGACAATGAACAGATCGACGAGCAGGTATGTACACTGACGCAGTCGATGCTAGACAGCTACCACGCAGCATGCCCAGAAACCACTCTACCCTCAACCCCAGGTAAACAACCCTGGTGGGGCGCTGAGCTTGAACGCAAGCGCAAGAAGGTAAGAAGGGCCCTTAACAGGGCAATGAACACAAGCGCGGACGCAGATTGGGACGCTTATAAAGCGGCCAAATCAAGCTACAAGAAATGCCTCAGATTCAGACGCACCATGGGATGGCGAAAATTCTGTGGGAGCATTGAATCTTGCCAACAAGCAAACCGGGTAAGGAAACTACTGGCTCAGCAACCGATGGTTGCACCAGGTACTCTCCGTAAACCGGATAACACATACACCACATCGGAGGAGGAGACAAGACGCGTCCTACTAGAAACACACTTCCCAGGCTGCGTCCTCACCCCGGTAATAACGTGGCACGATACACCAACAGTGGCGACCGAACACGAGTGGAGACACGCAAACACCGTGGTCACAGAAGAAAAACTCCGATGGGTCATCGATAGCTTCCATCCCTTCAAAGCAGCCGGACTGGACGGCATCTTCCCTGGGTTATTACAATGGGGGGGTGAACCGGTCCGCAAAAGACTTCTGGCAATCATGAGGGCTAGCCTGGCCCTTAGATATGTACCGAAGAATTGGAGGGAAGTCAAACTAATTTTCATACCAAAACCAGGCAAAACAGACTACACAAATGCAAAGTCCTTCAGACCAATAAGCCTGACCTCCTTCATGCTTAAAGCCTTGGAAAGGCTATGCGAGAGGGAATTAAGAAGTGGGGCACTTAAACACCTACCCCTACATGCCAATCAACATGCATACAGCTCAGGGAAATCGACGGAATCGGCCTTACATCAGGTCGTGAACCAGATAGAAGCTGCTATACAACAAAAAAGCATCTGTCTGGGCACCTTCATTGACATAGAAGGAGCCTTTGACAAGACAAACTTCTCTAGTATAAGCAACGCCCTAGCCAGACATGGTGTGGATCAGATGCTCATACAGTGGATCCAAAACATGCTCAGCAAAAGAGTAGTGCGCCTGCACGGCGACTCCCAGACAGCCTTGATAACTAAAGGTTGCCCGCAGGGCGGTGTACTCTCCCCGCTATTGTGGAACTTAGTCATCAATGAACTCATAGACAAACTCAACGCGAGATATTTTTACACAATAGGATATGCAGATGATCTGACCATTCTCACCTCAGGTAAGGTAACTAGTACAGTGTACGACCTTACTCAACAGGCTCTACGCATAGTAGAGTGGTGGTGTAATGAGTACGAATTATCAGTAAACCCGAACAAGACCGAACTAGTTATGTTCACACACAAACGCGCGCTGGGTACTTACCGACTGCCCAGGCTATTCAACACAGAGCTCAAGCTGTCCACCGAGGTAAAGTACCTGGGAGTCACTCTTGACAGCAAATTGACATGGAACAGCCACATGGAAAATAAGCTCAATAAAGCCAGCATCGTCTTCTGGCAGTGCAAGAAGATGATAGGTAAACGATGGGGCCTATCCCCCAAAATTGTCTTATGGCTCTATAAGACAATAATACGTCCGATGATAAGCTACAGCGCAGTAGTGTGGTGGCCTCGGACCAACCTAACAACGGCCGCCAACAAGCTTCAAAAGCTTCAAAGACTTGCATGCCTAGCGGCCACGGGCTGCATGAAAACTACACCTACAGCGGCACTCGAAGTGTTGCTGGACTTGCCTCCATTGCACCTGTTCATACAACAGGAAGCAACGATGTCGGCGATCCGGCTAAGAGCTCTGAAGCTCTGGAAAGACACTAACACACCGCACACTAGCAACTTAAACACACTCTTTAAAGAAGTTCCTCTCACACAAGCCATTGGCGACCGAATACCGAAACAATTTGTTTTCGATAAGAAATACAAAATCCAACTGTACGAGGATCTACACGAGGGAGCGGTTGGCCACAACGAGCTCACGATCTTCACAGATGGGTCTAAGACGGATACAGGTACGGGTTCAGGAGTATTCTCCGAGGACCTTAACATCAACATCGCAGCACCGCTGGGAGCCTTCAACACGGTCTACCAGGCCGAATGTTTTGGCATAATCCTAGCTGCCACAGCAATCATGGCAATTGAGGTAAGGGAACGATCCATTAGGATCCTCTCAGATAGTAAGGCTGTCCTCTCAGCCCTCAAAAGCCATACTATCACCTCGGCACTCACGCTTGAATGCCACCAGAAACTAACAGAGGTAGGTAAACAAAACAAATTAACACTGCAATGGATCAAGGGCCACAGTGGCTCAAGAGGGAATGACGCAGCCGACGTACTTGCCAGAAGAGGGGCCACTTTAGAGGTGGTGGGACCCGAGCCCATTATTCCCCTCCCTTCTGGTTTTTATCGCAACCTGGTAAGAAATAGGACCAGGACCCAACACAACCAGTCCTGGATTGGTATTGAAACATGTAGGCAGGCCAAGGAGGCTCTTCCCGCAGTAGACGGTAAGATAGCCAAACAAATCCTCCGGCTGTCCAAACAACAACTGCGGACAGTCACGGCCGCCTACACAGGACACGGATTCTTTAATAAACACCTATTTACTATAGGTATCACCGACAGCCCGCTGTGCAGGGCCTGTATGGCAGCAGACGAGACGGCAGCCCACCTGCTCCTCGACTGCCCTGAGGTCGCACAGTACAGGCAGCAGTACCTGACGAGATACAGCACCCTGAGGGAGGCAGTGGGCCACATCAAGAGTCTGCTGGCCTTCCTCGAAGAGCTGGGGTGGCTCGAATGAAGACACCATTCCCACCTGCACGCAAAATACACGCCAAGACGTGGAGTTGCGGAAACAGCCCGTGCCATCAAGTATCAAGTAGTACCCTAGTTCTTTAACCAAAATATATACTTAACACCAGAAAAAAAAAGTCTAAAATTACAATAGTACTGGCTATTTTAGTCACGACTACACTTCAAATTGTATTCGAACACCAAATGTAGTAAATGATCACCAAATAAATTGGTTATGTTAGGTATTCTTGTTACCCTTAATTATTAGGAGCCCTGCGAAGCAGGGCTCCATCAACTTAGTTTGTTAAAGTAGGTGGTGTAACCAAATCCAATTTATGTGTTGGTATTTCATACAACAAGACATTAAAATGCTGGTTTAATTTTGGTGATAATTTACTACTTTTGGGTTAGAAAATTATTTATTTGGAGTTATTTTGCTTAAATAGGATAGCGAAACGTTAAAACTTTAGTTATAATTTTACATTAAACTGGTTGCATATTAAAAAATCTAAACTTTCTCGAGCAAATTTCAAAAGAACAATAAACGAGATGACAAAATTTAAATGACCAAATGTTTTATTTAGAAAAAAAATTGAATCCCAATGTATGTGACATCAAATGAACGACTGATCAAAAGTTGCTAGATGTAATTTTAAAATATCAAATCATAACTAATCAAATTTTATAATCACAAATGATTTCTTATTAAGAATTATTAATTTAAATGTAGGTATACTTATATTTGAAGTACATCATTAATTTTAACACATTAATTTGTCCAAAAATTACGATTAAAATACAAATAGACGACTTGGCGACGCCCATGGGTCCGACTGTAATTCCAGTAACTAAATTGGTTATGTTAGGTTCTCTTTTGACCCTTAATCCGAAAATAGGAGCCGTGCGAAGCAGGGCTCCGTCACCTTCAGTTTATTGAACTAGTGTGAAGAATGTTGCCTAAGTTGACGGAGCCCTGCTTCGTAGGGCTCCTATTTTTGGGTTAAGGGTCAAAACTCAAAAGAGAACCTAACATAACCTATTTATTTAGATCGTGGCACCTAACCCTAGGCACTAGCACTAGGGATTTTGTACTTAAACGATTTGGTCAATAGTGTAATAAACAATATAAACATTGATATTCCAGACTTTGGTCGGCTGAACTTTTGATCAAATGACCATCGTTATTTTAAACTTTGTTGATTTGTACGTTGTTCTTTTGAAAATTGCTCAGAAAAGTTTTGATTTTCTAATACCCGCATTTTCGGGTTTCATTTTGGTGATCATTTACTATTTTTGTCTGTTATACTTATGTTACTATATCTGGTGGTAAGTTAAGCATAAGCCTAATTATGTAGCAACATACGTCATTTATCATCGTGTTTAAAATTCACGCCCTCTTTTTTAATTATCTGCTTAGCCAAACAACGAATAAATGTTGGTGTATGTTTAAATTGCCTGAAAACCGAACATTCCTTTTCTAATTAAAAATTTATCAACTTTCTGCCATGGCTGTGAATGGGTTCATTCTCCGAATGAAATGGGTTTACACCGAAAACTTTTGTGTACTGATATGCTTGGTGATTAGAGTGAAATATATTCTTTTTATTAACTAAATCGTGTGACATTTCTATGGATATATGATTCATGTAAGATTTGCGTTTCGGTATTTGGTAAGTATTTTCAATATTTAAGACCATAATTATATAATTACTAATTTGTAGATTTACTATGGTGATTATGTTGGCAGCGAAAGACTGTAAAAATCTTAAAATCCTAATTCTAAATCCTAATGCATCGTATTGATTACTTCTGTGCTGTTCGTAAGATGAAACCGAACAATTTGGAGTCAAACATACATATTATGATATGTAGGTATAATGGCAGTGAAGATAAGTAATATTGCTGAGATATTCTCAATGATCTTATCATTTCCACATCCATTTAAACGACGACAGAGACATCAAAAGGTGAAATGAATGGTCATGATAGCAATGATGAAAGCGATATTGGTGTGGATGAGATTTTAAGGCACTGGCCAGTATGAAATTAGGTAAGGCTGCAGGGTATGCTAGGATTACAGTCGAAATGCTGAAGGCTGGACAGGGCATCATAGTTAGTCAGCTGCAGCGTTTATTTAACTTGTGCTGGAGCACCGGCCGAGTACCTGATGACTGGGCCAAAGCAGTAGTTGTGCCTCTTTATAAAGGAAAAGGCTCGCAACAAGACTGCAAAAACTATACAGGCATTAACCTTCTCAGCATTGTTGGCAAATTGTATGCGAAGGTACTGATTGAAAGAGTTATGAAAGTAACCGACAAGAAAATATGGGATGTATAAGCGAGATTCCGAATCAATTTAAATTATTGATTTATATACGAGTATAAGTATATAGGTTTAGGTATATGTAGGTAACGCGGAGTGTTTCGTTGCCGCAATTCTCACAGTTATGAGAACAAAACAAAACTAATTATGAGAAAAAAGATGGATCTCGGGGCATTCGGCAAAATACCGATACTTACAGCTGTTTAACAATTTTCGATTAAGCGATCACGAAATAACAACTTAACATAACCAATAGAATAGCACATATTATTTAGGACTTGGGCTAGTGATTAATCATATGTCCGAAAACGTATGTGCCCTTATTGATAGCCAACTTTAGACTGCCATGTGTTAGAAAAAGTTGCTTAAGTTAACTATATCTATACAAGGTGCATGCATATCTTAGCATTTATCTTAATATTGGTACTGAAGATTAAAGTACGCTTCCCATATATTGCATGTTTGAACTATGTAGGTATACATACATGCTTCCGTCTAAACTGTCACGAAACCATGATCGAACCCGATATCGTAAGGAAAGTGCAACGGCCGAAGGTTTTGATTTGACATGTTTTGGTAGAAGAGATTTGGACAGAAGTTGATACCTAATGTAATATCTACACTGTGCTTTATAGTTGAAATAGAATAAACATGTAATGCAGAAAATTATGTTGCATTATGAAGATGTTTACTGGACTTCTAGTAATTAACCTGTGACCACTGTTGCTTTAATTAGAGCGAAACGTCGAGAGCTCGAGGTATTTTTACGTCACTTTAATGTGAACAAGACCTGTTGCTTACTAGTACTACTACTATTTTAATGTAAGTAAAATAATTATACTTAGAGCAGTTTTTTTGCTTGGTTTACTTAGACGGTTTTAGTTTCCATGACATGGAATTAGAGATCAAAGAAATTTTTATATTAAACAGGTTAAGCTAAGTACTTTGAAAAGCCGAAGTTTTAAAAACAATTTTTAAGTAATCGTATTAGGCAATGAAAATGAAAATGCTGTAGGAGGCGCGGTGGCGGGCTATAAGATTATGTTTATGCATAAAGGTAATTAATTTGTTAAAAAGTATGGCCAAAACAAATTAATTTATTTCACATAATTATCTCGTCATAAGTAAACGAATGTCCGTATTTGTTGGTCAAAATAATTGGCTGTTTGCATTGATATCTGGTAAATATGTAATTAACTGGCGAAGTGTGGGTGTGTAATACACCTCTGCCTGCCCCTTCGGTGATAAAAGGCGTGAAGTTATGTTATTTCCTGATCCGGCAAGTCTATAACTAGATCTCTCTCACTGCACTATTTTTTATTTATATAACAATAACTACATCTTCGGCAATAGATCAGCCAATGCTATATCTATTTAAGTATGACTATGCTATCACAGTTGGATGGTCCATGAGTTAATCTGCGTAGCATGAATAGCATATCGCTCGTCGCATGTCGCGTAGTGACAATGCGAAGTCTATTAACGTATTACTACGTCGTTGCATTTGGGCTATATGATGACGATGCCACGAGCGTACTACGTGGCATGGACAACACAACGCCAACGCCTGTCGCACGGTGCGTAGCGTAGTCGCACTAAGGCCATTGTCAGACTAAGAAATAAGAGTATCTGATTGTATACAACTATACAAGATATAATTACCTGATGCTTTGCCCTCATTTCCTTTACAATTCGTACTTCTATATCACTGTCACTTGATTCTTCATCACTATGCTTAGTTACGATATTTCTCCTACGATACGACATGATTTTAAAAATAATAAATTATACAATGTCACAGAGGATTTATTTCACTATCACACCACTATTGATTTACGAAGTCAATTCAACTGACTGCATCCGCCAATGTTACTAAAATATTTAGTTGATTAACTAATGATCATTTGTTATAAGTATTAATAATTTTTTAATGGTTCATTGCGTTAGGTTTGACTAATTATAGACACATGTTGTAATATCCGTGCTAAATAAATGTTGAGCATATTTTAAGCTTCTTCAAATGAGAGGTGAGGTTATTTATAATCATGTCTTGTCTTTGTTATGTTGCTACATGAAGCTTAAACTGATTGGATTATTATATTATGCATATGCAGAATTGCTGGCAAACTGCTTAAATAACGCCTCAAGTAGAGTTATGGGCATTAAGGTTTAGCTTGTTTCTGCAGTGTATTATCTTAGCCGTAAATCCGAAGATGCAAACACATATTCCTTGCCTTTGAACAAAGCATGTGTTTGAATTAATAGGAAAGATCCTTCGGCCTGGAATCCTGTCATAAGCTTTGTGTAAACCAAGAAAGGCAAAAAACACCAGAAGACTACAGGACACTCATTCTGCGTAAAAAGTAACACGGTTCGGTAACTCGAAATGAAAAAAAAGGATTCCTTATAGGATCACTTGGTTGTCCGTCCGTCTGTCAAGACCCTTTTTTCTCAGAAACGCGTGGAGCTATCAAACTGAAATTTATATCAAATAGTCAAATCTACTGTCCCTTGAAGCTGTGAAAAAATCAATGGCTTATAGCACAAATAAAGGAAAAATTGCGAAAACCGTAAATTTTTAGTTACATCATATCATATTTTTTTTTTAATAATTATAAGTTAATACCATTTTCTTATGAACGCGTAGAGGTATTAAATTGAAATGCATATTACATACTCGTGTCTATAATACTTTTAAGCTGTAACAAAATCAAACTTCTATGTCAACGCACTAAAAAGAAACAACAATTTAAGCCACATATTTTCTCGCAACTACTCGCAAGTGAATCAAAACCTACAGGGTACTTCCCGTGAATTTTGAATCATGAAATTTGGTACGAGGCAACTTCTTATAGCACAGATTAAGGAAAAATTCCAAAAATGTAACTTTTTAGTAACATCATATCATAAAAAAAAATTATAATTTTATAGGTACTACCCCTTTCCTCAGGAACCCGTATAAAATTGAAATTCATATCAAATGCTGAAGTTAAAATTAAAGAGTACTTCAAGTCGATCTAGAATCTTGAAATTTGGCATAAAGCAACGTTTTATAGCACATAGGAAACATTTTGAAAACCAGAAATATTTAGTTACATCACATATTTTTTAAATAATATTATATATACCTACAGGTTTGTACGGAACCCTCGGTGCGCGAGTCCGACTCGCACTTGACCGGTTTTATTTTTTAATAACTTCTACATTCAAGACAAAGGCAAATGCCATCTCAGGCTTCCGTGACTACAGTTCCTGAAAAGTAGCTGAAAAGTCGGATAGTAATAAAAATAAATAATGTCGTTTCTAGATCATTTGGTTTAATTGTAATGTCACTAAATCCACTTTAACGCGATAAAGTCCGTAAACTATATTTCAATGTCAATATCTAGCATCAGATTAGAGAAAATAATTATATTTACACTGTCCTTATTTGAAGCTTCGTGGAAGAATGGCGTGAATGTACATTATTTCGTTATAAAACAAAAGCGACGTATTCGTTCGACGATAATGAATTCTACATCGATTTTAGTAAAACAATACGATTAACGAACATTTTATTTGCAGAACCGTGAGTTTTATCACAAAGACATTTTAACTGTTCCCGACAGGCAGTTACAATACATAGGATATTCTGTGTATTTAGCACACAATTAGTTAATTAACATTTAAATTTTTAAGGGTATAATTTGGGTCAGTTTGAGAGCTTCGGAGCTAACGATCCTCGTCTCGGTTTTATTACAACATCATATGCTGACCTGACCACTGACCCTGGGTGCCACAGACATTTCAGTGTTGGTTATCTTTGAACAAAGAAGATTTTTATTAGGTACTATCTTACTTAGTACTTACATTTTGACCGACGACGTACTGTTTATAGAATACTAGCTGTCCCGGCGAACCCAGTATCGCCTTTTAAAGGTCTTTTTGCTTATTCCTTTTTTTTTTTCAAACCACTTTTCCAGGAAATTCTGAACAAAGTTACCAAAGCCCTCAATGCTTAACCTAATTCAGAGTTTACAAATGTATACAAACAAACGAAGATTGAATTTTATATACCTATATGTATGTATAGGTAGATGACCCAGCAAAAACCGTCCGCCATCATCGATTTCACATTTGCCATCTTTGATCACGAAATAGATGTTGTATTTGCATTCCTCATAGCTTAAAACATCGGAGAGGATACCCATATTGACTTTAAATTTTTTTTCATTCGCCATCTTTAATTTCCCATCCGCCATCTTTGATTTCCCATCCGCCATCTTTGATCATGAAACAGATGTTGGATTTGGATTCCCTACCACTTTTAACATCGCAGACAATACCAATATTGATTTTTTTTAATTTTCCCATCCACCATCTTTGATTTCCCATCCGCCATCTTTGATTTCCCATCCGCCATCTTTGATCACGAAATAGATGTTGTATTTCGATTCCCCACCCCTTATATTATAGAAGGCGATACCCATATTGATTTTTAAAATTTTCTCATCCGCCGTCTTTGATACCCGTCCGCCATCTTGGATCACTAAATAAATTTCATTTTATTAATCAGCGTCCCGAAAATCTCGAAAACGATACCCATATAGATCGTATCCTATTCGGTTAGCCTTTTTTTGCCTTTGACCCAACCCTCCCCCTTCTCTCGTTTGACCATTTTATTATTTTTGTCTGGCCCATAAAAGTTATGGCGTAATTTTATATAGCCTATATATAGCCTTTCGGAATAATTGGGCTATCATAGGCAATAACAATTTTTTTAAATCCGATTGCTAGTTCGTGAGATTAGCCGACATTATCTTTTAGCCTTTTTCCCGGCCCAAAGGGTCGAAGAGTTATGTTATATAGCCCATAGCCTTCCAGAATAACTGGGCTAACGTATACAAAAATAATTTTTCAGATCCGACCGGTAGTTCCTGGGATTATCGCGTTCAAACAAACAAACAAACTCTTCCGCTTTATTATATTAGTATAGATAGTAGAGCATCGTAGACTTACTATTCGAGTATTAATTTTTGAGTGTAAAGTTTCAAATTAAGTAATAATTATGTAATCCGGGCAGATATTTAAAATATTTAGAGATTTATTAAAAGCAAGAGCTAAGAATTTAGGTGGCAGGTACAGGTTACTACTTTTCTAATACAGTAAGTAAGAAACTTAAATATGAGTGTGAGTTTCATCAACCGATCATTATGTTATTTTACATTATCAAGGCCACAGAAAGGGATATTTAAGGGATACCAATATATTTCTACGCGGGTGAAGCCGCGGGCACAGCTAGTACCTAATATTAGTAGGGATTAGCCAAGGCTGTTACAATAACTATTATTAGCTTAATTAATTAAGCAAACCTTAAAAGCGAACGAAGTAATGACAGTGCATCATAATTATGTCAATGTATAATGTGACAGTACTAACAGATATAGCACATGCGCAGCAACTCAATTATTACAGCGCATGCGTTATTACTGTCAATAGGTAAGAGGTTTGTCCCTGCAAACTTCGACCCTCTCTAAAATCCCTCCCAGATTATTTTTTGCATTTTATTGTATCCTATGTGTTTTTCCTGGTTCTGAGCTACCTCCCTACCAATTTTCAGCTAAATCGGTTCGGCCGTTCTTGAGTTATAAATAGTGTAACTAACACGACTTTCTTTTATATATATAGATGTTTAGAATTGTCGTCGCTTTATTTATATATATTGTTTTGCATAATTGAAGTAATAAATAAGAAATGTTATTGTTAAAGTTTAAATTGAGGCCAATATACATAGTACGTAGGCATAAATGAGAAAGAATATTACACAGAGGAATACACATTGGCTATGTATAGGTACATACATTATGAATATAGTTATATCACTAAAATTCCTAAAGAGCTAAACCAATGTTGATGACATTGAATTCAAAAAGGTTATATTAGTATTTTATATAGCTGTTCGTTTTGATCACAGATCGACGGCTGTTCTTCACTTCATTATCTCGACAAGAGTCAAATTATAACGTGCCTGAATGTAGCTCTACAAAGTCCTCTATCTCTCTGTGACAGACCTATTAAAATGGGTTCATCTATTCCAGAGAACTAGATAGAGAGATATTTCCCCAGAAACGTAGAAAGACAGACAGACAAGAAAAGTTAAACACGTACTTAGGTATATTACATGCACTTGAAAAAGCAGAAGATATTTTAAAATCACAAACAGACAATAAAATGTTATAGGTTGTAAAGTTTCTCAAACAATCCCAAAAGATAGCACTATTCGACTCAAATGATGCGGGTGAAGTCGCGAGTATATCTATATATCTCCATAGCCTCACAAGAACAGATGAGCAGATGTGTCTTACCCATATTTCACCTAAATGTACCAGAGTACCTATTTATTCAGCATCTGTTACTTGGAATTACTATTATCCCTCTTATATTAATTGTGCTTGGAATCAAGCCACACTTCAACACCAGACGAATTTATGACTACCAAAAGCCAGTAAGTAAACATCACACGCAATCCAGGAATCGTGAAACATTACCAAAACCAATTAGAAATCTTAAATAGCTCTTATCTTAAATTCAGGGCAAGAAGAATATATCTATTTCTCTTATATACCACTTATATTTAATTTGGCGTCACTACGCGGAGCAAAATAGGCACAAATTAGACTACGAGCCGCAACGTTTAATTTGTATAGAACTCGGTTTTCGGTTTTGCACACATCGTTTGCTACAATGTACTTCGTGTAGAATAAAATTAAAAGCTTACTTGTTAACTTATAAGGTCCTATTTATTAAATAATCGTGGCAGGTAAAGATGGAAAAACAAATTATTAACTGACTTATTAAAAAAGGGAGTCATAAATTCCAACAATATTAGTTTTAAAGTATTGTTTAAATTTAATAATATTTGAAAATGATGATCAATTTAGGCTTCTAAGCACGTGTGCTAAATTTCGTAAGTGTATGTATGTTTGTCATAATAAAAGTCATAGACATATTAACTCTTTATACAGCGGCGCGGCGATAGCCCAATAGTGTACGTAACGGACTGCCGAGACGATGGTCTCGGGTTCGGTCCTCAGGTATTCCGGGCACACACCTCTGACTTTTCCAAGTTATATGTGCATTAAAAGTGCTAATTTTCGCTCGCTTAATAATGTGCCCGGTAGATGGCAATAGGCTCGACCCCTATAACATTGGGACCCAAACATAGCTTGCGAAGTGTCGGTGTGTAATACACCTCTGCCTACCCCTTCAAGGATAAACGCGTGAAGTTATGCTATGTGTTATGGTTATGTAACTATTTATTAAAATCAGGTATATTCCAACTTAAGGAACAGTCCAAGTTTTATTAATATTGCCTAACAATGCTACTGTTACTGTAGCGCAAATCAGAAGAGGCCTATGCTATGTCCAACAGTGGACTAAAAAGGCTCATATGATGATTCTATACAGACATGTACAAGTATAATCACACATACTAATGAAACCACTAAGCGATGTTAGTCGATGTATAGATGTTGGAATTGGTTTGTAATTAGTGATAGAACTTGTCAATGACCGCGCGAAATCATAGCGTGACCGGTCAGCACTTCACACAAGCGTAATAATTATAATCTGGATAGATTAATCCAGAGAAACACGGTGGTTTAATGGGCGGACCGCGTTACTCGGTGCTGTGACCAATCACGGCTATGTTACATTTTAACTAAGAATAAAATGCTATATCTTGGGACATCTTTTACACGGTCATCTAATTCCATAAAAGTTAACAAATTGTTGCCAATATTACGAATGCTGCCGGTGCCTACCGGTATGTCGATCTCTATATATTTATACTAATATATTTATGATATGGGCCTATATGATTGGCGAAATTGATTGAGAATAAAGGTGAAATACCTCTTATAGGCCCCGATTGAGATGAGATTTTGCTGCTTAAGCCACTAACGCTATTCGTGCGGTCAACTCGACATTATAGGTATACCTAATAAAGTTCTATTGTTATAAACCCAAGTGAAAGTGAAGAAAACTTATCCAAAACAATCAATCGCGAATCTTGAAGATTCGAATATTACGTATTCAATCTAATTTATAACCAATACTGACCTTTGTTTTGTTATGATTGATTGCTGAAAATGTTATATAAAAGTTTCATATCACAAGCATAACCTTTGTATTAAGTTATTTTCCGCTGTATTTCTAAAATATTTTTTTGTTTACGTACTTATTTAGTTACTTATTATTCATTTTCATTCATATTATGGTATCATATTTTATATCTTTGACTCAGCTGCCTAACGGTATGAAATGGATTGCATATTCTGTTTTTAGGCCTGTGTTGTAAAATCGGGACAAGCTAAAAGTGAATTTCGATATCTTTCGGTCGGTATCTCTCCGGTCATGTCGTATTTGTCATACCATCGGACTATGAAAGTGAGGTAATGTAGAATATACTTACCTACACTAAACTTATACACTTTATTATGTCCCGTGAAATTGACCGCCATAGCCAAAATTAGGTCTGAACAAAATTATTATAATATGTATATTTCTCTGAATGTTGTGTACGTTAACGTGAGCCATTGTTATTGTACTAAAGGTCAGAGTCCTTTGTTCGTCAACATTTCTCATAATTTTAAAACAACTAACAAAGGACTAAATGCGTTAAACTTTGGAGCGCTGGTTAAACCTTTAATCCTTGGTATTTACGAAATGCTTGGCGGTTGTTTTTAATGTCCCGCTTTGTTGACATGCGTTTAGACAATTATTCCGTTCCGTGCATACGTAATATAATAGAACATTATTGTAACAATAAATGGTTTATGTACAAGTGTAATTCATGACCTAGCGTTTATAATCTAATGTCAAGTTACCCACAGGTTACAATATGTATGTGTTTTGCCTGTCCAATTATGCTTAGAGATGAATACACTATTTATCTCGAACTACGTAAGTGCTGTAAACCCACGATTTATTATAATTGTATAAATAACTCATACATTGTTCTAGAGACAACACATATTTCTATTTGCAAAACAAAATTTTTTTCGCAGAAATATATCAGCACTCGCTCTAATTAAATTCTATTTAAATACAGAAAGGTTTTAATATTTATGAAAGAGAGTATAGCTGTTTTCCATTTAGATGTCCCATAATTTTATTTCTAGTAATAAAACCTGAAAGATGAAAGACCATTCTACTTGGCTGCACGGTTGGCGTAGTGGTTTAAGCGGCCGCCTCGCCGCTTGACATTGCGCCGAATGTTGTGGGTTCGATTACCACACGAGACAACACTTCGTGTGATCCACAAATTGTTGTTTTGGGTCCTGGGTATTAATTGTGTCTGTTAGTTGTAGGTATATTTGTAAAGTCCCCCGCGACACAGGATTTAGTCCTAATGCGGGAGTTGTCTTTAAAAAAAAGAATATTTACAAAGTGAATAGCTGCGATGAAATGATGATGAAAAAAATGCCGTGGCCTTTAGAATAAAGTAGTTAGATTTATTAAAGAGATCTGGCAAGCAACTCTAACAATAGTGCCGAACACTATTTTAGAGCCCTACATACCTAAATAGAGTAAACAGGTACTAAGTGAAAGCCCCAGCCATCTATAAATTACGGACTAAAGCTTTGTGTTAGAGAATAATTTTGAATGGAATGTTAGCTACGAATTAATGTACCTATAACTATTTTATTAAAAGCTTAGCGTTGGGTGTGGTCGACCGTTACATTACCGAAGATCTTGAGAGTAGCCTAAGCCCAAGAAACACTGTTAGAATTAGTGCATTATACATTAATTACTTTTAGCGATAAATAAAAGCAATGTGAGTGGAAATATCTGAGTTCTAAAAGCTGTTTGGAATCTGCTAACACGAGTCTGCGTTTAACCACTAATAAATGGTGTTTACCCTTATCAGTCGAGACTGAGGAGGTCCTTGCCTAGTGGTGTAAGTCCAGTACAACAGACCAAGTTGAAATTGATTGACGAGAAATGAAACATGAATATAGCTTGCCAGATAACAATATCTGACAATCTATCCAATTGATAATGAAGAAAATATTCACATTTAATTTCAGATCTGAAAAAGTAGTTCTAGAATCTAAAATCGTTAAAATACATGTATGAAATTAGGATTTAATAAAAAAATATCATCGAATAATAATCACTTAAATTATTTGCATATTATATCGCCTTTACATATTTAGTTAGCAACCAAAAAATATTTTTGTCAATGAGATTGTGTTTCATTCGAATACCATTAACTATAGATGCTGGCGAGAAACATTCCGAATCATTCCCGTCGAATACTTCGGAAGTATTCCGAAATATTACGAAACTTTGGGAATATTTCGACTGTCAAAAAAAAACCAGGAAAATCGACCTTACTATTTCGCTCTTGGAAGTTGTATATTATCTTTGTTTGCTTGCAAGGTTTGCCTTTATTTGTTTTTATTGACTGGGCTATTATACGCGTTAAGAAGAAGGATTAATACCTACCAATGCGACTCGCGAATACTCGCGATGCGTACAGAGCTACATACAAACTAACCAAAACATAGGTAGGTAACCCTTTTTCAAAAAACAAATCAAATATGCTAGGCCTGGTTTTTTAATCTACAACTAACATTTATAAAATTAGCATTCGATTTCGAAATAAGTAGGTACCTAGGTACCTAAAAACAAAAAGTATAAAAATCCTGTTAATCGCAGTTTAACATATCTACCTATCAAAACATCAACATATACTTATTCAACCCCATTTATAATACATATAAAAACCCACCACATCAACAAACAAACAAACACGTTTATTCCCATTGAATTATTCGGGCGAAAACATTCGATTGCGGGGTACGAATCTTTCTCGCGGGGGGGAAAACTTCTCCGGGGAGCATCTCTCCTCTTACCGCACTCCTCACCGCCATCGCCTGCACGCACGACTCGTGGCAGTCGATATTTCAGCAAAAAACTCAATAAATCTTAATTAAATTTATTTTGAATAATTCTGATTTAAAGAAACTTTCCCAGAAGTACTCCGGAATTATTCCGAATTTTTCAGAAGTTTTGCAACTATACCATTAACATATTATATTGTCTTTATTGAATACGAGCCTTTGTCTTGTCCCTTCGTACTATATTATTCTTGATCGCAAATATTTATAAATATAAATACGAGACCCGTGTATACAAATGGAATGATAATTTCCATTTCTCGCAATTCTAGTATTAGATGGAAATGAATTCTCGTATTCCTGGAATAAATAGGGAAAATGTCTTCAAACACATTTATTTTTTCTTTAAATGCCTTAAGAATTGAGATTATTATTTCTAGAATCTGCAAGGAATATTATTTCTAGGTGTTTCTCTTGGGGACATAAAAAGTCGTGAATTTTCTTTTTACATTTTATACAATGGCATGTAATGTTAGTTCAACGTATTTAAACGTCAAAGGTTCTGTTCAGTCACACGTGCTGTGTCAGTAGTGAGTACATTTCACGGTTGGGCCGCGTGATGTTAATATTACCAACTAAATTAATATTAGTGTCGATGTAGGTACGCGTACTACCAGTGTACGCTTAAATGAACGTGTAAGTGATACATGTACAAATGTGGTATGGTTACTACTTATATTGTATAGCCGTGTACATATCATTTACATACAAAAGGAAGTGCATACCCGTTCTCAATTTGTAATGATTCCGGTATCTCTCATATTTTAATTTCTTCATGTACACTTGATGATTGTGTACTACATAGTGCCTGGCTCTTTTTTGGTATGTCTTGGACATTTGTGAATTACTACTATCTGTATAGGTCTTCTACTGCTGAAATGCAAGAGATTTCTTGACTTCGGTAATAGGTATAAGGTGTGACTATATGAAGGATTATCTACTAATCAGACTGTTCCCGTTTTACACGACAGCTGAGCCTACTGCCTAGCCTAGCCGGTTACCTAGGTGGTTACTAGGGCATCTAGGAGTTGTGACTTCAATAATTTCAATTGAGAGTCTCTTGTATTCGGACAAATAGTTGTAACGAGTTTTGATATTCTTTGTGTGTCCATAGTTTACGATCGCAAACATAGAGCAGAGGGGTACGAGAGGTATCTTTAAAATAAGTAGAAGACCACACATGAATTGTATTTGAATGCATGTAGGTATGTTGTAGTGGTTAAAGCGGTCTCCTTGCAGTTTACCAGTACTTACGCCGAGCGTAAGAACAATGTGTTCGACAGTAAGAAACACTTTTGGTAGGTATTACGTCTTGTTATAAACAACAATGTACATAATATTCTGATGACTTCAGAAACGTCAAGGTGCCTTGTTCAATCATCAAAGTATTAAAGACTTCGTCATTGCATACATATTTTTGAAATAGTGCCAAGACATCTGTGACCCATTATCACCTACATACATATGAAAATTATATCGACTTCACGGCAACTGCAATGGCGTCAGGTGCAGTGAAACCAGTTTCCAGAATATTCACTCACCAGACATCAAGCTGTGTGTAATTGCTGTTATTGAAGTATGCATTGAGCATTGATAGCCATCGTGTGTCATCTCAATGTGCGTTGTTCCAATTTTCAATGATTATATCTCACGTTCTTACTTCCGAATGATCGATATTTGTGACTACGTTTTCCTTATAAACCTCTGCTCTGTTTATCTACACAGACATCGTACCTGCCGACTAGCTCAAGGTTTTGATTTGCGTAAAACATCCGCATTAGGATAATGAGAAATCGATATTGGGGAATTCACAGTGGCGCGATCGTTGGATTTGTGTCTAGTGTTGCCAGTAAGCTGCCACTTGTTAAGTTTAATTTCGGCATGGCAGTTTCGGCCATTCCGAACGTCTCGTCACGATATCCGCCATTAGTCATCCTTCTAGAGAAGCACCTTGCTTGATTAGTTGAGTGGGTTAGTAGGAATGCTTTAAGACATTTCATCCGTATTACACGTTTTGAATATGTTTGCTTTATACAAAATAAATTAGCGGGTCTTGATCGCGTACAATTAATTTATTTAAGGTATAAATACCTATTTGTTTCCGACGTTTCGCTCGTCTTGCACCGAGCGTGGTCGCGGAGAGACTGATGAGAGCTCAGCGCCGTCTTGTGCAGGTGCGGGTTTCGTTACCTACCCTCACTTGGTCTTTATTTAAGTTCGCACTGTCGGTAGTCCGACACACTACACTAATGACGTCTACACACTGTTGAGATTTATCACTGCGGCGGTGTTTACATTTGCTGATGACTGGATTCCAAGTAGCCGATAATCTATATCCATCCCCCCGGTTGAAATTGTTATATTTCTTGATTTCTACCGCTTCACGTACTATCCTGGAGTAATAGTGACGATCGGTGGATAAGACTTGTGGTTGATGCAGTTCTATCCAGTGGTTTGGTCCAGACTCCAACAAATGCTCAGCTATAGCCGACTTATTAATATGTCGGTTTTTCACAGCTGCGATATGTTCCTTTACTCTAGATAATGGTACCCTGGGACACACTGTATATAGGAAACCGACACACACAGATAGGTATCTTAATGCGAACTCGTACCACCATCCGCGGCATTTGGATTCCGTTGTGTCATCGTTAGTGAACAGAGCGTATGACCTGTGTGACCCTGAACAATTAAATAGTGAACTGTCACATGTTCAGGAGGTACTTACGCGCAACGGATACAAGAAGAACATACTCCGTCTGAAGAGGAAAGATCGTAGACCTGAAGTGAGCAGAGTGCCGGCTTACATGCCGTATCTAAAGGGAGTAACGGACAAGGTTGGAACAGTACTCAAGAAATACTCCATCAAGACTGTATACAGTCCGTTCTCTAAGATAGCACATAATCTGCGTACCCCAAAGGATGTCATTCCTCTCCAAACACCTGGCGTCTACAAAGTCGATTGCAGCTGCGGTAGTTCATATATCGGGCAGACTAAGCGTACAATCGCTGAAAGAGTAAAGGAACATATCGCAGCTGTGAAAAACCGACATATTAATAAGTCGGCTATAGCTGAGCATTTGTTGGAGTCTAGACCAAACCACTGGATAGAACTGCATTAACCACAAGTCTTATCCACCGATCGTCACTATTACTCCAGGATAGTACGTGAAGCGGTAGAAATCAAGAAATATAACAATTTCAACCGGGAGGATGGATTTAGATTATCGGCTACTTGGAATCCAGTCATCAGCAAATGTAAACACCGCCGCAGTGATAAATCTCAACAGTGTGTAGACGTCATTAGTGTAGTGTGTCGGAGTACCGACAGTGCGAACTTAAATAAAGACCAAGTGAGGGTAGGTGCCGAAACCCGCACCTGCACAAGACGGCGCTGAGCTCTCATCAGTCTCTCCGCGACCACGCTCGGTGCAAGACGAGCGAAACGTCGGAAACAAATAGGTATTTATACCTTAAATAAATTAATTGTACGCGATTAAGACCCGCTAATTTATTTTGTATGATGTATACAAATCGCCAAAGTTTAAAATCGATTATGTTTGCTTTACTTGCACTTACCTACTGTATATAGATTATATTACGCTAGTACACTATAAGTTTCCATCGAATTAAAGACGTACCTACGTCCTGTTGGTAATAGCTGCACACTTAGTACATAGCAAAAATAATACCTAACAAGTAGGTATTTAGGCTTTAATGATGCTGTTTACGTATGACCTTCAAGACTCTAACCTGCTTTGTTACCATCAATGTTACACTAATAAAACGGATATTTTTAAAATTATCGATAGGCGAAATAGACGGAATTCTTTGTTCTTTGTTTAATGTGATAATTGTTTAGGTACATGACGCGCCGGAGTCTGCGTCTGCGTCGTAAACGGTAGCTCATGTTTTGTATCTGTGCGATAACAGATAATAAATGAGAATGATATCCATCAATGACGCAGTTTTAAAAAGTTCATTGTAGTCTTTTCGTTTTACACACGCGCACACATCATCATATTTTTCTTCAGGTACAACAGGACAATTTTTCGAACGTAGTAATTTTGTATAAAGATGTGTGGAGAGGGCGTTGGACAGGTCTTCACCACAGTTTTCATTAATCGTAGGCATTACCGTATCGAAATAATCTTTACTAAATTGTGCCGAAATAGACATCTTATTTATATAAAATGTTGTTCTGCGTTAATATATTTCAAGGTATAAAAAGTCCTTATTTACGCTGGAAGTTTAGTTCAACAATATTTGAAATTTAATGAATTAGAAGCTTAGGCGGCCGAATTTAGAACCTACTTAATAAATAATTAAATTATACAAAGTTCTGCTCGCAGGGGCAAAAATATGTCCCGGGGCTGTTTTAATGTAGCCGACTTAATACTAATACAGTGATTAATATAATTAATGTTGCGGTTTAAGAAGGTATTACGTAGACGAGGTGCAGATCAGAGAACCTCCCCGCGTGCCTGTGTGGCTGCTATTCCGTCTTTCGGATGGAAGAGCAGTCACCGAGCCGGTGCACCCCGGGCAACACAGGCAGCGATTCCTTAAGGAAGGTGTTAAGGTTGTGGGTTGAGTGTAGGCCGGGTGATAGATAGGATGGGGTAGATAGGCAGGCCTTTCCGAGGGGAATCGTTGCTTGTGGCTAATCTCTGAAAAAGAGGACGGGCGGCTAGTCATACCCCGACTACCGTCCGGCCAGCGCGTTAGCAAGGGCGGAGGGCGCCATCCTTGCCCGCGGGTTTTCGGGCCGCGAGGGAGAAAACCTCAATAAAAAGTTACAGCGGACACAGAGGCGCTCTTTGGAGAGCTGCACCGTCCGTCGAGCAGTGCCCATCGTGGGCTCCGCTTTCGTCGCTCCTGGTACCCCTCTGTGGATCAGAGAAGACTCGGGACGGGACTTTGACGGGCTTGGTGTGTACTCACTCTACCACCAAGCAATCAACAGGGGTCCTTCTTTTCTTCTTTTCGTCTTCGGGCTCCTTATTCTTAATTTGTTTTAACTTTCACTCTTCTTTTCTCATCACTCCCTTGCCCCTGTTGACAACTGTCAAAAACTCGTAATCCCGTACGTAGTGTCTGTGGTCACGTCTCGCGGCTGTCTACGGGACCGAGGATCTCGGCTTGGTCGCCCGGACCGCGTGCAAGGCAAGCACTATAAGAAATCCCCCAATCCTAAGCTGCTGCCACACGGCGAGAGGGTGCATGGCTGGCGGGTAGGTCAGTCCCTAGTGCGGCCTCCTCAGGGCATCAGCCGCCGCCTTGTAGGTATTAGGCTTGCCCGAGTATAGCGGGATCTCTGCCTGGGTCGACTTTTATTTCTCGCGCAATCGTGGGATTCAATATGGAAATTTCTTCTAAAAACCCCTCTCATAAACCGAAGTTGGTCGATAAAACCCGATCTCGCACGCCCAGTAATGCGAGATCAGATGAAGATAAGCGTGAAAAAGCGCGGAAGGAGTCTGCTCTGGAGCTGTCTGAATCAGACAGCTCAGTAGTAAAAGTATTCACAGACGATCGAACTTGGTTCGGAACGGACCACGAACCGCACGGTGCGGTCTACACAACAGACAAGCGCACCAGACTCCGAACCGTCCAGTCGCGTTGTGCTAGCGTTGTGTGAACACGTCTCCTCGACATGCCGCCTATTCTATTAAAACAGGCCAAAATTGCATTAGTTGCGGCAACTATCGTTGCTACATCGCCATTACAAAACCAACGAAAAAAAGAAAGGAATGGGCAAAATTTTATCTCAGAAACAGACAACAGTACACTCATATGAATCTCATTAAAGATCTCGATGATAAAAATTTTCGTATATATCTTCGAATGAGTTCCGAAGCATTTATTGAATTGTTGGATCTTGTGAAACCACATATAACTGTCTGTGAACACGTTGCGACGTGTTGCGCGTACGGTGGCACAACAGCGACTAGACCGAAATTTGGTTCGGTGCGCCGTCCACACGATCAAATTGGTTCGGAACGCACCGCGTTCGATGTGCAAGCGCTCCGAACCAGCCGTACCGATATTAATAATAATAATGTCCGGCGGATCGTGCGCCACACGATCGAATTTGGTTCAAAGCGCACCATGTTGGTAGTCCGTTCCGAAACGAGTTTGATCGTCTGTTACAGCTTTAAGTTTGGTAACCGAACCAAACAACAGCGCGGACAAGGCTGTCCGAAAGCGACATCACTCGGGGTCAGAGAACTCGGGTGACGAATGCGACGCATCGTAGCCGCCACCGCTCGTGTGGCTGCCAGTCGCCTCTCCGAGTCCTAGGCGGTGGAACCGTAGGCAGAGGACTTGCCTGCTGCGTCGATTCGCTCGCGCATTGAGGTCGCCTTTGAGGCCATATGCTTTGGCTCCAGACAGTCGAAGGGATTGAAGGGAACCTCCCAACATTCACTGAAGACGGCTGGGAAGCCAAAAAAAGGCGTTAGGCCTCCAAAAAGGCCAGGAAGGCGGCCCGCAAGCACCGCACCCCCAGCTCTACTGCAGTTATTCTTACTCTGCAGGCGGCAGCATTAGAGCGGGGGACAGCATACGCGGAGCTCCTCAGAAAGGCGCGGGACGGAATCAACCCAGCTGAGTTGGGTATAACAGCGGGGCTCCGGTGCAAAACAACTCAAACCGGAGCCCGACTTATGGAAGTGCCCGGAGCGGGCAGTAGTGAGCAGGCCGACAGGCTTGTGGACGGCCTGCGCCAGATTTTACCTGCAGAAGACGTCCGCATCTCCAGGCCCCAAAAATGCGCTGAACTGCGTATCGCGGGCCTGGATGACAGCATCGTCGCGGGACGAAGTCCGGACCGCCGTCGCCAACGCCGGGGGATGCCCCGTAGAGTCGGTCCGGTGTGGTCTAATTCGCCCGGACCGCGACGGAATGGGGTCAGCGAAAGTTAGCTGCCCCGTGGCGACGGCTAAAAAGCTGGCCTACGGTCGTCGCGTGCTGGTCGGCTGGGTGTCGGCGCAGGTGCGGCTTTTGGAGCCTAGGCCGCTGCGCTGCTACAGGTGCCTCACAGCCGGACACGTGGGCGTGAGGTGTACCTCATCGGTGGACTGCAGTGGTCTATGTTTCAAGTGCGGCAAAGCCGGACACAAGGCCGGCGATTGCGAGGCCTCGCCTCACTGCGTTTTGTGTGCGGCGGCGGGCAAGCCAGCCGAGCACAGGGTGGGCGCGAAATCCTGCGCCGCGCCCAGGAAGATGCAGCAAAAAACTGGCCAAGCAACCAGCAACAATAACGCCGAAACGGCGACGGGGGCGGTTGGTGCGATGGACACTTAATAATGTCTCTCGCCTTCCGCCTCCTTCAATCTAACTTGAACCACTGCGCTAGAGTTCAAGACCTGTTGCTCCAGAGCATGGCGCCTCGGCGATTTCGTCCTCCCCAGAGATGACTGGGCTGGGGACCTTGACGGCTTGGTGGCCATCATCGCCAGGGCCGCCGCCGGCACCCTTCCTATCGGGAACATCACCCGTGGGAGGGGGTACGTCGCAGCACAAATTGGGGAAACGGTTGTGGTAGGAGGATATTTCTCCCCCAACCGGTCTCTCGCCGACTTCGACTGCGTATCTGCTCGAACTAAGCGTCGTCGTCACTCGCAGCCGTCCCCGTGCCGTCCTTGTCGCTGGGGACCTCAATGCCAAGGCTTCGGCTTGGGGTTCCGCGACCACGACCGCGAAGGGCGAGTTGCTGGAACAGTGGGTCGTGGAGAATGGCCTACTCGTCCTCAATCGGGGCACTGTGCACACGTGTGTGCGTCAGCGGGGCGGGTCCGTCGCGGACGTCACGTTCGCGAGCCCCGCTCTTGCGCGCCGTGTCCAAGGCTGGCGCGTCGTCGAGGAGGCGGAGACGTTGTCGGACCACAGATACATTCGGTTCGACGTCTCCGCCGAAACCAGAATCATCGACGCGCCGGTACAGCGGGCCCTGATTGGGGACGGTCCGCGCTGGGCATTGAAGAGCATGAATCGGGAGGCCCTCTTGGAGGCCGCCATCGTCCAGACCTGGACACAAACACCGTCCGGGTCTCAGGACGTCGATATGGAGGCCGAGTGGTTCCAGAGGGCCATGACTAACGTCTGTGATGCGGCGATGCCAAGAGTGCTCAACCACTCACCGAGGCGTCGGGTGTACTGGTGGTCAGACAACATCGCGCGATTGCGCCACCTCTGTGTGGCTGGCGACGCCAGTATGCCCGATTTCGTAGAAGGTGTCGCCGCACTCCTGACTCAGAGCTCAGGGAGGCGGAGCTATACGAGGGGTAAAGAGCGGCCAGAGAACGACTAAAAGCCGAGATTGCGCGGGCCAAATATCAGGCCCGCCAAGAGCTGCTGCAGACTCTGGAGCGTGACCCTTGGGGGCGTCCATACCTTATGTCAGGGGCAAACTTCGCCCCTGGGCAACCCCGCTTACGCGGAGTCTCCAGCCGCAAGCAGTCGAGGCTGTCGTTACCGCTCTGTTTCCTTCAAGAGCGGAGCACCCTCCTCCGCCGATGGCTCCCTCTCCCACAACAGCCAGCGCGGACGTAGACGACGACGCGGTTCCCGACGTGACCCGGGTCAAGCTTCGAGCGGCGGTGGTCCGTATGAAGAACACCACCCCAGGGCCCGACGGCATTCCAGGCCGAGCGTGGGCCCTAGTCATAGCCGAGTTCGAGCCCCGACTTATAGGGCTCTTCACCAAATGTATGGTAGAGGGCCGGTTTCCTCGTCTTTGTAAGACGGGCAAGCTGGTCCTAATCAAGAAGGAGGGGCACCCGGCGGACAGTCCGTCTGCCTACTGGCCCATCGTGTTGCTGGATGAGGTTGCGAAGATGCTCGAGCACATAGTTGCCGAGCGCCTCGTCCAGCACCTGTCGAGCGTGGGTCCGAACTTGGCGAACAACCAATTCGGTTTTCGCTGAGGGCGCTCCACGATTGATGCCATACAAACAGTGAGGAGCCTGGCGGAGGACGCAGTATCCCGGGGCGAGGTGGTTCTGGCGGTGTCGCTTGACATCGCCAACGCGTTTAACATCTTGCCCTGGAGCGTCGTCAAGTCGGCACTCGTCTACGTATCTACTACATCTACATCGAGTGCCGACGTATCTCCGCCAAATAGTCGGGGCATACCTATACGAGAGGTATGTGGTATACCCGGGTCACGACGGTTGAAGTCGGCGAGAGAGGTCGTGCGGTGTTCCGCAGGGGTCGGTTCTGAGTCCACTCCTGTGGAACGTCGGCTACGACTTTGGGGTGCGCTCCTCCACGGCGTCGGCATAGTCTGTTATGCCGACGATACGTTTGTCACGGCCAAGGGTAAGACGCACCGGGCGGTGGCCATACTGGCGACGGCTGGGGTTGCACACATAGTGAGTCGCATCCGACAGTTGGGCTTCGAGGTGGCCTTGTCAAAATCCGAGGCCATTTCGTTTCATGGGACGAGCTTGAAATACCTCGGGCTCGTTCTCGATAGCCGATGGGACTTTCACCGGTATTTTGAGCGTTTGGCATCTAGACTCCTGGGGGCGGCGGCCGCCTTGTCGAGACTGCTGCCTAACCTACGGGGGCCAAACGCCTCTTGCCGGAGGCTCTATGAGGGAGTCGTGCGGTCGATGGCCTTATACGGGTATCCCATCTGGGCCGAGAAACTGACGGCCCGCAACGTTCGGGCGCTTCGCGCACCGCAGCGCGCCATGGCCATCAGGATAATTTGTGGCTACCGCACGGTCTCCTTCGGAGCGGCGACTCTCCTCGCCGGATGTCCGCCCTGGGACCTACAGGCCGGGCTGCTTGCGTCGCTTTATAAGTGGCGCCGCGAGGCCCGGTCAGTAGGCGGAGAACCCGCGCCTCGCGAGATTGAGGCGCGAAAGGCGGAACTCCGACAGGTCCTAGTGGCGGAATGGCGACAGCGACTCACGCACCCCAGCGCGGTACTTCGCTGCATTGAGGCAGTGAGGCCCGTACTCGACGAGTGGCTGGAGAGACGACACGGCGCCCTCAACTTCCGATTGACACAGGTGATAACGGGCCATGGTTGTTTCGGCCGGTTCCTGCACCTCATTTGCCGGGAGGAGACGCCCGGATGTCACCACTGCGGAGATCGCCGTGACCCAGTAGAAGACACGGTGCTGCACACCTTGGCGGAATGCCCTGCTTGGGCATCGCAGCGCCGAGACCTAGTCGCGGCGATAGGAGTAGTCGAACTCTCGCTTCGGACCTTGATTCGTTGCATGGTTCGGAGCGAGATGTGTTGGGACGCCGCCGCCTCCTTTTGTGAGACGGTGATGTCGATCAAGGAGGTGGCGCAGCGAGATAGGGAGCCCATGCGACCTGTCTCCACCCGCAGAACCGGGCGTCGTCGCCGGAGGGCGTTCAACGATCTCCGGCCCCCATGAGTACACGCCTGCGGACGGCAGGCCTGTTATACCGCTCCCCGTCCGCGAGGCCCGAGAGGCGGCACACGTGTTCCGCGTGCGCCTCTCGTAGCGTTAGTAGACAACGTCGCGTCGTTCTTTTGCGCTTGTAGTATGAAAGAGGATGTATGAGGACAAGTATGATGGATGCAGATGGATGCATGCGAGGGACGGGGCCCGCTCGCGCGGGCCCACTCAAGCGGGGTCGCGGCAGTAATGCTAACGCAGATCCCGCGATCCCGCCATTCAATGGGATCGGATAGAGGAACACCATGGTGTTCTCGTCGGGGAGTCTCCACACTCTCCCTAGACTGAGCCCCTTGGGCCCAGCATGGAGGTAATCCCGTAAATTGTTTGGTTTCCACCATGAATCAAAAAAAAAAGTATTACGTAGACAGATTCATTTGTTTTATTTATTTTTAATTGAATTTACCTACCTATTTGGCCATAATTATAATAAAATATTACAAACGTCTGTTGTGTATGATTATAATTTGAAATGGGTAATTTGTGGCAAACTTTGGGTGGATAAACATAAAACAATTACTTTAATCTCACTCTATGTACCTATCTACAAAAGCAATTAAGTTAGGGTAAATAGGCTATAATAATATTAATTTAATAATTTTCATCATAGTAGCGGCAAATGTTACTTTTTGTGTATATGAAATACATAAGCTTTCGGCAAAGGCGTATCATTTAAGTTGCCTAACAAATACATTTAGGTATGGCAGCGCCCTGAGGACTAATAGAATATTAATGGGTTGCCTGTGTCTAGTCTGCAGTGTTTAGAATTTCCAGAACGTTCTTAATTAAAAGGCGTTCATAATGTGTTAAGTTAGTAATCTTGTTTGATTGACGACTCGTATTTTTGGAATGGTACATTTTATGTTGAATATTGACATCGCAAGAATGATTATACCAGTTTAATTATAGGTTATAGTTGTTCATGTAAACGTTGTACTATTTATGTATGTAAATAATGTTACTATTATTTGTATGTGTATTATTTGTCTGCTTTTATGGCGACAGCTTTTGTGAATTGTTTTCAGAGTTTTATACATAATAATATTATCAAACAATCTGAATAGGTAAATAAAGTATAATTTGTCGAATATAATAATGAAGTTCTATCAGCGTTGTTAATTGAATATCATTAATAATTTTAATAAGATTCTAGTAATGTTTAGGGATAATTATAACACAATGTAACATTATACGAACACATTAACATATCTGTTATGTCTCGCACTCACTAATTCGGGGCATAGAGGTGCGTACATCATTAACTATAATACCTACTAGTCTTATTATCACGTCAACAGACATACCTACATCAATTCTCAGTAGTATTAATTACCTTGATACAGGTGTGAGATAATTACTAAAAGGTTCCTAATTTTATTTAAATAGACATCGATTGGTTGCAAACACTTTTTGGTACCGTGTTTATTTTGATTTGGGTGTTTCTATGTAAAAATATGTATGTGTTTACAAATAGCATATTATGTATAGTTTTCCTTACAAAATCAGTTAAACCCGCAAGTTCATTTTAATTAAATTTAGTTGCGATAGCGACCTTATATATGTACCTTATAGGTATATGTATTTTGCGTAATTTTACTGTACAACATATCTAATATCACTATGGTTTCCCTATAAAGTCCTTTTTTTACATAGCCTAGGTATTTTGATCTGAATATTATATTATTACTTCTCATTAATTTTGTGCTTAGTCAATGAAAACACAATGCAACAAGGAGATGAAAGCCTATATCTAAGCCTAGCGAAGCGAAATAAAAAGATGTGTTATAGTCCAATTAAATCATAGCAATTTCTTTTTCCATACAAAAATGTTCAACCGCTATTATCGCTAAGTCCTATAGTCCAGGGAGCTAATCGTGCTATTTTCAAACGTTCAAACGTTGACAACGTGACGTACTTGGTGAACGTTTGGTTTTAGTTTGGCTGATGTCAAACATGGTATCGTGCGTAGACGCAACCCTTACGTTGGGCTAACGTCAAACGTTTAGTGCTTGACACCGGATTTTGAAAATAGTAAGTACTATTCTTATGCTAAAGAGGCTGTAGCGACATCGCGCCATGTGCAAGCACTATTTTAAAAAGACAAATGTCATTATATGAATGTCATTGAATGTCAACAAATACTATATACGAAATTATGAAATAATTTTATTCAAATTATACGGTAAGTACCGCAATATTGTTTACTGTAATAAGTGATTAATGCAAAAAACAATCAATGATCACACTTGGTCATGTAGAAGTGGTTTTTATTTCACTAGAGTAACGAAGGTGAATTCAAATGATGATGCACCACAACATTACTGCAATTGCAGCTTATTCTGCTATTTGTCGAGCCCAATACGAATTTTATATGATAGTTACAATAAAAAAATCCGGTCAAGTGCGAGTTGGACTCGCGCACCGAGGGTTCCGTACAAACCTGTAGGTATATAAGTAAAAGTTCACCAGTCATAGTTATGGTATTTTTATTGTAAAATGAAAACCAAGACATTACAGTATGGAAAGCTGGAGGAGCATAAATTAAAGAAAAAGGTCTCTTTGTCGTTTGTAATCAGTCATCCTTTATTTTATATTAACATATATCGCTTATTTTATAATATAACTTAAATACCTATACTAGCTAGTATATGTCTGTAATTAATAGACAAGGCATGTTGAGACTATATTTACTATTGTAACAGCTTTTGTATACACATGTGTGTGTCACAAATAAAAAAATCTTTATCTTTATCTAGCCCTGCGGCAGCCTTGCAAAAGTCTGCTGATGAATGATGGTAAGATTTTTAATCAAAGTTATTGATTTACAAAGTTTTTAGTGACTATTAGAAATCTGTTACAAAAATATTAATAAAGTATTTTTAATAATTATAGTATTTATTTGCGATAAAAATAAAACTATTACTAGGTGACTATTTGCACATCAAATAAAACAATAATTAATATTCTTAATAAAAAAATAAATAACAAAAATAAGTAAGCGGCGATAGCCCAGTGGTGTATGTAACAGACTACCGAGACGATCATCTCGGGTTCGATCCCCAGGTACCCCGGGCACACATCACTGACTTTTCGGAGTTACATATGTGTGTGTTTAATCGCTCGCTTAGTAATGTGCCCGGTAGATGGCAATAGGCTCGCCCCCTATTACATTGGGACCGAAACATAACTGGCGAAGTGTGGGTGTGTAATACACCTCTGCATACCCCTTCGGGGATAAAAAGGCGTGAAGTTATGATAGTTTATATAAATTAAAAAAAAAACATAAAAATGGAAATGAAAATTTTAAAGTATGGAATTCAGTATCAAATTTGAATCAAACCTGTAAATGACTTTGATCATGTGGCCGATTTTTATAATGATCCAGTATTTTTTTTTAAATATGTCTATGGACGATGCATCCAAGGACTGCAAATCTAGGTATTATTTATCTGTGCTATAAGACGTTGATGACGTGTGCTATAAGATCGTACCAAATTTCAAGATTTTAAGTTCACAGGAAGTACCCTGTAGGTTTTGATTCCCTTTGCGAGTAGTCGCGAGTTTGAAAATATGATTATATTGCTCTTTCTTTTGATTGCGTAGACATATAAGTATGATTTTGTTACAGCCTAACGGTGTTATATACTTGAGTATTTGATATGAATTTCAATTTAATACCTCCACGCGTCTAAAAGAAAGGGGTAGTAACTTTAAATTTATTAAAAATATTTTTTTATATTCTGTAACTAAAAATGTACGGTTTTCGCAATATTTCCTTTATATGTGGTATAAGACGTTGCTTCGTACCAAATTTCAAGATTCTGAGTTCACGGGAAGTACCCTATAGGTTTTGATTCACTGGCGAGTAGTCGCGAATTTGAAAATATGCTTATATTGCTTTTTCTTTTGATTGCGTTGACATAGAAGTTTGATTTTGTTACAGCCTAACGGTGTTATATACTTGAGTATTTGATATGAATTTCAATTTAATACCTCCACGCGTCCAAAAGAAAGGGGTAGTAACTTTAAATTAATTAAAAATATTTTTTTATATTCTGTAACTAAAAATTTACGGTTTTCGCAATTTTTCCTTTATATGTGATATAAAACGTTGCTTTGTACCAAATTTCAAGATTCTGAATTCACGGGAAGTACCCTATAGGTTTTGATTCCAATGCGAGTTTGAAAATATGCTGCAATTTGCAGCATAATCGGCTGTATCTTTTTATTGCGTTTGATTAGTAGTTTGATTTTTTTACAGCTCTATGGAACCGTAGATTTAAGCATCTAGTATAAATTTCAGTTTGATACCTCCACACATTCCTGAGAAAAAGGGTCTTGACAGACGGACGGACAACAAAGTGATCCTATAAGGGTTCCGTTTTTTCCTTTTGAGGTACGGAACCCTAAAAACACCTATTTTTCAGATTTGGAATACTATATAGAGCAGAGAAAGATGTTAACAAAGCCCGAATTGTCAGCGTTCGGCATCATAGTCATCCTTTCTATATAAAAAGAGATAGACGAAAAGCTGGAGAATTTGAATTTGGCTGACTTTCTAACTTTTCAGGTACGCATTTCAATTATCATTACGTAAGATCCTACAGTATTTACTCTCATTCTGAACTTGTCTTATAATATGCATAAATCCCCAACAAAATATTTTAAGTAGGTATATACTCAAACACAAGATATAGCGCACGAATGAGAAAAATATTAATCTTAAATATCAGCGTGTTTAGTTATTTTGGTAAGACTTACATTTGAGTAATGATTTACTAAATAATTTGTTTTAATTTTGTTCATAGTAGCTGAGGAGTAAGCAGAATAATAAACCGCTCGTTAGCACAACCACATGGACAGTATATAATTGCAAGTTAACAAAAATGAGGAATTTGATATGAGCCAAATCGAGACCATCGTCACTTCTTGGACATTAAACTAGAATATACTATTAATTAGTTCTCTTCCCGTGGGTGTCGTAAGAGGCAACTAAGGGTTAACATGATGCAAATACCATCTTTGCGTAGAGACGCAAAACTCGACATCAAACCCTATACGATTGCTTCGTTGGTCTCGCGGCATAAGTGTGCGCGTGGGATCGGGAGGTCCCGGGTTCGATTCCTGGGTCAGGCAGTGTTATTGGGTTTTTCTGTCACGAAATTCTCAGTAGCAGCACGGAATCTGGAAATGTGCCCGGTACGGCAATAGGCTCGCCCCTTGTTACGTGGGACTAAAGTATATCTGGCGAAAAGTGAGTGTAGAAATACACCTCTGCCTACCTCTTCTCTTCCGGGTTATAGGGGTGAGACTATGTATGTATGTATGTAGTTTACTAAAATAATGAAAACCAAACCAAATACATAATTATTACTGTGAAGTTCACATTGTAATTGTAACAATCAAATGGCCTAACATATGTTGATTGTTTCAACTTTACTTAAAATAATATTTTGTATCAGATTTCATCATCTCAATAAACTGAATAAATAAAATCGAAATGTGAAATTGGAGCTTGCCTTTAATTATATACCTACTCTATTCGTTTAAATATCTATTGAAGTGGTCCAGCGGCAGTCTGGGTAACACTGGATCATCAGATGTTGGACTCGGTACCCGATTAGAAACGCGCTACGCTTATGTTAGCTAACACAATTGTATCACATCATGCTGAGTTTTTGGTTAGTCTCCCTTGTAGAACGGCCTATTAGTCTAGTGGTACCTAACCCTTAGTGCTAAGACGAAAGTCATGGGTTCGATTACCACCCAGGAGAACTCTTTGTGAGATGAGCAAATTACCATAACTATAATACTCGCATGTGAATAAAAGCAATATTTATATAGGTATTATATATTAATCAATTGTCTGACTACCATGCCACTAGGTTTTTCCTAGTTTGGGATCATACCGCCAGGTGTGGGTTGTCACAGAGAATTAATTTATTCTTATATTTCTCTTCTTCACGGATATTTTCTTACAATTCACTAAGAAATTCACCCGGTCTAAATGGTCACTAAGGACGAAAGGCGGCACCTACCCTAACCACTCTCATACTAGTATGGGCAGGTGGTACTTGATGGGCGACCTTATTAGATAGATATTCTCTTAACAGGCTCCAAGGCCTATTACTTTTACTATATATGCAAAGTGGGCAACAGTGATGTTTTGTCATGGCGGGTCTCGTGGCAACAAAGACCCGGGGCAGGTTTTCCCGTGATTATGCCTTTGAAAATTACACCAAGCGAATAGCTCCTAGGCCTTCCCTTCGCTGATCGGCCAAAGCAAGCCAAATTTAAGAGCCCTGAACCAGCTAGTCAAAATAGGCTGGCCAGAGTCTAGGCCATGTCTAGGCTCTGACCGACTCGTTGAACTATTCGGCACCCTTTTTTACGTCGGGAAACTCTTTTGCGAGTGCCTCTCCGCGGGGCTGGCAGAGAGGGTATGTCGGACTCCCCGGGACAGAACCCGGGTTTACCGACTAAAACCACCACGATAGCCGCCTCAGCGCTCAAAAGAATGGGACTAGAAACTTCGTAACGAAGTTTCTATACCTAGGTTGGTACAAGGTATATGTTTTTGGACATGAAAATCTATTCTATTTTTCTCTATCACTCATCAATTCTATTTTTATTACGAAATATTGATTAATGATAATAAATGGTATCGTTTTTAGGGACTTAGATTTGCCATGTCTGTCTGTCCGTCCGTATGTCACAGCCATTTTACTCCGAAACTTTTGAGACTACATATTTGAAAATCGGTATTTACTTAGATGTATTCTGAGAACTGCTTCAGGATTTCAATATAAAAATAAAAAAGAAATGTAAATAAAGGGGGGCTCTCTTTACATAGAACTGACTATGTAAAGAGAGCCCCCTAAATGATTTTTCATCGGTCATATACTTGCGGGATCTATAGATAGATCCACGACAGATCATTAAAAGTTACAGTGAGGTTTCCAAAACCATTGTTTCTCAAAGTAAATCGTTTAAGAGATAGACGCCTCCAAAGTGGAAAATGAGTGCCCCACGAACTTTTAAACTAAGGCAGTGACAAATCTAAAAAAATATATGCTGTAGATCCTATCAAAAAATCCAACGAAAATTGGTTCGAACGATATGTAGTCAACCGTTTTTCAGATATAGCACATGTTCACAAACCACAAACACAACTTTGTCGGTCATACAAATACTGTGGAAAATAGTTATTTGTGCTGGTGAAGAAGTGATAGTGATAGGGTAAACAGTATAATGATTGGCACTCTAAGGAAATTTCTGTGAATAAGTGGCATATACTCGTAAAAAACAAAGTTGATAATGTTATTGTTTGCATTTTCGGATAAAAGGTTTCAAGACTCAAAGAAAATGCTACTTTAATTTAAATAATAAACATTTGTTAAATTTCTAATTACTTCTGTGGAATGTTACAATCATTGGCACTAGAGTATAGTGATTGGCATATAAATAAAATATAACCATTGGTACTTGGCAGTTTTGAAAAGTGACATATTATTTTCAAATTTAATTCCTCGAGCATCTTAAGAGGAAGAGGCTGCTAAGAGAAACAGCCAAATCATACAGAATTGTTGCGAAGAGACGGACAATTTGACTTTAAATCCTGTGCCACCCGTCTAATCAGCGTGGCATAGTAAGCCAAATTCTCCTATTGACTTACAATGGTATTGTCACGCAAATTAGAAAAGGATGAGCCTTTCCTAATCCGCCCGTCCGTCAAAGAGAGTAAGAAAAGCAGCACATAGGTAAAATGATTTCCTGTTTGTTATTTTTGTTAGATTTTTAAACTAATCCTCGTCTAAAATTTTTAGTGGATGATCTTCGTTCGATAGAGGATTAGTTTGTCCACCAGTATCTTTTTCTCTGTTCTTGCTTTTTTGATCTTCTGTGGAAGAAAATCTTTGTTTCTTTTCGTCCTGCTTCACCTTATTTTCTTGCTTATCTATTTAACTACACATTTTGTTTAGATAAATAGATACGCACATAATATTTCATCTTTTTCTTCTTCCTGGCTGAATGTAGGCCTCCTTCAAATTGCGCCTTTACGCACAGACTTACCGACGCGATCTAAATCCATTCCGTTCCTGCAGTTTTCTTAATGTCCTCCGTTTACCGCATTTGTAGTCTTCATATAGGTGTCTTTTCCCACTATACCAAGACTGCGTACCCCCGAACTACATGTGTTTGTGAGCTATGAGAACCAGCCACCGCCACTTTAAAGTTACTATTTGTTTTAGTGCCAGGTATTGGTTTTGTGGTCTTTCAGCATAATACCCAGATATTTCTTTCTGCTATCCTCTGTGTGACTTTAACTTTGTTAATGCTCTCTTTTGTGAGCACACAAATTGATTTTGGGTAAAAGTTGGAAAGTATAATAATTAGCATCATATGCCAATGATTACAATATCAAACAGAATAAATTATAGTTATTGGCACCGATGAAATATGGTTATATTTAGTTTCATCATCAGTCTCCTAGCGTTTCCCCAGTTCTTAATCTGGGGTCCGCTTACTAGTCTAACCGGATTTGGCTGAATATCAGCTTTTCCACAGAGTGACTGCCTGCCTGACCTCCGCAACCCGAAGGCATAGCGATATTCCATGGTGTCAGTTTATTTAGAAGGTACTGACACCCTATAACGACTGTCAAAAATCTTCATGACAACCGGGACCGACGGCTTAACGTGCTCTCCGAGGCACGGGACAAGCGATAATTGACAATTTACTACGCACGTAACTCCGAAAAGTCATTGGTGCGCGCCGTGGATTCGAACCCGATACCCTCTGCATGGCAGTCTGTTGGTATCTCCACTAGGCTATCGCTGCCTTGTTATATTTAGTTGACAATGCTAAAATAATGCTCAATGCGCTTAAAATTAATTACTCAATAGAAATAGACTAAAAAGTATAAGAAGCTTTCCCCACAATCCCTATTTTGATTCTTGATTAGGTATGCGCAAATTTATAACAGCTTTAACAGAAAGATTTTTGGTTTTAGACACATGAAATAGGTGTTGACAGTATAATAGATTGAGTATTTTCATTATGATTTTGTAATTCTGTTACACAAAACAGAAAATATTCTGATAACCAGAAAAAAGCTGTGAAGTGCCAATCATTGAGGATGTGCCAACATTAGTATGGTTCACCCTATATAGTTAGGTGAAGATAATGTTATGGTGTTTGGTGGGTATCTATGGGTATTTCTACTACGGAACCCCTCATGGCGAGTCCGATTTGCTCTTGATTTTATTATTTACTAGCTGACCCGGCGGACTCCGTATCGCCTATTTAAAGTACCTTTCTTAAGACGGCGGATGGGTAATCAAAGATGGTGGATTGGAAATTTCAATAAAATAATATATTGATTTTACATCTGCCATATTTGATCACGAAACAAATATTATATACGACTGCCACATCCGTTATAACGGCGGAGCCGATACCCATATTGATTTAATAGAATTGTCCCATCCATCATCTTTGATTTCCCATCCGCCATCTTTGATCACGAAATAGATGTTGTATTTCGATTCCCCACCCCTTAAAATATCGAAGGCGATACCCATATTGACTTTTAAAAAATGTCCCATCCGCCATCTTTGATTTCCCATCCGCCATCTTGAATCACGAAATAGATGTTGTATTTGGATACCCCATCCCTTTAAACATCGGAGACGATACCCATATTGCTTTTTTTTAAATCCCATCCGCCATCTTTGATCACGAAATAGATGGTGTTTTTGAATTCCCCATTCCTTAAAATATCGGAGACGATACCCATATCGACTTTAAAAGAAATCCCGTCCGCCAGCTTTGATTTCCTATCCGCCATCTTTGTAGTGTAGTGCACCTCTACCTCATTGTCCGTATATAGTTTTAAACATTATATTGTATTAGGACATTCATTAAACGACAGTCGAACGCAACACTTGTTTCGATTACACTCCCGTCGCCCATCCACACATTGCATGGCGACCCTGCCAGTGCTGCCCTTGGGCAGCGCTTGGCGTAAAATATAATATCTAACTTCGGTAAAGATAAAAAAAAAAACAAACGTCCCCACTATCTGACGAAATGGCGCGAATCACGGATAATAAATAATGAGCAAACAAAGATTCAACATGGAAGAACGAATATTACAGAAGACAGAAAATTATACTATAAATGTAGAGCTATAGTATATGCTGGACATGATTTGGAGATTTTTGTGAAATGGATTTATTTTGCTGGGAGCCGGGAGATGTTCGAGTCGGATGATGGATTTTGCTGGGCGCTGGGAGATGAACGAGTCAGATGATGGATTTTGTTGGGTGCTGGGCGTTTTTCGAGTCCGATGATGGAATTTGCGAGGCGCTGGAAGATGTTCGGGTCAAGAGGACTCCGTAACTTCATGGTTGAAGAAGGTTGACAACCGTAAGGCAAGCTAAGAAGAAACAAAGGTATTCAACAAAATATATCTTTTTTTTTTCGAAAGATTCATAATTTTATTGCATATTAAAAACTAGCCAGAACAATTTAAAAAAAATTTCAATTGATTTTATTTTGCATAAGATAAATTTTGTTAAAGATTAAATAAAATTTTATTATTAAAATGGTAAATTATAATAATATCGATTTCTAACATATTGTTTTAAAGATAATTTGTTTGCTCATTGAAAGATATTATTTTTAAAAATTATTTAGACGCAAATTATAATTATTATCGTCTTATATAACGTTAACATTAGTTTATAAAAGGTTCGCTTATGACTATGGTATCAATCAAATTTAATTTAAATTTTCGTAAAAGATAGCATTATGTAATAAATAGTAAATTCCTAAAATAGCAGTTTTTTGTGAAAAGGTAATAAGTAAATTTTTTAAGTTATAAGTATACAGACCAGATAATTATATGTTCATAAACTTATCAGATGATTTTTCATCGTGTAAAGAATCAAATGTCTTTTATATATTTGCGTTACTTACGAGTATAATGTAACAGATATTGTAGTTTTATGAGTACGATAAGTTAAATGAATTAAATTGGCAAAGGCAAATTTTAAACAATGATAGACTATTACTATGTACTTTTAATGAAATCTATTTTTAGAATCAAGTTTATAAGCCAATATGATGCAGGTTTGCAAGTATGCGATGCATTCTTAGGTCTCGAAATTCAAAGGAAGAGGCTGCTAAGAGAAACAGCCAAATCATACAGAATTGTTGCGAAGAGACGGACAATTTGACTTTAAATCCTGTGCTACCCGTCTAATCAGCGTGGCATAGTAGGCCAAATTCTCCTATTGACTTACAATGGTATTGTCACGCAAATTAGAAAAGGATGAGCCTTTCCTAATCCGCCCATCCGTCAAAGAGTGTAAGAAAAGCAGCACATAGGTAAAATGATTTCCTGTTTGTTATTTTTGTTAGATTTTTTAAACTAATCCTCGTCTAAAATTTTTAGTGGATGATCTTCGTTCGATAGAGGATTAGTTTGTCCACCAGTATCTTTTTCTCTGTTCTTGCTTTTTTGATCTTCTGTGGAAGAAAATCTTTGTTTCTTTTCGTCCTGCTTCACCTTATTTTCTTGCTTATCTATTTAACTACACATTTTGTTTAGATAAATAGATACGCACATAATATTTCATCTTTTTCTTCTTCCTGGCTGAATGTAGGCCTCCTTCAAATTGCGCCTTTACGCACAGACTTACCGACGCGATCTAAATCCATTCCGTTCCTGCAGTTTTCTTAATGTCCTCCGTTTACCGCATTTGTAGTCTTCATATAGGTGTCTTTTCCCACTATACCAAGACTGCGTACCCCCGAACTACATGTGTTTGTGAGCTATGAGAACCAGCCACCGCCACTTTAAAGTTACTATTTGTTTTAGTGCCAGGTATTGGTTTTGTGGTCTTTCAGCATAATACCCAGATATTTCTTTCTGCTATCCTCTGTGTGACTTTAACTTTGTTAATGCTCTCTTTTGTGAGCACACAAATTGATTTTGGGTAAAAGTTGGAAAGTATAATAATTGGCATCATATGCCAATGATTACAATATCAAACAGAATAAATTATAGTTATTGGCACCGATGAAATATGGTTATATTTAGTTTCATCATCATTCTCCTAGCGTTGCCCCAGTTCTTAATCTGGGGTCCGCTTACTAGTCTAACCGGATTTGGCTGAATATCAGCTTTTCCACAGAGTGACTGCCTGCCTGACCTCCGCAACCCGAAGGCATAGCGATATTCCATGGTTTAGACTAGTGTCAGTTTATTTAGAAGGTACTGACACCCTATAACGACTGTCAAAGATCTTCATGACAACCGGGACCGACGGCTTAACGTGCTCTCCGAGGCACGGGACAAGCGATAATTGACAATTTACTACGCACGTAACTCCGAAAAGTCATTGGTGCGCGCCGTGGATTCGAACCCGATACCCTCTGCATGGCAGTCTGTTGGTATCTCCACTAGGCTATCGCTGCCTTGTTATATTTAGTTGACAATGCTAAAATAATGCTCAATGCGCTTAAAATTAATTACTCAATAGAAATAGACTAAAAAGTATAAGAAGCTTTCCCCACAATCCCTATTTTGATTCTTGATTAGGTATGCGCAAATTTATAACAGCTTTAACAGAAAGATTTTTGGTTTTAGACACATGAAATAGGTGTTGACAGTATAATAGATTGAGTATTTTCATTATGATTTTGTAATTCTGTTACACAAAACAGAAAATATTCTGATAACCAGAAAAAAGCTGTGAAGTGCCAATCATTGAGGATGTGCCAACATTAGTATGGTTCACCCTATATAGTTAGGTGAAGATAATGTTATGGTGTTTGGTGGGTATCTATGGGTATTTCTACTACGGAACCCCTCATGGCGAGTCCGATTTGCTCTTGATTTTATTATTTACTAGCTGACCCGGCGGACTCCGTATCGCCTATTTAAAGTACCTTTCTTAAGACGGCGGATGGGTAATCAAAGATGGTGGATTGGAAATTTCAATAAAATAATATATTGATTTTACATCTGCCATATTTGATCACGAAACAAATATTATATACGACTGCCACATCCGTTATAACGGCGGAGCCGATACCCATATTGATTTAATAGAATTGTCCCATCCATCATCTTTGATTTCCCATCCGCCATCTTTGATCACGAAATAGATGTTGTATTTCGATTCCCCACCCCTTAAAATATCGAAGGCGATACCCATATTGACTTTTAAAAAATGTCCCATCCGCCATCTTTGATTTCCCATCCGCCATCTTGAATCACGAAATAGATGTTGTATTTGGATACCCCATCCCTTTAAACATCGGAGACGATACCCATATTGCTTTTTTTTAAATCCCATCCGCCATCTTTGATCACGAAATAGATGGTGTTTTTGAATTCCCCATTCCTTAAAATATCGGAGACGATACCCATATCGACTTTAAAAGAAATCCCGTCCGCCAGCTTTGATTTCCTATCCGCCATCTTTGTAGTGTAGTGCACCTCTACCTCATTGTCCGTATATAGTTTTAAACATTATATTGTATTAGGACATTCATTAAACGACAGTCGAACGCAACACTTGTTTCGATTACACTCCCGTCGCCCATCCACACATTGCATGGCGACCCTGCCAGTGCTGCCCTTGGGCAGCGCTTGGCGTAAAATATAATATCTAACTTCGGTAAAGATAAAAAAAAAAACAAACGTCCCCACTATCTGACGAAATGGCGCGAATCACGGATAATAAATAATGAGCAAACAAAGATTCAACATGGAAGAACGAATATTACAGAAGACAGAAAATTATACTATAAATGTAGAGCTATAGTATATGCTGGATATGATTTGGAGATTTTTGTGAAATGGATTTATTTTGCTGGGAGCCGGGAGATGTTCGAGTCGGATGATGGATTTTGCTGGGCGCTGGGAGATGAACGAGTCAGATGATGGATTTTGTTGGGTGCTGGGCGTTTTTCGAGTCCGATGATGGAATTTGCGAGGCGCTGGAAGATGTTCGGGTCAAGAGGACTCCGTAACTTCATGGTTGAAGAAGGTTGACAACCGTAAGGCAAGCTAAGAAGAAACAAAGGTATTCAACAAAATATATCTTTTTTTTTTCGAAAGATTCATAATTTTATTGCATATTAAAAACTAGCCAGAACAATTTAAAAAAAATTTCAATTGATTTTATTTTGCATAAGATAAATTTTGTTAAAGATTAAATAAAATTTTATTATTAAAATGGTAAATTATAATAATATCGATTTCTAACATATTGTTTTAAAGATAATTTGTTTGCTCATTGAAAGATATTATTTTTAAAAATTATTTAGACGCAAATTATAATTATTATCGTCTTATATAACGTTAACATTAGTTTATAAAAGGTTCGCTTATGACTATGGTATCAATCAAATTTAATTTAAATTTTCGTAAAAGATAGCATTATGTAATAAATAGTAAATTCCTAAAATAGCAGTTTTTTGTGAAAAGGTAATAAGTAAATTTTTTAAGTTATAAGTATACAGACCAGATAATTATATGTTCATAAACTTATCAGATGATTTTTCATCGTGTAAAGAATCAAATGTCTTTTATATATTTGCGTTACTTACGAGTATAATGTAACAGATATTGTAGTTTTATGAGTACGATAAGTTAAATGAATTAAATTGGCAAAGGCAAATTTTAAACAATGATAGACTATTACTATGTACTTTTAATGAAATCTATTTTTAGAATCAAGTTTATAAGCCAATATGATGCAGGTTTGCAAGTATGCGATGCATTCTTAGGTCTCGAAATTCAAAGGAAGAGGCTGCTAAGAGAAACAGCCAAATCATACAGAATTGTTGCGAAGAGACGGACAATTTGACTTTAAATCCTGTGCTACCCGTCTAATCAGCGTGGCATAGTAGGCCAAATTCTCCTATTGACTTACAATGGTATTGTCACGCAAATTAGAAAAGGATGAGCCTTTCCTAATCCGCCCATCCGTCAAAGAGTGTAAGAAAAGCAGCACATAGGTAAAATGATTTCCTGTTTGTTATTTTTGTTAGATTTTTTAAACTAATCCTCGTCTAAAATTTTTAGTGGATGATCTTCGTTCGATAGAGGATTAGTTTGTCCACCAGTATCTTTTTCTCTGTTCTTGCTTTTTTGATCTTCTGTGGAAGAAAATCTTTGTTTCTTTTCGTCCTGCTTCACCTTATTTTCTTGCTTATCTATTTAACTACACATTTTGTTTAGATAAATAGATACGCACATAATATTTCATCTTTTTCTTCTTCCTGGCTGAATGTAGGCCTCCTTCAAATTGCGCCTTTACGCACAGACTTACCGACGCGATCTAAATCCATTCCGTTCCTGCAGTTTTCTTAATGTCCTCCGTTTACCGCATTTGTAGTCTTCATATAGGTGTCTTTTCCCACTATACCAAGACTGCGTACCCCCGAACTACATGTGTTTGTGAGCTATGAGAACCAGCCACCGCCACTTTAAAGTTACTATTTGTTTTAGTGCCAGGTATTGGTTTTGTGGTCTTTCAGCATAATACCCAGATATTTCTTTCTGCTATCCTCTGTGTGACTTTAACTTTGTTAATGCTCTCTTTTGTGAGCACACAAATTGATTTTGGGTAAAAGTTGGAAAGTATAATAATTGGCATCATATGCCAATGATTACAATATCAAACAGAATAAATTATAGTTATTGGCACCGATGAAATATGGTTATATTTAGTTTCATCATCATTCTCCTAGCGTTTCCCCAGTTCTTAATCTGGGGTCCGCTTACTAGTCTAACCGGATTTGGCTGAATATCAGCTTTTCCACAGAGTGACTGCCTGCCTGACCTCCGCAACCCGAAGGCATAGCGATATTCCATGGTTTAGACTAGTGTCAGTTTATTTAGAAGGTACTGACACCCTATAACGACTGTCAAAGATCTTCATGACAACCGGGACCGACGGCTTAACGTGCTCTCCGAGGCACGGGACAAGCGATAATTGACAATTTACTACGCACGTAACTCCGAAAAGTCATTGGTGCGCGCCGTGGATTCGAACCCGATACCCTCTGCATGGCAGTCTGTTGGTATCTCCACTAGGCTATCGCTGCCTTGTTATATTTAGTTGACAATGCTAAAATAATGCTCAATGCGCTTAAAATTAATTACTCAATAGAAATAGACTAAAAAGTATAAGAAGCTTTCCCCACAATCCCTATTTTGATTCTTGATTAGGTATGCGCAAATTTATAACAGCTTTAACAGAAAGATTTTTGGTTTTAGACACATGAAATAGGTGTTGACAGTATAATAGATTGAGTATTTTCATTATGATTTTGTAATTCTGTTACACAAAACAGAAAATATTCTGATAACCAGAAAAAAGCTGTGAAGTGCCAATCATTGAGGATGTGCCAACATTAGTATGGTTCACCCTATATAGTTAGGTGAAGATAATGTTATGGTGTTTGGTGGGTATCTATGGGTATTTCTACTACGGAACCCCTCATGGCGAGTCCGATTTGCTCTTGATTTTATTATTTACTAGCTGACCTGGCGGACTCCGTATCGCCTATTTAAAGTACCTTTCTTAAGACGGCGGATGGGTAATCAAAGATGGTGGATTGGAAATTTCAATAAAATAATATATTGATTTTACATCTGCCATATTTGATCACGAAACAAATATTATATACGACTGCCACATCCGTTATAACGGCGGAGCCGATACCCATATTGATTTAATAGAATTGTCCCATCCATCATCTTTGATTTCCCATCCGCCATCTTTGATCACGAAATAGATGTTGTATTTCGATTCCCCACCCCTTAAAATATCGAAGGCGATACCCATATTGACTTTTAAAAAATGTCCCATCCGCCATCTTTGATTTCCCATCCGCCATCTTGAATCACGAAATAGATGTTGTATTTGGATACCCCATCCCTTTAAACATCGGAGACGATACCCATATTGCTTTTTTTTAAATCCCATCCGCCATCTTTGATCACGAAATAGATGGTGTTTTTGAATTCCCCATTCCTTAAAATATCGGAGACGATACCCATATCGACTTTAAAAGAAATCCCGTCCGCCAGCTTTGATTTCCTATCCGCCATCTTTGTAGTGTAGTGCACCTCTACCTCATTGTCCGTATATAGTTTTAAACATTATATTGTATTAGGACATTCATTAAACGACAGTCGAACGCAACACTTGTTTCGATTACACTCCCGTCGCCCATCCACACATTGCATGGCGACCCTGCCAGTGCTGCCCTTGGGCAGCGCTTGGCGTAAAATATAATATCTAACTTCGGTAAAGATAAAAAAAAAAACAAACGTCCCCACTATCTGACGAAATGGCGCGAATCACGGATAATAAATAATGAGCAAACAAAGATTCAACATGGAAGAACGAATATTACAGAAGACAGAAAATTATACTATAAATGTAGAGCTATAGTATATGCTGGACATGATTTGGAGATTTTTGTGAAATGGATTTATTTTGCTGGGAGCCGGGAGATGTTCGAGTCGGATGATGGATTTTGCTGGGCGCTGGGAGATGAACGAGTCAGATGATGGATTTTGTTGGGTGCTGGGCGTTTTTCGAGTCCGATGATGGAATTTGCGAGGCGCTGGAAGATGTTCGGGTCAAGAGGACTCCGTAACTTCATGGTTGAAGAAGGTTGACAACCGTAAGGCAAGCTAAGAAGAAACAAAGGTATTCAACAAAATATATCTTTTTTTTTTCGAAAGATTCATAATTTTATTGCATATTAAAAACTAGCCAGAACAATTTAAAAAAAATTTCAATTGATTTTATTTTGCATAAGATAAATTTTGTTAAAGATTAAATAAAATTTTATTATTAAAATGGTAAATTATAATAATATCGATTTCTAACATATTGTTTTAAAGATAATTTGTTTGCTCATTGAAAGATATTATTTTTAAAAATTATTTAGACGCAAATTATAATTATTATCGTCTTATATAACGTTAACATTAGTTTATAAAAGGTTCGCTTATGACTATGGTATCAATCAAATTTAATTTAAATTTTCGTAAAAGATAGCATTATGTAATAAATAGTAAATTCCTAAAATAGCAGTTTTTTGTGAAAAGGTAATAAGTAAATTTTTTAAGTTATAAGTATACAGACCAGATAATTATATGTTCATAAACTTATCAGATGATTTTTCATCGTGTAAAGAATCAAATGTCTTTTATATATTTGCGTTACTTACGAGTATAATGTAACAGATATTGTAGTTTTATGAGTACGATAAGTTAAATGAATTAAATTGGCAAAGGCAAATTTTAAACAATGATAGACTATTACTATGTACTTTTAATGAAATCTATTTTTAGAATCAAGTTTATAAGCCAATATGATGCAGGTTTGCAAGTATGCGATGCATTCTTAGGTCTCGAAATTCAAAGGAAGAGGCTGCTAAGAGAAACAGCCAAATCATACAGAATTGTTGCGAAGAGACGGACAATTTGACTTTAAATCCTGTGCTACCCGTCTAATCAGCGTGGCATAGTAGGCCAAATTCTCCTATTGACTTACAATGGTATTGTCACGCAAATTAGAAAAGGATGAGCCTTTCCTAATCCGCCCGTCCGTCAAAGAGAGTAAGAAAAGCAGCACATAGGTAAAATTATTTCCTGTTTGTTATTTTTGTTAGATTTTTTAAACTAATCCTCGTCTAAAATTTTTAGTGGATGATCTTCGTTCGATAGAGGATTAGTTTGTCCACCAGTATCTTTTTCTCTGTTCTTGCTTTTTTGATCTTCTGTGGAAGAAAATCTTTGTTTCTTTTCGTCCTGCTTCACCTTATTTTCTTGCTTATCTATTTAACTACACATTTTGTTTAGATAAATAGATACGCACATAATATTTCATCTTTTTCTTCTTCCTGGCTGAATGTAGGCCTCCTTCAAATTGCGCCTTTACGCACAGACTTACCGACGCGATCTAAATCCATTCCGTTCCTGCAGTTTTCTTAATGTCCTCCGTTTACCGCATTTGTAGTCTTCATATAGGTGTCTTTTCCCACTATACCAAGACTGCGTACCCCCGAACTACATGTGTTTGTGAGCTATGAGAACCAGCCACCGCCACTTTAAAGTTACTATTTGTTTTAGTGCCAGGTATTGGTTTTGTGGTCTTTCAGCATAATACCCAGATATTTCTTTCTGCTATCCTCTGTGTGACTTTAACTTTGTTAATGCTCTCTTTTGTGAGCACACAAATTGATTTTGGGTAAAAGTTGGAAAGTATAATAATTGGCATCATATGCCAATGATTACAATATCAAACAGAATAAATTATAGTTATTGGCACCGATGAAATATGGTTATATTTAGTTTCATCATCATTCTCCTAGCGTTGCCCCAGTTCTTAATCTGGGGTCCGCTTACTAGTCTAACCGGATTTGGCTGAATATCAGCTTTTCCACAGAGTGACTGCCTGCCTGACCTCCGCAACCCGAAGGCATAGCGATATTCCATGGTTTAGACTAGTGTCAGTTTATTTAGAAGGTACTGACACCCTATAACGACTGTCAAAGATCTTCATGACAACCGGGACCGACGGCTTAACGTGCTCTCCGAGGCACGGGACAAGCGATAATTGACAATTTACTACGCACGTAACTCCGAAAAGTCATTGGTGCGCGCCGTGGATTCGAACCCGATACCCTCTGCATGGCAGTCTGTTGGTATCTCCACTAGGCTATCGCTGCCTTGTTATATTTAGTTGACAATGCTAAAATAATGCTCAATGCGCTTAAAATTAATTACTCAATAGAAATAGACTAAAAAGTATAAGAAGCTTTCCCCACAATCCCTATTTTGATTCTTGATTAGGTATGCGCAAATTTATAACAGCTTTAACAGAAAGATTTTTGGTTTTAGACACATGAAATAGGTGTTGACAGTATAATAGATTGAGTATTTTCATTATGATTTTGTAATTCTGTTACACAAAACAGAAAATATTCTGATAACCAGAAAAAAGCTGTGAAGTGCCAATCATTGAGGATGTGCCAACATTAGTATGGTTCACCCTATATAGTTAGGTGAAGATAATGTTATGGTGTTTGGTGGGTATCTATGGGTATTTCTACTACGGAACCCCTCATGGCGAGTCCGATTTGCTCTTGATTTTATTATTTACTAGCTGACCCGGCGGACTCCGTATCGCCTATTTAAAGTACCTTTCTTAAGACGGCGGATGGGTAATCAAAGATGGTGGATTGGAAATTTCAATAAAATAATATATTGATTTTACATCTGCCATATTTGATCACGAAACAAATATTATATACGACTGCCACATCCGTTATAACGGCGGAGCCGATACCCATATTGATTTAATAGAATTGTCCCATCCATCATCTTTGATTTCCCATCCGCCATCTTTGATCACGAAATAGATGTTGTATTTCGATTCCCCACCCCTTAAAATATCGAAGGCGATACCCATATTGACTTTTAAAAAATGTCCCATCCGCCATCTTTGATTTCCCATCCGCCATCTTGAATCACGAAATAGATGTTGTATTTGGATACCCCATCCCTTTAAACATCGGAGACGATACCCATATTGCTTTTTTTTAAATCCCATCCGCCATCTTTGATCACGAAATAGATGGTGTTTTTGAATTCCCCATTCCTTAAAATATCGGAGACGATACCCATATCGACTTTAAAAGAAATCCCGTCCGCCAGCTTTGATTTCCTATCCGCCATCTTTGTAGTGTAGTGCACCTCTACCTCATTGTCCGTATATAGTTTTAAACATTATATTGTATTAGGACATTCATTAAACGACAGTCGAACGCAACACTTGTTTCGATTACACTCCCGTCGCCCATCCACACATTGCATGGCGACCCTGCCAGTGCTGCCCTTGGGCAGCGCTTGGCGTAAAATATAATATCTAACTTCGGTAAAGATAAAAAAAAAACAAACGTCCCCACTATCTGACGAAATGGCGCGAATCACGGATAATAAATAATGAGCAAACAAAGATTCAACATGGAAGAACGAATATTACAGAAGACAGAAAATTATACTATAAATGTAGAGCTATAGTATATGCTGGACATGATTTGGAGATTTTTGTGAAATGGATTTATTTTGCTGGGAGCCGGGAGATGTTCGAGTCGGATGATGGATTTTGCTGGGCGCTGGGAGATGAACGAGTCAGATGATGGATTTTGTTGGGTGCTGGGCGTTTTTCGAGTCCGATGATGGAATTTGCGAGGCGCTGGAAGATGTTCGGGTCAAGAGGACTCCGTAACTTCATGGTTGAAGAAGGTTGACAACCGTAAGGCAAGCTAAGAAGAAACAAAGGTATTCAACAAAATATATCTTTTTTTTTTCGAAAGATTCATAATTTTATTGCATATTAAAAACTAGCCAGAACAATTTAAAAAAAATTTCAATTGATTTTATTTTGCATAAGATAAATTTTGTTAAAGATTAAATAAAATTTTATTATTAAAATGGTAAATTATAATAATATCGATTTCTAACATATTGTTTTAAAGATAATTTGTTTGCTCATTGAAAGATATTATTTTTAAAAATTATTTAGACGCAAATTATAATTATTATCGTCTTATATAACGTTAACATTAGTTTATAAAAGGTTCGCTTATGACTATGGTATCAATCAAATTTAATTTAAATTTTCGTAAAAGATAGCATTATGTAATAAATAGTAAATTCCTAAAATAGCAGTTTTTTGTGAAAAGGTAATAAGTAAATTTTTTAAGTTATAAGTATACAGACCAGATAATTATATGTTCATAAACTTATCAGATGATTTTTCATCGTGTAAAGAATCAAATGTCTTTTATATATTTGCGTTACTTACGAGTATAATGTAACAGATATTGTAGTTTTATGAGTACGATAAGTTAAATGAATTAAATTGGCAAAGGCAAATTTTAAACAATGATAGACTATTACTATGTACTTTTAATGAAATCTATTTTTAGAATCAAGTTTATAAGCCAATATGATGCAGGTTTGCAAGTATGCGATGCATTCTTAGGTCTCGAAATTCAAAGGAAGAGGCTGCTAAGAGAAACAGCCAAATCATACAGAATTGTTGCGAAGAGACGGACAATTTGACTTTAAATCCTGTGCTACCCGTCTAATCAGCGTGGCATAGTAGGCCAAATTCTCCTATTGACTTACAATGGTATTGTCACGCAAATTAGAAAAGGATGAGCCTTTCCTAATCCGCCCATCCGTCAAAGAGTGTAAGAAAAGCAGCACATAGGTAAAATGATTTCCTGTTTGTTATTTTTGTTAGATTTTTTAAACTAATCCTCGTCTAAAATTTTTAGTGGATGATCTTCGTTCGATAGAGGATTAGTTTGTCCACCAGTATCTTTTTCTCTGTTCTTGCTTTTTTGATCTTCTGTGGAAGAAAATCTTTGTTTCTTTTCGTCCTGCTTCACCTTATTTTCTTGCTTATCTATTTAACTACACATTTTGTTTAGATAAATAGATACGCACATAATATTTCATCTTTTTCTTCTTCCTGGCTGAATGTAGGCCTCCTTCAAATTGCGCCTTTACGCACAGACTTACCGACGCGATCTAAATCCATTCCGTTCCTGCAGTTTTCTTAATGTCCTCCGTTTACCGCATTTGTAGTCTTCATATAGGTGTCTTTTCCCACTATACCAAGACTGCGTACCCCCGAACTACATGTGTTTGTGAGCTATGAGAACCAGCCACCGCCACTTTAAAGTTACTATTTGTTTTAGTGCCAGGTATTGGTTTTGTGGTCTTTCAGCATAATACCCAGATATTTCTTTCTGCTATCCTCTGTGTGACTTTAACTTTGTTAATGCTCTCTTTTGTGAGCACACAAATTGATTTTGGGTAAAAGTTGGAAAGTATAATAATTGGCATCATATGCCAATGATTACAATATCAAACAGAATAAATTATAGTTATTGGCACCGATGAAATATGGTTATATTTAGTTTCATCATCATTCTCCTAGCGTTTCCCCAGTTCTTAATCTGGGGTCCGCTTACTAGTCTAACCGGATTTGGCTGAATATCAGCTTTTCCACAGAGTGACTGCCTGCCTGACCTCCGCAACCCGAAGGCATAGCGATATTCCATGGTTTAGACTAGTGTCAGTTTATTTAGAAGGTACTGACACCCTATAACGACTGTCAAAGATCTTCATGACAACCGGGACCGACGGCTTAACGTGCTCTCCGAGGCACGGGACAAGCGATAATTGACAATTTACTACGCACGTAACTCCGAAAAGTCATTGGTGCGCGCCGTGGATTCGAACCCTATACCCTCTGCATGGCAGTCTGTTGGTATCTCCACTAGGCTATCGCTGCCTTGTTATATTTAGTTGACAATGCTAAAATAATGCTCAATGCGCTTAAAATTAATTACTCAATAGAAATAGACTAAAAAGTATAAGAAGCTTTCCCCACAATCCCTATTTTGATTCTTGATTAGGTATGCGCAAATTTATAACAGCTTTAACAGAAAGATTTTTGGTTTTAGACACATGAAATAGGTGTTGACAGTATAATAGATTGAGTATTTTCATTATGATTTTGTAATTCTGTTACACAAAACAGAAAATATTCTGATAACCAGAAAAAAGCTGTGAAGTGCCAATCATTGAGGATGTGCCAAAATTAATATGGTTCACCCTATATAGTTAGGTGAAGATAATGTTATGGTGTTTGGTGGGTATCTATGGGTATTTCTACTACGGAACCCCTCATGGCGAGTCCGATTTGCTCTTGATTTTATTATTTACTAGCTGACCCGGCGGACTCCGTATCGCCTATTTAAAGTACCTTTCTTAAGACGGCGGATGGGTAATCAAAGATGGTGGATGGGAAATTTCAATAAAATAATATATTGATTTTACATCTGCCATATTTGATCACGAAACAAATATTATATACGAATGCCACATCCGTTATAACGGCGGCGCCGATACCCATATTGATTTGATAGAATTGTCCCATCCATCATCTTTGATTTCCCATCCGCCATCTTCGATCACGAAATAGATGTTGTATTTCGATTCCCCACCCCTTAAAATATCGAAGGCGATACCCATATTGATTTTTAAAAAATTTCCCATCCGCCATCTTTGATTTCCCATCCGCCATCTTGAATCACGAAATAGATGTTGTATTTGGATACCCCATCCCTTTAAACATCGGAGACGATACCCATATTGATTTTTTTTTAAATCCCATCCTCCATCTTTGATCACGAAATAGATGGTGTTTTTGAATTCCCCATTCCTTAAAATATCGGAGACGATACCCATATCGACTTTAAAATAAATCCCGTCCGCCAGCTTTGATCTCCTATCCGCCATCTTTGTAGTGTAGTGCACCTCTACCTCATTGTCCGTATATAGTTTTAAACATTATATTGTATTAGGACATTCATTAAACGGCAGTCGAACGCAACACTTGTTTCGATTACACTCCCGTCGCCCATCCACACATTGCATGGCGACCCTGCCAGTGCTGCCCTTGGGCAGTGCTTGGCGTAAAATATAATATCTAACTTCGGTAAAGATAAAAAAAAACAAACATCCCCACTATCTGACGAAATGGCGCGAATCACGGATAAATAATGAGCAAACAAAGATTCAACATGGAAGAACGAATATTACAGAAGACAGAAAATTATACTATAAATGTAGAGCTATAGTATATGCTGGACATGATTTGGAGATTTTTGTGAAATGGATATATTTTGCTGGGAGCCGGGAGATGTTCGAGTCGGATGATGGATTTTGCTGGGCGCTGGGAGATGAACGAGTCAGATGACGGATTTTGTTGGGTGCTGGGCGTTTTTCGAGTCCGATGATGGAATTTGCGAGGCGCTGGAAGATGTTCGGGTCAAGAGGACTCCGTAACTTCATGGTTGAAGAAGGTTGACAACCGTAAGGCAAGCTAAGAAGAAACAAAGGTATTCAACAAAATATATCTTTTTTTTTTTTTTGAAAGATTCATAATTTTATTGCATATCAAAAACTAGCCAGAACAATATAAAAAAAAAATTTCAATTGATTTTTTTTTGCATAAGATAAATTTAGTTAAAGATTAAATAAAATTTTATTATTAAAATGGTAAATTATAATTATATCGATTTCTAACATATTGTTTTAAAGGTAATTTGTTTGCTCATTGAAAGCTATTATTTTTAAAAATTATTTAGACGCAAATTATAATTATTATCGTCTTATATAACGTTAACATTAGTTTATAAAAGGTTCGCTTATGACTATGGTATCAATCAAATTTAATTTAAATTTTCGTAAAAGATAGCATTATGTAATAAATAGTAAATTCCTAAAATAGCAGTTTTTTGTGAAAAGGTAATAAGTAAATTTTTTAAGTTATAAGTATACAGACCAGATAATTATATGTTCATAAACTTATCAGATGATTTTTCATCGTGTAAAGAATCATATGTCTTTTATATATTTGCGTTACATACGATTACAATGTAACAGATATTGTAGTTTTATGAGTACGATAAGTTAAATGAATTAAATTGGCAAAGGCAAATTTTAAACAATGATAGACTATTACTATGTACTTTTAATGAAATCTATTTTTAGAATTAAGTTTATAAGCCAATATGATGCAGGTGTGCAAGTATGCGATGCATTCTTAGGTCTCGAAATTCAACACCGTTCATTACTGAGAACGACATTATGTCTATAATTAGCTTATCTTGTAATGACTTGTAACAGTTTGAAGTTTATGACTAAGAATGCATACTTAAAAAGTTTTATGTTTTAAATCCATATTGTACCAGGTAACTAATATAAATTTACTGAGACATCATTTTATATAATAATACCATATTGTCATTAAGCGACCTATAGAATTTAAGAAAAGTTAATTTAGATTGATATTCGTTTATTTTGTAACCATGGTTACTTTTTGTAATAATTATGAAACTTACTTTTTTTAATGTCTTTTTGATGAGAGTGACTACATACGTTTTTTTTTGTTAAATATTTCTAAATACAATTGTAAAATTGAATTCTTAAATTGGTTTTGTGAAATTTATAATTATACTTTGATCACTTTTAATTACAAAAAAAAATGTTATTGTGTAATTTTATTTACTTACTGTTTTATAAAAAAAAATGTATTCTTATTTTTTTTCTTATTAAAGGGGGGAGGTGTAGTGTAGTGCACCTCTACCTCATTGTCCGTATATAGTTTTAAACATTATATTGTATTAGGACATTCATTAAACGACAGTCGAACGCAACACTTGTTTCGATTACACTCCCGTCGCCCATCCACACATTGCAATCACGAAATAGATGTTGTATTTGGATTCCTCATCCCTTAAATCATCAGAGACGATTATTTGGATTCTCCATCCCTTAAATCATCAGAGGCGATACCCATATTGATTTTTAAATTTTTTCCCATCCGCCATCTTTGATTTCCCATCCACCATCTTGAATCACGAAACAGATGTTATATTTGGACCCCATCCCTTTTAACATCGCAGACGATACCAATATTGTTTTTTTTTAATTTTCCCATCTACCATCTTTGATTTCCCATCCGCCATCTTTGATCACGAAATAAAATATCGAAGGCGATACCCATATTGATTTTTAAAATTTTCTCATCCGCCATCGTTGATTTCCCGTCCGCCATCTTGGATCACTAAATAAATTTCATATTATTATTCAGCGTCCCGAAAATCTCGAAAACGATACCCATATAGATTGTATCCTATTCGTTAAGCCTTTTTTTGCCTTTGACCCAACCCTCCCCCTTCTCGTTTGACCAATTTATTATTTTTGTCTGGCCCCTAAAAGTTGTGGCGTAATTTAATATAGCCTTTCGGAATAATTGGGCTATCATAGACAATAACAATTTTTTAAATCCGACTGCTAGTTCCTGAGATTAGCCGACATTATCTTTTAGCCTTTTGCCCGGCCCCAAAGGGTCGAAACGTTATGTTATATAGCTTATAGCCTTCCGGAATAACTGGGCTATCGTATACAAAAAGAATTTTTCAGAATCGACCGGTAGTTCCTGAGATAAGCGCGTTCAAACAAACAAACAAACAAACTCTTCCGATTTATTATATTAGTATAGATAGATGTAAAAGCAAAATATGTTTATTGTGGGTTATCCTTGGAAGATAGACATAATACACCATTGCGGACTTTTTTGTAGATCTATTAAAGAGGTACAATCCCACCATACATTGTTTTGTTATAACTCGAAAGGTTTTGCCAGCGTTTTCGAAGAAAGCTCCCGATCGGCTCAATTTTTGCCAGCGCGTTGAACTAATATCTTCGTAATATCGTCAGTTTGCACAAAACCTAAACTTATTATACACTTAAACCTTCCTCAGGGATCACTCTCGATGTTGTTGAAAACCGTATAAACATTTATCCAGTACTTTTCGAGTTTTAAGCGAACAGACAGACAGACACCGCGGCGGGGGACTTTGTTTTATAATATGTATAGATAATTGTTTTTTCAAGTTTATAATGTTGGTAAAAGTTTTATTATTTTCGGGCCCATTAGCATTCTGCACCCTTTTTCAACAAAGAGTTACGTATGGATAGCTTGTGAAAAGGATTAGTAATATATTATGCACGGGATATTGAAATTTAGTTGAAAGGTTTCGATTTAATTCAGTATCGATACTTTTTATCACCAACCTTTTGCGGCGCATACGGCACTACAAGTAACAACGAGGGTGGGAATAACTAAGCTTCCATTATACACTAGGACCAAGAATCAAATGGACTCGACATGTGCGTACACCCGTAAAGGACGGATATAGAGTACATCCCGAGTTGGTGTTACCAGATTTTGTAAATGTTTACCCTACAATTCTACGAAGTACATATTAACTTTTAAGTAACATTGTATCAAACCTGATTTGAGTTGAATAGAATTCCATCCATAAGGTGTGCGATTAGTATTTTTTATACTCAATATTATTATGTATACAAAAAATGTCGAATAGGAGGGACTGGCTTCACTCGCCAAATAAATACGAGGCTCAGAGTTATATATCTTTTATTATATTATTTCACACTCAAATTTACTGTCCTTTGAACAAAATTAATTTTGTGTAAAAATTTCTTATTTTCTCTCCTTTATCACACAAAGATTTTGTGGCATAATGAATACGCACATTCAAATACTTTTTACAAACAGCTTTAATCAAAAGCGAATAATGGTTAAAATGGTTGGTTTTCCTAAAACACTTTTGTTCAAAGTGTTTAGAGCATACTCTTGAATATTTATTCGGATCCCAGTTTTCTCGTCCTGTTGCACGTATCCATAATTGTCGGATAGTGCAGTCCTTTGGGAATCTATAAATAAATAATTTCATTTCTACAAAGAATCGGAAAACAAATTAAAATAAATAATTAATCTTAGGTTCATATGAAACTAAATAACGGCAAATTATCCAAAATTTGGGTAATTTCCCAAACGCTTCTGTGGTATCCCTAAAAAACATTTAACGCTGTAAAATTAAAAAGTATCGATGACGTTTGGTTAGCTCATCATTCAACGACCTATTGAATTCGATTGTGTAATACTAACATCGCGGTGATAATAAAATAGCCTTTTTTTGGTTTATTGATGTAATTTAGACATGTTTCCTTATGTAATAATACGCTATTTGTATCATTCTATCAATATTTGCATGTATAAATAGATATTATAACTAAAATATGGTACTTACGAATGAAAGGTTATGTTCTCACATTTCCGCTCACTATGGCTTTTACAGCCTAAAATGTAACAAATTACCATAATAAATCTGATCCAATGATATTTTCACTAAGCATTCACAAATAATAACAATAATAACACAATATTTCGCGGATATTATCGAGAGCTCAACAGTTTGTTGGTCACAATATTCAGTTGTGACCAACAATAAAAACGAAAACTCTGACAAAGACAAAAAATGCTATCTTTGCCTCTTTTACTCTTATGTATTTCTGTAAGTCATTATCTCGGTCTGTCACGGTATTATTATTTGCTTGTCAAATCCATAGAGATACATCATCCTAGATTATACATATACATTTTATAAAATGACACTTAAGTATATGGGCGAGCTTTATGTTTGTCCATGTTTTTTAAACAACTTCACACCGAGTTTTAGTGTGATTATCAAATGACGAAGTAATCGGTTAGCGAATGCTGCATCTGTACCGCCGATCTTGCGAGGTTTCTGACATTATATAATTCGCGCGCAACGCGTAAAGGCGCAACTTTATTTATTAAAACGTACGTACATAAAATGTACTGAAGTACTATGCACTGTAATAAGTAGTACTACCGCGATTATAACGTTTGTAATAATGCCGAAATTTCGGAATCATGAAACTAGGGTAGGTAGGTAATATTGTCATCATCAGCGTTTTAGCGTTTTCCCGGTGGCATCCAAGATTTCATCTGGTCGGGGTTAGTGACATTATATTCATGTGTAGGTTCTAACTGTCCATAACGACTTTTAATGATTTTTACAACCGGGACTGACGGCTGTTCAAGTCACAGGGCAATTGATAATTTACGTAGTACATCTCCCGGTAAGCATTTAAATTACCGTGTATGTGACTTTGAATAATTAAATCTTAATATATAAAATCCTTGCGTTACTGACTGACTGACAGACACGTTACAGCCGAAACTAATGGGCGCAGGAAGCTGAAATTTGGTACGTATGTTCCTTGGGGACCGTAGGGATGCACTAAGAAGGGATTTCCCGAAATTCCCACGGGAACGACCAAAACGGGTAAATTAAAAAAAATCATTGATAAATATATGTAAAATCTTTGCGTTACTGACTGACAGACAAGCTACAGCCAAAACTATTGGACGCAGGCAGCTGAATTTTGGCATGTATGTTCCTTGGGGACCGTAGGGGTGCACTAAGGAGGGATTTATCGAAATTCCCACGAAAACGGGCAGAAAGGGTTAAATAAAAAAAATGTGCGAGCGTAGCTGCGGGCGTCGTCTAGTACTTATATAAATTTTGAGTGGAATTGAAATCAAACTCTTTTTATCGTATTAATTCTGCCTCAAAAATAAAAGAACTTATTGCTTACGTAGAAATCCAAACTTCCTTGTAACTACGAAAATATAATAGGTGTAAAAAAGTCTACCTAATTCATGAATTTAGGAATAAAGAATTTATCTGTAATAAATTACATTTACACATTTTCAAATATAATATCTTCTCTTGTCTTTCTTTATGTTTTTAAGACACAAAACATCCGCATTAGGATTAAATTCTGAGTCGCGAGGTCGCTGAGAAATAAATCAACAGACATACTTAATTAAATAACACAGAATCGATACAACAATTTGAAATCAATCGTCGGGCCGTGCGCGCTACCCACAAGAACTGAGCCTTTCCTTGGGTCCGAAGGTAATCGCATGTCGTTTTTCCGCAGCTATTGCAGCTCATTGACCAATGATTGCAGTGGATTAAGGTAGCCGTGCGATAAGCCTTACTTAGCTAAATAGGGTTCAAAATGGAGTTGTAGGAGTGAGTAGCATATTTTCATGCCCACTAACAACCTGACTTTTATAGTGTCTATGATCTCTATGAGCTATACTTAATGTTTAATTTAACCAAGTATCAGAATTTTCTAAAAGTTCGTAACGTAGGTATAGGGACATTAAATATCTAAATTGAAAGGTTTCAAGAGTTTCAATAGTACTTCATTATTTTCAGGAGAGTGTAATCGAACTTGAAGGGTACTTATGGATACTTGATATACCCGGCCCATCCGAAAAATATTCAATAATTATTCATTAATTTTGCGAAAGCCCGTATTGTTGTTGGACGGTTATAGAGCATAATGTAATAAAAATTATCAAATAAAATGTGTTTCTTATTATAAAAAGTTTTATAATAAGAAACACACTTTATATGATAAAACGCTTTAGACATTAAATTAAGATATGGTCTCAGACACTGGTAGAAATAAGAAAATATATATATATGTCTTGTTTAACAACCCATAATTATATTCAAGTCCATAATTTGTATAGTTCTTGGAAACTTTTGACATTTGTGTTCTAATTTTTTATTATTAAAAAATAATAAGAAAAAAAAACAAAACGAAAATGAAAACTTAAAAATCGCACCAAAAATGTTTACTAGGTATTTAGTTTCTTTTTTAAAAAAAGAGAACCGCCTTCAAAAAATCGACCCACTGAAAAGTACGAAATAATTTTTACATAGGCACGCTAATACATAGTATATAACTTATACAAAATACTTAGTTTTTGAAGTCGGTGCCAAACCAAATCCCTCCAAAAGCCTATTGTTTGGCGTCATCCTTTCCAAACCAGCGCATTCAATCTAGATAGTACTTACAGCCTAAAATAGCTAAGAAGTATAATTATTTTATAATTAAACATTTATTTCATACTTTTTATATATTTTATATATATTTTGCTTTTTAGAGTATATAGGTAGATTATTTTTTTCAGATTTATTTCAGATATTTTTTTGAGGCTTTATTGATATGATATATTCGTCGTATTATTTTCTCTGTTTGCCAGTATTCTTTTTTGTTTTTGATGGTTTGGCACCGACTTCAAAACCTAAGTATTTTGTATAAGTTATATACTATGTATTAGCGTGCCTATGTAAAAATTATTTCGTACTTTTCAGTGGGTCGATTTTTTGAAGGCGGTTCTCTTTTTTTAAAAAAGAAACTAAATACCTAGTAAACATTTTTGGTGCGATTTTTAAGTTTTCATTTTCGTTTTGTTTTTTTTTCTTATTATTTTTATTTCATACTTTTTAGTGTTAGTTACTTCGTTCGTTTACTTCAGGTTTTGTGTTAACTACTCTTTTATTTATTTCATACTTTTTAGTGATAGGCAGGTACTCCATTTACTTTAAGTTTTGGGCTAATTAATAGTTTGTTTATAGTTCAATTATTTTAGTGATAAGTTTTCTGCTAGTATCAGTCTGTAATCATGACTTTGACATAGGTACATACTTTTATTGTGTGTGCCTATGGGCTTAGGCTTGATGCTGGAAGAGAGAGATTAGTCTATGGAATCAGCCACATACAGAAGTACGATCCAACAAATGCGGTGGACTTGTACATACTACTGAATTGGCTGTGAGCTCTCGTATTATACTCCAGAGAAATATGCCAATAACGGATGGCTTAGCGAACGTGGCAATGGGTGTTCCTAAAGGGTTTAAATGGCCGGCACTAAGAAGAGATCAACTTGAGCCAGGTGAACTGCCTGATGCCATTTTTATATTATTTGATGATCCATCAATAGCATTGCGTCTTAAAGATGATGATGGATACATTTCCATAGCTCCAGTGCCATCGACCTATCAAGGCAATCGCGGTTATGTTGATATCGAGAGGCGGATGTTGCCAGTCATATTGAGTTGGGCTGTGACGGTACACAAGTTGCAAGGATGTACACTTAGTTCCGCGGACCTAGGGCCTAAAATCTTTGCTATAGGTCAATGCTATGTTGCCTTGAGGCGGGTCAAATCCCTAAAAGGCATGGCTTTAAGTGATATTGACTTGAACAAATGACTCAACCATCCCCACGACAACAGAGCCTTATCCGAAATGACAAGAATGAGAAATATGCTCTCGCATTAGATTCTTTCACCGACTTTCTTTGCTTTTTGTTAATCGCAGAGACATAGACACGTACACACGTACACACACACATGTACACATACAAATACACACACGCGTGCGCGTGCGCACAAACGTACAAACACACACACATAATACATAGAAACATACTAAGAACCAATATATGTATACGGGTCAAACTGAGAACCTTCTTTTTTTGAAGTCGGTTAAAATACTAAAACTTTCTCCTAAGTGTAACAAATACTTTGTTTCTGAAAACCACATACAAATCGGTTCAGCCAAACTCGAGTTAATCGTGGGCAAACTTACATAAATACGGGTCAAACTCAGAATCTTCTTTTTTTTAAGTCGGTTAAGGGCTTAAAACCTTCTCCTAAGTGTAACAAATACTTTTCTGAAAACCGTATCAAAATCGGTTCAGCCAAACGCGAGATAATCGCGGACAAACATACATACATACATACATACATATAGGTCAAACTGAGAACCTCCCTTTTTTTGAAGTCGGTTAAAAATACATTTTAATAGTCCAGGATCGCAGGGCTCCCCCCGTGAAGCTAAGCGGGATCCCGGGAGGGGACGCTCCACGTGGGCTTGGGTGAGGCCTGCGTAGGATGCGTCCCAAGGTGCGGGTCACAGACTATAGGGATAGTGCGGGTGCGGGGGACAGTTCTGTCTGTCCCTCGCAGTCGGGCGCGGTCGCGGGAGGAGAGGCGTGTCGGTGTTGCGTTGCCGCGCGCCCAATCTCCCGCGACCAAATGGGGGCGCACCATTTGTTGCGTCACGGTGGGGTCGCAGAGGAAGACGAGATGCGGTGTTGCGTTGCCGTCCTCCCTATCCTCTGCAGCCGCTGGGTGTTTTACCCATCGGGGGATAGCGAGGAATGCTTCGGTGATACCCGACCCCCCGACACACGGGTACATGAGAACATGGGTTTGTTTTTAGTCAGTAAGAGTTTGAGAGTCCCCTTCGCCCTTCCACCAGGGCAGAAGGACTCCATGAGGATTTTCCAACCCGATTGCAAAAAAAAGGGTCGCAGGGCTACTAATAGGTACTTAGATACTTATTTTTGAATTTACTGAGTTTTCGATTGAATATGAAATAGGTATACTTATATTTAATTGTGTAAGCTTAAGCTATAAACTCCTCTGCAAAAAAATCATTGGCTTTTCTATTGATAATAATAATATTTTTAGCATAAATGACTAGAAATTTCTTATTATCAATGGGAATATATATTTTAACACTTTAAATCCTGGAATCGGTATTTTAGTCAATTTAAACAGAGAGCCGTGTTAAAATGGTCATTTTTATGGGTATAATGAAATTAAGACTACGAGTATATTATGGTATTTTAATAAAAATTAAAATTAATAACGTGATCTCTCCCGCAGTTATTACGGCATGTAATCTTCGTCGGTAATCGTCTTGGCATACTTTCCACCAGGCTTTTGATGGTGTCCTGTGGAATGTGTTCCCACTCAGCCGAGATCACACGCTAAAGCTCCCTGATGGTTAAACGTGAGTCGTTCAACCGTCCAAAGAAACTGGACTCGATACCAAGAGACAGGTTCCGTTCAGAGAAGGCAAGGTTCTGGGAGAAAACGTTGCACACAACCACGAGACGACCGCTTTTGAGTGACTCAGGCGCTGAGGAACCGCAAATGCAGTTACTTTATTTTATCAATCAGTCAAGATAATTATTTCAATTGAAAAGTCAATGATGGCGGCGATAGCCCAGTGGTGTACGTAACGGACTGCCGAGACGATGGTCTCGGGTTCCATCCCCAGTTACCCCGGGCACACACCTATGACTTTTCGAAGTTATGTGTGTATTAAAATAAAAATATTAATTATCGCTCGCTTAAAAATGTGCCCGGTAGATGGCAATAGGCTCGCCCCCTATTACATTGGGACCGAAACATATCTGGCGAAGTGTGGGTGTGTAATACACCTCTGCCTACCCCTTCGGGGATAATAGGCGTGAAGATATGTTATGTTATGTTAAGTCAATGACTGTAAGGTGCCCGTTTTTTTGCAAAGGAGTTTATATTATTATCATAGTATCATCATACTCCATTCAGTAGTTATGCTTGAAGGAATAATATACATCCTCACAAGCCTTTGCGTTTATAATAATAAAAACAATACAACATGCATGGTAGAAGTAAAATCTTTTTTACTTCTTTTCTACTACTGTGAGTCAGAATACATAATTTTTAAATTTTCCTGGGAGCGTTTCCATTCAGTTTGCTAAGTCTTGAATATTAACTAGACGTTTCGATTTGTGAAATCGGAATTTCGGCAGTAGCAATTTGTTCTAAGTCTCCTCATTTGTTCAATACCCTTGACGAAATCGTCAGTTGGGACTTGGGATTAACCTTCGCTTTTATAATGATAAAAGAATATTGTGCTGGATGTTTATTTTCCTTTTATATTTTATTGCTGATTATTTTCTTATGGGTTTTGTGATACACTTGCATACAAATAAATAGTATGTATTTCACATACGCGCTAATATCAGTAACATCAGGTATTTTCATGTTTTAACATGGTATGTTGTACGAATAAGTACAATACTTAAAAATTAAATATGAAGGCGAATAAAGAAATATATTTAAATGAATGAAGTACATTATCTAGTCAAGTGACATTCGTCATGTATCATTAATCATTACTTTGTATTTTTGTATAATATTGTTTATAAACTTCCTTTATATTGTTTTAAAGAAGTTTGTTGGGTACGTAGATTGTCGTAGATATAAGAAAAGATGTGTGAAGTACCTACATGAACATAAGTTAATCCGTTTTCTTGGTATAATAAGTCATGGAGGAAAGCAGTGATCGTTGAAACTGTCAAGTTTACTTACCTGACCGGTAAGTAAACTGCGATCTTCGACCGCGTAGATTCAAATTATCCACTTAAGTTGATTTATAGAAGGTACATTTAATCAAGGCTCCGAGCCTGAACAAGCCAATCGTTGCCAGTCGTTGTGTATTGAGGTTGATTCATGGTATTGTTTTCAATAGCAATAATCTTTTCTCTCTTGATTCAATATTGGATCAACTGATAAGATCTCTGTTTGCGAAGGGCTATGAATTTTTATTCTACTGCCAGTTTAAAGAATATTGCGCATCTATTAAGCGAGGTCAATATTTTTTCTAAGGAGTAGTCCTTATAGAAAATATTGGTTTATAGTGAACGCGAATTGAATTTGGAAAAAAGTACGAATAGTAATTCTAAATTATAAATACGAATGTGAGCTTATCAGGTATTTTTATCAAATCATTATTGGTAGGTACCAGACCTACTAAGATATATGTATAGTGAGTTCATTCAAACAAAAGAACTGGACCAAAGCGGCGGGTAAAAGCACTCATATAACTAAGACAAGCTACAGTAACGCCATTTGCAAAATGTTCTTGAAGTCAAATCCATCGATATTTAGAATATTGGAAACGGTCGGAGTGAGTCAGTAGTCCAAAGTTATCAAGATCGGTCGATCAGTTTTTCAACACTTAAACTACCAGTTCTAGATATTATAATCTGAGTAGCACAAATAAAACGTAAATAAAATCGTTTGTTTGTTTGAGATTAGCTGCGATTTCAAAATAATGTAGTCATGCCTAATAGCCATTCATTAAATTGCCAAACGTTCACCGCAATGGACTGACAACTGACTAATGGGTTTGTCACTGCGGAATTGAACCACCTAATGTTAACAATATTAATGCTGTTCGTTGGTGAATTATAATGTATGAGAGTAAAATTTCACTGAAAATCTATTTGTAACGCAATAATTCATATGTTACATCACATAAGTTTACTGAATGGTCTTCCATTCAGTAAACTTATGTGATGTATCGAGCCAACTTACTAACTACAAGTAGGTATAAATACTTCTTTCCTTATACTCCGATGTTTCAATGGTATTGCAATGGTCATGATCGTGGAGGGACGGTAGCAGTCCTTACCTTAAGCTATGCTAAGTCACAAAATGTTTGACGATTGATATATGTAGGTATAAGTCGGAACTATAACATATTATAAGTACAAATAAATATCAATGTATATAAAATTCATGCGATAGTGACTGACCGACAGACAACGCGCAGTCCAAATTACTGAGCGCAAGACTGCAACTTGGCATGTATGATCGTTGGGAAGCGTAGGGTTACAATATAAAGGAAGTTTCTGGAATTTCCACGGGATCAGGAAGAAACAGTTTATTTAAATATATATAGGGTACCAAATGAACATAATTTATTGCTTGAGTATGATTTCATAAATAACTATTAATATTTGAATTAGTAGATAACTCACAATGTGAAACAATTGCATCTCCATACAAAGATAACATCTAAAACCATTATACTGGCAGTTAAAAAGAGTGGCCACGAGTTTTTTTGCCCCTTCTTTCTCGTGGTTCTACCTATAGCATTGCGAACGTGGTAGTAAATGTAAATGTAGAATCATCTAGTAATTAACTTTAATTTTTGACGTTCATAAGCGTCACTTTGTGGCCTAAATTAATAAATGATTTTGACTTTGACTTTGGTGTAGCTGTAGGCTTCCTCTAGTAAAATAAATGTAAGTCAGAACAATAGTATTAGTACCAATAAATAAGTAAAAACTAAAACAACGTTTATCTCAGTCAAGACAACATAATTCTACTCATGACCTTAGTACGATATTGGAATCGTTAAGCTAGAATTTATGATTCCCTTTTTTCCTCTATACGATGTCAATATTGTAGTTTATAGTGGGATTATATAGGAATTGAAGTTACTACAGGGATCCACTGAATATATAAGTTTACGAGCCTGTCTACATAATAAATTTATTCTAAATGTACTGAACAAAGTGTGCACACATTTTTCTAGATCCCTCGTTCTCATATATTAAGTTGTAGTCTTGTGTAGCTTTCATAATTAAAATATTGGCAATATTCGTTTCCATTTTGAAAAAAGTTAGGTTATAAATAGTGTTATTTCGATGAGGTCTAAACCAGTTTTTTATGTGAGATTGTTACGTAGTCTAGTGACGCTAAGCAATTTTTTATATACATATATTTTTTCATAGACTCACGTCTGTAACCCCGAAGGGCGAGGCAGAGGTGTAATATTACACCCATATTTCGCCATGAATTTTTAGGTCCCACGTAATAGGGGGCCTATTGCCGTACTGGGCACATTACCAGACTCCGTGCTGCTACTGAGAATTTCCTTACGGAAAAACCCAATAACACTTTGCCCGACCCGGGAATCCAACCCGAGGCCCCAATCCTACACGCACATTAATGCCGCGAGCGAGACCAACGAGGCAGTCTGGACGCTAAGCAATTAGGTACTACTTAACCAATAGCGATAGCCATATAGTGGAGACCACGACGGACTACTACGCAGAGGGTATCGGATTCGAATCCACGGCGTGCACCACTGACTTTTCGCAGTTATGTGCGTATTAAATTGTTAATTATCGTTTGCTAAACGGTGAAGGTAAAAAACATCGTGAGGAAACATGCATGTCTGGGTAAAAAACATCGTGAGGCAACCTGCATGTCTGAGAGTTCGCCATATTGTCCCCGAAAGACATGTGAAGTCTGCCAACCCCGACTAGTGCAGCGTGGTGGACTATGGCCTTACCCTTCTCATATTGAGAAGAGGCCCGTGCCCAGCAGTGGGACGGTTTATATACAGGTCCGATGATGATGAAGGTAACTACTTTCAGATGCATTGAGTAAAAATTGTTTATAACGATTTTACAAAAGCACTTTTTATATTTATTGCGAAGGTTGTATTTTGAAGAAATCACCAAAATGCAATCTAAAATACTATGACAAAATGATCAGTTATTGAAAGAATAAAAATTATTATTTTAATGGATGCGCAAGTTTAATTATGTTCGTATATTTTATAGATAATAGTTATTCAAATATAAGTTTGTATCTAAGCATTTTGAAATGTCCATTAAGACGACATTATTTAGATGTTATTTTTGCTTAAAAAATCTAAATCAAAATTTGAAGTTCTAACTTACACGTTCTTATTTTTCTAAAATGCCTTCTCCCCTTCTAGAAGAAAAGACTACTAGAAAACTACAAATCCTGTGTGACGGAAAACTTAACAAACATTCAAACTACGTAAGGAAAGAACATCCAGATTCGGAACAGTAATAGGTATATAATTTCTGAATCACACAAAGTGTGGGGATCGAACCCACTACACTCGTCGTAGTGTTAAACGGCGAGACGACACTGCGTGCAGTAAAATAAGAAAAGGATTGATTGTCTTAACCCCAAATGTAAGTACGTAATTGCATTATTGTTATTGCATATGTTCTACTGACAGCCGACTAAGTAATTTGAAAAGACTTCCATTTTACTTTTGTAAGGGACAGAACCCTTTAAATGTAATTTTGTACAGCGAAGCAACTTATTACCTCACTTTTCTCTAATTTAACTTTTCTTAAAATTATAAAAGCTAAGAAGTTGCAACAATTTTCTTTAGTAGCAAGCAATATTCTCGGGACGAAATTACCAAAAACGACGACGGACTGACGAAATTAAGTAGCTATTTTAGAGTTGTATGTATTTGTTGTATCATCATATCAACCGAAAAATGTCCACTGCTGGACAAAGGCTTTGTTGTTGTACTTATATTTGTTTAGATCTTTCATCTTTACCCTTAAGACAAAGAGAACAAGACGACGAAGGTTTTATTAGTTTTTGTAGTATATTTGTTTTCAGGCACATTTGGCTGCCTCTAAAGTTAATATGGCATTTTTTTTTTTTTTTTGGTGTCGGGTTGGAAAATCCTCATGGAGTCCCTCCGCCCTGGGGGATGGACGAAGGGGACTGTCAGACTCTTACTGACTAAAAACCAACCCGTGTGCCTCATGTACCCGTGTGTCGGAGAGTCGGGTTTCGCCCAAGCATACGTCGCAACCCCCCGACGCGTATTGGCCCGCCAGATGGTCCGGTGGGCCCCGAACAAAACCCCCTTGGCGGCGGATGATGGTGTTCGGCTCCGCCGCCAAAACACCAAGCGGCCGCAGAGGATAGTGAGGACGGCAACGCAACACCGCATCTCCTCTTCCTCTGCGGCCCCACCGCGACGCATCGAATGGTGCGCCCCCATTTGATCGCGGGAGATAGCGCGCGCGGCAACGCAACACCGACACGCCTCTCCTCCCGCGACCACACTGCACGACTGCGAGGGACAGACAGAACTGTCCCCGGCACCCGCACCGTTGGACGCATCCTGCGCAGGCCCCGTCAAGCCCACGTGGAGCGTCCCCTCCTGGATCCCTCTTAGCTTCACTGCGGGTAACCAATCCACGGTTACTGAGCCCCCCCCACCACGACAAGGTGGAGATCCCACGGGGGGGAAAGTTAATATGGCTGTTAGGTCTGGCTTTGACACTATCAGACACTTTTTATAAGCGTATTATGACTAAATTTTCGATTTAAATAAAAATATTGGACTTAAAAATTTAATGAACTTTTACCAACCAAATAAGAAAAATATTTTAGAAGTAGATCGTAAAACAGTTGTCATACTGCGCTATCGTGGCTATTGATCTGTTAAGCATTGCGTTCATCATCGCCGCTCATCTTATCTAACCTTAAAGCAACGCTAAGCTGCAGCGTGACTTTTTGTACTTATTGATTAGTTCACAAAGACCCTAGAAACAGTATTCGAAAATGTACGGCAACAAGTAATGAACGCTCCAATGGGAAGGGATGAAGTGCAACGTAATTGAGATCTATAAAATCGCGTACAGATGCATTTCCATTAGAGAGATAGGACATATCGGGGCTCCCGTTGACACACATGCTCTGGTAGTGATGTTGCGGAGATATGTGTGTATCAATATCCGCAGATATCCGAACGAGAACGGATGTTATATTTTTTCAAGACTTCGCTCGTGACTGCGCCCGTGTGTGGGTCGTTTACTGCGATATATGTAGGTAGAATACTTCGGATTTAAGGTGTATAAAATATAATACAAAGGTGCATGATTTTTCTTTGCCGTGGTTACGGCGTAAAAGACACAGTACATACATATATGCATCCTACCAAACTTTCTCATTTATAATAGTAGTAAGATGGAATTATTCGTATAAAACAACGACTGAGTGGTCGCTGATTGAATATTTCGCAACCTGGAGAACGTTCGGAAATTACTTGGATCGCAGCGTGTGCAACGTAGGTTAAGCAGAACTCAAAGGAGACGGTGTTCTAGTGAGACGCATTAGGTTTGCCTACATAAACTGACAAAAAAGAAGAAGTCCGTACCCGGCTCTGCATTCCCGCAAGTCTTTAACGACCTGGCACATCACTAGTCCGTGCCCCTACATTACTATGAACTATTTCTCGTAATTATTTACTACAATTAAAGTTTAACGTAATATAATTATGTGAAATGAAGCAAGCCTAAATAGTTTTGAGCTATATTAAACTGAAAGATCTTAAAATGAATTAGACATATTTAACTCAACATAAGTAAGTGGAACAAGGCTATCTTCGAAATTTCACTGCGAGGTCGAATTAGTAATGGATAAGCAGAAAAATCAAAGTGCCGACATAGTTCACCGGATAGTCACGCTGAAGTGGTAGTGGCCGGGGCACATAATTCGAAGAATCGATAGTAAGTTTCCGAGCTGGATAATTATAGAACAGTAGCCACGCACTAGACCGACGATCTTGTTAGTAACGCGGGAAGTGTTTGGATGTGCGGGGCTCAAGATCATTCTGAGAGTGGAGGCCTTATTGCAACAATGGACGTCTTTTGGTTACAATAATGTGTGCTGCCGAAAAACAACACTTACTTAAAAATGTAATATACTAGAGGACGCCAGCAGCTACGCCTGCATTTTTTAAAATTTACCCGTTTTGCCCGATCCCGTGGGAATTTTGGGAAATCCCTTCTTAGTGCACCCTTACGGTCCCCAAGAAACATACATGCCAAATTTCAGCTTCCTGCGCCCAATAGTTTTGGCTGTAGCGTGTCTGTCAGTCAGTCAGTAACGCAAGGATTTTATATATATTAAGATAAAGCAGTTTGAGATAATGTTATAAATACGACTGCTTAAACAATAGTGATAGTTTAAGGCGCTATATATAATAACATTAATATTTAGCGTATTCACAATACGTTAACTTGCGCTCAACTAAAGCTGTTAGTTGTGAAGTCTAAGTGGGTACCAATACAGTAACCACGGTGGCAGAGTTTCAAAGTAATTTCCATCGAAATCTTGAGGAACTTGATATTCCATTCGATTACTTAGTCTTACACTTAAGCTAGCGATCGTGAGTCTTTGGTACATATTTCTACGAATTTCGAATTTGGAGGCTGCTGAATTCTGAAATACTATTCTACGTACTAAAAATTTTAATAAATGCTAAAGTTTGTATGAACCTATTTTACCAATTTAGTATATATACTTACCTTCTTCACGTCTAAACCGATTTTGACGAATTCAAACCTAAAAGTCTTATCTACTTACCTGGGATTCGACTTTAAAGTCTTAGAAGACAATAACTATGATAGACCATTAAGATTATTATGTAGTAATTTGAGTGAGGTTTTAAAATACAGTGGTGGTTTTGACTTGTAGATATAAAATATAAAATTAAGTAACAATGTATGTACCTAATCTTAATATATAAAATCCTTGCGTTACTGACTGACTGACAGACACGCTACAGCCGAAACTATTGGGCGCAGGAAATTTGGCATGTATGTTCCTTGGGAACCGTAGAGGTGCACTAAGAAGGGATTTCCCGAAAGTCCCGCGGGATCGGCCAAAACGGGTAAATTTAAAAAAAATGCAGGCGTAGCTGCTGGCCTCCTCTAGTATAATATAAAATGCTTTAATTTGTAGTTTGTGTAATTTCTACAAAATATCAAAATTTTTGATATAAAGCTATAATTTTTTTATAGACTCACGCCTGCATCCCCGAAGGGGTAGGCAGGGGCGAAATATTACACCCACATTTTGCCATGAATTTTTAGGTCCCACGTAATAGGGGGCGCGCCTATTGTCGTTACCAGGCACATCATTAGACTCCGTGCTGCTACTGAGAATTCGGAAAATCCTAGTAACACTTTTCGTCAAACGAACTCGGGACCTCCGCAGCATTCGTCAGCCAGTCAGTCGCATACGCTATCCACTGGACCACGGAGGCAGTTGCAAATTAAGCAACATATTTAAACAATTCTGTATTATTTAGTGATTAATATCTGTATAGTGTGAATAATCTTAACGAAATTAAAAGGGCGATGAAGCTATACGGAACAATTAACTGAATTTAATGTTTTACCATTATTATAAGGACGATTGTTCCACACAACCGAGCCTGGCACCCGGCAGTTGCCAATAGGCTCGTACTCTGTTACGAATGACGTAAACAAAAGTAGTTGTGAATCTGTATACATATTATGACGACGGGTTGCTTGATTTTGGCTGGTATCAACGCTTCACAGTTTATTATAAGTTCACACCAAATGAAATTAACAAAATTGACTATAATTATTTTGGATTATTGAACACTTAACGAGTAACAGTTTCTAGGTACTTGTTGTCCGCCCGGAGTTTCCAAGAGAAGTGATAGTTGTGTTGCTCCGTTGAACGTCAACCGTCACCCTCCTCTTCAACTGTAGCGAACGTCACACTAGACTCTGTTGAAGCGCGCCATCTTCACACTTCCGTTTCGTAGTCAGTTGACGTCCCGTACTCATGACCATCCCGATACATATATAAAATTATTGCGTTACTGACTGAGTGACAGACAGAAAGAGCCAAAACAATTAGGCGCAAGAAGTTGATATTTTGAAAGTATGTTCCTTGAGGAACGTAGCGGTGCACTCAGAAGGGATTTCCCGAAATGTACAAGGAATGGGGCAGAAAAGGTTACAAAAAAAAATGTGCCGGTGAGGTGCGGGAATCCTATTAAGTTATATTTCCTCACTTTGTGTTCTGCTGACGTCGGACGTGGACCAAGCTCAGCACACATTTTCCCTATACAAAATTGGAGCCTTTAGAAATGGAATAATAAAAATTCCTCCTTTAGAGAGTAGATACCTGTAGTGCTATATTGCCAATTTTGTAGTTCTACAATGCGTTGATACACCTCGAATGTATTCTTGATGTCTGATTGAAATATAAATCTTCGAAAGGAGGTCGAGGATATCTACGAGATTAATAATCGGATATTATTAATATAGATAAGTACTTATTAGAAAAAACGTGTGAATGTGATCATATTTTACTTTTTTATGTTACGATCCTACTTTTTTTAGTAGTAAGAATAGAGTAAGCGAGTTTCTAAAAATAAACATCATGATTTTGTTTGTGCCTCAGATCATATATGTTTGTCTATTCAGATTTTTTTACATACATAGATACATAACTTCACGCCTTTTATCCTCGAAGGGGCAGGCAGAGGTGTATTACACACCCACTTTACGCCAGTTTTGTTTCGGTTCCAATGTTATAGGGGGCGAGCCTACTGCCATCTACCGGGCATATTATTAAGCGAGCGATAATTAACATTTTTAATACGCACATAACTTCGAAAAGTGAGAGGTATATATAGGCCCGGGGTACCTGGGGATCGAACCCGAGACCGTCGTCTCGGCAGTCCGTTACATACACCACTGGGCTATCGCCGCTTTTTTTTCTACAAAGCACTATTCGAAATTTGACTCATCCTTAATAAGACTAAGACACTATTAACACTGAAACTAAAAGGCACGTCATGGTGTATTATGTTAAAGTACGTTGACATGCGTTATATTAAATTTCTTAAAAGCCTTGTTATGTGTTGAAACTAGATAGCGTAACATTAATTATCAGAAGTTTTTAACTATAGAGATTAATTTTCTTGACTCTTCTATAGACTCACAGTGCTGATGTGAAGCAAATTATCTTAAGTCCAACAGTGGACTTTTTAATTTTTTAATTAAAAAAAGTGTTCTTCAAAACGACGGCAAAGCGGTGATTCAGTCTCAAAGCTATAGCAGTTTTAACCTAATGATAAAAAAAAACAAATTAATGCACTGGCATGTAGTATTTTACGGCAGTTACAAAATGTCCATGCCGGTTATGACCGACAAACCTGTTTGAATTTGGAACTTGTCTTGAACTAACTATAACTTAAGTGACATAGATGATAATAGAGTACGAGAATTAGCTTGAAAATATAGAAAAATAATCCATTATTTTGATTATTTTTTGTTTTTAACCTTTTGAACGCCAGAGTAAAAACACATGAACCTGCCCTCAACGCCAAGCCACAAATTCCGCGCAAATACCTACGAAATAAATAGGGATTCCAATACTACATCGATATTCATTTGTATTTTTATTTTCTTCTCCGATTTCAGAATATAATGTCCTTATAACATTGAAATTTAATTCCTAATTACACTTCCTCCTACGATAGTAATAGTTAAACATAATTTACAGCGTTGTATAACACCGTAATAACAGTTATGAGACGATAATATAATTAAATGTAATAACTATAGCCACTATTCTTTATCTGCTGTCTTCTATTTGTGACCATGGCGTGGACGACCCGCCATTTGTATGACTATTTCGCTTCCGAAATAAGGATGTAGCAACGTGATAACTCGCTTTTCGATGTGTTTGCGTACAATATTATTTAAAAATAAATAAAACACGTTTTTTTAATTAGGTACATTTATAATATTTATAATTACGAATGTTCAAACAGTTTATGTATAGGTACGTATAAACATAAAAAATATCTATAGTTGTTTCACGAAAAAATAACATTCACAAATGTACCTATCTAACTTATTTTTAACAAAAATAAGTTACATTCGGTCTACTAACACCAGTACTGGGCCACATGCCGACTGATATTACGATTACTATATATACTTGGTTTTTAATAAGATAAATTTTTGCTGAAATTAAAATCTGAAAAATATTACAGTAGGTACTTCCTTAGGTACCTCTAAATCATAGTCGTCCAAAGATTTTGTTTCCGAAAAGCCTTCTTCATCAAGATTCAGGAACTCCTTCTAATATGCGAAGAAGTTCCTCCGTAGGTAGTCATTAAATTCGCACTCATTATAACAGTCACTTAGTATAAAATAAATAATAAATATTTTAGTATTGTTTATTTTCTTCACTATTTCTGATCGCCTGCGCTTGTGACGTCACGATATTGTCGTCTATTTGTGACCATGGCGTACAAAGCACTGATAATTCGGGTTGAGTTAGGGATGCGCCTGAGTCAAGATTAGCGAATATCGAAATTCAACCCAACCAATTTTATCTTCGACAATGTACCTATTAAAATGTTTTTTAAGACTAATTCTATAAAACTAATGCTGTTTTATCCTCGTACTAAATTATATCTAAAATAATACATTGCAGAAGAAAGTTTTATAACGATCTTTGATCTAAATTTTTGATATTATCTAACATGCGCTACATCACTAGCGGTCACATATTTGTGACTGTGGCGTGTGAGAACATTATTTTTTTAAGAATTGATTTCTTACTTTTTAACTTAAAATTTATCAATATCTATAAAGCTATTTAACTCGTTTAACATAAGTAAACAAGAATTAGAACTTTTTATTTTAAGGTAATATAAATAAACAGGCATTAAAGTAATGTTCAAATTGTTTATTTCGTGTTTTTGTATACCGCTTTTTCTGTCACGTATTTGTGACGTTGGCGTTCAGGGACAGTTTTCGCTTGTCACATATATGTGACCATGGCGCTCAAAAGGTTAAAATCACAGGTAATATATTTAATTTTGGGGCAACACCACTGAAATGTTTGAGCAGTTTGGTATCACTTTATAAACATTGATTACATTGTTTATTCTGATTTGACTAATCTGATTACCAAGACTAAAATTTTTTCTTATTATGCGTTTGTAATTGAAGTAAGAAACTGGATATGTTTTTGTTGCTCGTGAAGACGTGTTTTGCCAAACCACGCCATTTAATTAAATTCTCTCTATTGAGCATAATTAGTAGGAAACATTAAGTAACAAACGCAAGATCCGGAACGGTAGCATTTACATGCTAACGTGCTTCCGAAGGATCGGACCCAGACTTAAACTTAGTACAAGAATCGTTAGACCATGTCGGAGACTTTCTGGCGGTGTATATTCGCATTAACTACAACAAAAGTGGCAAACTCATACATACATAGACTCACGCCTGCTTCCCGGAGGGAAGAGGGCAGAGACTACGGAACGCCATTTGCAACGATCCTGATATATCTCTCTTGCTTCATTCACTCCCATCAGATTCCTCATGCATGCTCAACTCATTCACACAAAAAACAGAAGAAGAAGGAATTTAATTATACTTAATTATATACGACATACTTTATAATATACGACACTGAGGTTGAATACTAGCAAGAACGTGTTGATTAAAGAGTCATATTTTTTATCCATGCTGTGGCTTTTTGGGATCAATTGTCCCAGGATTCAAGTATGGTCACGTGATCCCAAAAGAGCACAGCCTTTATTATGGTTTGCTGGCTACCATTAATCTATAAATTCATGCTCTTTATAGATAAATAACACTCAGACACAACAAGTCATCGTGCTTTTATAAAATCATGCAAAGATTTCCGTCTTACAGTAGTCAGCTTAGCAGTTTTAGTCACTAATTGGTAGCCTAACAGGCCAGAAAATTAAACTTACGTGGTAATTAAACTTATTTTTAAATTGTCTGGCCGGATTAGAAACCATTACCACGCCAAATCTAGTTAAATACATTATCTTCAATCAATATGTATATAAAACTCTTCAATCTTCTCATTGGCGCAAGAAAACGAGATTTGGTATGTATGATCCTTGGGGAGTGTAGAGGTGCACAAAAAAGGGATTGGCCAAAACTAAGACAGGATCGGGTAGAAACGGTTAATTTAAAAATAAATATGCATGAGCGGCCTCTAGTACATAATAAGACTGTGGCATAGTGTGCCTCCATCCTTACGGATAAACTAAATTGAAGCCTGTGTCATCTCACTCGTGAAATTGGGACTTTGATTCCTCTTTGAATTTATGAACAACAAGATAGGTCGTTCTCCGCCAAGCCTTTGAAATCTATTTGATATATTGTAGCTTGAAAATGTTCGAAATTCTAAAGCCATTATAATAATTATATTTTAATTATTTATCTATGTTCTTCGTCAAAGTAAACAGGTTTTTAGAATGATTAAGTTAGTATTATAAATGTGCCAATCACTCTTTGAAAATTCAATGGTACTTTAATATGAATGTTCTTACTTAGTTGTAATTGGAATGTTACCTTTTATTTAATACCCTTAAAGTCAAATTCATTCTCGTCATAGCTTTATTTAATGTTTGTTTATCATAAAATACTAACAGCATACATTCTTTGTGGTATGAGTTTTTTGTTGAGGAAATAATTAAGATATTTTGATATTAATCAATCGAATATACCATAAAAAGCGGAAGCCTAGTGCAGGGACTAACAGATTACCTCTCAGAGGTCTTGGGTTAAAACCTAATGCTTGCATTACTGACTTTTCGATGTTATGTGCTTATGGAATAATCAATTCATCGTCAGCTCTTTATACTGTCCCATTGCTGGGCACGGGCCTCTTCCCATTATGAGAAGGGTAAGGCCATAGTCCACCACGCTGGCCAAGTGCGGGTTGGCAGACTTCACATTTCTTTCGAGAACATTATGGAGAACTCTCAGACATGCAGGTTTCCTCACGATGTTTTCTTTCACCGTTTAGCAAGCGATAATTAACAATTTAATACACACATATCTCCGAAAAGACATCGTTGCGCGCCGTGGATTCGAACCTGGACCCTCTGCGTAGCAGTATGTCGGTCTCTCCACTAGGCTATCGCTGCTTGATAATCAATAATCAATTATCGCTTGCTAAATGAATGAATTATCAATTATCCTTTGATAAATGGTGAAAGAAAACATTGTGAGGAAATAAGCATATCTAAGAGTGCTCCATCACGATGTCGAAACAAATGTGACATCAACCCGTATTTGGCCATCGTGGTAAACTATGGCCTTATCTTTCTCATAGTGAGAAAAGGCTCGTGTCCTGTCCTTGGATTATCTATGTGGTCGATACTACAAGTAACAATTTAGATAGACTATCCTTAGTAGCCATATATTTATATCATAATAATGTATGACACGAAACCGCCGCAGGGTCATTGGCGCGAAAGCCGCCGACGGCATTAAAATATAGGCTGGAATTGTGCCCATAAATTATGTTATCTACAGCCTCCTTGGGTACGGGATGGTTTGACAGTTTCGTGTAAGCAAAATGTTGAATAATTATTTGTTTTCTAATGTGATCATAGCGGCTATGTCATTTTACATATTTGCCATATGCTTTACTGGGCATCAATCTAAGGATTTTTCACATTAAAATATATATGTCAATTTATTTAATTGTAATATAGCCTCAAAACACTAACTTCTTGCTTTACAGCTATTCCTTTATTCGCCATTACTACATTGACCGTGTAAAGTAATATAGTATAATAAATATATTTGTTCAGTTTTTGATGATATGTACGGCGCAGTTATTGTAATATATACATTGTCATCATCCATTGACAGCAAAATATTTTGGGTATTTTTTTACCGATTAGTAACTTAATAGTGCTATAAAAGTATTTTGTTGTGGTGGTAATAAAAATTTATAAAAATATACGTCAGTTTTATTCTTAAAAGGTTTTGTTTTGGTTGGTTAGCCGTACATAATGCCTAGACTTAAAAATGAAATATATCCCCAGTTTTTTGCTGTTACAAAATAAGAATGAAACGAATTTATTAAGTGCTTTCTCGAACAGATATTAATTAGGCAGGCGTTTTTATGTATTTATAATATATTCTGTGAAATGACTAAATGTTAGTATTTCATCATTTGAATTTTAGATATAGAGTTTCAAAATTCAAGTTATGTATTAGGCAATGTTTTGTTTAGCATCTAGGGAAACGTCAGGATACATATATGTTAGTGTATCATTTATAACAATATAAAAGTAAAAGAAAATACACTTTACATAACTCTTTAACGTCGACGTCGAGTCTGGGAGTTCGTTGTGTCTTTTATTTAAATTAGTGTTTGTGAAGTCCCTTTCAATACAATATATATTTCTAGTGTTAGAGCAGTCTTAAAAATGTTACAAAAACCGATAAATACTGGTTATTCGTTTTACGATTAGCTAATAGGTGATTGGGTTATTAATCTGTTGATTTTCTAACATCAAGTTTCTCATGCATGAGAAACTTGATGGGTGTGAATGAAGCAAGGAAGGCATGTCAGGATCGTTGCAAATGGCGTTCCGTAGTCTCTGCCTACCCCTCCGGGCAACAGACGTGAGTCTATGTATGTATGTATGATTTTCTAAAAAAGTAGACGAAAAAGGATCACTCTTATTCACTTCCATAAGCAAACCTACCTTGCAAGGTGTAAAGAACTTAAAATAACTTAAAGTGGTATTTTTTAATATAAGATCGTAAGTCTTTGTTGTGTTTTTTTGCAGACGTTTTTAAAATCATATATCTATTATATAATAATAATTAGCATAAATATATTATTATTTTAAATTCACTCGGTTCGAACAAAAATTTGTAAATAAAAATAAATGTCAATGATATTATATTACACACTTCAAAATAACTATTTCTGATAAAATATCAGATACTCGTATCTATGTACGAGTATGTACATGCGTAACTGTTGCTTTTAATGTAGAGGTGTTCGACTCACGTGTTGTATTTTTTGCACAGTTCAACGGTTACCACGTATATTAATTTATTTAATTGACAGTCTTCAACAATTGTGACATAAGTATTTGACGGATTTTATAATGATTAAAGATAAATAACTTAATAGTTATTTAACTGATATTAGTTTTGTTTTATTAGTTGGGTTGAAACTACAACTCTCGGATTTGAAATACAGATACATACAGATTAAATAAAATATTGTACATTTGTTCAAAGTGAAGGGCATATTTTACGGATTCTGTAACTCAATATCTTAACCAATGTTATCGTTAAATTCAAGTAGCAAAATACTTATGCCTAATCGTAATGAATAATTGTATCCTTAAATTTATCTCTGAGACTGTCATATGTGTAGGTACACGCGGTAGATAAGTATTCGCAGATTACACAGAATCCAAATAAATTCTAATTGATTATTGTATTTCTTCGTGCTATATTTTTGTGCCTTATATTCATGGACGAAACTTTTAATGTTAGTTACAATATGTTACTAAGTAAGTAGTAGCTGTAGCGCTCATAGCGAGACTTGGCTTGCCATTCATAACATACCAGCAAAGATAAGCAACGCTTGCACAGGTTGCCACTTGGATGGGTCACCACGTGTGGCATTTACATCTGAGCGCTACCGTGCAGCGGAGGGCACGTAAAGTTATCGGTCCCGGTTCTTGTCTCAGGTTAAGAATCGTTGGGCCATGCCGGAGGCCTTCGGGCGGTCTGTAAACTCCGACACTAGAGTTGGCCACACACTCACACGAAAAACAAACAAACAAACTAAGTAAAAGGGAAAACTGTTTTCCTTTATAAAATGGCTGAAAAGAGACGCTTCAGTGTTTTCATTTTAAGAGTCTGTATATATATTTTTAAGTCCACGAAGCCTAGCGACCTTATCCTTAATATTAACCTTCAACGATTCAGGGGATAATTCTAAAGATAAGTTCGAAACATTGTCATGAACTGTTTCAGCACACTTGGCTTTTTTGTGAAAATATAAAGCGTGGTAAGTTTCGAGGCGTAGTTCATTACTAGTAATCTATTTTTTAGATCTGTGTAAAGTAGTGCGTCAATTTATGCGTTGCGGCGTTCTCTATAAAAGTAGATTTTTTAACACATGTATTGCTGATAGAATATAATTATAGCATTAGAATATGACGTGTGTGTAAATGATATCTATATAATTATGGATACCATGAGCATGTTAGCCTAGAGACCTCCACTGTTGGACATACTTATGCCTCCCCCAAGGTTCTCCACAGAGGCCGATCTTGAGCCGCCCCTATCTAACCGCCTATTGTACCTCTGCTGCGCCGTCTAACACCATGATAACTAACAGAATTACGTTGGCGCTTAGAATATACAATACTTTCTACCTCTAGCGAATCTTGCCTTTAGAAAGCCTGTCTACAGAAAAATTGCATAACCCAAATGAGCAAAATGTCAATAACATATTTTATTGATATTAAGTATTGCTTTCTATTTAAGAATACATTATGAGGAAATTGTATGTTAATGCGGTGCATTTGTTGTGCAAATCGATCATTTTTTGTTTAAATATTTTGATTTACGTACTAAAAACTACTTCATAGGTCAGGAAATTAATAGGTCCTCACGTGAATCGTGTAAATTCGTGTATGCATGTGTGTATGCGCGCTTGCTCGAGTGTGTGTGTGTTGGCACAGTGAGTCACTGTGGCGTGGTATGCCGTATATGTATTAAAACCGCAGTTTACTTGTCGGAAGCCCTTTTTAAACATTTACGCCCGCAAGAGATTTTCTCTCAGCTGTACGATAAAGGCTTATCGCGTATAATCATGAAATATTACGCATTATTTACTACTTTAACAATTGCGATTAAATCTTTATGAGAATACCTTCTTTCAAAACGTTATTTGGAATTTTTCAGTGTTCTCATTACGCGGCATAAATTTTTCGGTTCTACCGGAATTCGCATTGACTATTCAGATCACGAATTTGAGTAGTCAGAATGTTATCAAACTTCAAAGTGGCGAATATTTGAAAGAACTTATTTATACAGGCGACCCTATCATATTTTTTATTGCTTTATGTTATTATTTTACCAATTAAAACTACAGTGCATAAAATTTGGCATACATCCAATTATATAATGACATGTCTTTCATTTGATAACTTAATTACATCACAGCTCATCGACACTAAGATCCATTCCTGCATAAGTGTATACACCAAATTTACCGTTGAGTAATTTTTTATCATATATATTTGTCCGTGTGGTGACGAATTAAGGATACGGATTGTCACCACCCCATATCATCCCATGGGTGTCGTAAGAGCCGACAGAGGCAGCATATTATACAGAAAACAGCACTGTAAGAGAAGGAAAACTTGATACAAACCCTATACCAACCCGTTTGGCCAGCGTGGTATAGTAGCCCAATTCCTCCTTTCAAAGGAGAGGCCTAGTCCAGCAGTGGACTGTTAAAGGCTGATGATGATGATTTTTTTATCAACATAATTATTTGGTGAATTTGTACAGTGCTGTAAAATACGTCACGTCATATAATAAAGGAATTAGATATTTTACAAATTTCAAAGAAACAAGCGTAGACATACTATTCCGCAGTTAATCCGAGTCTTCAATTTACGATGGAACGAAATGATCTCCTTTGCGTCATTCGAGTTATTCCCAATTTGTCATTGTTCCGATTTGTCATCAACAATTTTCTCCATACATCAATTCCCGATTCGTCATAAGAGCAAAATAAATAATTTAATATTTAAATTTTGAGTTCCGATTCGTCATCGGCATAAAAATTCACGTTGCAGGGTACCATCAGAAATAAAAGTACCTATAAGAAGAAATTTTAAATGAAAGAATTTGATGTAGTTAAAGGTTTTAATCATTCAAGGGGATTTGCAAAAGATTAGTTAATATCATACAATTCATCGATATGGCGTAAATTGGTATATGTGAATATTTACCTATAAATTAATTTGTAAATAAATAATTCGTAAAATCATGGACACCCCGACAGCGCATTGCTATACTCCTGTAAGTTATGCGGTCCTATTACATGGTGAGCAGTTGCGTCACATGAGTAAATACTCATGTGGTTGCGTGGACACTCGTTGATTGGTATACTCTTGTGATTTATGCTATCCTGGTATTTTGGTTTTGGTCGTGCGTTGTTTGTTACAATCGCGATTTTACCCGCGTCTTGCAGTATCCGGATAAAATATAACCAACATATTAAACAATATAAATTATAAAAAATATATATTACAATATGGTAAAGCTTTTCTTGTTGACAGTACGTTTAACAAAATAAAATACTGATGACGAATCGGAACAATGCAAAATAAAATAATTTGTGTGATGGCAAATTGGAACACGTTTTTTATAGATGACGAATCGGAACAATGACAAATCGGGAATAACTCCGTCATTCACGCACTGATGAAAATTCCCAAAGCTTTTTACGAACTACGCTAGAGAAATGTGTTTAACTCACGGCCTTTTGGTCACCCAAAAGGCCGTGAGTTCAATCCTCATTTTAAGTAGTAGTAAAGTATCTACGTGACTACTTCATTAATATAGTACTGCCTTCTAATAATTTACTGGTTTAACGAGTTACTTCAAATTATGACCATAAGTTTTGACGCACCTAAGTTCTGAACTTTGCTGTCACTAGCTATTCTCTGATGTTTTTAGTCTAGAGTCGGGAAATTATACGCGAAGTAGTGTCATCTCACCTATATTTTCTTTTTTCTGTTAAATTCAGGTTTCCTATCACATTTTTTCCCAGATTGTTTTCGAAGAAATTCGTCTTTTCAAGGCAAATACGCGTAGGTTCCTGTTGAAAAGAGTTTGAAGATGTGAAACTCTTTGGACACGAAATTCAACAATATTTTCATAAAGAACATTTTTTAAATGTTTTGTCACATCATTCTATTGTCAAAAAGGAAACATTGTGATCGTAAATAAAATATTGTAATTAATTTATTATATTCAGTTAATAAAAACCAACAGGTTATGGGCCCAGAAAATAATAGTAACTGAGTAAAAAATAAACACTATTGAAATGGCTGGTACATCGTACCGCATTGAATTACTAAATAAAAATAACTACGACACGTGGAAAATTCAGGCTCAAGCAGTACTAATCAAAGCTGGCTTGTGGAAATATGTAATTAATCCTAAGTCAACCACAAAAGAAGATTCTACTAGTGATACACAGTACGAGGAGGCCGAACTTCTTGCCAGGTCAGAACTTATTTTAATCATATCATCTCAAGAAATAAAAAATGTTAAAAATTGTAAAACTGCTTATGAAGTATGGAAAAAGCTTGAGGATGCCTATGAAAGTAAGCGACCCACCAGGAAAGCTTCACTACTTAAAAAAAGAATTGTATTGAAGTATAAGGAAGGCGATGATTTGAGAGAGCACTTGGATAATTTAATGGACACCGTAGACAAACTTCATAACATGGATGTTGACATAAATAAAGATCTTTTATCCGTAATTATGCTTTACTCCTTATCATCAAAATTTGAAAAATTTCGCATAGCTATAGAATCACGAGACACGTTGCCTTCACCGGAGGAGTTAAAAATTAAAATTTTAGAAGAAACAGAAGCTCGTATATATACCGAAGATACTAAATTGGAAACCAATGCAATGTTTACAAAAAATAATAAAATAACTTATAAAAAGAAACAAGATTTTTGTCAAATCTGTAAGAAGAAAGGCCATAAAACACAAAATTGTTATTTCCGGAATGCTAAAAGAGTGGAAACATCTAACACAGTGATAAACATGTGTTTAGCAACGGAAGTAAATAAAAAAAGAAAACAATGGTGTATTGACAGTGGATGCACATCACACATGTGCAATAATTTAAATGATTTCTCATCGATTAAAAAATATGATAGGACACTAAAATTAGCAGCACAAGATAGTAGCGCTAAAATTTAAGGTAGAGGAGACGTTAAAATCAAAGTGGACGGCATAAATGTCAAACTAGAAGATTCGTTGTATGTTCTAAATCTTGCTATGAATCTATTGTCTGTTTCAAAAATAACAGAGAAAGGGAAGACAGTATTATTTAAAGAATATTTAGCTACTGTCAGAGATTCTAAAACAAAAAAAATTGAGCTTACAGCAAAAAGGATTAATGGTTTGTACCACTTAACAAACAGAAAAAATGAAAACGATTTCCCATTCCAAGAGGAAACCACTTTTAATGCTGAAATTTACCTATGGCATCGCAAACTTGGACATATTAATGAAACAAGTTTAAAACACGCATTAAAAAATGAAACAATGATTGGACTTGAATTTAATATTAATGAAAAACTAAATGAATGCGAAGTCTGTGTAAAAGGGAAAATGAGTCGACTACCATTTCCAACCAACGAATACTATTCACGAAAATCACAGCGTCTTGAAATAGTTCATTCAGAGGTTTGTGGACCAATGAATGTAGAATCAGTTGGTACAGCAAAATATTTTGTGACATTTATTGACGAACAGACTCGATATTCAAGAGTTTACATTATTCGCAATAAAAATGAAGTATTTGAAAAGTTACAAAGAAGAAATGGAAAGATTTACCGAAAATAAAATAAAATTTTTACAAACAGACAACGGAACAGAATATATAAATAAGGATTGAGTATTTGATATGAATTTTAATTTAATACCTCTACGCGTTCAAAACAGAGTAACTTTAAATTTATTAAAAATATTTTTTATATGGTGTAACTAAAAAATTACGGTTTTCGCAATTTTACCTTTATAAGTGATATAAGACGTTGCTTCGTACCTAATTTCAAGATTTTGAGTTCACGGAAAGAACCCTGTAGGTTTAGATTCCCTTGCGAGTAGCCGCGAGTTTGAAAATATGATTATATTGCTCTTTCTTTTGATTGCGTAGACATAGAAGTTTGATTTTGTTACAGCCTAACGGTGTTATATACCTGAGTATTTGCTATGAATTTCAATTTAATACCTATACGCGTTCAAGAGTAAGGGGTAGTAACTTTAAATTTATAAAAAATATTTTTATTATATGATGTAACTAAAAAATTACGGTTTTCGCTATTTTTCCTTTATATGTGCTATAAGGCGTTGTGACGTCGTGCCTCCGCGCTTGCGAGCCCCACTACGATGACGCACTGGAGTGGGGACCCAAACCCGCTTGCCGACGACATATATACCGGCGACACACGTAGTTGGTTTGCTTTTTCTTCGGCTGGGACACGTGAAAGCTGAGTATCCATCCGTGGACCTGTGGAGTGTTAACTTACGACCTACGCCCTGGATAACTATCTAGCCGGTTAACCCCTAGTGTCGGTTCTTTTATTAATCAAAATTGTGAATCTGGAATATAACGCGAGTTTAATCTGTCCTGGTGATATTTTTATTTATTTCCCGTAAGACAACCTAAGCATCTCTTTTTATTGCTCGGCGAGTGATCGATCCCGGCTATCCCGTGAAAATCGATCACCCGTGCGACATTGGCGCCCAATAGAATTTTTAAATATATTTTTAAAACGTAAGTTAGCACTTTACAGGTGAGTGAAATAATTTCTTTTTCTCTTGTATATTTTTCTCCTGTGTGTGCATATATTCTGGTGTGGTGAATTGCGTACAGGTACAGTTTCTATCTATTTTGGTTGGCCATAAGCAATTTAACTGTGTAAATAACATAACGGTGATTTAATTAACGTCGGTCTAAAATCACGTTTCACTGCGGGCAGCGTGCCCAGTCGCCAACCGGTTCTAACCGCTTTGCCGTTGAACTACGTGCCTCGTGTTCGCGAAAAAATATTGTGATTCAACCTTTGAGTGACCTTTAAGTAATTTTTCTTAATCCTTTACCAATCATCACACCATTGTATAATTTAGTGTATTTCAGCTTTTTTAGCACGGTATTCGATTTTCTGGCGATATTTAATTTTTTTTCTAGTACCGGCGTAAATACTTAGATTTTCTATTATTGTTTTGTAATAATGGCTTACATTATAAATTTCTCATTATTAACTAAAGCGGAATTAGAATATGAGACCACAATACGCGGCGTTTCAAAGCCTGACGATCCCCGCAAACAAATCGCTAAACTTTCAGTTAAAATTCCCTCGGAGGATATATTATCTTCACCCTTCCCACCAGAGGAGGATGTGGCTGAAGTGGAAAAGTCGTTATTAAGATCAAATAGACACTTATCTATGTTGGAAGCAAACTATACCTCCGAGCTTCAACAGAAGGTCGAAACCGTGCTTCACCATTGTTTTCATCGACTGAATAGGGTGGATACCGGCAGTCTTGATATTAAAAAAATTGAGTCTGTGTGGAATAAATTTAATGACTTATATGCGAAATTACAATTAATCACGCGTCGTAGTTCGCGGTCGGATTGCTCAGTGGCAGAGGGAAACACTTCCTATAATTACGACCGTAAGCTTTTCTCGGAATTAGGTAAATTCAAATTTAACGGTAAATCATGTGTAAGATCTTTTATTGAAAAAATTGATGAATTTATGTCCTGTAGATCTATTCCACATGACAAGATGTTGTCTTTCGCTTTTGAAATATTTTCGGGTGACGCATTAGTTTGGTATCGTTCTGTTAAAAATAACGTAAAGACTTGGTTAGAACTTTGCGAACTTTTAAAACGAGATTTTAGTCCGCATAACTACGATTACCGTCTTATGACGGAGATTCGTCAGCGCTCACAAGGCGAGAACGAATCAATAACTATTTACGTGGCAAAAATGCACGGTCTGTTTTCGCGACTTAGTTCTCCTATCGCTGATTCGGAGAAGCTAGAAATTTTACTAAATAATATTAGACCTTGTTACACTAATTGTCTGCTCACTGCAAAGGTTGTTGACGTTGATAGTCTGGTCGAAGTTTGTCGTCTTTTCGAAAATTACCAAAGTCGCAGTAAGCAATTTTCCGAACCCCCTAAAGTTTCAAAGAATACTGTAGCACCCGATCTAGCGTATAATTATCCGTTTTCTAATTTTTCTTCAAACAAAAATGTTTACAATCATAATAACTTCAATAAATATAACTCTGTCGCCGATACATCGAGATACAAGTCTGTGCCACAAGTCAGCGCCGTATCGAGTACTTCTAATATAAATAAAACTTTTTGCGTGCGTTGTAGATGCAATTCGCACTCATTACGTAATTGCCGTCAGCCACACTACCTAATCTGTTTTAAGTGCGGCACAAAGGGTTTCAAGGTGTCAGACTGCCCCAATTGTAAATCTAAGTCGACCCCTACAGTTTCAAAAAACTAGTTAATAAGGATTGTGGAAAATCAAATTATACAACTAATTGTAATAAAACAGAGTGGAATAATTGGTTAGACTTTTTAAAAAAATTCTTTAATAGCTATCATATTTCCTCAATCCGTAATTCTAAAGTAGAATATTTACCTTACGTTACTCTAAAATTAAACGGAATACCTACCACAGGTCTTTTAGATTCTGGATCTTGCGTTACAATTTTAGGTAATAATTTGCATAACTTATTTTTGAAAGACAATGTTTTGGATAAATCGAAACCTTTAAGGTTAATAACAGCAGGCGGTGAACGATTTGAGTCCTTGGGATCGGTGTTTCTACCCTTCGAGTTTCAGGATAAATTGATTAACTTAGAAGTTCATGTTGTACCTGGGATTCAAAATTCCCTTATCCTTGGCATGGATTTTTGGCGAAGCTTTGGCCTATTTCCTAACAAATTGGAGTCTGTTTTGATTGTGAACAAGTCTGACGCTCAAGTAATGGAGTTGCAGGCAGTTCCCCCTACACATCTTGTTTCTTATGATCATCTTACAGTCGACCAGAGAGCTACCGCTGACAACATTATTTCAAAATTTACCGATATTTCATACGAGAAGCGGGGTCTCGGTTGCACAAATATCATTTCTCATTCAATTGATACAGGTGATTGTCCCCCTATTCGGCAAAGATTTTATCGCATGTCTCCCGATAAACAAAGGATATTAATAAAGCATCTTGACGACATGCTCTCAGAGGATGTTGTTGAACGATCAGAAAGCCCGTGGTCAAATCCGGTCATTTTGACACCAAAGAAGAATGGTGAACTGCGTTTCTGTTTGGACAGTCGAAAATTAAATTCCGTTACAAAAAAAGATGCTTATAGCTTGCCTTATATTTCGGAAATTTTAGATAATCTGAGAGATGCTAAATACTTGTCTAGTTTAGACCTGTCTAAATCTTTTTGGCAAACATTAATTAAAGAAGAGGACCGTTGCAAAACAGCCTTTTATATTCCCACGCGTGGCACATTTCAATTCAAAAGAATGCCTTTCGGTCTTACGAATGCGCCAGCTACTCAACAACGATTAGTTGATATTTTATTTTATGGCCCAGAATTTGAAAATAAGGTTTTCTGTTTTATCGATGACATAATCTGTATCACGTCCAGCTTCAGCGAGCATATTACTCTTTTATTACGCATTCTTGATAAACTAAAAAGCGCTAATTTAACAATTAATCTCGAAAAATGTCAATTTTTTAGAGATAAACTAAAATATTTAGGCTATGTTGTCGACTCTAGTGGATTGCATCCCGATCCGGATAAAGTTAATTCAATGAAGAATTATCCCACTCCTTCTAATAGAAAAGAAGTACGTCGATTTTTAGGCGCAGCCTCGTGGTACAGGCGTTTTATACCGAATTTTAGCTCTATTGCTGCACCCTTAAATAAGTTAACATCTCAAAGTAAAAACGCACCTCCATTCTGCTGGACGACAGAGGCTAATGAGGCGTTTAATAACCTAAAGAATTGTTTGATTTCCTCCTCGGTGTTGGCTTGTCCTGACTACTCGCAACCGTTTGAAATACACTCAGATGCTAGCGATTTTGGTCTTGGCGCGATCCTCTGTCAAAGGTTAAATGGTGAGGAAAGAGTCATAGCGTACTATAGCAAATCACTCAGTAAGCAAGAAAAAAATTACAGTGCCACTGAGCGAGAGGCCCTGGCTGTTCTATCTGCTATAGAACACTGGCGTTGTTATGTTGAAAATGGTAAAAAGTTTATTGTTTACACTGATCACGCTGCTTTGAAATGGTTCTTGACCTTGAATAACCCTACTGGGCGGTTAGCCAGATGGGGAGTTCGCTTATCTTCCTATAATTTCGAAATACGTCATCGTCGCGGTTCCGATAACGTTTTACCTGATTTTCTGTCTCGCTCTTTACCCGTTTCTGCTATTGCTAATGATATAAATATAGATATTAATCCTAATCAGAATTTACCAGTTTCTACTAATGATCCTTGGTATTTAAATATCTATAAAGGCTGTTTAAGTTCTCCGACTTCCTTTGTTAACTATCAAGTAATAAACAATAAATTGTATTGTTTTAAAAAAACATTAAACCCTCTCACTAGAGAATTTCAATGGAAAGAGGTTATTCCGTCTGACCAAAGAACTGACATTCTAAGGGAGAATCATTCTTCGCCCACTGCTGGACATCTGGGTATCTTTAAGACATACAAACGTCTTGCACTTAATTACTTTTGGCCTGGTATGTACTCCGATGTTGTCAAGTTCGTCAGTTCATGTGAACCTTGTATCACCCATAAACACCAAAACCACCCAAATTTAGGTCTAATGGGAAAACCCAAATCATGTCAAAAGCCCTTTCAGACGATTAGTATTGATTTGATTGGTCCATTGCCCCCCAGCAGAAAACAAAACACTTTTATATTTGTGGTCAGTTGTTGTTTCTCTAAATATTGTTTGCTTTTCCCCATTAAACGGGCAACTGCAGAAGTGATAACAAAAATTCTCGAGGAAAATGTATTTTTGGTGCATGGAATTCCATCTACTATTGTTTTGGATAACGGTAAACAATTTATTAGCGCAACCTTTAAAAGTATGTTGTCAAAATATAAAATTCCAAATTTGCATTTTACACCGTTGTATACTCCCCACGTTAACTCAGTTGAACGCTACAACAAAACCATTATTACAGCTATTTCAACTTTCATAGAATCTGATCATCGAATCTGGGACACTTTAATCACTAAGGTTCAGTTCGCCCTTAACTGCGCAGTTAGTGAGGTTACTGGTTATTCTCCTAATTTCCTTGTTTTTGGTAGGGAGGTCATAACATGTGGTTCTCAGTATATTGACAAGGAATTTAATTCCAATATGGTGCTCGAACCACGGGACGGCTATGCCGAAACTTTAGGCTGCTTATCCTCTATTTTCGAGAAGGTACATTCAGCTCTGTTGTCGGCCCACCAACGAAATTGTTCATCTTATAATCTTCGCCGTAAACCGGCAGAATTCAATGTCGGTGATATAGTTTGGCGCAGAACGTTTCTACTTAGTGACAAGGATAAATACTTTAGCAAGAAATTGGCGCCTAAATTTATTAAATGTAAGATTGCCTCAAAAAAGTCACCTCTAGTATACAAACTTAACGACATGGCCGGTAAACCTTTAGGAGAATGGCACATCAAAGATCTAAAGTTGATTAATTACAAAGAATAATAAAAGCATAAACACAACAATGTAAGACGCATATCTACACTAAGTTATAATTACCTACATAATCATTTGTGAAGGCCAACAATGGTTCTTATGTTTTCGAGTCGAAGCCCACAAGATAATGTATTGTGTTGTGTTAATGATTTATGTAAACAGGCTAACATAAAATGAATAAATGTTTCAGTTATAAATGGTAACAAAGTTTATTACATGTAATATTGTTACAAAGAATCTGTTGTTTATCTAACTATCAGTTATGGCTCAATGGTTAAAAAGTCGTTGTAGGATCGGTCTAGTGTTCGATTCTCGCATGTGTATTTTCTATAAATGCATATTGATTGGCGTGTTGTTTTTCGCTGTGCCTTGTTCTGAAGTTCTGTTGTTATTCTTAATTCTGTATAAATTCCATAATCAATTGTTATTATAGGTACCTTATAAACATTCAGAGTAATTAACCGTGCGTCGCGAGCTCGGAATAGTCGAATCGTACCTACCTAGTTGTCGTTATGACGCACGCGCGTTCACTCAGCGACGCGCCGATAAATAAATGCCTAACTAATGATTCACCATTGTTTACATTCAAAAGGTGTTTACTGGTCGTGTTGTAGTATTAATTAGAGCAAAATATTTATTAAATTCTTTCCTTTGACATTGAGCGGTCCGGTCGTGTCTGAGGCTTATATTACTTTTGTTCATCGTTACGAAAAATTTGTTGTTACACCTAACTATATTCAAAAAGTTTACTTATCTAGTGGCAAAGGCCGAACCCAAGATTTTTAAGTCGTAGGGCTAGATCAAGTTCTTATATCTACAAACCATTATTACCTAATAATTACCCTAAGCGCTTCTCCATAGATTGTTATCTTTGCTATTGGGCCATTACACTGGCCTTGGCATTTACTTGTAGGTATGTGTGATGAATTATGAATGATAAATGTTTATGTTCAAGTTCAGACTGCCGTTGTACGCGTGAAGAATGCAAGCGTGGGTCATTATTATTTAGGTATACTAATTAGCGTATAGGGTTGTCACTTGTTCAAGGTACTCATGCCCCTGTTTTCTCTAATTCCAGGGAGTATCTTCAGGGCTGCTACGCCCGTTGGGCTAGGGAATTTTCCTTAGGGAAAATCCCGGCCTAACGGGGGGGGTGTGTGACGTCGTGCCTCCGCGCTTGCGAGCCCCACTACGATGACGCACTGGAGTGGGGACCCAAACCCGCTTGCCGACGACATATATACCGGCGACACACGTAGTTGGTTTGCTTTTTCTTCGGCTGGGACACGTGAAAGCTGAGTATCCATCCGTGGACCTGTGGAGTGTTAACTTACGACCTACGCCCTGGATAACTATCTAGCCGGTTAACCCCTAGTGTCGGTTCTTTTATTAATCAAAATTGTGAATCTGGAATATAACGCGAGTTTAATCTGTCCTGGTGATATTTTTATTTATTTCCCGTAAGACAACCTAAGCATCTCTTTTTATTGCTCGGCGAGTGATCGATCCCGGCTATCCCGTGAAAATCGATCACCCGTGCGACAGCGTTGCTTTGTAACAAATTTCAAGATTCTGAGCTCACGGAAAGTACCCTGTAGGTTTTGATTCACTTGCGAGTAGGCGCGAGTTTGAAAATATGCTTATATTGCTCTTTTTTTTATTGCGTTGACACATAAGCTTGATTTTGTTGCAGCCTAACGGTGTTATATACTTGAGTATTTCATATGAATTTCAATGTAATACCTCCACGCGTTCAAGAGAAAGGGGTAGTAACTTTAAATTTATTAAAAATATTTTTTTATACGCTGTAACAAAAAATTTACGGTTTTCGTAATTTTTCCTTCATATGTGATATAAGACGTTACTTCGTACCAAATTTCAAGATTCTAAGTTCACGGGAAATAACCTGTAGGTTTTGATTCACTTGCGAGTAGGCGCGAGTTTGAAAATATGCTTATATTGCTCTTTCTTTTGATTGCATTGACATAGAAGCTTGATTTTGTAGCAGCCTTACGGTGATATATACTTGAGTATTTGATTTGAATTTCAATTTAATACCTCCACGCGTTCAAGAGAAAGAGGTAGTAACTTTAAATTTATTAAAAAAATATTTTTATATGCTGTAACAAAAAATTACAATTTTCGCAATTTTTCCCTTATAAGTAATATAAGACGTTGCTTCATACCAAATTTCAAGATTATGAGTTCACGGGAAGTACACTAAAGCTAGATGCCGAATTAAAATCGATAGGTTTTACACCTACGAAAGTAGACCCATGTATGTACATATATGCGAAAGGCGGAGAGTGTATTATTGTTAGCATATATGTTGATGACATAATAATAGCGTGCAAATCTCAAGAAAGGATAAACAAAATCAAGAATTTAATTCTGAAGAAATTTGAAATGCGAGACTTGGGTGAAATAAAACACTGTCTTGGTATAACTTTTGAAAGAGAGGAAAAAAAATTACATTGAGTCCATATTGGAAAAATTTGGATGCAAAGATTGCAAATCTGCATCCACTCCAATGGAAACAGGACTAAAGCTAGTAAGGAATACAAGTCCAATGAAAGAAAAAGAGTTGCCTTACCAGAATCTCATAGGTTCTCTTATGTACTTAGCAGTTGCCACACGACCAGATATAATGTTTGCTGTATGCTATCTAAGTCAATTTAATAACAGCTACACTCATGAACATTTTAATGCGGCAAAAAGAGTTTTACGTTATTTACAAGGAACCAAGGACTTATGCCTTACTTATATAAAAGAAAATAAAATAAAATTGGAAGGAGCAGCGGATGCTGATTGGGCATCATGCTCTATTTATCGTCGGTCAGTGACTGGATACATTTTTACGTATGGTCGGACGCCAATAAGTTGGGAATCTAAAAAACAAAGAACAGTTGCACTTAGTACAGCAGAGGCGGAGTACATGGCCTTAACAGAAGCATCAAAAGAAGCCATTTACCAGAAAAACTTGCTAAATGAACTTAACATAAAAACAGACATAATAGATATTTATTATTATAACCAAGCCGCTCAAAAATTGGCCTATAATCCAATTATAAGAACTAAGTCGAAACATATCAGGGAACATTTTATAAGAGATGCAGTCAAAAATGGACATGTAAATGTCAAATATCGTCCTACAGGAGACATGGACGCAGACATTCTAACAAAAGTTTTGCCAGCCCCAAAATTTATCCAACTTAGGACAAAGTTGAATATCGTCTAATTTCGTGAGGCGGAGTGTGGAAAAGAGTTTGAAGATGTGAAACTCTTTGGACACGAAATTCAACAATATTTTCATAAAGAACATTTTTAAAATGTTTTGTCACATCATTCTATTGTCAAAAAGGAAACATTGTGATCGTAAATAAAATATTGTATTTAATTTATTATATTCAGTTAATAAAAACCAACAGTTCCCAAGCAATAAAGGATCACATATCATTTGAAGTATGGAAAACTACCAGGTGACTTTACGTCTTGCTCTTAGTATGGTGATAATTTAACAGAAATGTCGACTTTATTTCAAGAAATGTTTAATTATAGAAAGAGTATCAAAACATTCAGTTTACTTTAATTGTTTTTTTACCAAAGGGTACTTTTTTGGCAATTCGAATAGACAAACGCGGATTTATTATGTTTTGAGTACTTTTTTCTTTACGTTTATTTTAAAATGCGTTGTTTTTAAATTTCGTCAGTCTTTGTAATTATTTATGTTTGCCTATTGAGTAGGTTTGTTGACTTCTTTTTGATCGAGTTAGTTGTCTTTTGATTATAGTTGGCTGGTAGGCTGGCCGTGGCTCCCCCCCCGTGGGATCTCCACCTTGTCGTGGTGGGGGGGCTCAGTAACCGTGGGTTAGAAGCCACCCACGGTGAAGCTAAGCGGGATCCCGGGAGGGGAGGCTCCACGTGGGCTTGGTAGAGGCCTGCGTAGGATGCGTCCCATGGTGCGGGTGCGGGGGACAGCTCTGTCTGTCCCTCGCAGTCGGGTGCGGTCGCGGGAGGAGAGGCGTGTGGGTGTTGCGTTGCCCCGCGCCCTATCTCCCGCGACCAAATGGGGGCGCACCATCGTTGCGTCGCGGTGGGGCCGCAGAGGAAGAGGAGATGCGGTGTTGCGTTGCCGTCCTCCCTATCCTCTGCGGCCGCTGGGTGTTTTGGCGGCGGAGCCCAACACCTTTATCCGCCGCCAAGGGGGTTTCGTTCGGGGCCCGCCTGACCATCTGGCGGGCCAATACCCGTCGGGGGGTAGCGAGGAATGCTTTGGTGAAACCCTACCCTCCGACACATGGGTACATGAGGAGCACGGGTTGGTTTTTAGTCAGTAAGAGTCTGACAGTCCCCTTCGTCCTTCCCCCCGGGGCGGAGGGACTCCATGAGGATTTTCCAACCCGATACCAAAAAAAAAAAAAAGGCTGGCCGTGGCTCCCCCCCCCCCGTAGGATCTCCACCTTGTCGTGGTGGGGGGGCTCAGTAACCGTGGGTCCAACACCCACGGTGAAGCTAAGCGGGATCCCGCGTAGGATGCGTCCCAGGGTGCGGGTGCCGGGTGCGGGGTACATGAGGAGCACGGGTTGGTTTTTAGTCAGTAAGAGTCTGACAGTCCCCTTAGGCCTTTCCCCTAGGGCGGGGGACTCAATGAGGATTTCCGAACCCGACACCAAAAAAAAAAGGCTGGCCGTGGCTCGGAGAAAAATATTTAAACTGTTAATTATTGCTTGCCCCGTGCTTCGGCTAGCACAATAAGCCGAGGTCGCGGCTGTCATGAAGATCATTCCTGGGAGTCAATGCCTACCCTTGAATATTCTTCACTGGTGTAAACCATGCAATGTCGTACGGTAGTAGCTCAATGAAAGGAAATAAATATTTTGTCAAATCTGGTTAGACCATTAAGCGGACTCCACTCCGGACTCCAAGCCGAAAAGTGCGAGCGATGATGAACTTAGTGGCACGGAGATAACGTGAAGTCGTCCCATATGCCATAAAGATTACTGAGAGTCGTTAGGGTGAGTGAGTTATTAGCCACAGATATCATGAAAATGCTTGTGAATACAAAGCAGCCTCCGAGTTTCAAGGCTAGGGTAAAACTCGGTTGATAATAAAGATAAATGACTGTATTATAGACGGTTAAATTTAATCAGGATTCTCTTGCTATGGTAAGGTATTAAAAAAGATGTCAAGATTTTATCAAATTCAAATATTAAAATTTGATAGCTGACTAGACCCAAACTCACATCAGAGAAACCTCTAAAATGTCATTATTATAAAAAACTAAACGTTACACGCAAGGTCACGCGCAGACATTTAAAAAACCGTTTAACAATAAAAACGCGATGATCAAATTAGAGTAAATGGAATGTAATAACTTGTTAATATATGTATTTACGTATCAAATATTGACACGTAACTTATAAATATCAGATTGTAGTATTTTCCAGTGCTAATGTATTACATTGCTACTTCATAATTAATGAAGTAGCAATTCAGCTTATTAATTTACCATCTAAGGCCAATCAGGCTCACCTACCTACTTAAGAAATTGTTAGTACTTTTCATTAATACTTAGTAAATAATTTATTAAAACATCGCCAGTTGCGTTTATAACAGAATGTGTGATAAATGCACGATAATTATTAGGTACCTACGGTAATTATCGCACTTACCTATACGTAACCGGTGCTGACGAAATTATGTACGAATCGAAAAATCTAAGTAGATAAGTAGGTACGTTTGGGTATTACAACTGAAATGTCGTCGATAAATGTATCGCAGCTATTATTACTTTATAAGCAGTAAGGATCTTCAAACTTGTCAAATTCCGGTTTAAATTTTCATTGTCGTGTCCATCCATCTCTTTGGAAACCAAGGATTCTCAAATATCTTATACCCGGTTTCAATCGTGCAGCAGTTGCATGTCACCGACAAATCTGTTTCTGAACATGTATACCTACTAAGCTAATATACACACAAAAAATATTTTAAATTTAATTTGTTGAATAAACAATGGAAAGTACATAAAGCGAAATCAATCAAATCAGTAATCAAACTATCCTACACATCATATTTTATTCGCAGCTGATAAAAAATATATTCAGAAATACAAAAAAACAAAATACTTCTTTTACACAACAGCTAAATATTTCTAAAGTGGCAAAGGTCATCTTTGTACTTTGTATTCTTGCCTGATAGTAAAGATGGATTTATAAAATTAAATATTCTTTTAATATTTAAGTTCAATTTAAGTATGTAAGTTGTTTGAACTGAACTGGTTAAAGTTGGATAGAACATTATGACATTTTATTTTTAGGGTTCCGTACCTCAAAAGGAAAAAACGGAACCCTTATAGGATCACTTTGTTGTCCATCCGTCTGTCAAGACCCTTTTTCTCAGGAATGCGTAGAGGTATCAAACTGAAATTTATACTAGATACTTAAATCTACGGTTCCATAGAGCTGTAAAAAAATCAAACTTCTAATCCAACGCAATCAAAAGATACAGCCGATTATGCTGCAAATTGCAGCATATTTTCAAACTCGCATTGGAATCAAAACCTACAGGGTACTTCCCGTGAACTCAGAATCTTGAAATTTGGTACGAAGCAACGTCTTATATCACATATAAAGAAAAAAATGTGAAAAACGTAAATTTTTAGTTACAGCATATAAAAAATATTTTTAATAAATTTAAAGTTACTACCCCTTTCTTTTGAACGCGTGGAGGTATTAAATTGAAATTCATATCAAATACTCAAGTATATAACACCGTTAGGCTGCAACAAAATCAAACTTCTATGTCAACGCAATCAAAAGAAAGAGCAATATAAGCATATTTTCAAACTCGCGACTACTCGCAAGTGAATCAAAACCTACAGGGTACTTCCCGTGAACTCCAAATCTTGAAATTTGGTATGAAGCAATGTCTTAAATCACAAATAAAAGAAAAATTGCGAAAGCCGTAAATTTTTAGTTACAGCATATAAAAAAATATTTTTAATAAATTTAAACTTACTACCCCTTTCTCATGAACGCGTAAAGGTATTAAATTGAAATTCATAACAAATACTCAGGTATATAACACCGTTAGGCTGTAACAAAATCAAACTTCTATGTCTACGCAATCAAAAGAAAGAGCAATATAATCATATTTTCAAACTCGCGACTACTCGTAAGGGAATCAAAACCTACAGGGTACTTCCCGTGAACTCAAAATCTTGAAATTTGGTACGATCTTATAGCACACGTCGTCAACGTCTTATAGCACAGATAAATAATAGATTTGCAGTCCTTGGACGCATCGTCCACAGACATATTTAAAAAAAAATACTGGATCATTATAAAAATCGGCCACATGATCAAACGTTTGATACAGCTAATGTTATACACAAACTGGAGGGATGAAATTACTGAATTGGTCAATGAAATTATAAACCTCGAACAGAAATTTATTGAACTTAGTGATGAAATCCTTTCAGAAAGTCTTCAATTTAATCAGTTGGGGGGACCAGATGAGTTCGAGGCACTATTGGATGCAATTCGTAATGTAGATATAGATGAAGAGGATGAGGATAGTATAGTGAAAGCAAAAGCTCGTCCATTAGACGATTATGAATTAGAAACACAAGAAAGTGATCCAGATCATTGTCTATATTTACATGGAAATCAATCGGATTTAGTAGGAGGAGAGATTGCCCAACCAGCAGTATTGTGTGAAAATGATATATTGAGTTTAGTTAGAATATTTAATTTTGATCAGACATTTTGTATTACATGTAGGACATATTTTCACTCAAGAATCACCAACACCATTTTATTATTTTGTTAGTGGTGGAGCTGGTGTGGGGAAAAAAAATTAAGGGTTTGTATCAATATTTAATGCTTATATTTAATAGAGTTCCGGGTATAAATCCTGCCGATGCTAGAATCTTACTTAGTGTATACACGGGAAAAGCTGCTTTTGGAATCGTTGGTCAAATTGTACACAGTATGTTTGGACTTCCAGTATCCCAGTGTGGCCAAACAATGCCTGAATTATCAGCAAGTACCGCAAATACCTAAGCATGAAAACTTGCAAAAGTAAGATTAATTATGTTGGATGAAATATCTATGCTAAGAAGTAGAACTCTTAACCAAATTAATAGGAGATTGCAGCAAGTATTGCACACAGATGCCCCATTTGCTGGTATATCTATTATAAGCACCGGGGACTTCAATCAGTTACCTCCGGTAGATGACAATTGGGTTTTTCAGCCAAATACTTAGTAGTCGAAATCCATTGGCACCCCTTGCTGGCGCTCCGTTGTGGGTACCATTCTGTCTCTTTATGATGACTAAAATAATGCGGCTAAGAGATGATCTGGCATTCGCAATAGCCTTAAACAATATGACTGTCGGTTGAATAACTCCTATGGATATAGAGTTAATAAATTCTAGATGTTACAGTATTAATACCTTACCTATTGAGGCACATGGAGCGATACATTTATTTGCGACCAACAATGAATTCTATTTACTTATAATAATTATTACTCATGAATTATACGTCAATATGTATAATTCATATTCTCGTCTGATTGTCGTGGGAGACTTCAATATTGATTTTAAAATGAATCCCCAAAATAGAATTTCCACATATTTTTCATCTATAAACATGTTTCCGTTAATAAACACTAGTACAACACGAAGTAATACAATTATAGATAACGTTTTTTAGAACTTCAATATTCAATGTGGTTGTAGCGGCTGCTTGATTCTTATTTATTGTGTTGTTATTGTGTTTTGGCATCTTTCTTAGTGTAAATTAATAACTGTATCAATCTAAAAATAAAGTCACTTAGTTTCTCGTTCTAGAGTTCCATACACGGTTAGTGTTTCTGCCAACTATGCATTCTCTGAACTAGCGGTCCGGTAACTTGATGCGTAGGTACAATTGTTTACGATAACGTGATCCGAGCGCTAGCATGTACTTGTTGTTATTTTATACTGAAGCTATTTAGTTATGTCTCTTTTTTATTGTTAAAAGTTTGTTTCTTTCTTTTTCTTGTTTATAAAGGGGGGAATATTGTAGCGGCTGCTGACGCTACAAATTATATACAAGGCACGATATTGTGTAAGTGCGGCGCAGCAGTCGTCTTCCCGCTCTCATACAGTTAGGTCGTAGATTTGTAGTATATTTATTTTGTAACCTGGTACCAGTAAAATAAAAGAATATATAAAAGTATATATTTCTTCTTTTCGATTCTTTATTTATCTCTTACAACGCACATCATTTGATACCCCTACATGGTACTATTCATACCTTTTCAGTCACCATTTACAGGTCTGGTTCAAATTTGATACTGAATTCCATACTTTAAAATTTTCATTTCCATATTTATGTTTTTTTTTTATTTATATAACGTATCATAACTTCACGCCTTTTTATCCCCGAAGAGGTATGCAGAGGTGTATTACACACCCACACTTCGCCAGTTATGTTTCGGTCCCAATGTAATAGGGGGCGAGCCTATTGCCATCTACCGGGCACATTACTAAGCGAGCGATAACGTTTTAAACACACACATTTGTAACTCCGAAAAGTCAGTGATGTGTGCCCAGGGTACCTGGGGATCAAACCCGAGATGATCGTCTCGGTAGTCCATTACATACACCACTGGGCTATGGCCGCTTACTTATTTTTGTTATTTTTTTTTTATTAAGAATAGTAATTATTGTTTTATTTTATGTGCAAATAGTCACCTAGTAATAGTTTTATTTTTATCGCAAATAAATACTATAATTATTAAAAATAGTTTATTAATATTTTTGTAACAGAATTCTAATACTCACTCAAAACTTTGTAAATCAATAACTTTGATAAAAAATCTTACCATCATTCATCAGCAGACTTTTGCAAGGCTGCCGCAGGTCTAGATAAAGATAAAGATAGTTTTATTTGTCTTAAACATGTGTACTCAAAAGCTGTTACAATAGTAAATATAGTCTCAACATGCCTCGTCTATTACAGACAGACCAGTGGCTTTTTTTTTAGTCGACACACCTAAAAATTCCGCGCTAACTCTCGTAGTGCTGAGCTAGTACTTATGTTTTTGTACATTGTTCTCATCATTGTTGAGTTTTGGATGTCACCCCTTTTTTTGGATGGGTGGCACCCCAAAAAGGGTGGCACCCGGGGCGGTCCGCCCCCACCGCCCCCCCCTTCCTACGTCACTGAGACAGACATATACTAGCTAGTATAGGTATCTATAGTTATATTATAAAATAAGCGATATATGTTAATATAAAATAAAGGATGACTGATTACAAACGACGAAGAGACCTTTTTCTTTAATTTATGCTCCTCCAGCTTTCCTTACTGTAATGTCATGGTTTTCATTTTGCAATAAAAATACTATAACTATGACTGGTGAACTTTTACTTATATACCTATAGGTTTGTGCGGAACCCTCAGTGCGCGAGTTCAACTCGCACTTGACCGGTTTTTTCGTTTCGACGTTCACTTCTACGTAAACTCATCTTAGTACATAGTCGTCTATATTTGTTTGTGTTTTATTTAAATACTTGTACAGATCCTGGTTTTTGAGTAACTTTTGTTAACGTTTTATATTGTTATGATTAAAAGCAATTAGTGAATTGCTTCAACCTGTAGGTACAATTAAAATGTAACCAATGTAACTGGTTAAAGGTCAATTCTCGTAATTATATTTGTTGTAATATTATTCACAATTATCAAAATACAGTTTCGATTTAGTCCCGGTGTCTTAAATGGTATTTTGGTATATTAATTGACACTTGAACGATATGGCGGCTAGTTCAAAAATTTAACAATTTGTCAAACTATGTGTGTGTCAAATCTTAATATATAAAATCCTTGCGTTACTGACTGACTGACAGACAAGCTACAGCCGAAACTACTTGGCGCAAGAAGCTGAAATTTAACATGTATGTTCCTTGGGGACCGTAGGGGTGCACTAAGACGGGATTTCCCGAATTCCCACGGGATCGGGTAAAACGGGAAGTCGACTAGTTAGACTATAATGACATTAAGTGCAGCAGAACAGCAATTATTATTGTGAGTCAATTCATTCATAATCAAATCGTAGCTCATTCATAATAATATAGTATCGACGTCTGTTTAAACACAACAATCGGGCTTGTGATTTAATTATTTTCACTTAGGTGTTGTATGTCTTCACTTGTTAATCTTCACTTTGCCGTTTATAGTGGCTTGGATGAGTGACTGCAAGAAATAATAGCATAATTGTACCTGAGAGCGCTACCGTTTGGCAAAAGACCATTTTTGTCTTAGGCCAAGAACGGTAGGCCATGTCGGAGGCTTTTGCGTGATCTAATATCGGCCACACAATCAATACATATCAACACATATCAATGATATGTTGCTAGACAGCGGCATTCATTGTTATGCAGATAACAGCACAGGCGATGCTTTATATACCGGCCGCGCCAACATTTCTCGGGAAAAAGTCATCGAGAGCCGAAATAAACTTGTGTCTGAAATTGAGACCTCCTTAGAGATGGTCTCAGATTGGGGAAGACTTAATTTGGTCCAGTTTAACCTCACAAAGACACAAGTTTGCGTGTTCACCGCAAAAAAACTGCCGTTGGTCGTATGTTTTGAGAGCACCCCCTTAACTGCCTCCTCTAGTATTGGAATACTTGGTGTCAACAAATCGAGCAAAGTCCAGTTCCGCGGTCACTTAGAGGGTAAGGCTAAGTTAGCCTCGAAGAAGCTTGGCGTGCTCAATAGATCGAAACGGTATTTCACTCCGGCCCACCGCTTGCTTCTTTAAGTATAAGGCGCAGGTCCGGCCTCATATACTAAATGTGAATACTGTTCAAATCTTTGGGCAGGGGCACCCCAGTACCAGCTTCTCCCTCTGGACCGCATCCAACGGAGAGCCGCTCGAATTGTCGACTGCCAAGATATTTGCAACCGGTAAGACCCCTTGGCGCTGCGTAGAGATGTAGCCTCGTTATGCATCTTTTATCGCTACTACTATGGGGAGTGCTCCGAGGAATTGTTCAGATTAATCCCTGCCGCCTCTTTCCTCTTCCCTCTTTCATTTCCATACCCATCATTTAGATGGTTGGCAATCCACAACGGTGCGTTTCTCTAGAAATTTTCTCCCTCGCACCTCTAAACTGTGGAATGATCTGTCGCCTGCGGTTTTTCCGAACCAATACGACCTTCAGAACCCTTAAGAAAAGAGCGTATTCCTTTTTAAAAGGCCGGCAACGCATTTGTGACTTCTCTGGTGTTGCGGGTGTCCATGGGCGGCGGTAATCGCTTAACATCCACAAACATCCACACTAAAAGAAGGAAAGCTCTAGTGTTTGCAGACAAATAAGTGTGACAATAACTTGTGACGAGTGGTTGTCAATGCTAACGAGACAGTAAAGTTGAAGACTAAATGTAATTAAATATTCGTCCAAAATTTTAAAACTTTGTTTTCTAAAATTTCTCTATAATATCCTAATTTGGTTGTTTAAGAAAAGAAACTACAAATATATGCGCATTTAAATTAATGTAACTAGAAAATTTATTAACTCTATTCAATATTGGTCTTGTATAACATTGACGGGGGGTATACTAATTCATTAGTTATTTGCATAAATGGCAAAGTTGTTTGAACTCATGTATTTATATTATATTGTATAAATAATACGAAGAAGGAAACATCGCGAGACAACCTCCACAGCCTGAGAGTTCTCTATAATGTTCTTTGGAGGTATGGGTGATCTGCCAATTCTCCCTTGGCGTGCGGGGCAGTGTTTGGATTTAACCTTATTATAATGAAAAGGTACCTGTGACCGGCAGTGAGAAAGATAAAATAAACGAAGCTCAAGGCTGATTATAATATTGTAGAAAGACCCTGGGTCCGCATATTTTTACTAACAATATGCGCACCATCTGCTCCAAGGCCTCGGATGCAACCGGAATACCACCAGGACAATGAGTCCTAATAACAATATCTTGCCAGGTGGCAATATATTAGATAATTAAGTAGGTTTTTAAGAAAAGCAATAAATGTCCGCTAGATCATTATAATTTACAACACAAAGCGTTCTCTTAAATATTTTATTTTTAATAAGAAGTCATTTTTCAAACCAATTCATGTACTAGAGTATTTTTCTCCATGTTTTCATAACTATGTGCAAAAAATCATAAATAGCTATGTTTAATGTTTTATTTTCCTGAAGCCTTTTTGTTCATCGCATATTATGCCTTTTTTTCTAAGTATGTCTTCAGTTCCTTATAAATGTACTTCTCTATAACTTTAGAAAATACCGGTAACAATGAAATTGGCCTACTACCTACTATTTGGTCAGCGCGAATTCTTATCTAATAATCTTACTCTATGGTACTTATGTGGTTTAAAATTAAGTAATTCCATAGTTTCTAATTAATTTATTTTTTAATTAATTCCATAGGGTGCATAGGGTTCCCACCAAGAACTTAGGGTCCCAAGCCAACCTCACCTGCAAGTGGTGCACCTGCCGATCAACGGACGAGTCTCTGGCAAACAAAATATCCCGATAAGCGGCAATAGGCTCGCCACCTATTACGTGGGATCAAAACACTGGCGAAAAGTGGGCGTTTAATATGCCTCTGCCTACCCCTTCGGGGAAACAGGCGTGAGTCTATGTATGTATGTAATTCCATAGTTCAACTTTTTTTTACACTAAAGTTGAACTCGAAATACTAAATATTCGAATCTAATCTATAGTGTGAGATTTTTATTTATTTTCTGCAATCGAATGATAAAATCATTCTAGACTGAAATTTTAGACGAAATCGAGCATGTCACGGCATTTAATTAAAAGTTTTTCAAATAAGTACTAACTACTTTACATCAATTAGAAAAGCAATCATCGCAACAGCGTTAAATGGTAACAATTTACGTAAACTCTGAAGTAAATGATCAATTAAAAAATATTGCGATATTTTTTTGACTTAATTTTAGTGACTGAATAGTTATTTAAACATATAATTACAAGTTAAACATGCATTCGGTTGCTTACTAGAAAAAGTCGTGAGTCTGTGTAAATGTAGATTTTAAATAAAAAAAATTGCATAGAATTTCTTAACTGTAAAACTTAACGCATGGTACTGACATCTGGTTTCTTGAGGTACTTGTACTAGAGTACATTTGTAAGAAGATAGTTCTGTTCTATAGATATATAGACATGTCTGCCAAAAGGTCAAGCTATTTGACATCTTTAAGGATTGACATTGTCGAGTACAAGACATCTAACAAAAGGCATGAAAAACGGACGTACACTTATAATACCTATACCTATTTTGTTTAAAATTAAGTCTTTTTCATAACGCTGATAAAATCTTTTTTTCATAAAGGCTCCATTTCAAGACAACAAGGTTAATATCTTTATAAACAAGAGTTACAAGTGATAAAGAAAATTTAAACAGGTAGATCTGGCTTACTTGCCAATGCTTGCCAAGATGGGTATGCAATTGTATTATTAAACTACCGGTACATGTCTGACGGAATTACAAGTATCTGACTTTTTTATAAGTAGTTTCGCACTCGAAGAGATGGTTCTTATGTTTTTAATTTGATTTAAGGAAATCTATGTATGCTACGTATACCATACATTGTATGGTCTTAAATAATAAAAACAACTACTATTAATGATTTTAATTAGTTTTATGTGGTATATATCGATAAATAATTACGGTAGTTACTCGTTTGTTTATTAAAATGTGTAAATCTCAATAACTGGGAGTCGAATTTAAACCAACTTTTTTATTACACAGCATGTTTATTGCCTAGACTGTGTTGCATATTTTGAAGCGCGGCATAGGCTAATAGAAGACAAAGTTCAGTTTTATGTATTTTGCAAGTGGCGAATACTTATTTATTCTGTCATATTTGGCTTTAGACCAGCAAACAGACTACGGACTACAAGTCGAGAGTTTTAGATGCAACCGGGATGACGGTAGGACGACGATAAAATTACCAGATCCAAAGGTTTTAGTTTTGCACTTTTATTTTATAATAGGCTGTAAGTTCGGGTACGAGTTGGCAGTATTGCTGATTTTTAATCAATAGTTTAATATTATACCCTTAAAATACGTAAACGTACACAGATATAAATAAAATATTTTTCTACCTACTATGTTACCCTTTGAATATTCTAAAAACCGAAGAAGAGTTCTAAAACAATATGTTAAGTTGTCTATCAGCACACAGGCGGGTATTTACATTGAAATAAAAATATAAAAATGCTGCTGTAATGTAATCTCGCACCATGAGATGAACTGAATCTTTTCTTGACCATTTTGTCCTCACGTCCCTTTGTGTCAATATTTTAAATAGCGGACAGCCGCACAATCTTGACCTCTGGCAATTTGCACTGCGTAGGTGCTTTTGAGAAGTATAAATTTACATGAAAAATACAAACCTTTATAAAGAAAATTCTATAGTACCTACCTACCTACTTTATTAAATATTTTCCTGACCATCGAAGCGAACCAATAAGATTCTAGATAGAGAGAGATAATAAAAATAACTGAAATTACATTACTCGAATTATTGAATTGTATTACGGCAAAAAATGGTAGGTACTTGCTGGAATGATCGGTATTCAATTTCGCCGTTGTAAATCATACCATTCCATTAGATCTAATGTTGTGACTGTCATTCAGTTGATCACTTTTTGTTCTAAATACTCGGCGGCAGATACTTGAGTATTTGTGTTTGAACAGATTTCGAGTGTAATATTCATTTTTACGGAGGCTCAACATTTGTTAGGTACTCTTGCTTATATGTACATTTAATCCACAACATCGGCGCTGTGGATGTTGTCAGTAATTTAAGATAGCATCATTTATGATATCAGAGATGTCAATCTGATGACGATTAGTGCTCACATTTTATAATACAGTTAGATATAAACTCATAAAAAATGCAAATAATGTTATCATGACGATATGTTACGATACGATGTTATCTGTTCAATTATTCCAACGCGCCTTATTTTTTTTTAAATGCTTGTGTCGGCACTGTCTGCATTTAAATTACTATAAAAAGATATTAAAAAATATATATTTGTTTATTTTTACCTGTTTGCGTAATCAGAAGACAATAATAATATAGTGACAACAAGAAAACCGTTGATGCAAGTGTCATTAGCAACTATAAAATAATTACAACCATGTTTACCATCTCTAGCCATGGTCATCCTAGATAGTACATAAACTAAACTGTCAAGTCGATTCATTGTCATTTATGTAATTAATCTGCGGTAAAACCTACAAAATCTAAGAGCACACAAATCAAAGAATATAACGTAAGAACTATAATAGTATTGACGAGGTGATTCCCCTGATTTTCGGATATGTATTCGGCCGTTTCAAGTCGCATGTTGTCATGCCGCAAATAGAAAAACCTCAAGGCAGTTGAATAAAATACGAAATTAAGATGATGGTTATTTAAATATATTCCATATAAAACTTTATTCCTCTGTAATAGATCCAGTCGTATCATCAACAATATATTAATGAATGCGGATAAGTCTACAAATGCAACACTAGATTTTTATGGCGAAATTTGTTCAAAATTTTCTGCATAAGTGTGTAATAAACACTTGCATAACAAAACGTATCTGAGCAAAGATTTCTTTCACTTAGCATCCACACAGAGGTCAACAGTTCCTATAATATTATAATCAAGTACAAGCATTGTTATGAAAAAGGAAAAACGCTGCTGTTTTTGCGGGTAAATTAAACCCATTACGAGCAACGCATTTTTTGTTTCGACATGCCTGTTCCATGTATGTGCGTAAACTTCACCAAGTCTAAATTGGTCATAATCTAGATAAAGTTAAGTAAAATATGGTATACTTATAGCAATGGTGTCGTTTCCGTTTATAAAAGGAGTAAATGTGTGGTCAAACTACCTACCGTATTTTTTGTGTATATGACGATGTTGCTAAACTCGACACAGATTATGATATAAGAAGAGTTTAAAGTTCGAAAATCTCAATACAAACAAAAATCCATTACATTGGCGTAATTCTTAGATATTGTAAATGTGTATTTTGATTACTCTGTGTGCCTCTGTAGTCCCAATAAATCCATAGATTTATATCATACATATTAGAGCAATGCACTCGTCCCTTGTCTCCAATACATTATGCATGTATGTATGTAAAAATTAGATGAATAGATGGTTCCATATACCTTGAGTCAATTGTAGTCACCGTTTCTCGTGGTACATCGGCCGGCTTCCCAGAGCCGTTTGTTGTTTGGGTACTTGTCGTTCACGAATGGGAATGCACTTGGTAAGTTTGGGTCACTGGTGGAACCACTCTCGGTAAGTTACGCGATGAAAACACGAATAAAACTGGTACGTGATAAGAAGTGCAGCGCGCGTCGTCCTCGTCGTGCGAGTTGCGCGCCGGCACGAGCGTTGTGCACGACCAACGGTTATCAACTAAACACATTAAAATGCCGGTTGGTACACAAGCTGGTACCACTTTTCTTAACTTGTATCTCAATAGCTCGATGCATTGTTGATTCGTCGCGCTCCGGACATCTCTGCTATATTTCCTATTCCATTCTATTTAACTATAAATCGATTTGCAGGCGTGTTTAGCATTATCTCAAGGTTGCGTTGATTTCGATCGATGTTTGATTGTGGCGATGTTGCAACGTTTAGTGTATCGAATCGTTTTTACGTCTGTTACCAGTGTTACCGCCATTATATTAACATTTTTTGTAAGCTTACTTTGACGATGATTAAATTTGCATCCATTTAACATTTATCCTTTATCTTTTGCTTTAAAAGAAACCATCTGTAAGAAGCATCGAAGTAAATTATTGTCTCTGGAATAAAATTAATTATGCATGAAGTGATTTTACACCGTTTTCAGTGCAATGAATTAAGTAATTGGTAGAAATATCTACCAAAACCCTTAGGAAATTGTGTGGGCTACTATTTTCCATGGTTTAGACTAGTGTCAATTTGTTTATAGGTATTGACTCTCTTTAACGACTGTCAAAGATCTTCATGACAGCCGGGAGCGACGGCTTAACATGCTCTCCGAGGCACCGCGTAAGCGATATTTTACGATAATTTTTTTTTTATGGTATGAGGCGGCAAACGTGCAGACGGGTCGCCTGATGGTAAGCAATTACCGCCGCCCATGGACACAAGCAACACAACAAGAGTAACAAGTGCGTTGCCGCCCCTTGGGGTTGGGAAAAGAGATAGGATGAGGAGTGGGATGAGTTATATATACGCACATAACTCTGAAAAGTCATTGGAGCGCGCCGTGGGTTCGAACCCAATACCCTCTACATGGCAGGCTGCTGTTATCTCCACTAGGTTATCGCTGCCGTGGTAAGTAGTATACACTTTCAGCTATAATTACGATACAAACTGTTTGTACTTTGTACAGTTTGTCTTATCATCATAGCTGGGCATCGTTAATCAAATAATTAACTTCGTTAATCGCTAATCCGTTACTAAAAACGTTAACTTCGTTATACGTTAAAGCGCTACCTTTGGAACGATTTAACGCAAGTTAACGTTAATCGTTAATACGTTAACACATGGTAAAAATACTATTTTCATGATAATTTTATAAGAACTGTTGGTTTAGGTTTGGGGAATTAACAGGTTAGGAACAAAAAAAATTACGTATATATAGAGTGTGTAATTTAGTCATCCGGTATAGTGTGGGTATTGCCTTCAGGAACATTACCATGTTAAAAAATATCTTTGCCCGTGAAAAAAAGACGTTCAACTGCAGAGCTTGAGGGTATAGCAGTATTATATTTAACTAGAGGAAGCCAGCAGCTACGCCTGCGCATTTTTTTAATTTATCTCTTTGGACCGATCCCGTGGGTTTTTCGGGCATTCCCTTCTTAGTGCACCCCTACGGTCCTCAAGGAACATACATGCCAAATTTCATGCTTCCTGCGCCCAATAGTTTTGGCTGTAGCTTGTCTGTCAGTCAGTCAGTAACGCAAGGATTTTATATATTAAGATAAACAGATTTATGAATATCTGTTCCCCGAGAAATGCCGCATCGTCGAATGAGTCTTTTGATTTCATGTATCTCGATCTGGATGCAAAATTTACATAATCACATGGATTTTCGTCTGTAGTGGATCTGGAATCCAACTGCATGTTGTGGTTTTTATTTGCACAATACACTGTTTAATATACACACTGCACAGACGTGAACTATAACGGACTATAACTTAAAACTACGCAGTATTTGTATACTTGACAAACATAACACTCGTTACCTATTCTAAACGCAAAACGCTAAACGAAAGAATTACACAAATGTGTCATGAAACTCATGAAAGAAATTTCTTCGCAGTATTCTTTTCTCAGTTACACCACAGTATAAATATGGAACAGTATGGAAACTAAGCCTAGTTGATAAAATAATTACCTACGCGCCATTGAACCATTAGGGTTGTCACTTTTTTGATATTGTTTTTTTTAAATATTTGTTTCTGTGGTGATCAATCAATCGAATTGAAATAACTAGTTTACAAATAAAATTTAAATACCTAAGTAATTTCATGGCGTCAGTTAAGCTCAGCAAAATACGAGTGTGTAAACTACGGAAAACGTACGTAAAGCAGTGTTCCTCCCGGATTCTTGAATATAATTAAAATCTACGTAAGTAGATTTACCAGCGGCAACAGAATTACTTAAAAATTGAATAGAAAAGCGAACTTTCATTTTTTTCTAAATTTGCTGGATATATGTGGCTGTTTGTTCGTTCTTTTGTTTGTCATTTTCATAAAATTTTATGATGTGCTCGTATTTAGCTACAAGATCCTTTTTTTTTTGTTTTACGAGGTGGAAAATCCCTTCGGATCTCCGACTCTTGGGGGAAATAAGAGCCGGAGTATGTGGTGTTTCCACTAAAAACCACCTCGACTTCCGCCATGTACCCGGGAGTCGGAGGGTGGGGCATCACCAAAGCACTCGTCGCCACCCTCCGACAGGTATTGGCCCGCCAGATGGTCAGGCGGGCCCCGAACAAAACCCCCTTGGCGACGGATTAAGGTGTTGGACTCCGCCGCCAAAACGCCCAGCGGCCGCAGAGGATAGGGAGGACGGCAACGCAACACCGCATCTCCTCTTCCTCTGCGGCCCCACCGCGACGCATCGAATGGTGCGCCCCCATTTGGTCGCGGGAGATAGGGCGCGCGGCAATGCAACACCGACACGCCTCTCCTCCCGCGACCGCACCCGACTGCGAGGGACAGAAGAACTGTCCCTCGCACCCGCCCCTTTGGTCGCATCCTGCGCAGGCCTCCGTCAAGCCCACGCGGAGCGTGCCCTCCTGGATCCCTCTTAGCTTCACCGCGGGTCACCAATCCACGGTTACTAGGCCCCCCCACCACGACAAGGTGGAGATCCCGCGGGGGGGAGCTACAAGATCCTGGAAATGGACGTCTTAGGTAATCAAATTGTTGCAAACCAGTTTTATGAGATGGGGTGCATCAAATATATTTTTGGTATATTTTTTTTCTACATTTTAAATATCGGATTTTAGTTTTCTTTTCCGAGGCGTGTCCAATGAAAGAGATCTGGAAGTTTGACTACTGTCAGTCGCTAGAAGTTTTACATTTTCTTCTGTCTTTGTACAGATTTCAACCACCTTCGGAGCTTCGGTTAACATTTTTATTAACATTTTTTTTGTAAAGCCGGTAAATGAAGAGATGGTAATGAATTAGTTTTAAGTTGTTTGCGATAGGTGTCCGTTAGAATATCCATAGCATTGAAATGTTATTCACAAACAGTACAGTTTTGAGGCGGTCTGTTCATCAAATCTTCTCGAGATATCAAGCCATAACAAAATATTCTCTGTCATTTTTACCAGAAAATATGTGGGTAAACAAAACAATTCAAGCTGATGGCCACTTTTTACTACTCGTCGGGAGGAAGGTAAACATACAATTTATGTAAAAGAATACTTTTTTAATTACATTTTGACAGCACTATCGGCTTTAACACCCTCGAAAATCATGAAAACGACACCCATGACGAAAAAGTTGATAATTTATTGCAGCCGCCATCTTGGATTTTTATTTTGACAGCACTATCAGCTTTAACACCCTCGAAAGCCATGAAAACGACACCCATGTCGAAAAAGTTGATAATTTATTGCAGCCGCCATCTTGGATTTCCATTTTGACAGCACTATCGGCTTTAACACCCTCGAAAACCATAAAACGACACTTAGGACGAAAAAGTTGATACTTCTAATCGATTTCAGCCGCCATCTTAGATTTACGTTTTGAGTTAGGTTCACGAATTTATTATGATCTATCACACGGACGTATAATTCCAGTACAATTTTATTATTATAACAATAAATCATTCTGCCCTTTCATAGTCAGCAGGAAGTTTAAAAAACGATAGCTCCGGTTTTGATGAAGACGAGTTCAAACAGCAGAATACTACACAATACGCTCGTGGCATTTTTAAAAGGTCGCGGAAATAAGCGTAACGTGACCACACGCCTTGACGCGGCACTCACTACTGACAGCACCGCGAGAACCGCTTAGGGGTCTCGTCGATGCGCATGTTTGTGTGAGTGTGCCGTTTTGAATGTTTGTTGGTAGTTTCCGTACTGTTCCATATTTATACTGTGGTTACACGCGCCGGCAAGGCATATAGTTTGATTTCACTTGCGGCACGCGCCGTGCCACACTTTTCGACCGACCCGAACAAACTTGTCAGAATACGATTTGCACGGCGGCGCGCCACGGTGCGGTAAGTAGCAGGTAACGGATTAACGGACTTGGAAAAATTAACGGAAGTTAACAAGTCCGTTAAAACTTTTTTTAAGTTAACTTAAAAGTTAATCCGTTAGTGGAAATGTTAACATCGTTAATTAACGATTAACGGATTAACGAGTTAATGCCCAGCTATGCTTATCATATAGTTTGATTCGTTTCCAGTTAAAGTGTATTAATATAGTTAAACTGTTTGCTCCACACATTATTCATTAGCACAGTTACATTCTTTAGATGTACATGTTATGTACATGTGATGTTACATTTACCTTGCTTAAGATCACACCGCAAGATACCTACGTTTATTTATGAAAATATTTTTAATACCTAGTTATACCTGGATGTCTACATAATATATATCTAGTTACCTAGTTATGTCACACCTAGTTTTATTACTAATACAGATCCTAAGGTTGCCAGTAAAAATACGACCGTAAGGATCCAAGGAACGTAGAAATCTAGCAGTGCGATCTCGTACTAATATGTTTGAACGTTGAACTTTAGAAAAACAATTGTTCAGATTTATTTATTTACTTTATGGTGTCACTGTCATATGGCGTGTGTTTGTGGAGGATGTTTATGGATGCGTTACAAAAACAATATTAATGCAGCTCGGATGTGTCGCAGGTGTATGTTTGATATACGTACCGTGTTTATGAGGAAAACTTATGCGCTAGGAGTTATTCTAGCGACTTTAACTTTATAAATATTGTATTAATCGAAACTAAGAACGTCCAATAACAACTATTATGGTTTAAGATATAGCGACGAGACGGTTAATCGAATCCACGAATTCAAGTTTTTTCATGGTGCTACCATTTTAATGTTTACCCTTACAATTTACATAAGCATGACATTATTTTAAACTTTTGAATAAGCCTGAGACATACGACACAATCATCTATTCTCCAACTAGGCAGGAACCCGCAACATTAGATATAGCGCGCGTCGTAAGTATAGATCCATTGCGCTATCGGCGTACTCCGCTATTTGTAATGTTTAAATAATTTAAATTGTTATTCATTTTGGTTGCAAATTACTAGCAATTACCTTGACGTTACCAGCAGCTACTATTGCTGGAATTAGGAGAAGCTCCAATCTTTAAGCCTCGAGGCTTAACTTGTGGTCAACGAGTTTAAAATGAATACTTACTTATTCTCTACTTTATATCTAAGTTGTTATATAAAGTAGAGAATAAGTATAAATATGGTATTTATTATAATATCTTTATTACAAGATAACTGGCTATGAAAAACCTGATAAATATGCATCAGTTGAGTTTTCAACGCAAGTTATTTATTGAACTGTCAATTGTCATCTCATAATGGAGATATTGCTCTGCCATGCTAGTTCGTAATCATTCGTATGATAAAATCATCATATTATTTAATTTTATTCATTAACGCCATTCGAAATACATATTCTTTATCTTAAAAGCAATGCGAAAATATTGTTATTAATATTGATGTTTTGATTACTTGGTACCGGCTTCAGCCGGCTAGCGCAATGGTATCTTGCGTGACAGCTGACATTTTTGACGGAACAATCGAACAATCACTCAAGTAGTGAAAATAGACCGAAAGCGTTCGGAAACGCGCTATAAATTTGTTAAGATTGCCTGTTTGATACACAATTCATGTCAACCAAAAGTCTTTAGTATTAATATTTTTTATTTTTATTTATATAATAATATAATATAAAATGTATGCGTATATATTATAGTGTCGTATATATTTTAAATAGCATTTAATTAATAATAACAATTATTTAAGTATATACATATAATTATTAAAATTATATCCTCTGGTCCTGCGAGAATATCAGCGTTGCAGTTCATCTGCAACAATAGCTGACGCAGGTTCCTATTTGTACTCTCCTCAATATGTACTCTACATGTTTAGTTTTAAGGGTTATTATGGAGATACAAATAAAATATTTCTTTTCTTTTCTTTCTTAAAAAAAATGCTTTAATAATGTTCTTCTACTTTCCAACGTAATATTCGTGATTTTTACAAAGAATTCTCTTTAATTTCCTATTGTCATATTTTTGGTTTAGTTAAATATTAATTACGGGAATTATTTTATAAACACTCAAATGATTTATGGGCTATACGTCAGCGCGCACCTAACTTCACTAACTACCCACTATTTTTGATTATTATGAAGAGGGACGAGTCGAAGTGAATGGCGCGATGCCACAGTCAGTCTTATAACAGCTCTCGGACGTAAAGGACGTAACTAAGTAGCTAGCAGGAATTTTTGTAACAGTTTGTAATTGTGCAAAAGTATTGCTTTATAAAAGTGTACCTGTAATAATTGAAATAAACGAGGAGTGGTTTATAACTTTATACTGGACTTGTTGTTTTCTTCAAATATCAGAAGTGGCACGGACGTATCCAATGAAGTGTGCCCACAAGGTACAGAGAAGGCAAATGTTAACGCTGCTATGTTACTGAATAAGCTAAGCCTTCAACTACAACCGTGGTGAGCGAATTTTATGTTTTTTTTTTTTATTTTGTGCTGCAAATGTTATTTAATGATGAATGCGATGATACTTGAAAAACATTCTTGGTTAGCAGAATACTGATATACGTTTAGTAACCTTTGGAATGTCACAATGGCTGTGGTGGTGATGTCACCATCGCATCGTACCGAATGTTCTGGGTTTGATTCCGACATGAGACACGAAGTTGTGGTTAAAGTTGTGGTTGTGGTATCATGTTTCCCATGATGTGATCTCCCAAACAAGCTTCTCTTGATAGCTTAAAGTAAGAAATAAAGAAAAAAAATTGTAGGTAGTAACCTACTGAATGATTAAACTACGCCCATTGCTGTATTTTATCTTAGCATATGGTTGTCCGATTACGACTGTGACCTACTATAGCGTAGATATCGTATGGAAGTTTCGGGCTCGATACCCGGGTTTAAAAGAAAGCGAAATTGTTTTTATTTATTTCTAGTTCTAGTGGACATGTTTTCCACTAGAGCTGGGGTGGATATGTTTTCCGCTGTGCTAGTAATATGATTCCAGTTCTAGAGGATATTTTTTTCTCTAGAGCTGAGGTGGATATATTTTCCGCTATGCTAGTATAGTTCCAGTTCCAGTGGATATGTTTTCCACTTAGAGCGGATATGTTTCCCGCTAAGCTAAAAAGATTCAAGTTCTAGTGGATATGTTTTCCACTAAGAGCGGATATGTTTTCCGCTATGCTAGTAATATTCCAGTTCTAGTGGATATGTTTTCCACTAGGACTGAGGCGGATATGTTTTCCGCTATGCTAGTATGGTTCTAGTTCTAGTGGATATGTTTTCCACCAAGAGCGGATATGCTTTCCGCTTTGCTAGTATGATTCTAGTTCTAGTGGATATGTTTTCCACTTAGAGCGGATATGTTTTCCGCTAAGCTAAAAAGATTCAATTTCTAGTGGATATGTTTTCCACTAAGAGCGGATATGTTTTCCGCTATGCTAGTAATATTCCAGTTCTAGTGGATATGTTTTCCACTAGGACTGAGGCGGATATGTTTTCCGCTATGCTAGTATGGTTCTAGTTCTAGTGGATATGTTTCCACCAAGAGCGGATATGTTTTTCGCTATGCTAGTATGATTTCAGTTCTAGTGGATATGTTTTCCATTAGGACTGAGGCGGATATGGTTTCCGCTATGCTAGTTGATTCCAGTTATGTTTTCCATTAGGACTGAGGCGGATATGTTTGCCGCTATGCTAGTAAGATTCCAGTTCTAGTGGATATGTTTTCCACTAGGACTGAGGCGGATATGTTTTCCGCTATGTTAGTAAGATTCCAGTTCTAGTGGATATGTTTTCCACTAGGGTTTAGGTGGATATGTTTTCCGCTTTGCTAGTGCGTGTCTAGTTCAAGTGGATATGTTTTTCTCATGTGGATGATTTTTTTATCACGTTTCAGTATTACAAGCAAAGACGAATGACGAAGCCGGCACGCCGCCCTTACCTAAGAATGTATGGAAACGAGTCGGGGTGACTCAAAGGCGCAGGAGAAGACTTCGGCGTCGTCTTCCAGTAAAGATGAAGCCAATCCTCGCAAGCCGCGAAAATACAGTAGGTATTCCAGTTCTAGTGGATATGTTTTCCACTCAGAGCGGATATGTTTTCCACTATGCTATATTACAAGCAAAGGCAAATGTAAGGAAACGAGTCGGGGAGACTTAACGGCGCAGGAGAAGTACATTGACTTCGGCGTCGTCTTCCAGTAAAGACGAAGCCATTCTTCGCAGGCCGCGAAAGTACCGTATTCAATGTATAATGTTGATTTGTTGCTCAATATGAGGCTTATTTGAGTTGCCATATATTTTATAATCGATGTACAGATGTCGTCGTAGCCCGTGCTTTGAATAATTGTTTTTATTATATTCAGAACAGTACTAGATATTGTCGGATTCATAAATAAAGATTGCTCACTATTATTTATCAATGTCAAAGTGGTAATGATATAATTTTTTTGTTGATGTCAATGAATTTAGTGTAGAATTAGATATGTCAGAGTTAATTGGTTTCACTGGGTCAATAAAATTATTATATAAAACTAAAGTTATGTGGCTGGTCTGTAACTGTACTTCCTTTGACATTAATTTGAGCAATATTTCCATGGTAAAATTGCCTTTGGAGGCATTTATTATAATTCAAGTTGTTAATAGAATTCCTAATATAATACCTAATCATTGTGATTTTTATGTCAAATTGATAATGCGTTTGAGCGTTAAAGAATTCCTTTTTTTTTGCGTAAAGTGTATTTCATTACTTGTACCTAGTATTTTTAAATCTTAAATAAGTTTTAATTGTTTGTCTATACATAATACTTTGCAAGAATGTTGTTTATGTCGGTAATATATATACATATAAAATATTAGGTATTTACAGAGCCTTATTCTTAACGCATTTTAGTATGTATATTGTTGATATAGCTACAAGTAAATAAATAAATACATACTGTTTAAATTTGGTTTGATCAGATTCAGTAACAGTTCTCATCATTTTATATTGAATATCAGATTTTATTCCATTAAAATAAACATAGTTATGTCTATTAACAATTGTATAATGATTAATCTTGATTTGCAATCTGTCGTTTTTTTTTTTTTTTCACTTGTACTTAAACGACCGAATGTCATATTCGTATTTCTTAAATATGTTATTCACGATTGTAGTAAGTTAAGCATTGTATTATACTTATGTATGTTAGTAACTATAATGTTGTAAATACGTGCGCCAGGAGGCAGCACGTTGTCGGATGGCCGAATGTCATATTTTTGGTTTAGTTAAATATTAATTACGGGAATTATTTTATAAACACTCAAATGATTTATGGGCTATACGTCAGCGCGCACCTCACTTCAATAACTACCCACTCTTTTTGATTATTATGAAGAGGGACGAGTCGAAGTTAATGGCGCGATGCCACAGTCAGTCTTATAACAGCTCTCGGACGTAACGGACGTAACTAAGTAGCTAGTAGGAATTTTTGTAACAGTTTGTAATTGTGCAAAAGTATTGCTTTATAAAAGTGTACCTGTAATAATTTAAATAAACGAGGAGTGGTTTATAACTTTATACTGGACTTGTTGTTTTCTTCAAACTATCAGTTCATAATTACCAAGCATATTGTATTCAGTGCACGTGCTGACCCGATTCGGGCCCGACGTAATATAATTCACCCTGTATGGTTATTATAACTATTTTTGACTAAAGTTTTATATTTGCATAAAGTTTTTAACGACAGGCAAATGCTGATCACGCAAAGCGCTCGGTGCAATTAAAAACTATAACCCGACTACGTTAAAAAGAGGGTCTCAAGGGTTTTAAAAATAAAAAGTACCTACGAAACAAGAAAATAGCTCATTCAGATACAAATCCAGAAAAGTGTAAGTACAGAAATGCTCAATATTTGTTTGATGCAGGTAAGTGTTCCTGGCATCCACATTAGTATGTCACCCGGGCCATTATTACGAATTTATTTACACCTCATTTATTAAAATCGGTTTAGTTGTTTAGGCGCTACGATGGAACATACAAACATACATACATAGACTGTCAAAAACATTACCCTTCCTTTTGGCTTCGCCGTGGTCGGGTAAAAATAAGGCGTGTCATTTTTATGTTACAGGTGCATATTACATATTTAAATTAGGCTATCATTTTCATTCTACAGTTATTTTTTTTAAGCTAAACTATCCAAATTTATGAATCCCTGATTCTTTGCGTTACCTGGTGCCTGTAAAGCACCGGAATTTCTTTCTAGGGAATGGGAAGGGCTGACGAATGAGAACCATTAGTTAATATCTTCCAATAACGTTTATTAGTAGAAAAGTAAAAAACGTAGAAGAAATGGTTATTCAAAAAAATAATAAAGAATAGACCCGCCCAAAAAGTATAGCGGTGCGAATTAGATGCAGAGAAACTTTTCTTATTATCATTTAACTGTTTGGTCTTCTGGGCCCATGTAGTAGGCTCTGGTACTTTGATAATAATATGACTAATGCAAGATCAATAGGCACTTACAATTACAATATGTCTTCCTGACAATTTACGGCTGGACTTTCAATAGTGTAGTTTATGTTGCGTACCTCTTATTTCACTGCCAAATAAACCAAATTACAAATAATACAGTCGGTATACCATACGAACGAAAATTCATTTTCCGATTGCAAGCAATTCCGTGAACTGGGTACGAAAGGCGGGCAAAGTAATAAACAGTCTGTCTATAATGCCCTTAATATAGGAAAAAGTCAGTTTGGATGCCATTAATAATGATAGATAAGATTATTGTGCTCGATATATTCTATGAACACTGGGTTACGGCCATTTTCAATATTCGAACTATATATATAGATCTGTAGATTTTAGATTCTTGTTTGACATATTTTGTATGGAGCTTACGTCAAAAACTGTCAAAAACTAATCTAAAATCTACAGATCTATCTATGATCAAAACACTGGCGAAAAGTGGGCGTTTAATATGCCTCTGCCTACCCCTTCGGAGAAACAGGCGTGAGTCTATGTATGTATGTATGTATCTATCTATAGTTCGAATATTGAATTCCGTAGTTAGTGTTGCACTAACCCAGTGTTCACAGAAACCTACATTACATTGTACGCAGGCCACATGCTTATCGATTTTTACAGTTTTGGTATGTCATGGCCTTTTACAGATTCATGTACGGAGATCAAAGAGACCCAATTTTGTCACGACGGGCATGACGTGCTGTCACTAAAGGTAAAATTTTAAATGAGATCTAAAAAGTAAGTATTTGCCCGTGGCGTTGACAAGTTATTTGAAAGTCAGATAACCCCGGCATATTATTTATGTGGAAATTTTCACACCAATACCTTAGACAGGATAATCCGACACTATCCGTGAAAGGAACAAGCTCTCTACCTATTGGGCAAAATATTTTTTTTTGGAGAAAAGGTGAATATGTTTATGAAATAGAATCGAATTAAGGCGCTGTTATACCTCAGAAGCCGTGAAACACCTAATTTTTTGTCGCGCATCTAGCCATAACGGTACATATTACAAACTAGCAAAAAATAGAGCTTAAAGTCAAAAGTCTGAACAAAAGACTTTTGAAAGAATTTTTCATGTATGTAAAATAGAATCACGGTAAAAAAATCACAAAATCGAGGCAAAAAATAATCTTTCGTCTCACTGTTTGCAATGTTTTGATCGTAAGCTGTCATATTTTATTTGATAATATTGTAGAAAATATAATGAACTAAAGAATTACCCTATTTATTTTCATATTATACGTGTATATTTTTAAAATTAAATAAAATCTGCCAAACGTCTATGATTTTGACGCTCGGTAGATCCCATCAATATCAAACGCTTCAGCAATTTAAACCTTATTAGCATAAGCGGTGTACTGAGTGTCAGTTGCTAGTTTACGCCCCGCCCAGACCTCATCATTCGGCTATGAGCCCTGTAAGAGATAGGTCATGTCGCTTGCGTCTCCGCTGCACGAAATTTTACGTAAACCTGTTTGTTATTATAATACGCCAAATTGAGTTCGTAATTTCATGTTTTATATTATAAACTGAATACTTTGAATCAAATAGGCTTTTCATGTAACTATGGTCACATATAATTAGGACCTAAGTTTATACTCTTGTTGCGTTTAATGTGTTATTGTTTCTGTGCTTATAAATATATAGTTAGAAGAATAAAATATGGACAGTTAGAAAATTGAAGTTCTACGAAGGATTTGTACAAGAAAGCGTCGTAATAAAATAGAAATTCATCCATGGCCAAGGGATTATGAAATATGTATCATTTTTACACAAATTATTTTCATAAGAGTCTTTTATGACTAACTATGACTGTTATAGATTATCGATTATGCATAATATAATTATATAAATTATTCTCACAATACATAGCTGCCACAGTTTTCAATTTTCGAAAGAGTAATAACATAAAATCGAATCATTTTATTTACCTACCTATATTACAAATACATTAGCTTGTCAGAGCGCCTGGAGCGCTAAGATGCCGCCACGGCGAACAATAAGCAGCGCGAATATGGCGCTCCGAAATCCGCACACAAACGGTACCGAATGTTGTATTATTGTGTTGTGAACGTAAACCTATTCAGGTACATCGGGTAAAACTTTGATTATTCATAAACTATTAGGTATGTCTCAGTACATCTAAAATCTTTTTAATTTCTAAAATCAATCATTTATAAGTAAGAAGGTGACTTCTCTGTCTGCTATAACACAAGATATAGTATTTTTTTAATAATAAAGTACGTAACTAATTATCTTTATTGTAATTACAGTGAAGTTAAAGATAACAGTTCTGCAACGTCTTACACACATTTGACTGCAGTCATTCCTAACACGATCTGTTCAAGAGCTAGCCAAGAAATGCCAAACAATTCTTTTTAACAAATTTGACTCAAATTCCGTAGTGATAAGTAAAAATTACAAGAGGGATAGCAATGACTGGTTCGAATTGCGTAAGAATATGTTGACAGATTGAAATTTTGGTATAGTGGTAAAAAGAAGAGATAACAGCAGTAAAGCCAACTTAGTAAAAAATATTTTGTACAAATAAAATATTTGCAATGTAAAATCAGTTGCGCATGGAATCTAAAATGAACAACTGGCTTTGCAACAACTGGCGAAGCAAGAAAATGTAACAATCGAGCCTTGTGAATTATCCGTTTATTGGTGCCACCCCAGATGGATTAATAGGTCCAAACACGATTGTGGAAATTTAATGTTCTATTGATGATTCTCGTCAAGCTCAAGGGATGGCATTGCGAGATTACGGAGAGGAAAATGTTTCATCAGTGCTTGAAATTTCTACAATACCAAGCCGTAAAAGGAAAGTAAATGAAACTGTGCCTCGTGAACAACAGCAAATAATAAGTATTGAAGCCTCTTATCACCTCACACACTGCCTTTAACATTCGATGAGAATAAAGAAAACCTGCCGGGTTGTAGCAGACAGCTAACTTTTGATGAGCTGTAAACTCTGTATTTCGTTAATAAATGATAAATGAATATAAATACATATCTTTTAATATTTATTTTCTTTGAAACAACACATATTTGAAGCGAAAGAATTTTTTTATATTTTCCATACAAACATGTATGAGGAGAGTTAACGAAAAAGCAGTAACTCAAATTCTAATTCTATAATTTTCTAAGCGACATAGCAGTATCTCATAAATAAGGTATATCCACATATATTTTTGATGTTTCATCTATTTTGAAAAATAATAATGGGTTGGGTTTTGAAACAAGTCGCCTGAATTTGAGGGTATTGGTAGTAAAGGGGGCTTAAGGGAGTTCGTTTTAATCCCCTAAAAGTAATTTTGGCTGCCGGAGTTGCGTCTAAATATTTTTAAACAATTTCCAAAATTTCATAAATACTTCGGCAATTATGCAAAACGGAACGTAGTTTTTATACTTTAGTACAGTTTTACAAATGTAATTTTTAGGTTTTATGTGAAAAACGTGAAACGAAACGCAAAACTGCCATCTTGGAATGATCATATTGACAGCTAATATCAAATTTGTGCGTCATTGCTTTCGAGTGCCTAGGGTTAGGTGCGACTGTAATAAGTAACTAAATAGGTTATGTTAGGTTCTCTTTTGACCCTTAATCCGAAAATAGGAGCCCTTCGCAGGGCTCCGTCAACCTTAGTTTATTAAACTAGTGTGATGAATGTGGAAGTTGGCAGTGCCATACACACCGATGTTTGGAGATGTTTTTTTTCAGAGGAAACCAAGTATTTCCGGCAAGTGAAAATGGTGAGGGGGGTTTCAAGACCTCCCCTCCTCCCTCTCCAATCACTCACAACCCCTAAAAACGGCGACGTATTTCGAAACCTTTATCATAATAATTATGCCTATAATAACAATAAACATCCATAAATAAATAAAAGAAATCAACTTTTACTAAACTTCAATTATCTCGTAACTCGCTTTAGTTGAGAAACGGCTTTTGCGCTTAGTAGAACAGTATTGTGTTTTTTAGGGTACCGTAGCCAAAAATTGTAAAAACGGAACCTTATACATTCGCAATGTCTGTCTGTCTGTCCGTCCGTATGTCACAGCCAATTTATTGGAAAACAGATTTGAAAACTGGCAGGAATGGAATTAGATGTAGGTATTCTATGAACTGCTTCACTATTTTTATACAAAAACAAAACAAACATAATAATGGCCTCTCCATACATGGAACTGACTTAATGATTTTTATCATCTTACGGCACGTAGGTATTTACCTACTTTCGTCACCTATTAATACCTATAATGTCTAATGTAAACCAGTTTTGCTAATGGCTGCACTGAGAACAAAAATTGCGCTATGCCTATATTGTACAATCATATTGATGTATCTATGGTCAGTGTTAATGCAGAATGCTTCGTCCAGAAACTGGAGAGAAGTGTTGTTGTAACAATAACTTAATAATTAGATATAAGTATGGATATAAGGTTAAAAATGTTTATATATATATATTTATTTTTTGTGTTTGATGTTTATAGGTTTTATTTTGTATGCTTTTATTTTTCTTATTGTGAATCCGTGACGCCACTTACTGGACTTGCCAGAATACCAGCGCTGCGGCAAAGTTTGTCGCAGCATTCGCTGAGGCAGGATCCAATTTTGGCCTCACTAATGATGTTTTTATATTATTTTTGTTACTTTTTTTTTTTTTTTTCTCTCTCTTTGTATGAGAATTTAGTGTACAAAAGTGTCATGTGAGGACAAAATAAACGTTTTCTTTTCTTTTCTTTTCTTTTTTAATATAAATTTTAATATCAGTATCTCAATTCAATATGCTAAAACGTTTTGCTTGCGATTTTGAAAGATTGGAATACGGATGTCGCCAGAATACGGCCACACGCGACGAGAATGAAGGGGGGTGCCCCGCAGTAGACGGAGCTAAGCTCCCTTCACTTCCCCTGCTTCACCCCCTCATTTACCAAAACAGTCGCTTAGGACAGCGCCTTAACGTCCTTGTATCTGGCGGTCTGAGATTCCTTGATTTCATGCACAAAGTTTGATCGTATTGCTTGTACCGTCTTTCGAAATGGGTTGGTTAAAATAACGACCATCACTAGTGCTATCTACATAGCAATATTCTCTATTGACAAGCCATTGATATGCAGTATAATATATACGCTACTGTATTGCGTTGAATATTACATGACTGAGTATAATCGAGGCGTTGAAGATAGTACCTACCGAATTTTATGGGACGCCAACGACGCCTATAATTTGGTTTTTGACCGTCTGTATGACCCATTGCGACCTGCAATATTTATGCATTGATTGATAAACTCATGTAAGTTGGTCACCTAGTAGGAAAGTCCTTCAAGAATTATACTGGCATTGATGTTTTAGAATAGTTCGCCATAAGTCAACTATGTTGTTATAATAATTTCCGTCATTTGAAACGCGAAATTGCTTTATGATTCTTTTGTACTTCATACGTTTTGCTTAAATATTGTCGTTTATTTGCCTACTTCCGGAGCGTATAATTTACAAGTTAAAATTGTTATCTAGAAGCATTTGCACGTGAGTTACATGCAATGATTATGTGATTGATATTCATTTGGATATTTTTCCGTCTTAAACATTGATTTTTTAAATGCGCCATATTCGCAAGCATCAATAGTCGTGGAAAAGATTGTCGCATATCCGGTGATCCCATATTGTTATGTAGCAAAAAAGTATATTATATTAAGATAAGATCTAAAGTTAAACTGTCAACGATGCTACACACATGTCGCATAGATAAATACACCAAACAGTAGGGTTGGGGCATTATGCCCTTTCCTTTTGAAGTTACATGGGTACACTCGTGGTACAACCACGTTATCAAATATATTAGAAACTAACTGTAATATAATAATAATTAATAGCCTTAAATTTTGTTACGTTTGTGTTTCTGGACGAGCATGTTTCTTATGCTAACGCCGATCTCTGTCTATCAGCATATAATTCTCGTAAATAAAACAACTATATTGACTAAGCCAAAAACCATACTCGTTGGTGTGCCATTGGAGAGGCCTATATCCAGAAGGGGACTATGGCAGAATGATGATGATGATAATTGACTAACCATGATTATAAACAACTAAAACAAACGCCGTGTGGTTGACGGCATAGAATACAAGTGTCACCACCCCCTATCTTCCCGTGGGTGTCGTAAGAGGCGACTAAGGGATAACACGATGCAAATACCATCTTTGCGTAGAGACGGAAAACTCGACATCAAACCCTATACGACTGCCTCGTTGGTCTCGCGGCATAAATCTGCGCGTGGGATCGGGAGGTCCCGGGTTCGATTCCTGGGTCGGGCAGTGTTATTGGGTTTTTCTGTCACGAAATTCTCAGTAGCAGCACGGAGTCTGGAAATGTGCCCGGTACGGCAATAGCCCCTCGCCCCTTATTACGTGGGACTAAAGTATATCTGGCGAAAAGTGGGTGTAGAAATACACCTCTGCCTACCCCTTCGGGGATAAAAGGCGTGACGATATGTATGTATGTATGTATTTAAATTATATGTTTTAGAGTGCATGTACCTAACACCGAAACAAAATATACACTGTAGTTCATGGCAAGCGATTTTAAAAAGAAATTGTATAAAGTAGTAGTTGTTGAAAGTTTAATTCTTGTCTCAGATTCCTTTAGCTTTCGTTCTTTCTCCTTCTTCTTGATAAATGTGCAGATGAAATTTGATGGGAGTGACTGAAGCAAGAGAGATATGTCAGGATCGTTGCAAATGGCGTTACGTAGTCTCTGCCTACCCCTCCGGGAAACAGGCGTGAACACAATATTTATTATGTAAAACAAAATATTTTAACGCGATTTTTCCTTTAATATTAGGCTGAGCATAAATATTGGACCGCATAAACTGGAGTTACGTTAACGTTATGAAGAAGTAATTAAGGCGCTGTTATACCTCAGAGGCCGTGAAACACCTAGTTTTTCGTCGCGCATCTAGCCATAACGGCACATATTACAAACTACCAAAAATTAGAGCTTAAAGTCAAAAGTCTGAACAAAAGACTTTTGAAAGAATTTTTCATTTACGTAAAATAGAATCACGGTAAAAAAATCACAAAATTGAGGCAGAAAATAATCTTTCGTCTCACTGTTTGCAATATTTTGATCGTAAGCTGTCATCTTTTTTTTGATAATATTGTAGGAAATCTAATGAACTAAAGAATTACCCTATTTATTTTCATATTATACGTGTACATTTTGTAAAATTAAATAAAATCTGCCAAACGTCTATGATTTTGACGCTCGGTAGATCCCATCGATATCAAACGCTTCAGCAATTTAAACCTTATTAGCATAAGCGGTGTACTGAGTGTCAGTTGCTAGTTTACGCCCCGCCCAGACCTCATCATTCGGCTATGAGCCCTGTGAGAGATAGGTCATGTCGCTTGCGTCTCCGCTGCACGAAATTTTACGTAAACCTGTTTGTTATTATAATACGCCGATTTGAGTTCGTAATTTCATGTTTCATAATATAGACTGAATACTTTGAATAAAATAGGCTTTTCATGTATGTATGGGACATATAATTAGGACCTAAGTTTATACTCTTGTTGCGTTTAATGTGTTATTGTTTCTGTGCTTATAAATATATAATTAGAAGAATAAAATATGGACAATTAGAGAAATTAAGTTCTACGAAGGATTTGTACAAGAAAGCGTCGTAATAAAATAGAAATTCATCCATGGCCAAGTGATTATGAAATATGTAACATTTTTACACAAATTATTTTCATAAGAGTCTTTTATGACTAACTATGTTACTTATATATTATCGATTATGCATAATATAATTATATAAATTATTCTCACGATACATAGCTGCCACAGTTTTCAATTTTTGAAAGAGTACTAACATAAAATCGAATCATTTTATGTTCCTAAATTTCAAATTCATTAGCTTGTCAGAGCGCCTGGAGCGCTAAGATGCCGCCATGGCGAACAATAATGATGACGGCGCTAATATGGCGCTCCGCAATCCGCACACAAGCGGTAACGAATGTTGTATTATTGTGTTTTGAACATAAACCTTTTGAGGTACATCGGGTAAAACTTTGATTATTTATAAACTATTAGGTATGTCTCAGTACATCTAATATCTTTTTAATTTCTAAAATCAATCATTTATAAGTAAGAAGGTAACTTCTCTGTTTGCTATAACACAAGATATAGTATTTGTTTAATAATAAAGTACGTAACTAATTATCATTATTGTAATTACAATGAAGTTAAAGATAACAGTTCTGCAACGTCTTGCACACATTTGACTTCAGTCATTCCTAACACGATCTGTTCAAGAGCTAGCCAAGAAATGCCAAACATTTTTTTTAACAAATTTGACTCAAATTCCGTAGTGATAAGCAAAAATTACAAGAGGGATAGCAGTGACTGGTTCGAATTGCGTAAGAATATGTTGACAGATTGAAAGTTTTGTATAGTGGTAAAAAGAAGAGATAACAGCAGTAAAGCCAACTTAGTAAAAAATATTTTGTACAAATAAAATATTTGCAATGTAAAATCAGTTGCGCATGGAATCTAAAATGAACAACTGGCTTTGCAACAACTGGCGAAGCAAGAAAATGTAACAACCGAGCCTTGTGGATTATTCGATTATTGGTGCCACGCCAGATGGATTAATAGGTCCAAACACGATTGTGGAAATTTAATGTTCTTAAGTTGCCTATAAAAATGGCCTGGAGAATAGTATAAGAGCAAATAAAATACAAATATGGAAACATGATAAAAAAGTGAACTGACTAGTCTAAACAAATATTGTAATTGTTATTACCAAATTCAGGGGCAACGCCACGTTACACGCAAACAAAAGTGTTTATTTGCTGTGTGGAGTGGCGAAAGTATACCACTAAAAATAGAAATTATAGAAAGAGATGATGTTTTCTGGGAGAAGCTTGTGGCGTTTTATATGAATTGGCAGTTGCCTGAAATTGTTGATTCTCGTCAAGCTCAAGGGATGGCATTGCGAGATCACGGAGAGGAAAATGTTTCATCAGTGCTTGAAATTTCTACAATACCAAGCCGTAAAAGGAAAGTAAATGAAACTGTGCCTCGTGAACAACAGCAAATAATAAGTATTGAAGCCTTATCACCTCTTACACTGCCTTTAACATTCGATGAGAATAAAGAAAACCTGCCGGGTTGTAGCAGACAGCTAACTTTTGATGAGCTGTAAACTCTGTATTTCGTTAATAAATTATAAATGAATATAAATAAATATCTTTTAATTTTTATTTTCTTTGAAACAACACATATTTGAAGCGAAAGAATTTTTTTATATTTTTCCATACAAACATGTATGACGAGAGCTAACGAAAAAGCAGTAACTCAAATTATAATTCTATAATTTTCTAAGCGACATAGCAGTATCTCATGAATAAGGTATATCCACATATATTTTTGATGTTTCATCTATTTTGAAAAATAATAATGGGTAGGGTTTCGAAACGAGTCGCCTGAATTTGAGGGTATTGGTAGTGTAGCGGGCTTAAGGTAGTTCGTTTTAATCCCCTAAAAGTAATTTTGGCTGCCGGAGTTGCGTCTAAATATTTTTAAACAATTTCCAAAATTTCATAAATACTTCGGCAATTATGCAAAACGGAACATAGTTTTTATACTTTAGTACAGTTTTACAAATGTAATTTTTAGGTTTTATGTGAAAAACGTGAAACGAAACGCAAAACTGCCATCTTGGAATGACCATATTGACAGCTAATGTCAAATTTGTGCGTCATTGCTTTCGAGTGCCTTGGGTTAGGTGCGACTTTAATAAGGAAATAAATAAGTTATGTTAGGTTCTCTTTTGACCCTTAATCCGAAAATAGGAGCCCTTCGCAGGGTTTCCGACAACCTTAGTTTATTAAATTAGTGTGATGAATGTGGAAGTTGGCAGTGCCATACACACCGATGTTTGGAGATTTTTGTTTTCAGAGGAAACCAAGTATTTCCGGCAAGTGAAAATGGTGAGGGGGGTTTCACGACCTCCCCTGCTCCCTCTCCAATCACTCACAACCCCTAAAAACGGCGACGTATTTCGAAACCTTTGCCATAATAATTATACCTATAATAACAATAAACATCTATAAATAAATAAAAGAAATCAACTTTTACTAAACTTCAATTATCTCGTAACTCGCTTTAGTTGAGATACGGCTTTTGCGCTTAGTAGAGCAGTATTGTGTTTTTTAGCTTACCGTAGCCAATAATTGTAAACACGGAACCCTTATAGATTCGCAATGTCTGTCTGTCTGTCCGCCCGTATGTCACAGTCAATTTATTGCAAAACAGATTTGAAAACTGGCAGGAATGGCATTAGATGTAGGTATTCTATGAACTGCTTCACTATTTTTATACAAAAACAAAACAAACATAATAATGGCCTCTCCATACATGGAACTGACTTAATTATTTTTATCATCTTACGGCACGTAGGTATTTACCTACTTTCGTCAACATTTAATACCTATAACGTCTAATGTAAACCAGTTTTGCTCATGGCTGCACTGAGAACAAAATTGCGCTATGCCTATATTGTACAAACAGATTGATGTATGTAATATAAATTTTAATATCAGTATCTCAATTCAATATGCTAAAACGTTTTGCTTGCGATTTTGAAATATTGGAATACGGATGTCGCCAGAATACGGCCGCACGCGACGAGAATAAAGGGGGGCGCCCCGCAGTAGACGGAGCTAAGCTCCCTTCACCTCCCCTGCTTCACCCCCTCATTTACAAAAACAGTCGCTTAGGACAGCGCCTTAATAAAATGTAAGTTCAGTGACATTCGCATTTGTTTAGAGAGCACAGAGCTCGATCAATTCTATCTAGCCATGCTCGTTCATTCAAAGGTGAATCCTTCGTTTCACCAATGAGTTTGATATTTCCACCGATTGATATACGCTGAACCAAGCATAAATGTAATAGCACGTGCTTTTGAAGTTCGAAGTGGTAAAGTGCAGTCTGGTACGTATTGTGTATTGTACGGTGCAACGCGGACAGATCGTCTGCAGTATAGATATTTGTTTGATTATGCAGCAAAAATAAAATAAGTCTTTGATAAACTATCTTCAAGAAAAGATTTACTGATTTTATTAGCCACATAAAGAGAGTTAGTAGTAGAGCTAGTTAAGTAATTAAGTATTTCCTTTCTATAACCAATGAGTTACAGGAATTAAATGCATTACTCTTCCGGCAAATAGAACAAAGTTGAGAATTACTCAGAAATCGTGATGCTCGTGTTAACGTAATAGGTATATTAAATAAATAATTAAGTTACCTTGAATCTCCACGTGAGGGCAGGTTATTAATTTTAGCTGTAACGATTTATCTTTCCTGTGATTCATTACTGTAAAATTACCCCGTTATGTTTCTGATAATGTAATGAATATAGGGAAATTTTGTCACTTTCCTTAAGTCGGTCACAATAACAAAACATGTAAAAGACTGAGAGTCACCAAAGCTATGTGTTTCCAGCCACGCTTAGTAGATATTGTTGTTTTATTCAAAAGGATCGTTTCGGCTTCGATAAGAATCGGTGTTAGTATGAGATTTGGGTGTTATTCGCCACTTAAAGCTTAAGCATGTTAAAGGTACATACATACATACATAGACTCACGCCTGTTTCCCCGAAGGGGTAGGCAGAGGCATATTAAACGCCCACTTTTCGCCAGTGTTTTGATCCCACGTAATAGGTGGCGAGCCTATTGCCGCTTATTGGGACATTTTGTTTGCCAGAGCCTCGTCCGTTGATCGGCAGGTGCACCACTTGCAGGTGAGGTTGGCTTGGGACCCTAAGTTCTTGGTGGGAAACCCTATGCATGTTAAAGGTATTCGGTAGTATTCTATCGATGACAGTTTTATGGTTTGTTATTCATCATCAACAGCCCTATGTACTGTCCCACTGCTGGACACGGGCCTCTTCTCACTATGAGAAGGGTAAGGCCATAGTCCACTACGCTGCCGGTGCGTGCGGGTTGGCAGACTTCACATGTCTTTCGAGAACATTATGGAGATCTCTCAGACATGCAGGTTTCCTCACGATGTTTTCCTTCACCGATAAGCAAGCGATAATTAACAATTTAATACGCACTTAACTCCGAAAATTCATTGGGGCGTGCCATGGATTCGAACCCGAGACCCGCTGCCTAGCAGTCTGTCGGTTTCTCCACTCGGCTATCGCTGCAGTTTGTTATTAGGTTTGTAATAAATGCTTTCATATTTTGTGATTCATACACAGCCGTGATCAGGCAGATATAAACTGTTCTGTGGATATAACCCATGCCTAAATTACATTAGGTAGTTACTTATTAGTAGTTTTCTTACATATCTGTCATATGACTGCCTCGTTGGTCTCGCGGCATAAATGTGCACGTGGGGTTGGGAGGTCTCGGGTTCGATTCCCGGGTCAGGCAAAGTGTTATTGGGTTTCTCCGTTAGGAAAATTCTCAGCAGCAGCAATAGGCTCGCCCCCTATTACGTGGGACCTAGAAAATTCATGCCGAAATGTGGGTGTAATATTACGCCTCTGCCTACCCCTTCGGGAAAACATGTGTGAGTGTATCTGTCATATTATTTGCGTAGCCTAGTTGTCTTAGCTTATTCTTTAAAATCTTACGTATTATAAGTAAGGCAGTATTAGTGTAAGTTGAAAGGAGTTTTTTGTTTATTAGATCAATCACAATGGGGTAGAAGACAGACAGATAAATCGTGTATTCTTCAGAACAAATTTGTTTGTTTTTTTATCTTAAGGACATTCCTTAGTTGTCTTATGCTTGTGCCTTATTAGTATATATCTCGATACTTCAAGTAAAAGTTTTAAGTGACGCGACTTTTATCGGTATCTTCGTCTAATGGACACATGCTGGCTTACTCACTCTGTACTTGGTGTTCATAATAACATGTTCAATTGCCTGCCTTATATAGTGTCAGTACGATCCCTTTGAACGTAAGTATGAAAAATGAAGTTACATTCGTTTTGACAGGAACCTCTTTGTAGTCTTGGTAAGGTAAAGGTTGGTTGCCTTATTCGTGAATTACGTAAATGTGAATAAGATATATTATGTACTCTAAAGAGAATTGTTGTCTTACTTTACTTTGTTTTTTCTCATGAACTAGCTTCACGGACATCCCTATAGAAATACTAGAGGTAAAACATATCCTCAATGCGTCATTTTTGCTTGAGGACTGGCTGTGTTTCATGTCTTACGTAATAAGAGATGATACACTATTGGGACTAGAGAATGCCTACCACTATGCCCAAACATCATTTTAAACCTTATCTGCACGATACCGTAGTAAATTCGGGAAATCCTTTCTATAGCACGGTAGAGATCGTTCCCGAGGAATATGTATGACAAATTTTAACTTCATGCGCCTAATATTTCCAGCAGAGCGTTGTCTGTTAGTCAGTCAGTAATTAACGCGAGAATGTTGTATATACAGACAGATCATACATTTTACATATAATATACTGATTACAGCATATACCAGCTAGTATTAAGTAGCTGGTATACCTAATACATATGTTTTATTTTAGCGCGCTTTTGTCTCAAGTCAATATGTAAGTACGAACCTTAATAACCTAGACTAGGAAAGTCAAATTCATTCAATATTCTAATTTATAATGTTTAAACTGTTATAATAACTTTAACTTGTATCAGTTACATAATAAGAGAAGTAGTATAATAGAACATAGCTATTTAAATTGTATCGTCACGCCAAAATACGAGATTAGCCCGCGGTTACACCCGCCGTATTTAAGGCTACTGCTACGCTCCCGTAGCTCATAGCGTGATGTTATATCGCCTATTCTTGATAAATAAGCTATCTAGCACTGAAAGTTTTTTTTTTATGGTAATAGGCGGCAAACGAGCAAACGGATTGCCTGATGGTAAGCAATTACCGCCGCCCATGGACACAAGCAACACCACAGGAGTCAGAAGTGCGTTGCGGCTCCTTGGGGTTGGGAAAGGGATAGGATGAGGAGTGGGATCAGGGAGAAGGGATAGGGGATAGGGCCTCCGGCACTCTTACTCACCGAACGAAACGCAACAGTTTAGGTACTGCTACTTTACGTCGATTTTCTGTGAGAGGGTAGTACTTCCCCGGTCGAGCCATCCCATTCATGCTGAAATCAGCAAGGCTCTACTGCCAAAATTTTCAAATTGGACCAGTACTTCCTAATATTTGCGCATTCAAGCAAACAAATAAACTCTTCGGCCATATAAATTAGTATTAGATTTACAACAACTTTATTTAATTGCCCTGCTGTTGATTGATGTTGTATGTATGCGTGTAGACATGATGGTTTATTTCTCCAACGACGGCCTTTTTAATAATAATAATATAAAAAAATTAAAATATTAAGGTGGGGTCCCATTCAAAAAACTTTTTCGTATTTTTTGCTCAAAATTACTGACTGTAATAGGTAGACGCTTTAAATTTTCACAGAATATATAGTTGTATATTACCTTTCAAAATAAATAATTAAATAAAAAAAGTAAAAAATAAAGGGGGTTCCCATACAACAAACTTATTTTTTTAAGCAATTTGTTACTCGATCTTAATAAACTGGTAGAAACTTTAAAAGTATTTAAGTATACATACAACGAACGTGATTTTCTTTTATAAATGATGGTACGGAACCCTTCGTGTGCGAGTCCGACTCGCACTTGCCCAATTTTTTAACTCATCGAGAGTTTTTGAACCATAATATGGATACTTCGTCCGAACAAGCGGCTCAAATTGTAGCACGTGCGGGAGGGCTTGGATCAACGAACGATTGGTAGAAATTTAAATTTAAACCAGTCTACGGTTTCTAGAATATACAGAAGGTTTGTGTAGACAGGTTCTTACAGAAGGAGACGTGGTACAGGCAGGACTCGAGCGACCACCGATCGTGATGACCGATTTATTGTTACAACTTACCTGCGAAATCGTTTCCTCACGTCAGTTAACATCAAAACAGAGCTTAATGAAGTGCATGGAGTAAATGTGAGTGCACTAACAATAAGAAGAAGGTTAAAGGAAGTGGATATTACCCATTTTAGACCAGCAAATGGTCCAAAGTTGTCTGTAGCTCACAGACAAGCTCGCTTAAGATTTGCGCGTGATCACCTATATTGTACAGAGTGTAGGACATGTTTATATAGTGCAGATGGTCGTAGAAGAGTCTATCGTCGACGTGGGGAGCGATATGCTCAAAGTTGCATTGAGGAGCGTGTTTCTTTTTGGAGGCGGTTCGTGTATGGTCTGGGGTGGCATATCGATGAACGGGCGAACAGAACTTGTGTTTATAGACATGGTCCGTCAAAACGGTAGTAGAGGGGGTTTGACTGCACATCGCTACATAACAGAGATCTTAGAAGACCACGTGGTGCCTTACATGGGATTCATAGGCGAAAATTTTACTTTAATGCAGGATAATGCCCGGCCGCACGCTGCTGCACAAGTTCGACAATATTGCGAAGAGGTTGGGATACGTACAATGAATTGGCCAGCACGCAGCCCGGATCTTAATCCCATTGAGCATGTTTGGGACATTTTATAAAGAGCTGTATATGCGAGAAATCCTGTGCCCACGACAGTGGCAGCACTAAGAACAGCACTTTCAGAAGAATGGGACAATATTCCGCAAGATCTTTTAATAACCCTCATAAAATCTATGCGGAACCGATTAGAATCCGTAATAAGGGCACGTGGAGGTAATACACCTTATTAAAACATAAATAAACCCTTGCATAAAATTTGTGTCTATTGTTAAAACCAATCTTTTTATTAAACCAATTTTCCTTAAATTTCTGTTTTTTCTTCAAATAAGTCTTAAGGTCCTTTCCAGTACACAAACTTAAACTGAAGGATATGACCCTACGCTGTTTTAAAGTTCACGAACCAATCTAGAGGTTTCAATTTAAATCTGTATAGAAAGTTTGCATACTTGGTTAAAATATTTATTTCAAAGTCGTCTATTACTTTGATGCAGTTTATGAGTCCGTCAGTGTATGTTACAGCCATAGTGATTAATATAAAATTATACATAATGACTAAATATATATAATTACTAAATTGCCAAGACAATTTGATAAATTAATGACTTCATCTAGATGTTATTCATAAAGGTAGCCAAAATAGTCAAAGAACTAAATACGATACGAATTACTTACCTTAACACTTCGATACAGCGTGGCGTGTACTCCAAGCCACGCTATAACAAAATGTGGAGTCAGGGGAGGATGTTTAATAAACTAAGTTGACGGAGCCCTGCTTCGCAGTGCTCCTATTTTTGGGTGCAGGGTTACAAAAAAACCTAACATAACCTATTAAAATGATTGTCCTGGTTAATCAGCCTGTTAACATATCGATTTCCAGTACGACACTGATTCAAATAAAACTTTAAAAGCGTCATTAATTCATACGTCACCTGTTATATTACTTCATCCAAGAGTACCAAGATGGTTTATAAGATAGCTAGTTAATGTAATTAATTCTGTGTCAATTATTACTTTGTCCAAATTGAGTAGATATTTTATTTATTTATTTTATTAAATCTTTATCTACACAATAGTATAAAAGCGGACTTATTGCCATGGGCATTATCTCCCAGCCTACCTTAGAGTGATGCAGAGAGAAATGAAGTAAGTAGCTGTAATATAATGAAAATTAATTTGAACTAACATAAATTATAACTAAGTATATTGTAGATCTAAAAATACATTCACATAAAATGATATATTTAAAAGATATATACGTTAAGTACATATGATATAAACATATCTACATGATACACACAGGATGATGATACATGATACAAACTATATACATACACACAGGCATATGTAAATATATATACAAATATGTAATTATGTATATAATATATATACACATATATAATGGCTAGATAGTATATATAATATCTCTATTTATTGACGACCGGTTGGCGAAGCGGGAGTGTAAGCGACTGCTACGCCGAAGGTCGCGGGTTCGATTCCCGCTCAAGTCAAACATTTGTGTGCGTGAACATGGATGTTTGTCTTGGTCTAGGTATTTTTATATATAATACGTATGTATTTACAAAAAATAGTATATATGTATGTTTATCCATTGTCTAGGTACCCATAGTACAAGCTCTGCTTAGTTTGGGACTAGATGGTGTTGTGTGAATGTGGTAGAATATTATTATATTATTATTATTACTTAGGCTGTAACATATATACACACTTAATACGATATACGTATATATTACAGATAATTTTTACGTAATATACTTAGATGTCACGGCATCGAGTAATTTTGTGTTGTTTATAAATGTTGATTTTACGTTCTTGTTATTGAATATGGTTTCGACGAAAATATACAACAAATTAAACTAGAACGAGGTGTTGGAAAAGGTGGAACTACCAAGCGATTTAGTCTGTAAGACTATGCTTGCTTTTATTTTGAATTTAAGCAACTGCTAACTCTGTCAAATTGATTCATGAAATCTTAATGTTTACAGTATAAACCATATCTTTGCATTCGCAAAAATCCATATCGCAGTCAATTAAATCACCGATTCATTAACACGTAAAAGTGGCTGTGCATCGAACATGATTGATTAAATGATTCAATTATAGTTTGAACACGCACCTCGGTTGTTTAGTGGTGCTGGACCGGATCGTAATAAGATTTATAGCAGCTACCAACATGCACAAGTCTGTCATCAGTTTGATGGAACAGCGCACGGCGGTTGACTGCAAGACTATTAGTAAACAAACTCGGTCGCAATGCCGCACTCTCGGTTGTTGCACTAAAATTAAACGTCGCTATGCAAGTCGCACGCTGTCCCATTTAAACTTGTGAAATGGAGAAACTTTGGTACGAACATAAGCCTGTTTGGCAAACAGAACGCTCTAGGAAATTGCAAGTCTTTCATAAATATTCAAATTAAGCGACAGTTCAGACGTAATTACGTCGTGGATTGTTTTGTTTAATTGCGAATAATTTTCCTTCTTTTTATAAAGACGTCTCCTGCATTAGGTGCTTGAAGAAATAATATATATTATTTTGCTACAGACCTTTGAATATCCGGGACAGCAGCTGTTATTCTTACATTGCATTTCGGTATGAACATGGTGCTTGCAGCAGTGCCGAAATATGTGATAATTGAAGCAAAAGTCAATGTAAAGCTATTAGAATAGAAGAAGAATAGAAAAGAATAAATTTTTATTTAATTTTTAGTGTTTAAAAATAAAATATTATTACATCATACTCTGCCATATAAGGCGTGTAAATTTTGAATATTTGAATATAGCAATAGACTTAATTAATTTGTAGTTATACATAAATAGAATTGGATTATATAAAAGTGACATAAAGTTAATGTCTTTAATTCGATATTATATAAAAAAATGCCATAAAGTTAATGCCTACAATTCGATTTTATATAAAAAATGTCATAAGGTCATAATTTCAATAAATTAAGTACAAAGTAATGTATTTCAATATTGTGTATTTGAAATAAATTTATCATTAAAATATTTATTAACGTCATACTCAATTTTCGCTAACAATAACTTATGTAGTACCGTGCGGAACTGTCTTGTTACTAAGTTTGTTATGTAAACTGGGAGATGATAATATAGTTTTACAGACATGCAATATGAGTTTCTTTTGTATAATTCTAGTTTAATTTGAGGTACTTTGAGTCGGTTTCTATGCCTCGTCCGACTACCTTTGTTATCTCCTAGTTTCTCATACAGTTCTGGATTATTTTTGACAAAAAGACAGGTTTCTAATATGTATAGACACGGTAACGGTAATACATATTTAATGTTTTGTAAATAACGGCTTACAACTGTCTGAATAGTCGCAATTGAAAATTGTTCTAATGCATTTCTTTTGCGCTACGAAGAGTCTATTTACGTCGACCGAATTGCCCCAAACAATAATGCCGTAGCGGAGAATAGAAGATGCATAGGCATGGTAGGTCATAATTGCAGTCTTTACATTGTCTATTTCTCTCACCCTTTTGAAAACAAATATAAAGCGATCAACCTTATTAAGAACCTTTAAATGTGCGGTTTCCAATTGCAATATTTGTCAACCGTTATACCTAAAAATACACAACCGTTAATATTATTTATCTGTAGGTTATTATGGTGCAGTTCTATATTGGGTGTATTTACTTTATACCTTTGGAACTGTATTATATTTGTTTTGGAAATGTTAATTTTAAGATTGTTTTGGTTTAACCACTTTATAGTTTTATCGAGAGCTCTACTAACTTCACTTTCTAGAGATTTTATGTCACTGCTATAATCATGAGTGTCGTGTCATCGGCAAAAAGATACATTTTTGACTAATTGCATCGGGAAGGTCATTAATATAGAGCAGAAAGAGAAAAGGAGATAGCAAACTACCTTGCGGTACACCGTATTTATTATGTATATATGAAGAACGGTACCGTTTTTGTTGATTTTGAGTTATACTTTCTGCTTCCACACATTGGATTCTGTTTTCTAAATAGCTTTTGATCCAGTCATAGGCATTGCCACGTACCACGTTACCATAGTTGTATGATTTTGACATTACTGTATCATGATCATGACATACGAAATCAAGAGCCCTGGTCATATCTAGAAATATACAGGCTAACATTTCCTTATTGTTTATGGCTTGGGTAATTTGTTTTAATAGTGAGAAGCATGCTAAAGTAGTAGAACTTTGTTTTTTAAAACCATATTGTTCACTTTTTAGGATGTTACATGCAGATACAAAATTTTCTAGATTATTATGCATAACTTTTTCGAACACAATATTGCGTGGTGTGTGGCCATAAATGATTCAATTAAGCTATATTATTATGATGTCGTTCTGTTTATCAGTTCAAACCCATTAATATCTTTACCGTTGATACATAACATTTTATTCCAATACTTGGACTTCAGTTGAGAAAATACCGCAACACCTAAAACTTTTGCCCATTTTGACAATATTGGTCCGGTAGATACAACAATTTAATTTAATTTAACATTTAGCCGTGTGGTTGACGGCATAGAATACAAGTGTCACCACTCCCTATCTTTCCGTGGGTGTCGTAAGAGGCGACTAAGGGATAACACGATGCAAATACCATATTTGCATAGAGACGGAAAACTCGACATCAAACCCAATACGACTGCCTCGTTGGTCTCGCGGCATAAATGTACGCGTGGGATCAGGAGGTTCCGGGTTCGATTCCTGGGTCGGGCAGTGTTATTGGGTTTTTCTGTCACGAAATTCTCAGTAGCAGCACGGATTCTGGAAATGTGCCCGGTACGGCAATAAACTCGCCCCTTATTACGTGGGACTAAAGTATATCTGGCGAAAAGTGGGTGTAGAAATACACCTCTGCCTACCTCTTCAGGGTTATAGGCGTGAGACTATGTATGTGTAGATAAAACAAGTTTATAATCGAAAGCCTCAGTTTCTGAACCAGCTACGTCAATTTCTTTATATTCTACCTCTGACAGAACAGAGTAACCCACACATGCATATATAGCTACCACCACCTACAAAGCTATGTATTGTAAAGTTTATCGCACGCGTTTGTTTGCTGATCAATAAAATACGAAACAACAGCACAGGGAGGATATACGGTACTAATAATTAAAACATTTATTTGGGACATTAACCTATTGATATTGCCATTTTCCTGGCCTACTGTGTTAAAATCAATTATTTCCATCGTTATGGTATCAATAAATTACATTTATAATGGGCACATTCGAAGGGAAACACGAAAATGTTGATATTATATGGGTTCCGTGACTCAAAGGGTATAACGGTACCCTTTCATGATCCCTATGTGTAACGTCTGTCTGTCCGTCAATACTCTTTTTATAGGGAACGCGTTAAAGATTGAATGATACTTATTATAAAATGTTTAAGCTATATGTTTTCTTGTTGATGTTGCCAATAAAACAGTAGGATTGGTTTATTACGTATTAAACGCATCTCATAGAAAAGTACATTCAACACTTGGTGCTCTAATCGGACTTACATTTGCTATTTTTAAGGCTTTGTTGTATTTACTACATTTTTTACGTTATCCGCCATGCTTTCATGTCTTCGCGATATAACTGGGCAACTATATATTTTAAGAGATAATTTTCGGATCTAGTTAGTATGAACTGATATTTTATTCATTTGTTTCTTCATGTAAAATGTTATGTAAGTCATTTAAAGACACAAAAATTTGTTATAACACTAATCAATTCAGGGATCGGTTTAGGTGCGAAATATTTAGCATTATTCATCGACCATATCCTGTCCTGAAACATAATGAACAAACCCTAGAGTAGTCTGGATGAAATATTGGGATATATAATGAGATTATGACGTAGTGTCTACGATGCCCTGTCTGAGATCCTCTGGTCCCGAACGCTTGGTTTGCCGTTTAAGAGCTCTGTATAATACGAGTACAACCCCTTAACAAAGCCTCTGCTCTCCGACGCGAACAAAATATTAAGTGTAGTACTCGAAAAGGCAACCATTGCCTTTAGTATGGCCTGGACTCTAGTAGCCATTGACTTATATATTACTGCTAGTAGCGCTGAATGTCTGAATCACTTTTATTAAATAGATTTTTGCTTTCAATTTCCTTTTCTTGTATGTGGCCTACTCTGGTGTTCAAATCGTCCGAAGGCCTCTGACATAACCTAGAGGTTTTTGTCCTGAGACGAGAATCGGGACCAATGGCTTTAGGTGCGTTCCTGAAGCACGGTAGCGCTCTGACATAAATGACGCACGAGCGGTCACCCATCCAAATTGTGACCTCTGTGAACGTTGCTTAACTTAGCCGATCTATTACGAATAGCAAACCAAGTTATGATATGATCCTTTTGATGCTTGCGACACTGTATTACTTATTATTATTCCCTCTAAACTTAGAACACTAAGTAAACCCAACTAGAGAACCCTACATTGTGCGTGCCCCGAGACGAACGAACCGAGGTTTTATTTATTGCAGATGAATGAATATTAATGAAGTAAATAATAAAGAATCAATTTCCGATTTCGATTTCGGAAATAGAATTAATCTGATTGATGATAAGTGTCGACTATGATTTATGTATTAAGGCCGTTGTAACACAGTAGTAATAATATTTTTCCTCTGGTTTATACGTCTTAGCAGACCTACGGCTTATAGTCTGTTGTATTGTTGTTAATTATATTATTTCGCCTCTTAATGACTCTCGTCCTATGACAAGAATCGGGACCGATGGCTCTACATGTCCTCCTCTACGTAGCGCTTTGTTGTCAATACCACAACAAGCGGTCAACCATCCAACTGGCAACCTCAAAAAACGTTGCTTTACATTGCTGATATATTACGAAAGGCCATGAGCGCTACATCACGGTTATTCTCCATGACGCTGTGAGGTAATAATCGGATTGTGTCCCACATGTTTCGAAATGCAATAACCTACTGCAGATGACATCCATGTACGGTTTGTTTAGTTGTTTCGGAAACGTAAATTCTAACACATCGTGTCATGGTTACCGGTGTGTGTGTACAAACGTGTCGGGTCTTAAAATATAGTTTGACCGTCTGACCTCCTCTATCCAAAGGGGTAGCGATATTTCATTGAACAAGTTTGGCAGTAGTCTGACGAAATAAAAAAATATCTGTGGGCACGGCAGTGCCCCCGCCAAGTCGAGCAAAAGAGCGGCACGGCCGTACCATCCTTTTCTCGAAGTAGTTCAGGCCATTTTCTCGTTTTCATTACTTCGTTTTGGATAAAACTAGAAGCCTGAATTTTCAGTAACCAAGCAGGCATTATATAAACATGTACACAGTATTGTTTTTTATGGGATTTTTATTAGCTTTTTTAATACATTTTAGTGGATTGAGAAGAATTATATTAATTTTACATTATATTACAATACATTGCACTCTGCATTGTTCGATGTGTGTGAACTAAAAGAGCTGCTTAGATTTTTAAGAGACTAAAACAGATTGCTTTTAATATTTGGTCATATTATGTCGCGACTTATCAGCTACTTTGTGAATAGTTTTTAGGGTTCCGTACCTAAAAGTTAAAAACGGGACCCTATTACTAAGCCTCCGCTGTCTGTCTGTCCGTCTGTCTGTCACCAGGCTGTATCTCATCAACCGTGCTAGCTAGAAACCTGAAATTTTCTCAAATTATGTATTTCTGTTGCCGCTATAACAACAAATACTAAAAATAAAAAAAATATATTAAAAGGGGGTTCCATAGAATAAGGTCCTCCAGTTTTACAAATATTTTCAGAGCAGGTTTCACAAAACGATTAAGAAAATTCAAATAAATCTCTGAAAAGGAAGACAGTGTTAGATACCAATAAATAAAATGGCGTTATTCATTTAAATTACGTCCGAATTTTTAATGTGCTGACTTTATGTATCATAAGAAGAGTGTCGTGCCCAGCAGTGGGACCGCTGATGTATACGGGCTGATTTTATCATTGTACTTTGTGCTCCCTGATGGTAAAATTCCGAGTATAGATATTAACAGACTGCCATGCGGCAGATATGTACATACATACATACATAGACTCACGCCTGTTTCCCCGAAGGGGTAGGCAGAGGCATATTAAACGCCCACTTTTCGCCAGTGTTTTGATCCCACGTAATAGGTGGCGAGCCTATTGCCGCTTATCGGGATATTTTGTTTGCCAGAGCCTCGTCCGTTGATCGGCAGGTGCACCAGTTGCAGGTGAGGTTGGCTTGGGACCCTAAGTTCTTGGTGGGAACCCTATGCACCCAGATATGTGCCGCCGTGCCTCGGCGAGAACGTTAAGCTGTTGGTCAGCTGTCATGGACATCTTTGAAATGTCCATGACAGCTGACCAACAGCTTCACGTAACTCGTAGAGATCAACAATCGTTACGTCCTCGTAACCTGCTAACATCCTCGTAACCCCGTCCAGGGCCCTGGCATATGGAGTCAGCTTCGGACAATGGATTAAATATCGAAATATCGCTATTGTACTGTATTGTATATATCCATTCATTATAGCACCTCTTTATAACTGTCACCATGGACCTTGTCGTTCCGCTTCGGCGCAATAACGATTTATTTTCTGTATAAAGTATGCTTCGGTGTTTTCCGTCATCGACTGTGAACAGCTAGTGTTATGATCTTTCTACTTGTTTCAAAATATATTTTCTTATAATACTAGATAGTATAAAGCCACTTACTTGTATTGTGACAAGGAATATCATTTTTCTTTTCATGATAGACCTTGCCCGCGGCTTCGTTGGCGTTAAAGGCGGCTTTCGCCGCAAATAGCCTATGCCACTCGCTATCACCACGCCATACTATCACTATCTCCACAAAATCATGCAATAGTATCGCGCCATTTCATCGCGAAATAATGACAAACACACTTTCACAATTATAATTTAAGTACGTTTTGTATGTTTCCAAAGTTCTTATACATCTGACAGAAAAGAGTGTATACGAATATTTTAATTCAGTGAGTTAGTAGGAAAACATACAATTTTATCGTGAAAATAATTTAATTTTACTCAATTACACTTTCGTAGGCCTTATGAATTGTAAAACGTAGGCTAGACGAATACAAAAGGAAACACGAAATACATCAATTTGCGACAAAGAACGTGATTCGATTTGAATAAACAATTATATACCTACGACTTAGAAGCTTAAGCCATACAGTAATTTCTTTATTGAAATGAATTAATATTATTGAACCGGCTCATACTTAGGTTAGTAGTAGGTACCTACATAAATATCGTGGCTCAAATGTTCCGCGCTGCCGGTGAATACGCAAGTCAAAAGTATGTTTTTTTGCAGGAAATAGGCCGCTGCCTAATCGAGCGGAGACGAGAGGAGCGGAGCGGATTGGAGATGAGAGGATCAATATTTACCAATTATAGGATTGCACAAAACTTCTGTAGACACTTCTTCCACTTTTGTAGACAAGGATTTCAAATCAAATTATTGGCAACTAGTTTTAAAATACACTTTAGGTACTTGACTAGGTGTGTGAAAGCGGTGCTGAGCAATCGAATTGGGAAAGGACTGGACAAGCGGAGCGAGGAAACGGAGCGATGAAGCGAAACGGCGTCTGATTTGATTACTCGCGACTGTTCTTCAGTATTGGCTTAGCTCACAGACCGCAACTACTGCACTTTACTTTCTTGCTCCGCTTCGCTACCTATCCCGGCATCAGAACATAGTGCTCAAGTCTGCTTCGCATTAGTCGTTCTTAGTTTCAAACATATCGTTAAGTCTAACCTTCCATCTCACAACATCGTATCAAAAGGTGCTAGGTAAAATACCTTACACTGATTTTGCGTTGCGTATAGTTACGTTTATACAGTTATCCTCCGGAACCAATCAAAAGTCATATCACGTAGAGCTGTCACAAGAGATACTTAAGGCAGAAGGTTGCCGGAATGTTTTAAATTAAATACACATTATAAAGTCGTGCAAATATTGTATGAGCTGTAAATTATACCTACCTATAATGGTAACCCGACGGTTACCATTATAGGTAGGTATAATTTAAATAATATTAAATATTTCTTATCCCCTTATTGGAAAAACGTAGCATGCTCTTGTGATTGCTTCAATCCTTACATCTGGTAAAAAATATTTTTGAATGAACTCTGAAATGCAAATTGCTTCGTTTCTATGTTGATTCGTCAATATGAGAAAAACTTCATAGTTTGAACGAAAGGTTTTCTTGCTGCAGATATTTCAATTATTTTTATTTTTGTCAATTTCACCCTTTAAATTATAGGGCAGTTTAATTATCCTTTTGGGATTCGTTCTACATTATTTAGATGTGCTAGGTGGAAAACGAGCAAACAGAGCGCCTGCTGGAAAGTAGTTTACCGCCGCTTATGGACATCTGTAAGATCCTCCATGTCGGCAGCACAAGTGCCATGTCAGCCTGGATCAGAAATGGAATATAAAAAGAAGCTGGATGAGGCAGAAGAAAAAGGGAATAGAGGCTTCGGCACTCTCACTAACCGAACGACATACAAAAATGTAGATGTTGACCTATTGTTAATTAACATCTATATTATGCGGTCCATTTAAGCTGAAATCATCAAGGGTCTACAACCTACCAAAAAATAAACTGTTTCCACGTGTAGGTTTATTAAATCGTCAATAATTTGATTGAAAGATAGATATTATCTATCATTGTAAGTCAAATAAGTCAAAAAGAAAATCTAATCGCCATTTTATTCCTTTTATATTGAAATAAGATTTTCATCAAGGAAGGACTTAACCTAATAACTTATTGCTTTCTTTTGAAATTAACATTTTCGATTAATTGCCATTAATGAAGCAGTAAAGTAACGATGAATGAATGATTGCTTTAAAATTCGCGCAGGTTCAATTATATTTTATTAGTCATATAATTTTCATCTTCTAAGTGAAATATCATACGAATATATTAAAATACGAAAAGCCTATGAGGCTTATATGGATGAAATTTTCAAGCGTGTATGGCACGCTGCACGCCGCACTGGTGAAAAGGGCGTAGGTAGGTACAAGATTCATGTAAGGCCGGATATTTGCAAACTCGGGTAACGTGTGTTCAAACCACAGAAATATAAAATGTTTCAAACTTACTTAAAGAGATCTTAAGTACACATACATTTTCGTAAGGTTTTTCTCCAGTACAGTTATTTCCTTTTAATGATATTATTATTAGTTGGGAATTGGCCAAGTGGCTTGAGTTGATAAATGGTTGTAAGTGGATGAATCTTGCTATTGAAAAGTTTTAACGTACTTACTTCCAAAACAATTTTCGAACAATTAGTTCGTTGTATAAAGGAATCAACAAAACTCTTCTTTGATGAAAATTAAATGTTCCTTAATATATTTATTGCTTATAATTTTAGCTAAGTAGGCATTACGCTGGATACATCTTAAAGTATTCGGTATTTTATCGGTATACTTAATTGCGTTTTAATGTTTCGCGGGCTATGCGAACCATCTTATCTGGTATAAAAATTAATACTAATGAAGTATGGCCGGTAAGCACTTGTACTTTATTACGTAATTAATAAAAAAGATATTAATAGTATGCAAAAATTTTAACATAATTTTTTTGTTAACATATTGTTTTAGATTCGGTCATTAATAGATGTAAATTGCACTGAAAATATAGATACATCATATAATAATTCCCGGCCGCCATTGGGTATATTTGCCGTAGATCGGTGTACTTCACAGACTTGGTATTTTATAATATGTCTAGTGACCTAATAATTTGAGATTTATTGGACTAGTACGTGCAGACGTGTATTAGTAAACATATTGAGTAGGTAAATAATAATCTGAAACAAACTCACAAGACCGGGTGGTTAACGTTTGAAACTCAATAAAACAAGACATTTCGCGTTTAGAATACGGTTTTTAATTTAATCATCATCTTTGGTAATCAGTCTTTCGTAATTTAGTCTAATTAGGAACATAGATTACATTATAAGGTAAAAAAAATTAAACAGTTGCAAAGGCCAGATCTCTGAATCTTGCCTCCAACCTCGGTTAAGATGGGTACCCTATGGGCCAAGATGGGGTTTGCTAAAATCTATGTTTTGCTGATAAAAGTTGCATCTTCATCTTCTACGTCAGCACAGCTACAATGCGTCTATTTACCGCATGTAGAACAAGCAGCCCGATATCCATTAGACTCTAAATAATAACTTCATTTGTTAAGTGTTTTATCCAAAGTAGTTTGGGTAACCATATTTCTTCGAACCTCTATAGTAACAGTAGCCACAATGCAATGGCTTACTATCGAGGTTCGATATCACCGACTCCACCGCATTTTTCATGTTATGTTCTGACAATTCATTTGTTTTTCTTTTGTATGTTTTCACCATTCTACAATAATAAAAGAGAAATATCAACACAATTTATAACACTCACTGGCTTAGCAATATAAAGATAGGCTTAAAAAGTCGTTATTTTATTGCGGGGCAGATGGGACAGGATAAAACCACTAACCCCATTTTGCCCTCTCATGACAAATTGAATTAAAAATTTAACTGCTGAAAACAATGCTTTCACACAAAAGTACAGAAATATGTACCCGCTAACTTAATTACTAGACTAATTTGAATAACTTTAGTATTTCGAATGTTCAATATTCACTGAGTAAACATGCGATAACTGAAGTAAACTCGTTTTTAACCATAAAGTTCCACTTTATAGTTAAAAATCGCGGTGTCACCGTTCAATGTCTTTGCTAAATAATAGCGGTCATGATGGCACAGCATCGTGTACAAAAACTATATTGATTAGTCAATTGGTTTCTATTTGGAGGCGGGTACCTTGTCTTACCCGCTACCACGTCTTGTTCCCCTTCGCCTACTCGAGTTCGAATTTAGCTCCAGCCATAGCTTGAATAACTATGGCTGGAACAAAATTCTAACTTGATAGTTATCCAGTTATTATGTGCCTAAAGTCGATGATTTAAATGCACGAATACAAAATTGCCAATTGAACAAGTATTTTACTCAGGTCCTCAAGCCACTTAGAACAGTTTTTATATCTTTGTCAAGGTATCTTTGTCAGTCTTTGATTATATTGAATCTTTTCTATAAACATATTTATTGAAAAGAATCAATATAATCAAAGTATTACATTTAAAAGCATGCAATGTGGTCAATTATATATGATTTATCAAACCTTCTTACATTCCACGTGGCGATTTTAAAAACAATTTCAGGCTTCTTCTGGCAACGACAGAAACAGCTTCCATTAACTTAAATATTTATAGCGAACATTGTTTGATTTGAAATATCGGAAAAAGGTTTCCTCATTCAGGATCAATTATTTAAATTAATGTTTAATTTTTTGGAAAACGAAATATTAGTTTGTTTAGAATAAAACGTTTGATTTGTTTACGTATCGTAACAATAGAAGATTTATTTGCCATTATTTTATGATCGTTATAATGATATAGAATTATCAACTGGTCATCTTAATTACTAATTAAGATGACCACTGTGGCACTACGAATCAGTGTAATTGTACTATGGTATCATGTTATATGTCTTCGAAAATGTGGGTCAGTAACTGTTTATGGAAGAAAATCACTGTCGTGTAATCTTCAACAAATGAAATATTATATAAACCTCACGGGCAAGAAACTCAGAATCTGAGGATGTACCGTATTCTTAGAAGATATTTTAAATAATTCTTGATCTCGAATATTCTTGGTCTTTATAGAACACATAAACCGTGTATTATATACCTAAGCAGTGTATTGTATTTTCGGAAAAGTATTTTATAAGGCAGTGTTTTCCCGAAAATTATGTTCTCAGCCTATAACATAGAAACCTCCTCTAGCATTTGTTTTACAAATTATAAAAGAAACATCTTTTTTAATCACAATTCTAAAATATTCTGTCAAAATCAATATTTTATAGCACTACAATATAACGGACGAGGCGTAAAGTCGATGTACTCAATTTTTTTACTATAAAACTTTACTGTCGCACACATCACGGTTTAGTGCTGTGAACGCTGTTACACGGAAGTACTTTTTTACAATATTCTGACTTTAAAATCGGCCTAGTCTGAAGGCAATCTCCAGGAACATTGAATGAATTTTCATATCTAATGTAGACAGTTCCGCTATTGAAGATGAGACGTAACAACATATTTAAAAGCATTTAGTTTCTGAAACGATAGCATCTTTACAATTCTAATGCGCAATGTCGTAAAATGTTACGGTTCTCTATATCACGTGGATGCTTATATTCATACAGACTGAAGAACACTTTCTGCTGCTACTGAGACTTCTCATTCGGCTACCAATATTTGGTTTCGTTTACGGACAAAGGTGTGACCTGGGTTCTTTTCTGAGGTCGCTATGTTATTCATTATTTCAGATGTTACGCGTAGCAACCTTCTTCTTCTGTTCCGTAGAGACACTACAAAAGTGAATACAATTGTCACGCAGTGTTTTGCATGTGGGCGTGAGTTGTGAGCACGCGGCAGGCGAATCCTCTCGAAGGCAGAGCGCAAGAAGATTGCGCACTTTTTACGAGGTTTACCCGGCAACAATAGACTCTGTTCGCTTTAGCTAGAAGACAAGTGAACAATTTGATATAGGAACCGGACTGTGTCCCTTGTATAACCATCAGTAATTAAAATTGTATGATATATATTGTTCAGTAACACTTCGTGTCGGAAAAAAACCTCTTTCCTATTGTAAATAATACCTTACTTTATCTTGAATTGTGTTTATAAAACTGCGGGAAATATTTCTTTTTTGATACTATACTATATGTATGGGCTAAATTTCTGGACGATCTGCCTAGTAATAAAACTAGGTCTTATTATTTTGTAGACTTATAGGATTTACTTAGAAGAGAACCAGCCCAACTACGGCATGTTTTCTTTGACTTTCTCATAAATGAACCAGGGTACAAAATATTCTAGTTAATAAATTACATGGTGATTTGTTAAAGATAAATAAAGCATTTATTCACAGTAATGTTGTGGTTTTTATAAAAACACCATCAACAACATCTATCAGTAATTTCTCATGGTTTCGCCTTACGTTCGGCAATGGACATTCAGTTGGGCTCCCGCAGTCATTTTAATATGGAATCTTTTGTTGCAAAAATTGTTTCTTTTGTCATCCAATATTTTGTACAACGCGACCCTCGTTTTCTGTACACATATTTTATTTCGTTTTATTTTTTGTGTTTGCATTTCCTTGTTATTTTTCCTTTCGTTTTCGCACCGACATTCGCGTATAAAAAAGAGATTTGAGCAATAGTTTTCTTCAATCCTCTAATGCCCAAAATTTGTTTGAAGGCTACCTACAAACAAATTTGTTTGAAGGCTTCGTAACAATTTATTGTATTGCTGCCATTAAAAATTTATAAATAAATGTTACATAATGTCGCTGTCCCTGTCACCTATTGATAGTGCTCTCAAGTTTGTTCTTTTTTTCAACCCCAATTTTTAGGGTCGTTGAGAGTTAGAGTCTCAAGTTGGATGACTAAATTCTACGAGACTAAAGTTGTAGAGAATTTAATTTGCAACCAAACATGTTTTGAAATTTTTCTATATTGCCAATAGTTTTCCAGATAAACTGGGAAAACACTTTGTACCACTCTTTTCACGATGGCAGCCGCAGGATAAGGGCTACGACCCCTCAAATTTGGATTTAACTTTAAAATATCTCCCATAATATATTATAAATAGCCCCCTCTTGACATCTATAAAATAAAATTGCATCCTTTGAGAAATGCACGAAATGTAACATTTCAATAGCCTAAAAACAATTTGTGATTCTATCTCAACGGGAGTAAATAAAATGGTTGATCGAAAGATACGTTCACACAACGACGCCTGTTAGATTATAACGGCATTCAATTGCTTGTTGATTACAATATTGGTAGAAAAAAGTAAGAGCCTAGCTCATAATAACAAAAAATGTTTTAATTTGTTATATAAAATAAAGCTAAGCTTTTCTACTAATTTCTTAGAAAAAATAAGAACATAATAAATGATTTATCGTATTTCCAAGAAGTACAAAACTTTTTGGCATACAAAAGCGTTTAACTTACTAAGCCAGCCAATGTTTGAGATCGGACACATTTTCGAATTCCTCTGAGGTTATGATATTTGTCAATTGTTTAAGAGTAAAATAAGATGTTTTATTGAAGTAAGAAGTACCAAAGTACATATTGGAACATGGGCCTGTCTATCACGCAGTCGTAAATAGATTTTTCCCAGAAATGCTAAAATATATTTTCTACTGAAATAAATCTACATTTGAAAGTAAAATGAGAACAGTACAATAATTTATGGTATCAATTTTAAATTAGTCTGTTAATGACACGTGTTTCCAATTACTCGTAACATTCCCGCCCACGAAGCCCTACCATTGAATCAGCTTCCTTAGAAATTTGATCTGGTTTGCCCTACGATTGAATAATAAAAAAGGAAACTGACGTAATAATGCCTATCTGGTATGTTGTTGTGTGTGAGTTTGTCGTAACTTTGTAATCCCTATTTGTATATAGGTACGCATAATATGTCGTTTTTTAGTAAGCCTATTAGGGTGGAACACCAATCAAAACCGGTTTAATTCAAGTAGGTTGAGTCTTAATAAGATCTTTTCTTGGCATATGAGCATGAATGGATAGCTTATAACCTTTTGAGCGCCATGGTCACATATATGTGACAAGCGGAAACTGTCCCTGGACGCCAACGTCACAAATACGTGACAGAAAAAGCGGTGTACAAAAACATGAAATAAACAATTTGAACATTACTTGAATGCCTGTTTATTTATATTACCTTAAAATAGAAGTTCTAATGCTTGTTTATTTCTGTTAAACGAGTTAAATAGCATTATAGATATTGAGACATTTTACGTTAAAAAGTAAGAAATCAAATCTTAAAAAAGAATGTTCTCACACGCCACAGTCACAAATATGTGACCGCTAGTGATGTAGCGCAAGTTAGATAATATCAAAAATTTACATCAAAGATCGTTTTAAAACTTCCTTCTACAATGTATAATTTTAGATATAATTTAGTACGAGGATAAGACAGCATTAGTTTTATAGAATCAGACTTAAAAATACATTTTAATAGCTACATAGTCGAAGATAAAATTGGCTGGGTCGAATTTTGATATTCGTTAATCTTGGCTCAGGCGCATCCCTAATACAAAACGAATTATCAGTGCCTTGTACGCCATGGTCACAAATAGACGACAGCATCGTGACGTCACAAGCGCAGGCGATCAGAAATAGTGAAGAAAGTAAACATTATTAAAATGTTTATTTATTATTTTATACTGACTGTTATAATGAGTGCGAATTTAATGACTACGGAGGAACTTCTTCGCATATTAGAGGGAGTTCCTGAATCCTGATGACGAAGGCTTTTTGGAAACAAAATTTTTGGACGACTATGATTTAAAGGTACCTAAGGAAGTACCTACAGTAATTTTTTTCTGCTTTTATTTTAAACAAAAATTAATCTTATTAAAAACCGAGATAATATCAGTAAGTATGTGGCCCAGTATTGGTGCTAGTAGATCGAATGTAACTTATTTTTGTTAAAAATAAGTTGGATAGGTACATTTGGGCATGTTATTTTTTCGTGAAACAACTATAGATACTTTTTTATGTTTATACGTACCTATACCACATGAGTAAATAAAACGAACAGAGAGACAGCTTCTTAAGAGCTTGTAAATTTGTTACCTATTTTGGTAGAGTTGTCACAATAGGTTAAGACAAATCGCTTGTTCGGTATACGACAGATTCTGGATTGGACAGATTCGTGATTTGGCAGATTCCCAACTCGACAGATTCGTGGATTGGGCAGATTCTTGGACTCGACGGATTCGCTATACGGCAGAAGTACAGTTGTAAATAAAATAGCGAGTGGAACCAAAAAAGGCATGCACCTGAAACTTTTAAAAGCACGGAATAAAAATATAAATTTGTTACCAAGGACACGACGTGACAACGTGATTTATTTGACATTCCCAACGATACCACTAATAGTGTTGAATATTTTCTGGTTATATGATCTATTTTGCTAATAAACATAGGAATCTCCTTTAGCTATTATGGCCACTAGTTTTACCACGGGGATAGGTATCTAAAATAAGTTTAAAAAAAAAATTGTGTAAGACAAATGAACGTCTACAAAACAAATGACTATAAAATGATCAACCATCGATAGGGCTTACAAAAAACAGGTGCATGCGATTTTCGACCTTATTGACAATTCATGACAGACTTTTTTTGGTATTTTCTTGCTTTCTGACATTGATCGTTATTAAAATTATAAATTCTGAGTTACGTCAATAAGGTCGAAAATCGCATGCACCTGTTTTTTGTAATCCCTATCGATGGCTGATCACTTTATGATAGTCATTGGTTTTGTAAACCTTAATTGCTTTTACACAATTTCACAACTAATGAGTTGTTAAGTATTTCTTTGCCAACATTGACAATATTTATTTCAAGATCGAAATATTCGCGAATCTTTTGCTCGAGTAATTCAACAAATGCGACAAAATTATCAGGAGTTATACCTAATTAAAATACCCAATTGTACGTTACCATTGTTAAAATCTTTATAATGATTTAATTATTTCATCTAGTATTATTCATACACCACTTACAAAACATAGATTTTTTTTGGTATTTTCTTGCTTTCTGACATTAATACGTTATTAAAATTATAAATTCTGAGTTACGTCAATAAGGTCGAAAATCGCATGCACCTGTTTTTTGTAATCCCTATCGATGGCTGATCACTTTCTGATAGTCTCGGTTTTGTAAACCTTAATTGCTTTTACACAATTTCGCAACTAATGAGTTGTTAAGTATTTCTTTGCCAACATTGACAATATTTATTTCAAGATCGAAATATTCGCGAAACTTTTGCTCGAGTAATTCAACAAATGCGACAAAATTATCAGGAGTTATACCTAATTAAAAAACCCAATTGTACGTTACCATTGTTAAAACCTTTATAATGATTTAATTATTTCACCTAGTATTATTCATACACACAGTACAATAAACAACCATTATTAATAATAAAACACCACTTTTTTACATTAAAATATTAAAACTTACAACGTACAAAACAAACAATGTGCGTCGTAATAACCCTAAGATTGTCAACTGCCTGTGCCTACGTAAACCGGTTCTTTCCACTCTCGCCGCGTACATGACAAGCGGTGGTCACGCACACATAAGCCGCGTGCTCGTAGTAGTGCAACCGATTCGCGCTGTTGTATGAAGCTGTGTCACTGTTCCGTTTATCTACTCATGTGCCTATACTGATACATATACTTAAGGCGCTGTTATACCTCAGAAGCCGTGAAACACCTAATTTTTCGTCGCGCACCTAGCCATAGCGGTACATACTACAAACTTGCAAAAAATAGAGCTTATAGTCAAAAGTCTGAACAAAAGACTTTTGAAAGAATTTTTCATGTATGTAAAATAGAATCACGGTAAAAAAATCACAAAAACAAGGCAGAAAATAATCTTTCGTCTCACTGTTTGCAATATTTTGATCGTGAACTGTCATATTTTATTTGATAATATTGTAGGAAATCTAATGAACTAAAGAATTACCCTATTTATTTTCATATTATACGTGTATATTTTGTAAAATTAAATAAAATCTGCCAAACGTCTATGATTTTGACGCTCGGTTGATTCCATCAATATCAAACGCTTCGGCAATTTAAACCTTATTAGCATAAGCGGTGTACTGAGTGTCAGTTGCTAGTTTATGCCCCGCCCAGACCTCATCATTCGGCTATGAGCCCTGTGAGAGATAGGTCATGTCGCTTGCGTCGCCGCTGCACGAAATTTTACGTAAACATGTTTGTTAATAATACGCCGATTTGAGTTCGTAATTTCATGTTTTATGTTATAGACTGAATACTTTGAATCAAATAGGCTTTTCTTGTGACTGTGGGCACATATAATTAGGACCTAAGTTTATATTATTGTTGCGTTTAATGTGTTATTGTTTCTGTGCTTATAAATATATAATTAGAAGAATAAAATATGGACAATTAGAGAAATAAAGTTCTACGAAGAATTTGTACAAGAAAGCATCGTAATAAAATATAAATTCATCCATGGCCAAGTGATTATGAAATATAAAAAAAATTTACACAAATTATTTTCATAAGAGTCTTTTATGACTGACTATGTTATACATTAGCGATTATGCATAATATAGTTATATAAATTATTCTCACAATACATAGCTGCCACAGTTTTCAATGTTTGAAAGAGTAATAACATAAAATCGAATCATTTTATGTATAGGTCGGTTTACGAAAGATGACCACTGCGCAGCAATCATTTTTTAGGTCTCCGTGGAGGTGCGGGGTGAGGCGCGGGTGGAATTCCAATGGCGTGGCTCCGTTCCTGACGCATTCCCTAAATGCGTCAAGAATGGAGCCACGCCATTGGTGCATGAATGTACATATGCGCGACGGCCGCCATTTCTGGTCAACTTTCGTGAACCGACCTATACCTATATTGCAAATTCATTAGCTTGTCAGAGCGCCTGGAGCGCTAAGATGCCGCCACGGCGAACAATAAACAGTGCTAATATGGCGCTCCGCAGTCCGCACATAAGCGGTAACGAATGTTGTACTATTGTGTTGTGAACATAAACCTATTTAGGTACATCGGGTAAAACTTTGATTATTCATTAACTATTAGGTAAGTTTCAGTACATCTAATATCTTTTTAATTTCTAAAATCAATCATTTATAAGTAAGTAGGTGACTTCTCTGTTTGCTATAACACAAGTTATAGTATTTTTTTAAATAATAAAGTATCTAACTAATTATATTTATTGTAATTACAGTGAAGTTAAAGTTACAGTTTAGCAACAACATTTGACTGCAATAATTCCTAACACGATTTGTTCAAGAGTTATAAGCAAAAAATACACGAGGGATAGCAGTGACTGGTTCGAATTGCGTAAGAATATGTTGACAGATTCAAATTTTGGTATAGTGGTAAAAAGAAGAGATAACAGCAGTAAAGCCAACTTAGTAAAAATTATTTTGTACAAATAAAATATTTGCAATGAAAAAAAGCAGTTGCGCAAGGAGTCTAAAATGAACCACTGGCTTTGCAACAACTGGCGAAGTAAGAAAATGTAACAATCGAACCTTGTGGATTATCCGTTTTATGGTGCCACGCCAGATGGATTAATAGGTCCAAACACGATTGTAGAAATTTAATCTTCTATAGTTGCCTATAAGAATGGCCTGGAGAATAGTATAAGAGCAAATAAAATACAAATATGAAAACATGATAAAAAAGTTAACTGACTAGTCTAAACAAATATTGTAATTTTTATTACCAAATTCAGGGGCAACGCCACGTTACACGCAAACAAAAATGTTTATTTGCTGTGTGGAGTGGCGAAAGTAAACCACTAAAAATAGAAATGATAGAAAGAGGTGATGTTTTCTGGGAGACGAAAATGAAAGAAAAGCTTGTGGCGTTTTATATGAATTGGCAGTTGCCTGAAATTGTTGATTCTCGTCGAGCTCAAGGGATGGCATTGAACAAAAATATAAAACAAAATCACGGAGAGGAAAATGTTTCATCAGTGCTTGAAGTTTCTACAATACCAAGCCTTAAAAGGAAAGTAAATGCAAATGTGCATCTTGAACAACAGCAAATAATAAGTATTGAAGCCTCATCACCTCACACACTGCCTGTAACTTTCGATGAGAATAAAGAAAACCTGCCGGGTTGCAGCAGACAGCTAACTTTTGATGAGCTGTAAACTATGTATTTCGTTCATTCATTCATTCATTCATCATCAGCCTTTAACAGTCCACTGCTGGACTAGGCCTCTCCTTTGAAAAGAGGAATTGGCCTACTATACCACGCTGGCCAAACGGGTTAGCATAGGGTTTGTATCAAGTTTTCCTTCTCTTACAGTGCTGTTCTCTGCATAATATGCTCCCTCTGTCGGCTCTTACGACACCCATGGGATGATATGGGGTGGTGACATTCGGTATTCTTAATCCGTCACCACACGGACAATGTATTTTGTAAGTAAATGATAAATAAATATATTTTAATATTTATTTTCTTTGAAACAACACATATTTTAAGCCAAAGAATTTTTTTATATTTTTCCATACAATGAGGAGAGCCAACGAAAAAGCAGTAACTCAAATTTTAATTCTATAATTTGGGTTGGGTTTCGAAACAAGTCGCCTGAATTTGAGGGTATTGGTGGTGTAGGGGGCTTAAGGGAGTTAGTTTTAATCACCTAAAAGTAATTTTGGCTGCCGGAGTTGCGTCTAAATATTTTTAAACAATTTCCAAAAATTCTTAGTAGTAGTTTTTATACCTTGAAAAACGTGAAACGAAACGCAAACCCGCCATCTTGGAATGATCATATTGACAGCTAATGTCAAATTTACGTTAGGTTCTCTCTTAATCTCTCTTAATGACTCTTAATCCGAAAATAGGAACCCTGCGAAGCAGGGCTCCGTCAACCTTAGTTTATTAAACTAGTGTGAAGAATGTGGAAGTTGGCAGTGCCATACACACTAATGTTTGGAGATTTTTTTTTTCAGAGGAAACCAAGTATTTCCGGCAAGTGAAAATGGTGAGGGCGGATTCTGAGACCCCCTCAACCACTCACAACCCCTAAAAACGGCGACGTATTTCGAAACCTTTACCATAATAATTATGCCTATAATAACAATAAAACATCCATAAATAAATAAAATAAACCAACTTTTACTAAACTTCAATTATTTCGTAACTCGCTTTAGTTGAGATACAGCTTTTGCGCTTAGTAGGGCAGTATTGTGGTTTTTAGGGTACCGTAGCCAAAAATTGTAAAAGCCCTTTATATTTTGTAGGATAGTATTATATAGGTTGTTTTTTATATATTGTAGGAACCCTTATAGATTCGCCATGTCTGTCTGTCTGTCCGCCCGTATGTAACAGCCAATTTATTGCAAAACAGATTTGAAAACTGGCAGGAATGGAATTAGATGTAGGTATTCTATGAACTGCTTTACCAATTTTATACAAAAACAAAACAAAAATAATTAGGGCCTCCATATATGGAACTGACTTAATTATTTTTATCATCTTACGGCACGTATTTATCTACTTTCTTCAACAATAATTTCGTCAAAAAAAAATTAATACCTATAACGTCTAATGTAAACCAGTTTTGCTCATGGCTCCACTAAGAACAAAAATTGCGCTATGCCTATATTGTACAAACAGATTGATTTATGTAATATTAATTTTAATATCAGTATCTCAATTCAATATGCTAAAACGTTTTGCTTGCGATTTTGAAATATTGGAATACGGATGTCGCCAGAATACGGCCGCACACGACGAGAATGAAGGGGGGCGCCCCGCAGTAGACGGAGCTAAGCGCCCTTCACCTCCCCTGCTTCACCCCCTCATTTTCCAAAACAGTCGCTTAGTACAGCGCCTTAAACTGTTTGAACATTCGGAATTATAAAGATTATAAATGTACCTAATTAAAAAAAACGTTATATTTATTTTAAAATAATATGGTACGGGAACACATCGATAAGCGAGATTTACGTTGCTACATCCTTATTTCGGAAGCGAAATAGTCATACAAATGGCGGGCCGTCCACGCCATGGTCACAAATAGAAGACAGCAGATAAAGACTAGTGCTGTGCCTATAGTTATTACATTTAATTATATTATCGTCTCATAACTGTTATAACGGTGTTATACAACTCTGTAAATTATGTATAACTATAACTATAGTAGAAGGAAGTGTAATTAGGAATTAAATTTCAATGTTACAAGGACATTATATTCTGAAGTCGGAGACGAAAATAAAAATACAATTAAATATCGATGTAGTATTGGAATCCCTATTTTTTTCGTAGGTATTTGCGCGAAATTTGTGGCTTGGCGGCTCACCGCCAAGCCACAAATTTCGCGGTTTTCGAGGTTCAATTTGCTTGTAAATATAATTTTTTGTCACTGAAGCGACTCTGGTATCCTTAGCATACTCTTATTATCTATACCTACTATTGAGCTGGAGTAATCATGGAGCTTAAAGGCAGCAGCATAGAAGACAAAAGACAGAAGCGACTTTTAGAAAACTCATCGAGTTTGGACTTAATACTTTCAATATTAAGTAAGTCCATCTTCTGTATCATTCTCCTAACAATACACCAAAAGGAAATGTGTGTTTTTTAATCAAATGAATTATTTGAATACACCGAGAAATACAGTCAAATTTCAGAAGCTATGGTACCCGAAAAGCAACTACCTTGCGATCTATTCGCTGGATAATTATAGATATGTTATAATCGATTTTAATCTTTCGCGATTTGTATACATCATTCAAAATAAATTAGCGGGTCTTAATGACGTACAATACGTACGTACCTATTTGTTTCCGACGTATCGCTCGTCTTGCACCAAGCGTGGTTGCGGAGAGTCTGATGAGAGCTCAGCGCTGTCTTGTAGAAGTGCGGGTTTCGGCACCTACCCTCACTTGGTCTTTATTTAAGTTCGCTCTGTCGGTACTCCGACACACTACACTAGTGACGTCTACACACTGTTGAGATTTATCACTGCGGCTGTGTTTACATTTGCTGATGTCTGGATTCCAAGTAGCCGATAATTTATATCCATCCTCCCGATTGAAATTGTTATATTTCTTGATTTTTAGCGATTGTACGCTTAGTCTGCCCGATATATGAACTACCACAGCTGCTATCGACTTTGTAGACGCCAGCTGTGGTAGTTCATATATCGGGCAGACTAAGCGTATAATCGCTAAAAGGGTAAAGGAACATATCGCAGCTGTAAAAAACCGACATATTCATAAGTCGGCTATAGCTGAGCGGTAACGGCAATAGGCTCGCCCCCTATTACGTGGGACTTAAAAATTCATGGCGAATTGTGCAGGGTATTCCAGGTTCATATTACAAAACATGTCATGATGCACAACAATCACGTGCGCAATTAACAAAACCTGGTGTTATTAAATATGAATATTTCCGGCATGTATGTACGAGGTACTTTTATACTTCCTACCGTTCAAGTTTCAAAAGAAAAAGTAAAATATAATGTCATCGTACTCCATAAACAGACTTATTGTGTGAAGAATGGGTGAAAAACGGTAGATACTTAGTAATATAATAAAGAGATAAATAAACGATTATACATTATATTGAATTTGTTTGACGATGTCGATTAAAGTTAAAACACTGACTGTCGTAGTTTCGATTGAAAGTCTTTTTGACAATGGTAGTTGATAGGTGTCGCAAAAGAACGAAGGTCTTGTGGTATGACTATTACTCTCCCCCCCCCCATGGGATCTCCACCTTGTCGTAGTGGGGGGACTCAGTAACCGTGGTTTGGTCACCCACGGTGAAGCTAAGCGAGATCCCGGGAGTGGACGCTCCGCGTGGGCTTGACGGAGGCCTGCGCAGGATGCGTCCAATGGTGCGGGTGCGAGGGACAGTTCTTCTGTCCCTCGCAGTCCCCGCGGGAGGAGAGGCGTGTCGGTGTTGCGTTGCCGTGCGCCCTATCTCCCGCGACCAAATGGGTGCGCACCACTGTTGCGTCGCGGTGGGGCCACAGAGTAAGAGGAGATGCGATGTTGCGTTGCCGATCTCCCTATCCTCTGCGACCGCTGGGTGTTTTGGCGGTGGAGCCCAATACCTACATCCGCCGCCAAAGGGGTTTTGTTCGGGCCCCGCCTGATCATCTGGCGGGCCAATACCCGTCGGGGGGTAGCGAGGAATGCTTCGGCGATACCCGACCCTCCGACACACGGGCACACCAGTAGATAAACGGAACAGAGACAAAGCTTCATACAACAGCGCGAATCGGTTGCACTACTACAAGCACGCGGCACATGTGTGCGTGACCACTGGTCGCTTGTCGTGTACGCGGCGAGACTGGAAAATACCGGTTTTCGTAGGCACAGTCAGTTGAACGCAGTTGACAATCTCAGGGTTATTACGACGCACGTTGTTTGTTTTGTTCGTTGCAAGTTTTAATATTTTAATGTAAAAACGTGGTATTTTATTATTAATAATATTTGTTTATTGTACTGTGTGTATGAATAATACTAGAAGAAATAATTCAGTCATTATAAAGATTTTAACGATGGTAACGTACAATTGGGTTTTTTAATTATACCTCCTGATAATTTTTTTGCATTTGTTGAATTGCTTGAGCAAAAGTTTCGCGAATATTTAGATCTTGAAATAAATATTGTCAATGTTGGCAACGAAGTACTTTAACGTATTGAAGATTGTAAATTTGATATGCCTTGTGAGTGTTGCCCGTTGGATTACTTAAAAAAACTATATTATTATGTTAGATTCAGAATGTACCATACCATTTAAAGAAACAATAAATTATTAAAAAATGTTGTTATTTATTTTTTATAATAGATCATCAAAGTGAAACACAGGAATATATATTGAAATATGATGAAATTAGTAGAGTTGGTAGAGAAAATCTAAAACAACTGCTCTCTATGACCTACAACAGTAACTGTTTAAATTGTTCAAATCATAAGTTAGAGGCTTCACCTAATTGTACAACCAAGTTATATAGTGACTTTCAAGATGAATATCCTTCGAAAACATGTCATGGTTCAGGTTCTGACACATTGTTACATAATGAAAATAATAAGGTTTTAGATAACAATGTTTTAGTTTTTTCTGACCAATTAGGAATTGGTATGGGTAGCCTGATTAATAGTTATACTGATCAGTCAATACAAAATAATTGTTCACCAGGACAAGGAATGTCTATGTTAATTAATAAATTAAAGTATGCTAGACTAAATAAACATTCTACAGTTATAATTTTATATGGGGATAGCCTACTAGTTACCAAGAAAGTAATATTAGCTTTATCAGATACTAGAGGACGCCAGCAGCTACGCATGCATTTTTTTCTTTTATTTACCCGTTTTGGCCGATCCCGTGGGAATTTCGGAAAATCCCTTCTTAGTGCAACACTACGGTCCCCAAGGAACATACATGCCAAATTTCAGCTTCCTGCGCCCAATAGTTTCGGCTGTAGCGTGTCTGTCAGTCAGTCAGTAACGCAAGGATTTTATATATTAAGATAATGATAGAACAAAGTTCTAAAGTGGGGTGCAATTTTATTGTCTGTGCATTACCATATTCCAATAACTTATCTTATAAAGAAAATAACCAGATAGGTAAATTGAAATTATTATTATATAATAGCACTTGTAGTCATAGTGTCCATATTTTATTTTTCGACTCTAATATTTTTATTAGTAATTTCTTTTTAACAAAAGATACTATGTATCTCTCTTTTATATATAGGCGACAACTTGCTAAATTATTAGCATTTAATTTACACAGTGAACGCAGTACTACTAGAGTACTTAGGAATTTGGTAGATAATAGTTATACCAATAGTAGTATTGACAAATCTATTTGTTTAAACTACTAGATGGGACAACAGATAGGCATTCATGTGTTTTAAACTTAGCTGATCAAAACATACAAGGCCTATCTGGCAAAGAATTAGAGATAGATTTATTTTTAAAGAAACATAAGTTGCATGTATTATGCATTACGGAACATTGGTTAAGAGGTGACCAATTAATATTCAATAATGAATTTTATACAGTGATTAGTGCATTCGTAAGAAAGAACGCTATTCGTGGTGGCTCTCTCATATATGTTTGTAATAGTATTAAATGTAAAAAACGAAAGGACATAGCCGAACTTTCTATCGAGCGCACCGCTGAGATATCTTGTGTTGAACTTGAGCAACACGTCATAGTCTGTGTATACCGACCACCGCAAAGTGACTTTAGCCAATTTGAAAGCATCATGGAGGACGTCTTAAAACACTTAAGTTCCAGCAGGAAGTCAGTAATCGTATGTGGTGATTTTAATGTTAACTTGTTAGAACAATCACCAACTTGTACTAGGTTAGTTAGTTTATTTATGTCATTTAATTTGAATGTTTTATTTTCTGAACCAACCAGAACTACCTCACATTCTTCTACATGCTTAAATAATATTTTTTGCAATTGTTTGTACTTAAGTAAAGCTGTTTTGAGTGACTTGACATCGGATCACTGTGGACAAAAGGTTGTAATTCCAACTAATACAACAGGTACAGTACAAAAAATCACATGTAGGCCTATGACCTCTGCTCGCCTTAATCGCTTTAGTGATGATGTTGCTGCTAAGATCGCCAGCATTGACTTAACTCACGATGATCCAGATGAATTATATAAGGTTATTTGATGTTATTAAAAATGAGTACAATAAAATTTTTAAGCAGAAGACATTTGCCAAGAGCTCTAAAGTTAAATTTTGTAATTGGGCAACAGTAGGAATATACAAAAGTACATCTAGGTTTTATGATCTGTATGGTATGAAGCAATACAATTTTAATCCTTCATTTATTGAATATGTAAGAAATTACTCAAAAGTTTTTAAGAGAGCATGTGCTTCAGCTAAGTCTATATTTATAAGTAATAAAATTAAAGAACAAAGTCCAAGAACAAAATAAAAACAACTTGGAACATTATTAACAGTGAGACTGGTCGAGCTAAATTAGTAGATAATAGCTATGAATTAAAATGTAATGGAGAAATAGTTACAAAGAAAGTTGATGTTGCTCAGACTTTTAACAACTTCTTCATAAACATACCAGTGAAAACAACCAAGTGTTTAGACTCATGTCCAAGCAAAGCAGAGATATTAGTTAGGCGCAATGTGAATGAGTGTGATGTGCTGTTTAATTTTAAATACATTGACACCAATTACATCCTCAAGACATTCAAGACCATCAATATTAAGAAATCTATTGACTTATGGGGTATTTCAGTTAGTCTTGTTCACCAAATCATTTTTAGCATAGCTCCATATTTAGCTGCAATATTTAATAGATGCGTGGATAAAGGGGTATTTCCTGATTTAATGAAACACAGCAAGGTGATACCACTTTTCAAAAAAGGATAGAGAGCGACCCTAGTAACTTTCAGCCAATTTCTATCTTGCCTGCAATCAGTAAAATTTTAGAAAAGCTTATTTTGCATCAGTTAGAGAGCCACTGTCTCACAAATAATTTATTTCACAGTGCGCAGTATGGCTTCACTAAGGGTCGCTCCACCGTTGATGCCGGTGTAACTCTATTAAAACATATCTTTAACGCTTGGGAAAATTCGAAGGATGCCATTGGTGTTTTTGCGACTTGTCAAAGGCTTTTGATTGTGTTGAACATGATACACTTTTACGTTAACTCAACCATTATGGTATTCGAGATAGCGCACTCAATCTTGTGCCAGTTACCTTAGAGATAGAGTGCAGTATGTAGATGTTAGTGGAAGTAGGTCTCAAGGTTTGCCAGTGGGAATGGGCGTTCCACAGGGCTCTATTCTTGGTCCGTTTCTTTTTTTAATATATATTAATGACTTGCCATTCTTTGTTAGAAATCTATTTTTTTTTTTTTTTTTTTATTCTTTTTTTTTTTTTTTTTGGAGGGGTTTTTGTCTAACTAGACACGTTAACCCCATCGTATCCGTTTACATTGAGCATATCAACTAACATTAAACTACAATTAAGCGGGCTAATGAAGAAAGTTACATATTATGAAGGACTGTTATTAGATAACACATTTTTTTAGCAACATCTGTATAGGGTTCGGCCAGGATGGATTGAATTAATCCTACATCCAACCTATTTAGTTTAAATTCCTTCATAAGTAACTGTCTTTCATTCATGTTCCGAGAACAATCCATCAGCAAATGTTGCACATCCTCAATTTGATTACATATTGAGCAATTAGGTGAATTGTTTTTCTTCATGAGGAATGCAAACTTTGCCGATGGATAGTGCCCAGAGCGAAGTCTTAACAAAGTTTTTATTAGGGTTCTAGGTAAATTAACGTTATCAAACCATGGCACACGACAGGGCTCGCTCTGTATACTTCGATACCAGACTCCTTTCTCTTTGCAAATATTAATAAAATGTTGTTTCCACAAGTTAAAGCATTCCAATTTAAATGTTGGTATACATTCCCAGTAATCAGGGATATAACTAACACACGTACCACTTACTGAACCTAATTTACATATGCGATCAGCTTCTTCATTACCGCATATACCAATATGCCCTGGAACCCACTGCAACTTAAATTCAATATTATTCTCTATCAGAAAAATAAAAACTTTCAGAATATCATACGCTATCGATGTACCTCTGCTGTATCCAGAGGTGCATCGAGCGATATGTTGTAGTGCACTTTTACAGTCTGAAAAAATGACTACTTTATTTAAATTTTCATTTTTAATGTAGTTCAGCGCTTGAGAAATTGCAATGAGTTCCAGTGACATAATTGATATATCGATGTTACAATTTATTTTGAACCCTAGTCTATTTCCCGAGCTTTGATCGAATAACCCTACTCCTAAGCCCTGGGCATTTTTGGACCCATCGGTATATATTTTGTGCCACCCATAATAATCTGCATTTAATTCAAACAATACATCACTTAATAATATATTTGGATTATAATCAATCTTAGAATATTTTAAACATTTTAGAGAAGTAAGAATTAGATTATTCTGAATTGTTGTTGTCCAAGTTTCTAAGTTATACATTTTTAGAGTTACTGAGGAAACAATGTTTATATGCTTTATTTTATTATATACACTAGTTAATAAAGGTTGTTTTTTATTTACCCAATAAGAGGTTTGGCAGCATGTTTCTAAATCTGAGATTAACTTTACTGAAATATTATTTGACCAGGACATAATCTTTATACTGTATTTATACGCTAGATATTCTCTTCTTATATGCAACGGGGGAATGCACAAATCTGACTCCATAACATGGATCGGGGTACTTTTGATATACCCTCCTACGATTCTCATTGCCTGATTTTGTAATTTGTTTAATTTTGAGATATGACAATTAGCACTGCAGTCATATATGAAACAACCATAATCTAATCTACTCCGAATTAAAGAAAAGTATAGCCTACGTAAATGTTTTGTATGTATTCCCCAAGTACTTCCTGCAAGCACTTTAAATAAATTCAAAAATTTTGAGCATTTACTAACTACCTCGTTTATGTGCTTACCCCAGCGCAGACTTCTGTCCAACCACATACCTAGATATCTAGTGCATTCCGAAAAGGTCAATGGTTGCTCATTTATTTTGAGAGTGGGCAATATTCTTCGTTTGCCCCTACTAAATAGACAAAATGTAGACTTTTTTGGTGACAACTCCAGGCCCAGCTCAGCTAGAAATTTAACAAAGTAATCCAAGGCATTTTGTACATAACTTTCACATTTTTGTATACTTTTTTCTTGAACACAAATAAGAAAATCGTCCGCATATTGAGACACTATAACATTTAATGGTAACTGGAATATTTTATGTGTTATCAAATTAAATAGCAATGGTGAGAGGGGGTCACCTTGTGCTAGACCTCTATTGGTCCACCTAGATGTCATTGCTTCATTGTTATCGGCTTTGATCACTAAATATCTTTCATTCAAGAAGGACCAAATATAAGAGCATATTTTTGATCCAATTTTGAGTTCATCCAGGATTTTAGTTGCAGTGTCAATGGAGACATTGTTATATGCATTTTCAATGTCCAGGAAACAAGCTAGTGTAGGCATATTCTTAGCGAAACCAATTTGAATGTAGGTCACCAGTCGAACCAAAGCATCTAGACAGGAGAGAGATTTTCTAAATCCGACTGTACAAGGTGATAGTATTTTTTCTTTTTCGGTGTACCATTCTAAACGTTTGACTATCATTAAATGAAAGATTTTACATGGACACGAAATTAGAGATATAGGTCTTAATTTAGGATCAACGGTAGTACTGTTTGCTTTAGGAATTGGAATAATTTGTATACTCCGCCACTGAACTGGTATAGCACCAAATTTAAATATATTATTATATAGGTTAAGTAAATAAAGTTTTATTGTGGTAGGTAAATTAAAGATCATCGAATATCATATAATAATAATCACCTATAAACAGCAACTGTAAAGGAGAAGGTTTTTGAGTTAAATAAATTACAACCCGACTTATCAAACATTAGAGTAAAACCTTTTTCAACTGCTGTCTTCACAGATAAAAGATTTGTTTGCAAGTTAGGTACATACATAACATCATTAATTGTATTTACGTTGCTTTTGGTATTTATAGATACTTTACCGATGCCTTCAGCATCAATCTTAGTCCCGTTTGCAAATGTTACCTTATTATCAATAGGTTTTATGTCTACAAACCAATCTCGTCTTGAACTCATGTGTTTGGTCGTACCTGAATCAATGTACCATTTATCTATGTCATAATTATTTGTTGCTCCTAAAGCAGACACAGAGGTCGAGTCCTTACTAGAGGGATTCTTCCTTTTCATGACCTTATTTTTCTTCAAAGGACACTCTGGTCTCTTGTGACCGGGTTCTCCACAACCATAGCACACAATTTTCTTTGCCTTTGACTCAACAGAAGTGGCATCAACTTTTGACTTCATAGCTGTTTCCAGTTTTATCGAGCTTTCCTTGGACATTTCTTTCAGTAATTTGGACTTTACCAGTTCGATTGTAACGTTTACATTACTATTTTCAGAGACATAATCAATGGGTCATACACAGATTAAACAAGGTGTCATAATATCTCGACGTTAGATCTCCCAATAGAATAGCAGCAATGGACGTATCATCTATTACTTTCTCTATATCCGCCAAATCTTGAGCAGTGGAAATAACAGCATTGATATACGACTCAATATTATTATCAAAATCTTCAAGTCTCAATCTGTATAATTTCCGTTCTAAATATAAACGCCTACCCATACCTTTGTCCTCATAAGCATTTTGTAGATTTTTGAATTTATTTTGAATTTAAATATGTTTTTCTTAAAACTCTAGCAATTGCTTTCATATGTTAATAAGAAACGATTTAATAATATTGTAATAGCAGGTGATTTCAATATTGACACATTGAAAAGCAATAATGCTTGCTTAGAATTTAACTGTGTGCTATTAGCATCAAATCTAAAACTGGCTATTAAACAAGCAACTAGATTAAAAAGTCAGACATGCCTAGATAATTTTGCCCATAAGTTTAAAAAACCATGTAAGTCGGAAGTGATAGAATTTGCTTTATCAGACCATACAGCTCAGCTGCTGATATGCCCTGTAAAGGCAATATCCGCATTTCCATATTGGCGTAAAAGTATTCGTGACTATGCGGCAGAAAATGTCACAAAATTCAGATCATGTATGGAGAAATTGTCTTTTTCTGAAATGTATAATACAAATGACCCAAACTTAGCATACGATATATTTTTGAAACAATTTAAGCTTTTTTATGACTTGTGTTTTCCGTATAAACAAATCACAATAAAAACAAATAAGAGATCCAAATGGATTTCCCGTGTAATACCACGGGAAATCCATTTGGATCTCTTGTATCATGTAGCAGAAAGAAGAGAACCTACTGTGGAAATATAGAACGAATCCCACTCTAGATAATAAGATGACATATATTAAATACAATAAATTGCTTAGAAAAATAATTAGACCAACCCAACGGACGCAAAATGACTATGGAATTAAAATATCGGACAATAAAGCTAAATCTACATGGAATATTATAAATAGACATAAAAAAACTTACCAAGAACTGACATACAAAACATTAAGTACGATAGTAATATTACAAATTCAGTAATCATTGCAAATAAATGTAACGATTATTTTATTGACAAGGTTACACCTATATCTGACTATGGAAAAAAAGTAACATCGCGTATTATGAGCAAAAGAGACTCGATTTATATGCCTCCAAGTTCATAATTAGATGTTTTAAATATTATAAAACAACTGCAAAATACGAATAGCGTAGTAATTGATGGAGTATGTACGAAAATTATTAAGTCTGTGGGTGACATTATTTGCAAACATTTAAGCTTTATAATAAATCTTAGTATTTGTGAAGGCATTTTTCAAATGTACATAGTTAAGCCCATTTATAAGAAAGAAAATAGAGACGAAATCAGTAACTATAGGCCAACTGCACTTATACCCGTGTTCGCAAAAATATTTGAAAAATATCTTTATAATCAAGCATACACTTTCTTCGATAAATTCAATATATTATGTAATGAACAAAAGGGTTCAGGAGAAATAGTTCTATTAATATGGCTATTTACGATTTCCTAGCCATAGTAATGGCCAACATGGATAAAAGAAAGCCGGTGTGCGTCATTTACTGTTATACGACGCAGGCGTTCGATTATGTGGATCACAGAATTTTGTTAGAGAAACTTAATAATTATGGAGTTAGGGGTAATGTACTAAAACTATTTAAATCTTATTTGGACCAAAGAAAACAAGTTACGGCAATTACTAGGATCAATTATTTAAAGAAAGAGGTAACTTATTTATCGAATGAACGTCTAGTCAAATTTGGTGTGCCACAAGGTAGCATCTTAGGACCTCTGCTTTTTAATATTTACATTAATGCCTTACCTAAGACAACCAAACAACCAATGACCCTTTTTGCCGATGACAGCACTATAACAATACCATGCAATGAACCTGATTCCTACGAAATTGACATAAACAATTCACTGATATCCATTATATCTTGGTTAAATAATAACAATTTAAAAATAAATCTGTCTAAAACTCAAGTTATGCATTTTAGCCAAAGGGCAACCTCAGACTCGATACATGACATTGATGTTCGATATGGACATCAATCTATAAATAACGTTACATCGGCCAAGTTTCTGGGACTGTTTATAGATAGTAAACTTAATTGGAAAACACATAAAAATGAAACAAGTAAAAAAGTAAGTAGATCTGCCTACGCCCTATATAAACTTGCTCCTATTGTTAACACTGTAGCCCTACTTGCTGCGTAACATGGTTTGGTGGCATCTAGACTAAGATACGGCATTACCTTTTGGGGTAATGCCACAGAAAGGGAGCTGATATTCAAAAGCCAAAAACGATGTGTCAGAGAAATGTTTGGTCTCAAAACAATAGAAAGTTGCAGGCCTTATTTTATCCAATACAAAATTCTAACATTTCCGTCATTATATATATACGAAGTGGCAATGTTTGTTAAAACAAACCCTCAGTTGTTTCCACGATTATTGGATGGTTCTAATCGCAGCAGACGTGATAATAGTAGGCTCTGTGTTCACTATGCCAAAACGACTTTATTGAGCAAGAATGTATTCTGCATGGGTCCTAAAATATATAATAAACTGCCTAAGACATATAAATATTTAAATATAATAAACTTTGGTAAAGCCATAAAGAATATGCTGACATCAAAATGTTATTATACTATTGCAGACTTTTTAAATGACTCATTTGAATATTAATTATCGGCAGATTATTATATAATTTTCTGACATAGTAACTTTTGACATTTGATTTTTGACATTATTTATTTGTACTTCATTTTGCGACATTGTTGATGATGATGACTTTATAATTGTGTCTTTAATAAGATTTTATTTATGACATTGTTTTATATTATAACTCTGACATGATCTATACTAAATGCTATTATTATCTAATTACTCAACATGATGCAAACTTGATATTTTTTTTATAACAAATTACTTTTTTTTTGTTGTTGACATTAATATTCGTATGTCTATTAAGGCAAAACATGCTGATTCTCTTTAACTCAGAACACCTGTACACAACACATGTTTGAACAAATAAATATTATTATTATTATTTGTTTATTTAATTTTCTCAGCATGAGCTGGTAGAATTTACATGGCATTTACGGACTACCGTCAAGTAAATGGCACGGTTTTAGAGTGTATTATGTCTGTGCGGTGTTAATATCTTGTTCGTCTATCTGTAAAAAATTCCTAACGAGTCTACAGGTGTTTAATATTGCAGCTTTTTGGAGTTGTATGTAGGTATTGGGTTTCAGATCAATAAGTTTCAGGCTTTATTATTATCATACATCTTTAATATATTCTCATAATAAATAAGTACATTTTTAAATATATCAATTATAAAAATACATTTAAAAATATAAAAATCATTATGGGGACCCACCAGTATCGGGAACAGAGTCCAAGCTACTGGTGGTAAGGGCTCCAGAGACAGGAACCGCCTCACTATGCGTGCCGTGTCCAAAAGTACCGCCTTCTGTATCAGACCCTTGACCCAAGGATCCAACGCGAGCCTCTTAAGATGGTGGTCGAGGCTCTTGGCTATAAGACCATTCACTGTGACGATTATCGGCACAATAACTGCTGAATCGACATCCCACATGTCGACAATCTCGTGCGCCAAGTCCAGATATTTAATCTGCTTATCTTTTTCAGCCTTCACGAGATTCTCGTCATGAGGGATGGCGACATCAACAATTATTGCGCGGCGCTCTGATCGATCTACCACCACAATATCAGGTTTGTTGGCTACAACAGTCCTGTCTGTGATGATAGATCGATCCCAGTACAATGTGATATGACCACTTTCCAGAACAGGTTCCGCCACATACCTGTAGTACGGCACCTCAACATCTACAAGCCTGTATTTCAGAGCAAGTTGCTGGTGAATGATCCTGGCTACTTGGTTATGCCTGTGCAAGTACTCGCCGTTAGCAAGACGCGAACAGCCGGAAACTATATGTCTGAGGGATTCACCAGGCTGGTGACACGCACGACAAATGTCCGTGGTGCCATCCCTCAGAATATATTTCCGGTAGTTATTCGTCTTGATAACTTCATCAGCAATTGCACAAACAAACCCTTCGGTTTCCCCAAAAAGGTCACCGAAGCGTAGCCAGTTCACCGAGGCTAAAAAGTCTACATCTGGCCCATGCAGGGTCCGGTAGAACCTGCCGTGAAGCTCCTTGCTCTGCCATACAAGCCTGCGATCATCAGTGCTAAGTACTACAGGTCTGCGCCAGCTGTCCTTAGAAAGACTGAGCGGGGTAAACCCGGCGTCCACTGCTACAACATCGCGATGCACATCCACGTTCGCGTTGAGAAAATAATCTCTGAGGTTGCATACCTCGCGGTTGTGCAGGGATTTGACATTTAGAAAGCCACGACCCCCACACTTCCGCGGAATATACAACCTCATTACGGATGAGCGTGGATGATGCATCCGGTGTGCCGTCAGCAGTGTACGGACCTTTCGGTCTAAGGTGTCCAGTTCAGTCTGAGTCCACTTGAGTATGCCAAAGGAGTATATGAGAACCGGCATGACCCAACCGTTGCAAGCTCGAACCTTATTGCCACCTGATAAAAGACTATTCAGTACCTTTTTCAGGCGGCCAAAGAACCGCTCTTGCAACGATTGTTTCATGTCAGCCTCATTAATACTTAAAGCCTGTGACATACCCAAGTATTTGTAGGTGTCGGTTCGGAGAAGTGATCTTAGGTTAATGGAATCTGAGAGTTGAATCCCTTCAGATTCCACCATCTTTCCTTGCTTTACATGAATCACAGCACATTTATCCACACCAAATTTCATGTTGATAGAATTACTAAAACTTTCAGTTATTTTTAGTAAACTTATCAATTGAGGGTTGGTGTGGGCAAAGAGTTTTAAGTCATCCATGAACAACAAGTGGGACACTACCCGACCACTTCTTCGTAACCTGTAACCTAGCCCTGAACCCTCCAGCAAGGTACTGAGAGGATTCAGTGCTAAGCAAAACCATAATGGACTCAGACTATCACCCTGGAAGATACCTCGCTCAATTTTCACAAGTTCGCCATTCCCCTGGATCCGTCGGCACCCTGGATAGCCAAGAACCGTTTTCCATTGCCCCATACATGACTTTAAGAAGGTGCGTAGAGTTGTATTTATTTTATACAACTCCATCACCCTCAAAAGCCACGTATGAGGCACAGAATCGTACGCTTTCTTGTAATCTATCCAACATGCCGCCAGATCCTTTCGGTTACGACGAACTTGCTGGGTAATGGTCATATCAATAAGGAGGAGCTCCTTAGTACCACGAGCCCCCTTCCTACATCCATTCTGAGTGTCTGACATAATTGAATTCAATTCAACATGTTTTGATATTTTAGCATTCAGAATAGATGTAAGAAGTTTATAGACCGATGGCAAACATGTAATCGGTCTATAATTACCGGGCTCTGTGGTTCTACCTGTCTTGTGGAGCAAGTGGGTTACTCCAGTTGTCATAAAATCTGGGATCGAACCAGATTCTAGGGATGATTGAAACTGGGATGCTAAGCAGTCATGTGAACTACGTAGCCATTTCAGCCAGAAATTGTGCAGTCCATCCGGTCCTGGAGCTTTCCAATTTGATAACGAACGGACTGCACTTGTAACATCTTCGCTGGAAATGACTACGTTTTCCATTTCTGGAATGTGTTCACATGACCGCTCAACATCCCGCATCCAACCACCCTTAGTGTGGCCAATAGGCGCCGACCATATGCTACGCCAAAATTTGTTAGTGGCGTCTGCATCCGGCAGCTGCCCATTAGCCACATCTTGGGCTGGTCGGTCCCAGTTTCTATAAACCCACTTTTGGTCCCTTTGAAATGCACGATTCAAGGTATATCGGTCCACGCGTTTTTTATATCTGCGTATCAAATACAAAAATTATTGTTATTATTATTATTATTAATTTCAATCTATCTCTATTATGTAGAGTGAACGTTGGAAAAGAGGAACTACGCATACCTCGCTCATTTGTGTCTCCATTTGGGTTCGCCATCTCAGAAGTGTATGCGAAGAAATATTATGTTTCGTACCCAAAAAAAAATCACACAAATATCATCTTTTCTTTTATATATACAAATACAAGAATGTCGTGCTGATAACGATTTGTTGTAATTTATTTTTGTATTTGAGAATAATAGATGTGTTTCATCTAGTTGTTATTTTATTGAAGTTAGTGGTAACCTAGTTACATCGAATTAGAAGAATTTTGAATACTTTGTAAAAACACTATAAAGCCAGTATTATTACAAAAAACAAAAATTATGAAAAGAAAATTATTAGAGCAAGTAATTTGTAAAGGTTTCTAACATAATAATAAATTTATTTGATAAAAGTTTTGTTTAATTTGTCTTAACCTATTGTGTCAACCCTACAAAATAGGTAACAAATTTACAAGCTCTTAAGAAGCTTTGTCTCTGTTCGGTTTATTTACTCGTGTTACGCGGGTGCATGAGGAACACAAAACAAAAAGAAAATACTATTAGGTACTCTAAATTAGTTAATGGTTGATATTCCGATATTGAAATTAATACCATCATGGTCAGATGTCTTATAAGTATTTATTTTACAAGCCCTTACTATAATATTCCCACTAGTATTTTGTCATAGTAAAAAAAAATTGTAATTATGGTTTTGGATTAAGAATACGAAATGTCACCACCAGCTTTACACAAACTTTTCACACCGCTGAGTTCTATACGAATATTATAACAAACAAAAATGTTGCAAAACAAATCAATTTTCGACCCACGGCATCATCTTTTACCTTATCCAAGACTTTCGTCTCGGAACCCGCGGTCCACGCACTAGGCTCACCAGATTGACGTCTAAAACAAAATCAATACTGAATATATAAAAAATTCGTCCCGCAATTTAGATTACATTTCTTACGGTATTCGTTTAAGGTCCCATAAGACATGGGACCTTAAACGAGTACAAATTGGATAAGATTTTATGTATCTATGATAAAATAAAAGATTACATTGCCACGCTTTCCTAAGAATTCCTATATCCTTTTCTGTCTTGTTCAAAATATTTGATGTTAACAACAAAACAATTTGAATATAAAGGAATATTATTACTCCGCAAATGAATTTATCTACTAACTTTGAAAATTCTAAAGTTGAAGGTATAGTTAATGCAAAATATGCTAAAATATAACATAATAATAATAACTTTATTCAATAAAATAAACGTCACATGTTACATAGGAAAAATATTACAGTAAAAATAATTTAATTAAATTTTATAATTCAGTATAATGTATGCGATAAGTGCCTTTGTTAAATTGTGGTACATTGATGCGTAGTTACTTTATTTATTACGGTAATACATTATATTTGGTATATATAGCTATTTTAATGTTTACCTGAACTAGGCTTTAACACCTGTGTTTCAGGAAAAAAGATCTTAAATAATAATAATAAAGGGCTATATTTTAACATAATAATAATCATGAACTGCCAATATGTAATAGAAAGTAGACTTAATATTATGATTTGTTGTAACTTAGCGTAGGTACTTACACACTATTTTATTACAGTAAGCAAATTCTCTGTATCAGAGTAGGTCATTGTCATTAGGTGTTTTGTAACAACAAGATGACACTGCTTATAACTTATGCTATATAAATCTAAGGTTTTATTTAATTTATTATATAGGAAAGGTCCGAGGAAAGCAAAGAATCTATTTACATAAACATGTTTACCTATAGATTTGGTGCAGACTAGATCTTTCCGTCTTTTGCCTGATGGGATTGGTGTATAAGGAAGAAGGGTGTGTTGTTTTAGGGTGGTGCGTAGAATAAATAATTGGCGCACAGTTAGAACACCGGTGGACTGATATAACTCATAAGTGGGAAAAATGAAAGGGCGAAGGATTGCTACCTTTAAGATAGCTCTTTGAGCCCGTTCTAAAGGCAGTAGGATCGTTTTAGCTGCCCCTTCCCATGCGGTTATACAATATGAGATGATGGATTCACATAGTGCAGTGTAAACCTGTCTTAACAATTTTAAGTTTACAACGTCGCGTATATTTTTAAATATGGAAATTAGTTTCCGCACTCTTTTACACAATAATTCGATATGTTTGCGGAAGTTCAGATTAGTGTCAAGCGTAATTCCTAGATATTTAAACAACATGCGGATAACGTTGTGAGCTACACAATTACAGATATTGTCATGTTATAACCTTAGATTAAGAAAATTGTGTAACTGTTTGTTTTCCCAAATAAAATAAAATAAAATAAATAAAATAAATATTTAATATAATCAGTTTTTTCTAAAGAAGGGCAAGCGCATGCAGTGTCGGCATGTGAGTGAAGCTTGTTGTGAGCCACTAAACTGTTAGATGAGATGTGTCTGCTATTGTTTTTCATTGTAAAATGAATGTACTTTGTTTTATGTGCATTTAGGGTCAACAAATTTTTAAATAGCCAAGTGTTTACGGTGTTGAAGCCAAGTTGAGCCAGTTCATATACCTCATCGAGCGACTTTGCAGTAAATATAAGTGCTGTATCGTCTGCATATGACATAATGACACCATTTTGAAGTTTTAGGTTGCAAAGGTCGTTTATATATATCAAGAACAGGGTAGCTCCTAATATACTTCCTTGGAGTACACCAAATGTAGTGTTAGGGACATCGTTACTTATGTTGTTGCCTATTCTTACACATTGATACCTGTCAGAGAGGTAATCAGTAAACAGTGCTAACTGTTTACCTCTTATACCGACAGATTCAAGTTTCTTAAGCAGTATAGAAGACGACACAGAGTCAAAAGCTTTAGCAAGGTCTAGAAATATCCCAATAGCATGCTGTCCACTATCTAAATTAGTTGTAATGTGGTCAGTGAGTTGCTCAACTGCCTGGCTTGTTGACCTGTGAGGCCGAAAACCAAATTGCCTGTCTGAAAGAATGTTGTTGGTTTCAAGATATTTTATTAGTCGATTGTTTATTATTTTCTCTAATATCTTAGATAGCACTGGTAATATAGAAATGGCCCGATAATTATTAACACAGCTCTTGTCGCCTGCTTTGTGGATAAGTATCACAATAGCCTTTTTTAAGCATTTTGGAAATATTCCTTCAGACATACAAATTTGGAATATGTGGCGGTGCAAGAATGTGCTTAAACCTTTTAATTATGTTTGTGGGGATGTTATCCCATCCCAGCGCAGAAGTATCTTTCAACCCAGTAATGACTTGAATAACTTCGTCTATATCGGTATCCAGCATAACAAAAGATTTAAGCCTGGAAATGGGTGAGGTATTCGAAGCATAGTTAGTAGATGAATGATCGGAAAAAGAGATTCTGTCTGCTAGATTTTTGCCAACGTCGGAAAAGAATGTGTTGATTTCATCTAGTGCTGCTGTAGGATTTGATCGGTTTTTGAGCAAATCCAAGGGTTGTTCAAATGATTTTGCAGTAAATGATCGTTTTTTTAAGAATTTCCATACTAGTTTAGTGTTGTTACCTGCTTTATTCAACTGAGATGTATCGTACTCGACCTTTAGTTTTTTAAGAAGTTTATTGCAAAAGTTTCTATATCTCTTATATGTTATAGCTAGAATCTCATTTTCAGGTGCCTTTTTAGCTTTCATGTGTAAATTATCTCTGTGTCTAATACAGCGGAGAAGACCCGGAGTAATCCATGGCTTTATATTCATATATTTTTGCGACAATGTTACTGTTTATGTGTTTTGCTAATTGCGTACTGTATGGAAGCTATGACGTAAGATATTGATTCGTTAACGTCGGCACAAAAGTAAACTGGGGCAAAATTTGTATTACGAATGCTTTTTTCAAGGCCTGCCATGTTTACTTTTGTATAGCTAGGTACGCAATTAAGTTTTCCACATGATAATTTTAGTGTTAGTAATATGGCTTGGTGGTCTGTCATAGTTGAGTTAGTAACTAAAGTGGTAGATGGCTGTTTAGTTTTAATAATGAAATGATCCAGGCATGATCCACTTTCATGTGTAGGGAAGGTGTGCGCCGGCAGAAGACCATGGAAAGCACAAATATTTAAATAGTCTTGTCCTTGAAGGTTACATTTTCCGGACAGAATATTTATGTTTATGTCACCCGTAATTACAATATTCTTATATGCTGATAACTTACTTAATTCTAAATCGAGAGATCGCAAAAATGTATCAGTACTTTGTGAAGGAGGTCTGTACACTCCTAAAATAGCAGTGTCTGAATTAATTGTAATAAGTAGACAATTACAGTCCTGGATTTGTGGCTTTGCAACAATAACATTTAAGTGTTTTTTTTTGTATAGACCACTACACCATTAAATTGATATTTTTTACATTTTGATATCTTTGTCACTTTTCCTTTGCGGTTTCGTTTGGATTGAGTATACATAATCACATGCTTTTGTTTTTGGCTACTTATACTATCACATTATTATCATTGCTCTATCTATGAGCTACAAATATCGGACTAAGGTCGGTCTCTCCAAAAATGTATTTTTTAGTATAATGCAAATATGGGGGATGGGAGTAATTGTACTAATTCCCGTATTCGAACAACTCCTTTCGGATTTGTATGGAAAAGTTGGTACTTTATTCGCCATTTTGGTAATGTTCTAGAACAAAACTGTGTACACTAAATTCCAAAGAGGTTTGCACTATTCTAAGAAAAACGTAAGAATTTATTATTAAATAGTCGGGTAAAAAGTTAACTGTTTTAATGACATTAAACTCTTAATTTTTATTACAGACTAGCTTTTGCCCGCCGCTTCGCGCGCGTTAAATTCGTTGTAACACAAATCTACTTTCAGTCTCAAGTTGTGTGAAGGCACTCCTGATTATTCTAAAGACTTCAGAAACCGTACAGTAGTTACTTTGTACCCTATAGAGCCCGGCCAGCATCCATGACATTATCTACCGAAAGGTACATAATAACATCACCTTGCATACAATCAGAAATGTCAAAGCCATGTTCTAATACATGTACAATATATATCTATTAACATTTTTGCATCTATAATATTAGTAGGGAAAGTTTCAGCCGTTTAACCGTAGTATATAATTTATTAATTTATATACGCGAACAATTTAATCATCGTGCACAATATGATATTATGTATGATGTGACAATACTGACAGATATGCGATAGCACATGCGCAGCACTCAATTATCAGCGCATGCGTTCTTACTTCCAAGAGGTAAATTTGTGCCGTACAAACTACTACCCTCCCTACAATCCCTCCCAGTTTATTTTTTGCATCTTATGGTAGCCTATGTCCATCTCCATGGTCCAATATATCTCTATATTAAATTTCAACAAAATCGGTTCAGCCGTTTTAGCGTGAAAACGGAACATACATACATCCATACATACACACTTTAGAATTTATAATATCAGTAGGGATTCTATGAGAGTAAATAATAAACACCAAAGAATTATAATACTATAATCTTATGTACTTTGTTGAAATATATTTACATACATACATAGACTCACGACTGTTTCTCGGAGGGATAGGCAGGAAGTACGGAACGCCATTTGCAACGATCCGGACATACCTGTCTTGCTTCATTCACTCCCATTAAGTTTCTCATGCATGCGCTTCTGTTTAGGGTACTTCTGACCTGTCCATTTGTTAGGATGTCTCCAATCTGGCTAGAGAACGTCCGCCTAGGTCTTCCCTTTTTTCCTGTTCCATTCACACTTGCCTTATGTATCTTCTTTGTCAGTCTTTCGCCATCCATCCTCTCCATCTGCCGAAAGCATCTTAACATGCCTTTCTCGATGCTTTTCACTACATCTTCTTTTACCCACAACACTCTCTTATCACGCCATTTTTTACCTACTCTGTCGATCAAAGAAACACCACACATACTTCTCAGTGCTCTCATTTCATACAGCATTTATTCTACTTTCAAGTCTCTTCTGCCATAACCAACTTTCACTACCATACATAAGGGTAGGCACTAATACCCCTCTACGCACAGCCAAAAGTGCCTTTTTGGACACGTTTTCGCTGTTCATAAACGCCTTAAGAGCTCCATTTACTGTAATACCTGCATCAACTCTTCTTTCAATATCTTCTTCAATCTTACCATCTCTTGTAAACAACGTACCTAAGTATACAACCTCATTCACTTGCTCCACTCGTTGTCCATCGATCAAAATATTACAAGCGGTAACGCATTCCTTCTTTTCAAAAACCATTACTTTCGTTTTACTTACATTCACTTTTATTTCTTTCCTCTCTAACGCACCTGATCTGATCGTTACCATCTCCTGCAGGTCCGTCGCTGAAGACGCAAGTATTACCTGATCATCAGCATAAAGGAGACATTTGACAAGTAACCCATTCATCCTTAATCCGCAGTCACTATGCTTTAGATCTTGCAAACAAGTGGTTTAACAAGTTTTAGGTTAAACAGCCACAGCGACGCTACACATCCCTGTCTAACACCTGTCTCGATGGTAAACCAGTCAGTGTATTTTTTATTTATTTATAGTAATAGGCGGCAAACGAGCAGACGGATCGCCTGATGGTAAGCAATTACCGCCGCCCATGGAAACAAACAACACCACAGGAGTCACCAGTGCGTTGCCGCCCCTTGGGGTCGGGAAAAGGGGATAGAATGAGGAGTGGGATGAGGGAGATGGAATAGGGGATAGGGCCTCCGGCACTCTCACTCACCGAAAGAAACGCAACAGTTTAAGTACTAACTACTTTTAAACCACCACGATTTGTACACATACTAATGATTATGTAACGGGTCTGAATCGTGTTAATTAAACGAAAAGAAAGATGAAATACCTTTCTATTTGTCCCGACATTTCGGCATGGGTTACACCAGCCGTGGTCACGGGATGACTGATGTCCGTCAGCGCTGCCTCCGAGAAGTGCGGGTTTCGGAACCTACCCTCACTTGGTATTCACAATTATTGATATTATTGCTTAGCAGTGTACCTGAATGCAAGAGCGTGTTTAGATTCGAGCACGTTACCCCGCGAGATATATTGATCGCATATAATTCAATTAATATTAAAAATACCGGTGACTTTTGGGGCATTTCAATTAAAATTTTAGGTACTATAGTTGAGACTGTTGCGCCTTACCTATCTATAATTTTTAATCAATGCTTTGACCTAGGCGTATTTCCGGATTTCATGAAATTAAGTAAAATTATACCCTTATTCAAATCTGGCAGTAAAAATGAAATTAATAATTTTAGGCCCATATCTATCTTGCCGGCATTTAGTAAAATATTTGAAAAGATTCTTTTAAAGCAGCTACTAAACCACTTTAATTTAAAGGATCAATACGGATTTACTAAAGGTAGATCCACTACTGATGCGGGTGTTGCTCTCATAAAACACGTTTATAGTGCTTGGGAGTCATCAAAGAATGCTATTGGAGTGTTCTGTGACCTATCTAAAGCATTTGACTGCGTTCAGCACGACACGCTACTGCGTAAGCTCCGCCACTATGGCGTAGAGAAAACCGCACTTAGTGTTGTCGATTCGTACCTGCGGCAGAGATTTCAGTGTGTCGATGTAAATGGGACTACATCCTCTAAATTACCTTTACAGCTAGGCGTTCCACAAGGCTCAATTTTAGGTCCTTTTCTATTTCTTGTATATATTAATGACTTACCTTTTTATTTAAAAAACATCTGTGATGTTGTACTTTTTGCAGATGATACGTCACTTATTTTTAAAGTAGATAGGAATAGAAATCAATTTGATGATGTAAATAATGCACTATTACAAGTTACACAATGGTTTACAGCAAATAACCTAGTACTTAATTCTAGGAAAACTAAATGCGTTAAATTTGCTTTACCTAATGTAAGACAACTGGGAACTAATATTATGCTAGATAGGGAGGAACTTGACACAGTAGACTCTACAGTGTTCCTAGGTATTACACTAGATAATAAGTTACAATGGGGTGCACATATAGTATGTCTTGCAGGAAAGCTAAGCTCTGCTGCGTATGCCGTCAGAAAAGTTAGGCAACCTACTGACATCGACACGGCTCGTTTAGTTTATTTTAGCTATTTTCACAGTGTTATGTCCTACGGCATTTTGTTATGGGGCAAAGCTGCGGATATTCAGAATATCTTCGTTCTACAAAAACGAGCGGTAAGAGCAATATACATGTTAGGTGCAAAAGATACTCTTAGAGAACGCTTTAAGTCTATAGGAATTCTTACAGTAGCCTCGCAATTTTTATTTGCTAATATTTTGTACATTAGGCAAAATATAGGTTTATTTACCACAAAAAGCGATATACATAACATAAATACTCGAAACAGGCATAGGTTATATGCCCCTTATCATCGTTTACATAAAGTTAATAATTCTTTTGTAGGGCTAGGTATTCTTATATACAATAAAATACCAATTAGTCTTTTAGAATTACCATTTAGTACATTTAAAACTAAAATAAAAGACTGCCTTATTAAGAAAGGTTATTATACTATTAATGATCATTTCAGTGATAAGGATAGCTGGTCACTTACGCTAGACAACTCATGATCTTTATACCTAATTAGAATTATATAGATAATTTGCATTTTTCAGTTAATCTTTATATAATATTTCTAGTTCTTTTAAATTACTGTTCATGTATTATTAGGTCATTCAACTTAGGTACTACATTTACATTTGCATTGTTGTTCCACTAATTTTATTAAAGTTTTACTGCACTGTAAGATGAAGATAACTCGTGATTATGGGCTGTAAACTAATGTTTTAGTAATTTTGTGTATTCATATACAGTCACTTCTGTAACATATATTTCCACCATATAGTTATGAACATGGTCGCGAGTTGCCTACATTATAAGACGTAAGTGGATGCTCCTGTTACACAATATTCACACTGGAAGGCTACTACAGCAGTTAAATTGGTAACTGCATTAATTATTTAAGTATTATGTATGTTCCTAATTACTATTTACAAGTAATTAATTACAATGTGAAACAGTTGCAGCTCCTTAAAAAAACAAAATATGTAACATAACACTGGCGATTAAAAAGAGTGGCCACGAGTTTTATTGCCCGTTCTTTCTCGTGGTTCTACCTATTGCTTTGCGAATGGGCAGTAAATGTAAATGTAGAAGCATTAAGTAATGTACATAAAAATTTGACGTTCATAAGCGTCACTTTGTGACCCAGATGAATAAATGTTTTTTGACTTTTGACTTTGACTTTGATTTATAAGTTCGGAACTGTCGGTACTTCGACACACAACACTAATGGTATCTTCACACTGGCGCGTAACCTCGTCGGTGTCTACATTTGCTGATGACAGGATTCCAAGATTTTTGATATTTTCATACGGAATCCGTTTGGGTGTCATAGCGTAATTTAATCCTTTAGCCAATATGTTCTGTGTGGCTGTGTCTATGTTTGTGCTCGATAGATTAATAACCGTGTCACTTAGGTTACGCACTCGTGCACGTGCACGCAGTGCGTAAACAAAGTAAACAAAGTATGAAAATATCATAAGTGGCATCGAGGAAGTTATAATGCGCAACAAATTACCGTCCAACGACGCGGATACACTGATACAGGATGTTGCAGTTATCTTGCGGAAGTCGAAGCTACCTAGACCGAATGTTACTACGGAAGAGCGCCAAGCACTGAAAGCGCTACGTGAAAACACGGATATTTTAGTGCTTAAGGCCGATAAGGGAAACGCCACTGTAGTAATAAATTCCGGTGATTATGATAATAAAATGCGGGATCTATTAAGCAAAGTGTCCACATACAAGCCGGTGTCATATAAGAGTGCCAGAGTCACAAAACTTATACGAGCGCTTGTCAAGGACCACCAAGATCTTTTCACGGACGATGTGTTTGAACGCCTCTATAGACCTAAGACCGTTCAACCGCTGAAAATATATGGTTTGCCGAAAATTCACAAGAATAACGTGCCTCTACGCCCGATCATAAGTCAGATCGATTCACCCACCTACGACCTAGCGAAACACATTGCAACGGTACTGCAACCACTAGTAGGTAAGACATCGTCGTTTGTAAAGGATTCTCGCCATTTTGTAGACGTCATCAAGAGCATGAAAGTAGAACCTGACGAAGTGATGGTGAGCTTTGATGTCGAGTCACTATTCACAAGCGTTCCAATTCAAAACTGCCTTGATGTGATCGAGAGTAAACTGAGGTTAAACGGTCTGTCTGAGAAATACATTGTTCTACTGAAACACTACCTAGATGGGAATTATTTTCTATATCATGGGCAATATTACCTCCAGATCGACGGAGTGGCCATGGGTAGCCCTGTCGCACCGGTAATGGCCAACATCTGGATGGAACGTTTTGAAGAAAGGATCCAACTACAAGCGTTCCACTTAAAGATATGGAAAAGATACGTCGATGACGTCTTCTGTATTATAAAGGGTAGCAGACAGGTTGTAGAACAATTAGGAAATCACTTGAACTCCATACACCCTAATATAAGGTTCACTTATGAAATGGAGACAGGCAGATCGTTGGCCTTCCTCGATGTGAAGATCACGGTGAGAGAAAATGGAAACCTGACACACACTGTTTATAGGAAGCCCACACACACTGACAGGTACTTACACGCAAATTCACATCATCATCCGCGGCATTTGCAATCCGTTATTGCTTCATTGACAAACAGAGCATATGACCTTTGCGACCCCGAACACTTAGATAGTGAGCTCACACATGTTCGGGAGGTACTCAAGCAAAACGGTTACAAACACAATATGCGAAGTTCAAAGAAAAGGTCGAGATTGACTGAAGTGAACAGAGCGCCAGCGTTCATGCCCTACGTAAAGGGAGTAACGGATAAAGTTGGAACAGTACTACAAAAATACTCCATTAAGACTGTATATAGTCCGTACTCCAAAGTGGCAAATCACTTGCGTACTCCAAAGGATGTCTTCAAACACCAGGCGTGTACAAGGTGGATTGCAGCTGTGGTAGTTCCTACATCGGGCAAACAAAAAGGACCATCGCCGAACGAGTTAAGGAACACATCACGGCCGTCAAAAACCGACTAACCACCAAGTCGGCCATAGCTGAGCATTTGTTAAAGTCAGATCCAATCACTGGATTGAGCTACATCGGCCCCAGGTTCATTCCACAGACCGTCACTATTTTTCAAGAATAGCACGGGAAGCGGTTGAAATCAAAAAGCGCCCAAATTTCAACCGGGAGGATGGTTACCGTTTATCTACATATAGGAATCCTGTCATCAGCAAATGTAGAAACCGACGAGGTGATATTACGCGCCAGTGTGAAGATACCATTAGTGTTGTGTGTCGAAGTACCGACAGTTCCGAACTTATAAATATTGTACCCACGTTGGGCGCCGCTGTAACAAAGGAGACCTACCAGGTGTCCACTGCAACGTTATCCCTACTTAGGGTGTGTTTAAATGAGAAATGTGGTTATTTAATTCTCAAGTAAATCTAAACATCATTAAGCAAGCGTTTCACTAGCGAAAAAATTACAAAAAAAAATGTTATTCGCAAAGAATTAAACAGGGTGGCGTGATTCGGCGATGGTAAAGGATTTGTTGAGGGTCCACCTGCCGGTTCGTCCAGGAGAGGTGGTCACTTAGCTCGTCTCCGGTTCGCCAGAAGAAAGGGCGAGCGCAGCCAGCGCCTCAGCATTTATAGCAGCTCGAGGTGCGGTGGGGGGCGAAGATGCAGGCGGCCGGGCGGACGGTGTCATCACGACGTCACAGCGACGTCACAATATCAATAATTATGAATACCAAGTGAGGGTAGGTTCCGAAACCCGCACTTCTCGGAGGCAGCGCTGACGGACATCAGTCATCCCGTGACCACGGCTGGTGTAACCCATGCCGAAACGTCGGGACAAATAGAAAGGTATTTCATCTTTCTTTTCGTTTAATTAACACGATTCAGACCCGTTACATAATCATTAGTAAGTTTAAGTACTGTTACTTTACGTCGATTTTCTGTGAGAGTGTAGTACTTCCCCGGTCGAGCCGGCCCGTTCATGTTGAAATCAGCTATGCTCTACTACCTGTTGCACCGAATGCCCCGCCATAATGCATATGAAATAAAAATATGTTTTATAGGCATAGCAATTGAGCTTGAAAACTTGTCAGCAATGCGCCTCTTTGTAGACATACAGATAAGATACGACACCAAAATAAATTAAAGACCCTGTCTGAGTCATTCTGTACCGGAGATTGCGTGGTTAGAAGGGATCACACGAATTGTAAAAATAACCCAAGTACGGTCCCGCGTTATGTGACCGCGTAAAAGTACAAAAATAAGCAGTTAATCTGATTTGGGAATAAATATATGCGTGTGCGGAAAGTTAGCTGTACGAAATATCTTAGTCACTATTACTACCAAATGAAAATATCCAAATACTTGACTGAACATAAATTGTTCTAATAGCGAAGCAGGCCGTACATTTCTCTATTTCACGTTTAAATGTTGCAAAGATAAACTCGACTAAAACATAATTTTCGCAAAAGTGCTGCGTCAAACTACCTTTGAACATCTCTCACGGGATCGATATATTTTCCAACATTGTTTTAAACTAAAATGTGAGGCCAGTGATTGCGTAGAAATCGTACGATTTCACAGAAGCTTACAATTTACTGACTAAGCTCGACACGAGTATCCTCGTCATTGCTCGTGTACTTTGAAATAGCTATTCAATAATGAATTAGAAGAATTGACTCCCATATATATATATATATATATATATATATATATATATATATATATATATATATATATATATATATATATATATATATATATATATATATATATGAACTTGTCAGTAACAGTACATGGGCCATGTAATAATAATAATTTATTTATCAGAAAAAACAAAGGTACAAAAATATACTCATACATAATTAAACTTAAGGCTACAGTTTTCCTATTGATTGGGAAGAACACCAGTCTCCTGTACTAGTTAGAAAACTGTATCACAGGAGATTGGGTCTCTCTTTCAAAATTACTTGTAGGTAGGTATATTAAAGAGATATAATATTAGTACTGTATTCAAAAGTATACAATATAATAAAACTAAGGTAGTATAGTAAGCTTAGTTTCTCATTTATAAATAAACAATAAAAATTGATCATTCTTTTCGCTTGCTAATCATTTTATGAAAGAAGCAAAAGCATTATAAATATGTATAAAACAGTGGGTCAGTGAAATTGCTAATAGTGTAAATGTTACTGCATTAAGCAATATCATTATTAATTACGTTTATAAAAGCTATGTATGCATTCTATAAAATTAAATGTATTCACAATATTACAATGTTAGCAGGTCACTATGCTAATGGAATGATGTTAAGTACATAAAATAACTATTATGATTGAACAGAAAGATGAATATTAAAAGTAAATTAATTACGTAGGATGATTAAATCACATCTATGTCTTACACTAAATTAGTTATGTAACAGGCTTACTTAAGGAATAAGGTATTTCCGTAATCAACAGTATAATGATCAAAGGGGTATTTATATGATATGATTATAAAGCCATATTGCGGCGCTCCTAGGCGCTTTTATAGTCTATTGTATTCGACGTCGACGACGGGCAGTCGACGTCACCCGTAGAGTGATTGCTGGGTTTGTTGAAGCGCAGGCACGTCGCACATTTAGGCGCTTGCGTTTTTTTATTGCAGTCCTGGATCGTATGTATTCTTCGCCACAATGCCCGCACGTAGAGGTCGTATTCTTGCAAGTCTTAGCCGTATGGCCGTACTGCTGACATTTATAGCACCTGGTCACAAGTGTGAAGTCCCTTACCGGACAGGCGGTCCAGTTGATGAATATTCTATTCTGTGTGATCAGGGCTTTACGGATTACAGCTGTTACTTCTAATATAAGATTGCAGAATTCAGAGTCTCTCTTGCAAGATTTGTGACTCAGTTTTATTGCAGACAAAAATGTATCTAAGGTCATACCTGGTAATTTATCAGCGATGTTCTGCTCATTTGTAGACCTCATTTTCGCGCATTGTTGTCGGGACTCCTATTATAATAATGCGTGGTTTGCGCTTGTATGGTTCATCAATCTTTAGACCCGATGCAGCTAGTTGTACAGATTGCTTCAATTTTTCAATGTCTGTTTTCGTTTTTGTGCTAATTATTACTCCTCCATTCCTGGTCTTTCGTACTAAACGAACTTGTAAGTAGTTTCATTTCTTCGGGCTTTATAATTTTCTGAACCATACTTTTCGTGTCCTCGCTGGTTTTGGAAGAATCGCCAGGGTAAATAGCTACCGAGCTCAGATTATTTGGTCGAATGTAGTTGTTGGACCCCTGTTACACTATATCCGCAAACGAAGTACTTGCTGGAGCCTGCTTGGCACTCGATTTCTGGATGGTCTGCTTGATCTGGTCTAGTTCCTATATAAAATCTTGCTTTTCCGTCAGAGCTGTAAGGGCTTGGTGGTTTTGTAAGGCTTTTAGCTTCAGTGACTGGTATTGAATGATCATTTGGGACACACCCTGTGCAATATTGCGAAATTTGGTATTGATCTTCAACTTTTGCTCGGTGATCAGTTTACCTTCAGAGGCAATAGCAAAAACATCATTCAGACTCTGTTCAATAGTTCCCAATCAGTTCTGTAACTCCGGTGTTGAGATCATTTTTCTTTTCTCTCTATGGTCTTGTCTATTTTGTTGAGAGGTCTTCGGTGTTGGTGTCGGTGGTGGAGAGCGGCGTGTTCTAACACTCCTAGTAAAGGGACTATCCATATTGACGTATTTACTTCTATTCAATTTGCAATTTCATTATGTAAACACACTGATTTACTTTTAATGACAATGCTTCCACATCAAAAACACAAAAATCTAGGTCAACGTTTATTAAAATTATTTTTATTGAGTGCACGTCTGTACGCAACGGCAACGCGATGAACAGTCATACACTTACGAGTATAAATCTTTATTAAAAGAATAGCAAATGTAAGTGATCCTCTAATTATTTATTTACCAATTGTAGCTAAGAATTATCTCACATGTTAATTTCAACCAGAAATCCCGTATCATAATCGGTTTGTCTAGGAACTGCAATATTGCAGACATACACATACATACATAATTATGTTTAACTTAAAACACGCTTTTTTATGCGTTTGCAGTAAAAAAATAGTAAATCTGTTTGCTAAATACACTCATTAGGCAGGGTGTACCTATTTATTAACAATTTTTAGGTTTCTCATATAAAATACTTACGATTGCAAATTTTCAGTCTCTGGGCAACTTTCAAAATAATTTAACAATTTTCTAGGGCGATGTCTGCTTACTAAGATCGACTGGTAAAATATAAATATCAGGTTATGGAAAAATCCACCCAAGGATAAAAGGTTTTTCAATCGCCTCAAAATAAATTTATCTTATCGGCGATGGAAAATAATATTCGAGCAAAACTTGTAAACTAATATTATATAAGTAAACAAATTCCTTTGGCAACAATCTGTTTTATGCTAAATAAAATTTTTGTTAGTCCTGGCCTTAACTAAAAGGAACTAGTTATAAAAGATTTTTAATATTTTAGAAACCACAAACTCTGCTTACAATTTTTTTCCTTTCTTTTTCTTTGCGCCTGTTATTCTAGCTGTCTGAGACAGCTAGACTAACAGGCTATAAACTATTTGCATAATAATCGGCAATTCTTATTAAGATGATGAAGGAATAGCGCCCTATGAGAATTATGCACTTACGAACTACATACAAATGGTAAAGAAATCGATTTCATAGGACAACCTATATGAATGCTGTCATGGTTAACATGATGAGACCTTTGCTGGTTTATTACGAAGGTACAACTGAGGCCATACAATGGCAAAGACAACCAGACCTGGCGATAACTAGCGGACATCAACGGGATGAATCGCGCTAGCAAAGTGCCTGCACACGATTACTAAAGAAATATACAAGTTCTCTATTACTTATGTCTGTTTGGCACGATTACCTAGCCTGGTCAGAAGATCCTGCTTGAAGAAACACCACACCTTATTCCTACAAATTACTTATATAACAAAAAACAAAAAATATTTTTTTTTGCTTCTCCAAAACATAAAATACATTTTATTACATATATTTACAGAAGGCGGTATGTGGAGAACAAATTAGGCAACTGCGTCATCTATTGTTGCAGTTATAAAACTACAACGCTGGTATTCTCGCAGGCCTATATGCAATTATAATTAGGTATATGAGATTAAAACCTATAAATAAATAAAATAAAATAACGATAAATTAATATATTTATATATACACAAAATTATATACAAATATATACGTATATAGTGTACAATTTATTAATAAGTATTATAATTATATATATTATTATATATAATACACAATACATGCCTCAGTTACAATAAAATAAAAATTAAAAATAGCAAAGAGTAGTGTGTTTCCGAACGCTACTTGTACTTGACAGACTGACGTTTCACGATAGGCCAAAGATTGAAAGATTCCATCTGTCATAAATGTCAATTGTCTTGTCAAGCAAGCGTCGCCTACCGGAGTCCGGAGCACAGTTACTTTTACCATTATAATAAAATCGCTGCGCATACGCAGTTATATAATAACAAATTATATAGGTACATTATAATATCACAATAATTCCAATATCTTTCGTCAGTAGACACGTAAGTGATGTTGACGTACTACTTATTCTAAAGGTAAGTATGCAAATTCATAACAGTGACTTTTGTTTGTTTATTAAAAATAACTTAAACTTATTGCGAAATGCGTGTAATGTTTTCAGGTTGCGCATGGGGGGCGGCAGGTCATTCCAACAATGGGTGGCGGCGTATCTGAAGGTTCCCATTTGCATAAAATTTTAAGACCTAATATAACTTAGCATAATTTTGTTTGGCATCATTATTATTTCGCATAATATAATTACGCATAAAAGCTTACGCATATTTTTTAAGCATAATTTCTCTAACCATAATAATGATTAAACATAATATTTTAAGGCATAAGTTTCTTAAGCATAAAGTTCTAAAGCATTACTTTTTTAAACATAATATCCTAAAGCATAAAAACCTAAAGCATAAGTTTATTTACGCATAATGATTACAATACAATACAAATTGGATATAATAACTTTGCAATGTATCTTTGGCATATTTTTCGCTGTAGGAAGCATGAAGCAAGCAAGCATACAGCATGCAAACAAGCATGTAGCAAACAAGCAAGCATGCAGCATGCAAGCAAGCATGCAGCATGCAAGCAAGCATTCAGCATGCAAGCAAGCATTCAGCATGCAGCATACAAGCAAGCATGCAGCATGCAGCATTCAAGCGAGCATGCAACATAAAGCAGGCAGGGCGTCTGTTACGGCTCCGGCGCTGCGGGTCTCCGGCGGCCCTACGCGTGCTAATCGTCGCAGACGGCTTTCGCTCACCACCGCAGCTTGGGCTTGCTGCCCGGCTTGGCCGGCCAGCCTCAGCCGCGGCGGCTCGTTCGCAGCCGCCTGCTCCTCAGCCCGTGGGCCGTCTCGCCCCTACGCGCCTACGCGATTTTAAATAACACTCTAGGGGTAGGGCAAACAAGACTACGTGGAGGCGGTTTTGTAGCAATTCGGTTCTGTTACTAACTTTTGTTGCACAGCATATAAATTTTTTACAAGTTAAATATATAATTATATAAATATTATGCTAATAGTCATTAGGCCTACTAACGTTATGCGAATCAAATTTATGCCAAAAAAAATTAGTCTTTAAGATGATTATGCCAACATAAAATGTATGCCTAAAAAAAATATGCCGAAGTATTATTATGCCAAAACAAATTGTGCCAAAATCGTTATGCCGAAGTATATTAGGACAAAGAACATTATGCAAACAGAAGGGATCCCGTATCTGAAACTACCTCTGAAAGCAGTGGTCCTGTGTCACGCTGTGACCAAAAGATGTGATGCCGCCTGCGTACTGTACTGATTAATATCACGAGACCATGTCAACTTTTTGTACAGGTATGCCGGTTTTTTGTATAGAACAATACCAAACAGTAGAGTTGCCAGATGAAGATGCCTGCGAGCAGTCATCTTCATAAGGTTCCCACTATTCAAGAATGGAGTGACATGTGAATGAGGTGGGATATTATAACAGAATCGAGCACATGCGTTCTGGACTCGCTGGATTACTTTCTCTGTTCTATTCAATATACATGGACCAATCACAGTATCTGCTTAGTTTAGTTTAGACAAAATAAGAGTCTCACAAAGCAATATCCGCAATTCAGTACTCAGATGTTGGCGAAGTTATATTAAAAACTATATAATTTGATCCGTGAGTTGCGTGTAACCTGGCCTTTGAAATTGATATAAACACTTAATTAGTCTATTTCGTTAACAAAAAATATTACCGCAGATATGTCTTGCTTTAATCTGGGCAACAAGTACCTACCTCATTAAGAAAATGAAGTGCTAATAACTTGGTGTTAAATATATTATGTTGCCTGGGGAGAAAATCAATTAGCAAAATAAGAAAACCTAAATAAGTTTTGTTATTTTGGCATTATAATCCCTTTATGAGGATTCTAGAGCTTGTGTGAGGATAAACGGGGCATACACTGACTGGATTATCATCGAGACAGGTGTTAGACAGGGATGTGTAGCGTCACCATGGCTGTTTAACCTCTTCATGGACAGTTGTTTGCAAGATCTAAAACATAGTGACTGCGGATTAAGGATGAATGGGTTACTTGTCAAATGCATCCTTTATGCTGATGATCAGGTAATACTTGCGTCTTTAGCGGAGGAATTGCAGGTGGTAACAATCATGCATGGTGCGTTAGAGAGGAAAGGAATGAAAGTGAATGTAGGTAAAACGAAAGTAATGGTTTTTGAAAAGGAGGAATGCGTTACGGCTTGTAATGTTTTGATCGATGGACAACGAGTGGAGCAAGTGAATGAGTTTGTAGGTACGTTGTTTACAAGAGATGGTAAGAATGAAGAAGATATTGAAAGAAGATTTAATGCAGGTAATGGAGTGAATGGAGGTCTGAAGGCGTTTATGAATAGCCAAAACGTGTCCAAAAAGGCACATTTGGCTGTGCATAGAGGGGAATTAGTGCCTACCCTTATGTACTGTAGTGAAAGTTGCGTATGGCAGAAGAGATTTGAAACGACATACGTGTTTGTACGACATCCATTGCGCGGGCGGCGTGCACGCGCGGACGGCCTTCGCGCGCTTGTAGTGATCAGAGCAGTGCTAAGCCGCGGTGTATGACGTCTAAGACTGTTCTGTTAGCGACAGCGCAAGTTATCGTTTATGATGTTAATGGGTCGCCGCACATGGTACGTTGTCTACCTGGATAGCGCGTCTCAGACCAATTTAATAACATTTGAGTTGTTCAAACGCCTTGTATTGTGGAATAACTTTAAAAATACTAACTCAATAGTCAAAGGGATCGGCGGTTCAGAAAAACATTGCAAGGGTTCCGTAGATATTAAAATACATTCGCGTTTTGATAGGGACATTAATTTTAACATTTCTTCGCTTATCGTGGAGAGTATTACGGACACATTGCCAAACGCTAATGTGGACGTATCGCTACTCACATACCTCGAGTCATTGCCGCTGGCAGACTCGGAGTTTGCGAATCCGGCAGACATTGATGTTTTGATCGGAGCTGCAATATTCCCGCACTTGCTACTAACTAAAGTGGTACGTAGTGAGCAACATAACTTACCGCCCGCTATTGAGACGGTATTTGGGTATGTGATTATGGGTACCGTACCTACATTACATACTTCTCAATATGTTACGTCTTGCTGTTGTTCTGTTCTTCAAGAAAATAATATTGATTCTCTTCTCAAGCGATTTTGGGAGCTTGAAGAGGTTACCGCACCGCCCTCGATGAGCCGTAAAGATCTCGAGTGTGAAGAACATTTCCGCGCTACCACTGTTCGTGACGACAGTGGCAGATACGTTGTGGCGTTGCCATTCTGTGGTGACCCTTATTCGTTAGGCGACTCGTACGCTGCTGCGCTCAGACGTTTCCATTGTTTGGAACGTAAACTTGATGCATCACTTAAGTTACGCAGCGCCTATAATGACGTCATTCGTGACTACATAGATAAAGGTTTTTTGAGTGTAGTTGTAAACAACGAGGGCAACTCTCTACCCTCATATTATATCCCGCATCACGGCGTAGTTCGCGAAGATAAAACCTCTACTAAACTTCGCGTGGTTTTAGATGCTAGTTGTAAGACTACATCGGGTCAGTCGATTAATGACATTTTGCATGCCGGCCCCAATCTACGGGGTGATATATTTAACATCATAATAAAGTTTCGTCTTTTCCAAATCGCTCTGTTAGCTGATTGCCGCCAAATGTTTCTCAATATCGGCGTTCGCGAATCTGACCGTAGATTGGCCAGTTTGATCTTGTCAAATGGACAAGCAACTCTAAGGAGGTTCTCGCACGCATACCAGATTCTCATAAAGCTTCTTCAGACATTGAGTTTGAGAAGTCTGTACCGCATAAGGATCTCGGTTTACGCTGGGACAAATCCTGCGGTAGTTTTCGGTTTGACGTCTCACCACCAGATGATAAGTGCACCAAACGCACTATGCTGTCCACAGTGGCTCGACTATGGCACATAATGGGTTTTGTGGCTCCCACAATTTTGTACGCCAAGCTCTTGATCAAAGACCTTTGGCTATCAAAGAGTGAGTGGGATGAAACACCCCCTGACCATATTGTCGCCGCTTGGGGCCAGTTTTGTATTGAGCTTACCGCGCTCAATCAAATTACTATTCCGCGTCATCTTGGGTTGGTAGATGGATGTACCATCAACTTAATAGGTTTCGCTGACACCAGCGAGCGTGCTTACGGCGGAGTCGTATATCTGCAAGTCCGCATTGGTTCTAACTACTCGGTGTAGTTAGTTTGTGCCAAGTCTAAGGTCTCGCCTGTTAAAATCATTTCGGTTGCGAGACTGGAGTTGTGCGCGGCCCTTCTGCTGTCTCAGTTGCTCCGCAAGGTTCAAGACACAGTTTTGTCCCACTACCCCATTAATAAAATATACGCATTTTCCGACTCCAGAGTAGTGCTCGCTTGGATTCATTCATCTCCTCATCGCTGGCAGACTTTTGTCGCCAACCGCGTTAGCAAATTGATTGAACTGGTTCCTGCTACTTGTTTCAATCACGTCGCGGGTATTAGGAACCCCGCAGATTGCTTGTCTCGTGGTGTCACTCCACTTAATCTTCTGCATCATCCATTGTGGCATCGTGGACCTTCTTGGATTTCCCATGATCCCTCAGAATGGCCCATGCAACCCTTTGACCACGGTGCAGAAGACGAAGATGTACCCGAACGGAAGTCTGTTTCTTATCCCGTGATTGCTGAGGTTATGGAGTCTCCCATCTATGCACTCGCACTACGCATGTCATCGTGGTCTAAGTTACTCCGCGCCATCGTTTATGTCTATAGGTTTCTTAGGCACCTACCTAATGGGACTTTTGTATCAAGTACTGATATCAAATTCCCAGAATGTGAGTTACTACGAGCTGTACAGGCTGTTCATTTTAGTAACGACATTCAAAATTTGAAAGACAATGTACCTTGTTCTCCCGCTATCCTTAGACTCAAGCCGTTTCTCGATGAACATGGCGTCATACGCGTTGGGGGTCGTCTGTCAAATTCGGATGAACCTTATAACTACAAACATCCTTGCATTCTGCCGCAACATGATCATGTTGTCGACCTTCTTGTTGATTTTTATCACAAGAAGCACCGCCATGCCGGTCCAGAGTTGCTTATGTCCTTACTTAGGCATAAGTATTGGATTTTAGCCGCTCGACGAATAATTCGTCACAATACATAAATGTAACGTCTGTTTCAAATTTCGTCCGCGTCCGACTTTCCCTCCCATGGCCGATCTCCCTAGCCAGCGCGTCAACCAGGTTGCTAAAGCGTTTACACACACCGGTTGTGATTACGCAGGACCACTGCAGTATACGCCAGTGCGTGGTCGAAGTGTTAAAAGCCGTAAAGCCTGGCTATGTATTTTTACATGCTTAACGACGCGCGCTACGCATATTGAAGTTGCGACAGATTTAAGCTCGGTGTCATTCCTGGCAGCCCTTAAACGATTTCTCTCACGGCGCGGCCCTATACAGTGTTTGTACACGGATAACGGCACTTGTTTCGTGGGCGCAAGCTCTTTTTTACGCGACCTTTATAAGTTTCTCAGGGAAGAATATCGTACTCGTCTTCAAGAAGAACTTTTCATAAATCATATTGACTGGAAGTTTATTCCACCAGCATCACCACATTTCGGTGGATGTTGGGAAAGCATGGTCAAAGTAATTAAAATGCATCTCTTCAAGGTTATATGTCAACAGATCCTCTCTTACGAAGAGCTTTTAACTGTCCTTGCACAAGTCGAGGCACTGATCAACTCGCATCCGCTCACGGCATTGAGTAGCGACCCTGCAGAACCATCCGCGTTAAGCCTTGCACATTTTCTGAACACAGTGCCATTATCGTCATTTCCGGCTCCTGAAGCAGACTCTTCAAGCTTGCTCCAGAGACATACTCTGCTGGATAAACTCGTGCAGTCGTTCTGGCGGCGCTGGCGTGGGGAATATCTACACCAGCTTCAGGCTAGATCCAAGTGGAATAGTCCTGCATCCCCTGTACAGGAGGGTACGTTGGTCGTCATAATACATTATTATACGCTATTATTGCGTTATATAATACGCTTATAATACGCTATTATTGCGTTTGTAGTTTTCGCTAAAGTTAATTTAGATTAATTTTATTATCATATCACTGTCTTAGCCTATTGATGGGCTATGCGGTAGTACACCCAACATTACTAAGTTCAATTCTATTTCTTTTAAAGGCAACCCTTTAGGGCCGGGGGGATATGGTAGCGCCATCTACCTTTCCATCGAGAACTAATCACGTCAACGTCAATGGTTCGTCGCTGCTCGGCCAATCCGAGCGATCCTTTTCATAAATCCCCTCCCGAAACGCCTCGCTATTGGCCGCCCTGATCAACGGCGACAGAACATTCGAGACGCTGAGAACGTGTCCGCCATACCGTACCGCACCGCACCGCACCGCACCGCACCGCCATATATAATTATTACCGCTTACAACCAAAGAAAACCGAACAAACCCGCTCGCGAGTGAAAGTGAAACGAATAGTGTATTGTAGTGATTCAAGCAGCTTCATCTCGAAAACACCAGGAGACTGCCCTTCTGAGAAGAAGAAGATTGTTGTGCAAGGTAAGAGGTTCCTTTCTACACCATACTTTCTCTCCCTCTCCAATCTTAGGCGACCAGAACTCGCCATCCTTTAAATACAGTCCATTTTTCCCAAATCGCCTAGGAACCTTCGGTTTCGGTGTAACGCCGAACCAGTATGTATATGTATGTTTGTAAAGTCCCCCGCGATACAGGATTCATACCGAGTGCGGGAGTTGTCATAAAAAAAAATGAAAACAAAAAAGGTATGCGCCTACAAGGCTTGCTATTATAACTAACTTTTTCAGAGAACATAGTCTTTTTGTAAACAAAGAATTTCTACTAAGTAACTTAGCGACAGTTATGTCAAAAACAAATAATGTCAAATTCAATGAGCGCAACGGTACATAGTGTAATGACACATTGCAAAGTAATATGTCAATTGACCGGGTTTTTATCGATATTTGCGCTGTCAACAGTGTTTTGTGGTACTGGAACACGTCAGACGCTTAGGTCGTCAACATTTTGCGTTAATCCATTGTAATGTTACATTCGTGGGCTTATCGGGCATTTATCAGAGAATAACAAATATATTTTGGATGCCAAGAAGAGGTTAGTTTAAAGTTAAATGCAAATTTATGGTGTCGCAACGCTCGTCCTGCGGCCCGGCATCTCGGAAAAGCGGGTGTAGAATTGCAGATGGCAAGCTTTTAGTCGCACAGAAGATTCTTTACACCTTATAAAAATAAATAGCGTCTCCTGATGAAGGTTACCTCAAATGTTATTTAACCGTAACTTTTTAATGGACTTTGTTTAAGTTCATTCTGAGGTTTTCATTCTAGACAACGTAAAATCTCCATGCCTAGATATTTTAATTCCATGCACTAGCTTATTAATTATTGGCTATGATTTAAAATATCAAGTCAATAATAGAGTACCCTGTTTGTTCTCTGTTTATAGCTACTAAATACTACTATATGCGTGTTGTTACTTATTTGCGGATATGCATTGTACACAATAATAGCCTAACGTATAAAGTATATATTAGTATATGAAGCTTTTTACCTCTCTCACTATGTCTTAGCATATAATACCTGGCGGAAAATACGTTACCGTAAACAAGTTATTTACCTAGTGCATCTTAAAAGGTTTATTTCTGTAATGCTATACCCATAAAAACAAGTATGTAGAATACAGCTTACGATTATAGTATCAAAAAGCTACGTTTAAAACCCATATAATGACGTTCATACTATTTAACTTAATTATTAAACGAAAAGGGCATTATATCTGCGAAATATTTTCGTATAAGCTTCATATAATTGGCTTTCACAGTTTTAACACTCTTTTAATACAAATGTATTAAAAGAGTGTTAAAACTGTGAAAGCCAATTATACGAAGCTTATTCGTTTGCCTTTTATCACGTATCAAGGTTTTAATAAGGCTTTAATGATGAGAGCTGAAACTGCGTTAAGCGGGTTCCTGGCGATCGTCATCCGTTGCGTGTGCCCGCATGGTCTCACGGATGGTCACCGTGAAAACGAAGGAATGATTTATGGAACACAGTGTTTCCTGTCTGTATATACGCTTGTGACGAAGTTTTATGTGAAGAGAATTTGGGTACTAAATTGCGCGCGGGGCCCGTCATCCCGCGACTGGTGCGTAATTAATGCAGCTGCAGGTAGGCAAGCAACACGAGAAAGCGTCTTAATAAATGCTTCAAAATCTTTAATCATAATTATGGACGGTTAAGTTACTTAGTTTTTCTGGATTTGCATATGCGATCATGAATTTCATCCGATTATCACAACTATCATATAGTAATATTTATAAAATTCAGAAACGCGTCCACGGTTTGTCTTCACACAGTCAAAACACATTTTTTTTATTTGCTGAATGCAGCAGAATTATTATAGAAGCGATTTCAATTTTATATTAGTCATGAAAACATTGTGCATACATTATGTAACATTGTGATGACAATTCAATAATATCATTATTTTAATTTTGTATAATAATTTTGCAAATATATTTTACAAATATATATTGTGCTTCAGCAAATGTGATTTATTAATTTCGTGGTTGTAATGTGCTAATAAATTGTGCAATTTTATTTACATAACAAACAAAACGCAATGTTACCTAGCTTTGTGAATTCAATCGTGCGAAAGTAATCTCAGATCTTACTACTTTGATTCTTGGAAAAAACATACTCAAATTCGTATTTATTGACTTCAGACCGAGCACAAAGCGTAACCTATGTAGTACATTCGAGAGATGCAGTAGTCCTCGACAGAAGATACTTCTATTTGTACGCCGCAAAGTACCTATACAAGGAATTGAGCTGAGGTCTCAAGGGGCGTAAGTTGCTCCATGAAGTCAAAGTGCAAACACTCACAACTCGGTCGAGCAACTATATGCAAACACCCGTTGTTCACTATGCAGTTCCCGCTAACTTTTTTCATTTAATTTCATATGTAGTTGGATCTGTATACCTAACCTAAAACCGCTATTGTCGTGTCTAAAATTAGATATAACAATGATTTATGGCTTCGTCCATTTACACGCGATGTTTTTTTAGTTTCTTTGGTCCTTGTTAGGCATTATAGAAATTAAATAAGATTGTTTTATGGTTTTATGGCTTTTAATAGATGAAATATTCATGTATTGGAATGCAATAAATGAAACGTATACAATCAGTCTATACATAGTATAGACTAATTGTATACGTGTTACGTTTAACCGAAATACAACGTATTTCTATTAAAAATATCTCATTAAAAAGGTTGTTGCCAGTCATAACTGGCAACAACCTTTTTTCTATTTAATGCGAAGATGCTGCTAATCATTAGCCAAAAGTTATTTAGAGCAATTGTAATACTGACAAATGTCGACCTTTTTATTAGATGTTGTTACGTTTCAGTCAAAAGTTCCTCGTAGACTTGTACTTGCCTAACACGACGCTCGAAGAATATTAATTTGAAGTGACTCGTGAAAAACATGCCATCGTCCGCACATGAATGTAAAACTTTTTTATTTTGCTGGGCCATTTTTTTAGAGAATGGTCAGTCGGTCAGTACCTACAGACTAAAAAGGTTTAACGCGGCTGAAGTTTTGATTAGTTTTCCTTCGATCTCAGCTTTTTACCGATAACGTTGAACAATATAATGTTACATCGACTTTGCAAAACTATCACAACTGGTCAACTGTTCTCACAGTTCCATATTCATGCATCGACTGAATGTGAATAAAAACGCACTGATATATTCATATCACGTGAAATAATATGCCTCAGCTATGCGATCGCTTAGTTCAATTTCGCGAAGGAAAATCGGGAACGCTGACGTCATAATACTTATATAGAGCCAAAATTCATACTTTACCGATTCAGTGTGTGTACTTGAATCATTTTATATCGTATCACTTATTTTTGCTATGAGTATTCTAATAGTCAATAGGTATATTTTCTGTAGTAAAATAACTGTTGACAAGCTGATTTACTAAGCAAAAGATCATAAGACTATTTTCTACGTGTGTAATACTGAATTGCCATTGTAATGTCACTACGGGTGGCGCAGTTGATTAAGTGGTTACCTAGCCGTTTGGCACTGCGCCACGTGTTCTGGATTCGATAGCTACTCGAGACTGTTGTCTCGAGTAGCTATCGAACCCTCCTTTTAATAAACCGAAATGATTGTTTCTGGTCTGATTGTTATCTGCAATTTTGTCTGATGATAGAATGTTTGATAAGGTCCTCCGTGACATAGGATTTAGGTAAGAGTAGTGCGGAAGTTGTGTTGTTTAAAAATTAGAATTAATAATGATCGATTTTAATATTTTAACAACCTAACAGGCTGTGATGTCCTAGGTTTACGTAACCTGTGTTAAACCGCTATGGATATAATATTATTATTGTTTGGATAAATTATCTCCATCTAGATGCCGAAAAAACTTACAAAGCTAGCGGTAGCAACGCAAATTTAGCTAGATCAATGTTTGCTGTGTTTTCATGTATCAAAGCTATTAAATCGTATCATTCATGAATATTACAGCAGTATTACACAATTTAGGATTATCATAATAGAATTTTACGTATAATGCGCAGTTCCGATGATGTGTAAACTTGTTCGATTGTAACTAACATAAAATTTTATCTATTATCGATATTGTGAATAGTGTTATCAGTTTTTTATGGATAATCGTTGTATAGATAGAGTACCTATACAATAGATAATTATCCATAAAAAACTTGTTTATCACACATATGCACATAATTTTGGTTTGGCGTTATGTTTTATAACGCCAAAGTGATGTAAACTGCCTTTTCATCACTGCAGGACGGTGTTGACGAAGGTTATAGTAAAACTCAAATATTCAACTGGTAAAGACTATATTTCTTGAAATACAATCTATATATTAAAAAAAATTGTGTTTTATGATACGAGTCGGCCAGCCCGTTCTACGCAACCGATTCGCATGACTTTTTTTTTTAAATGAAAGCTCTTGCTGTATAGATTTGTAGAAATTACCTAACTTGCACATTCATCAAGTTATATGCAAAAACAGTTTTCTCCCATACATTTTTTACGTTTTCGTAGCCGTAGTCAATGACTTTCTGCTTCTATATATCTGGTTCTTATTGAGGTAGGCGTTTCGTTATAGGCATAAAACACGCGCTGAAAAGAGCTCTTTCATTTGATGGTATGCTCATTTAAATTGGGTAAGTTTGAAGGAAGATAGGTGTGGACGTTGAACTTATTTTTCAATATTTTCCCATAATTTTTTTAAGATTCCATTGCTTTCTCTCTACATGGACGGTTCTAAATTCAACAATATTTTTATGGCATCTAATGAGTTCCTTGCGGTAACTGCCAGGAAAAACGTTATGCCTCCTTAAGGTGACCTTGCCTTACTTTCATACGGGTGTGAGTGTGGTGGTGTGTAAAGTTATACCCTAAATATATACCCTATTAAAAAATAGATGTTGGCCGATTCTCATAGATACCGGATAAGCACAAAAAATTTCATCAAAATCGGTCAAGCCGTTTCGGAGGAGTATGGGAACGAAAACTGTGACACGAGAATTTTATATATTAGATTGTCATATAATTATATTATTACAAGTGGTAGTTATGGTAGAAATTGTAGCTTTGGTAAGAATAGTAGTTTTGAGAGAAAAGGTAGGTACTTTAGACAGCACCGGCGGTTTTGGTAGAAATGGTAGTTTTGAAAATATGGTAGAATTAGTACGAAACGAGTAGTAGAAAAATTAGTACGAATAATAGTTTTGGTACAAATAGTAGTTTTCATAGGAATGGTATTTTCGGTAGGAATAGTAGTTTTGGTAGAAATTGTATTTTTGGCATATATCGTAGTTTTGGTAGCAATGTTACTTACGTTTGTTACCAAAGCTACCATTCCTACCAAAACTACAATTTCGACCAAAAGTATAAACGTCATTATTACATTTCTAAATTATGATGGATTAATCACACCCATACACAAAACAAAATAAATCGTGCTTCTCACAGAAATATTTAGCTGGATAACAGAAATAAAACCTATTTTATTACTTATAAAAAGAAGTTGTTTATCTATTTAATTTTGATAGTAAAATATTGACAGATAAAGAAAAAAAATGAAGTTAGCGTAAGTTAGTTACATAAGTTTTTGATCTAATAAGGTATTTTTTGTGAGTTGTTGTGTTTTCAATTATAATGATGGTTCTTGGAAGGAAATTTAAAAATGCTCAGAGAAAGTTTGAACAAAGAATCTTGGTCAATGACGGCCCTGTTGAAGATTTGGTACCGGATGGTCCTCCTACTGCTAAAAAAATACGGGTGGAAACGGATTCAGATTTGATGAATTCTACTATCAACAATTTTCAAGTGATTTCCATTCTTGGTGACGGTAATTGCTTATTCGGCGCAATTTCTTATTGTTTATATGCAAGTGAGAATAAACATTATGAAATTCGTTTGGCCACTGTTGATAACATTGTCAATAAGTGGGATGTATACAGGTTGTCACAAGACCCATCACCAAGCCGAAGTCTACTCATTGTGTACATCATGCCATGTCATACTAACCAAAAATAATACCTGGGAAATGATGTTTTTTTTATGTTGTCACATTTTTTAAACCACTAATAAAAGCCCGCACGTACAATGCTCGAAATACCTACTTATCTATGGGGTCATAGGGCATCTAAAGAACATATTGGCGAAGTAAATGCATCGATTTTGTACCTAATTAGAAAAATTCCATACTAACTTTGAGCCTCAATACCTCCTGAACCAGTTATTTCCCAGGTATGGTGCCGAAGTAAAAAATGTTCGTAGTGATTGGTACAACATGGGATTTCAGTTTTCGTGAAGGGTCTTTTTACACCCTGTATAGTAACTTCATTGTTGGGGACGAAGCATATGGCCAGACCATTACAAATGCAACAGATTACAAACGTGTGATGGGTGCCAATGGACAGTACGCAGGGCATGCTGAGCTTCAGAGTGTAAGTGAGCTATGTCCCAAGTGTCAATTCAGAGTTCACCTGGAAAACAGTAATACGATTACTGACTATGGTACTGGCGAAATTGTTCATAACTTGCTATTTTCTAGGCACCTGGACGAAGGACATTATTAAAGAATGGTAGGGCAGCACAGTCATATTGAAGAACTTTCTTTCGTGAATGTTCAGTTATACATATTATATATCCCTATTGCGCGGCAAACCATTCAGTAATGCCAAGGTGGAAATTTCACGATACCTAAGGTGCAACGCAAAGCCAATGTTGTGAGAAAAGAAGTTTTGTGATATACATATTTTTGGTAAGAATATCATCTTTTACTTATTAGATAAGGCTACAATGTATTCATCATGCCCATATGTAAGAGCTTTTTTATAATATTAAAATATGCTGTGGAGCAGCACGGATCCTCTAGTAATATTATGAAACTTCATACGTCCGCACGCTTCGCGCGTTCGGTTCCAGTATTCAAATTTAATATTTTTTTTAAAAATGACGCGCGCCACCAAGCAGCCACTAATGAGGCCAGTTAATAGAAATCAATTAAAAAGGTTATACTTAGGATAATTATTGGAAAGCCTTACACTCGACCATCCTGATGACATGCATGTCCTCATGCATGCACCAGGTGGAACCATATAAAACCTTACACTTGGCAGAACGAGACATTCAAATAATATATACTATACCATATTCAATTTTATAGTACTCTAATTAGCAAGAGACAATGTATGTAAATTACCTTACTTATAACTTCCTTATATAATTGAAAAAGGCTTATTTTTATCTTTGTAACCAAATAGACACATAACTATCCTTATAACCTTGTAACCACTTATTAACTATCGTTGTAACCATGTAACCTTGTAACCACTTATAACTATCCTTGTAACCATGTAACCTTGTAACCAAGTAATCTTGTAACCATGTAACCGTGTAACCTTGTAACCTTGTAACCATGTAACCATGTAACCGTGTAACTATTAGGCCAGGCACGAAAGTGTCCGCAGCTCGCGCCCGACCTGAAACAACACAAAACAACGGGATCCTGCCTTTTCGCTGAATATTGTTTGGCCGATTATCACTTGCCAACCACCGTTTCGCCTATTTTTCACTTTGACGACTAACAATTGTCAAATTTTTGTATGACGTTTCATTTGGTAGAATTATTGTTAAGCTGATTATTGTAATGACAAAAAACGTTTGGGGCATTTATCTTTTGTCAAATTATTAGGCCAGACAACTTTTAGACGAATAAAGTTTCGTCTGTTCAGGTGATGTTTCGGGAAGTTCAGGTGAAATCGGTTAGATTAGGTTAGTATGCTGATAAACAATGCACGTCAACTGAAACAATGGCTGGTTAGGTTAGGTTAGAACTGAGACCACAACGCACGAGCCAAGCGAGCGAAGCGAGCGTGCCGCGGCAGCGGCCGGTGAAGTGCCAGAACCAAATCGCTTTTATTTCACTACACAGGGCATTTAAATATGCTACATCGGTTAGGTTTGAACTGCGACAATAAAAGGAAGACCAAACGTAAAGTTGGCAACTGTGAGGTTGGGAAATAAAAACAAAATTATATCACAAGTTGGCAAATGACTATTCTGCGAAATAAAATTCTGCGAAACGTTAGTTGGCAAGTGATAATTGGATGAACAATTTTCGGCGAAAGGACAGAGATCCCAAAACAACACTTAAATCATAACGTACTTAAGCTAAAATCACATTTATGTTCTGGGTAGTTTGGAACTGGCCGGAAGGGATTTCAAAACTTGAGAGCATAATTTTATTCAATTGATTCAGTATCACTTTGTTCATTGTCTGTTTCATCTATAAACAACGAGGCTACATGAATGGTGGTGGTTGGTTTCATTCTGTCTGCGGCAACCGTGGTTTTGAGTTTCCCTTTCATTCCCTCAAAACCCGCAAACGAACCTTCGGAATACATGAGTAGTGAAACAAGAACCTCGATCGCTAACCAATCTATCAGGTGCTCAAAATATGTCAAAAATGTCTTGCAACGCTTTTATCACATTTTGAGTACTAGTACTCCGTACAGGCTTGATAAATTGCTTTTTTTGGCGGTAGGTGTCAAAAAGTTAACAGCTGTTAAGAAATACCAAGTTTTTATTTAATTAATTTAAACCATAAAAGTGAGTTTTTATTATTGTATTGTTTCACAAAATACAGTACTTACATGGACAGTATTGTTTATGTAATAATCATCATCCAATAAACTACACCACCTGCCAGCACTTCACATACACACTTGATTTCTCAAAAAAAATAAAACGTTGAAGAAGCAACAATGTCACAGCTTGATAACATCAAAATGGCTCAGAACAGTCTGGAGGAGTCCTTCTCAAGGAGGATGGCAGAGCTGGAGGCACAACTTCAAGTTGCTGGTCCGGCAAAGGAAACAGTTGCGAAGGTAGCCGAGGAATTCCGCACCTTTAGAGAACTTATGTTTTCAATGCTCAGCCTCCTGCGCAAACAAATTAATGAATGCTGCCATAGCATTGATGCCATTGAGACTAGGCACAGGCGCAAGGCTCTTGTATTTCTCGGGGTGCCAGAGGATGAGAAAGAGGACTGCAGGGCTTCGGTTCTGAAAATTGTCCACAGTCTGGCACTTCCCACTGTGGCGGCACCGGACATCAATGTTTGCCATAGAATTGGTTCGCTCAAGAAAGATCAACGGCGACCGATATTAGCCTGGTTTACCAATGGGGATGTCAGAACAGCTGTGTGGAAGGCCAAGACCAAACTGAAGGGATCAGCTGTATCAGTCAAGGAGGTCCTGACGAAACCACGGCAGGCAATCTTCACAAAGGCCCGTCAACACTTCGGGATGCGGGCGTGTTGGACACAGGACGGCGTTATCGTGGCCAAAGCATCCGATGGTAGCCGCCTTAAAATAACCACCATGGAACAGCTAGATTCCGCGATGCTGAAGCACTCCGGGGCTGCAAGCGGTTCATCATCGGCGAGCAGGAGCGACTCTGCGAGTGCTGGTACGTCCAACACAAGCACAAAACCGCGTAAATAGTAAATCTGTCTTGTCTTGTTACGTCCTTATTTATTTAATGTGTTAATATTAATTATATTTACTGACTCGTGTTTCCTTCCAACAATTTAAAATTTCTTTAGTTTGTTTACTCATTAGCCGCCGTTACCCACAATTATAATTTGTAAATTTAATTTTGTTTACTTTGCTAATACAGACGAGAGTGACATGACAAGTGTGACAACAGCTGTCAATAATGTCAATTCGCGAAAGGTATGAAGGCATTCTGCGTTCAGAAACGTTTTGTTTTTTTTTTTTCATTTCACTTGGTTTTTATTAATACTTTACCTGTTTTATTGTTGCTTTGTTTTGTTTAGTTTGTGTGAGCTGGCGGGTGGTGCAGAGATGTGTAGCTCACTTGTTAATTAGTATTACTTTTTTTATTGTTATATTCTTGATAATTAGGTATATATTATTAAGTATATTAGTATAATTTTATATATTTTATATTAATTATTATATACTATTATGGATTATTATTCGGATGACGATGCATATCTGTCTGCCAACGAATCAGCTGACATAAGTATTAACGATAGTTTTTGTTCCACTGAAGGCACTTTAGGTGACTGCCTGCGACAATGCTTTGTTACCCAGCAATCCCAGCCATTGCTAAATGTTTGTCATATAAATGCGCAAAGCATACCTAGGCATCACAATGACTTACTGGAGACATTTACTGGTACAAATGTACACGCCGTCCTGATTTCGGAGAGTTGGCTAAAACCTGAACTACTCTCTACGTCTTACTCTCTACCCGGCTTCGTTTAATACGGAATGACCGTACTGGCCGGAGAGGGGGTGGTGTCGCCATTTATCTCTGCAGTGCCATTTCATTTAAAATTATTGCGTCCTCACCGGCTTTTTCACCTGCAGAATACTTATTTCTGGAAATCGACGTCAAAGGGGCTAAAGCCGTTCTTAGCGTTGTGTATTGTCCACCGGCTCTTGATTATTTCTCCAGTATCGAACCGATACTGGAATCTTTAGGGTCAGAGTATGAACATCACATCATCATGGGCGATTTCAACACCAATCTCCATTTTCCCGAATCCAGCCGTTCCCGTAAACTCCTTGATATAATTGAGTCAGCCAACCTCCACATTCTGCCACTACAACCCACTCACCACAACACTGATGGGGAGGATACGTGGCTCGACTTGATAATCACGTCTACTCCTGCCCTAGTTTCCCTCCATGGACAATTTCCAGCTCCTGGGTTTTCCCGTCACGACCTTGTATTCCTCTCATACCGCCTAAAACCCCCCAAATCCTTGCCTCAGGTTTTGCACAGGCGTTGTTTTGGTCGTATGGATTTAGGCAAACTCCGTGAAGACGCGGCGAATCTTAACTGGGCAACTATGGAAGGTTCCTCGACAATAAACGAAAAAGTTCGCATTTTTAATGATACAGTTTGTGAACTATACGATGTCCATGCCCCTATACGGAAAGTTAAATTAAAACGACCACCGGCACCCTGGATTACCAGGGGTGTACGCATGGCAATGAGGCGTAGGGACCGGGCCTTCCGGATCTACAAAAAGGATCGCTGCGATGATAACTGGAACCTGTTCAAGTCTGCAAGGAATCGGTGCAATCAGATGGTACGCAATGCTAAACGCCAATACATTCTGCATAATATTTCTTCCTCTTCCCCTGCCGATATCTGGAAGTTCCTCGGAACTTTAGGTATCGGCAAACAGCGACGTGATAGCTGTCTTGGGACACTCAGTCTGGATGACATCAATAAACATTTCACAACCACCACCACATTAGATCAACAGACTGAGTGTCTCACAGTAAACTACTTAGCTTGTCTAACCCGACCCAACATAGAATCCTTCCACTTTTCTCCACTAGCCCCGGATGAGATCAAGAAGATAATCCTTTCTATAAAGTCTAATGCGGTGGGATGCGACGGCATCAGCCGGCGCATGATCACTGCCATCTTAGACCAACTCCTTCTAGCCATCTCCCACGTTATAAACTTTTCTCTTACTTCTGGCACCTTTCCAGCCCTGTGGCGTAAAGCTTATATTATTCCTCTGCCTAAAGTCCAAAACCCTTCTCACCCGAATCACTTTCGTCCTATCTCTATTCTTCCTTTCTTGTCCAAAGTCCTTGAGTCCTGTGTCCAAAGGCAATTGTCTAGATTTGTCTACACAAATAACTTATTAAGCCCCTACCAATCTGGGTTCAGGCCTGGACACAGTACTACAACGGCGCTTCTCAAAGTGACTGGCGATATTAGGGAGGGCATGGAGAACACCAAAGTCACTGTGTTGGCTTTGGTTGATTTTTCGAATGCCTTTAATACCGTCAGTCACGATGTCCTACTATCCCTCCTTACCCATCATAAGATCTCATCCGAGGCTCTGGATTGGTTCTCAAGTTATCTTCGAGGACGCCAGCAGTCTGCCCGCCTCGACGAGTCCTCGTCAAAGTGGCGTGACAATAACTCTGGTGTTCCTCAAGGCGGTATTCTTTCTCCTTTATTATTTTCAATTTTTATTAATCTCCTAACTCAAAATCTTCAATGCGCTTATCACCTGTATGCCGATGACTTGCAGATATACTCTCAGGCATCTGTTGAAGACGTGTCATCCGCAATTCTCAAAGTTAACCGAGATCTAAGCGCCATACAGAGCTGGTCAAACAAGTTTGGATTGTATGTGAACCCTAGCAAATGCCAAGCAATTGTAATTGGTAGCCAATGCTTAATTAAAAGATTGGACGTCTCAACTTTGCCACCAATAGTTTATGATGGTAATATCATAAATATGTGCCCAGTAGTCAAAAACCTTGGCCTACACATGGACTGTACGTTAAGCTGGCGAAACCACGTCACTCAAACTAGCAAAAAGATTACCGGTACTCTACGTGCTATCTATCGCCTAAGGAACTTCCTACCACCCAAAACTAAGACAATGCTTGTGCAAACTTTGGTATTTCCCTTGATCGACTATGGTGATGTATGCTACTATGACCTGAATGCAGATCTTCTTAATAAACTTGACCGTCTTCTCAATAACTGCATTCGATTTATTTTCAATCTTCGCAAGTATGACCACGTGTCTACTTATCGTTCCCAGTTGAAGTGGCTTCCTATTCGTCAAAGACGCAGTCTGCGTGCTCTCACTACTCTCTATTCTATCCTCATGTCTCCCAATACTCCCAACTATTTAAGTTCTTACTTCCAGTACTTATGCAGCAACCACGATCGTAACCTTCGTTCAACTAATAACCTTCTCCTTCTTTGTCCTTCACATAGATCTTCTTTCATCCACTCTTCTTTTCCTACTCAAGCTATTCTTCTTTGGAATGACCTTCCTCTCGAAATCAGGACGTCCACTACTAGGTATTGCTTTAAGACAAAGGTAAAGCAGCTTTTATTGGCTAAGTTAGCAGAAGTATCGTAACATTTATATGTATTTATTCATATATGTATATATAATATGTATGTGTATGTAAGTATATGTATGCATTTCTATATTCGATGTATGTATGTAATATTATTATTATTTAATGTTATGTAATGTATGCTCATCCATCATATCTATTAAATATAATATAATAAAGTCAAACTCCACTTTTAAATACACCTACCATTGATCTCTGCACCACTCTAAGGTAGACTGGCAGAAAATGCCTAAGGCATTAAGTCCACCTTTATACGCTATGTGTGTATATAAAGTTAATAAATAAAATAAATAAATAAAATAAACAAGAAGCTAGTGAGTCCACGAGATTTAACGTATGTGTAAACCCCCTTTTCGATTTCAGAAAGGGTCTAAGGTGGTTAACGTGCAACGTGTGAAATGGAATCGCAACTTTTTTCTATGGGGTGTAATAATCCCTCTTGCGTGACATTACTGTGCTATAAAAACTTATTAAAATATTGGTACAAAAACTGTCTCTGCTGATTAAAATATTTCTTTTAGTGGCATTGCCATAGGCTAAATGAGATCTTCAACAAATACCAAGCTTCTCAACAAGAACTGAGCAAGCGTATAGTGGAGGCAGGTGAGCTCGTAGACTTGGTGAGGTGTAATGCAGAAATGTATGAGTCTCTGACCAATAAGCTCTCGTGTTCTTGTACTCATGCTCTTGTACCAGCAGAGCCATTGAGTACCGTACTACCTGAGAATTTTTCTAACAATCCACAAAACTCACACTCATTACAATCAAATTTAAATAAATCTAGGCTTCCAACATCTATTAATAAAACTTTTATTTTTTCTGATAGGCTAGGTCACAATTTTGGTAGTCTTCTCAGTGAATATACAAATCAGTGTGTTATAAATTATTGTAGGCCAGGGGATAGTTACTGTAGTTTAGTTAATCAGATTAAGTTACACCCCTTAGATGAGAGTAGTACTGCAATATTATTGTTTGGTAACAGTTTAACTGTAAAGAGACAGGATATCATAGAATGTGTTGAATTGTTGATAGAACTTAATTCTAAATTTAGTTGTAAATTTATTTTAGGTGCTTTACCTTACTCAAACAACTTAACACACACACAAAATATGCACATACACTCATTAAACATGTTATTGTATAACATAACTTGTCGTCATAGTGACGCAATATTGTTTTTTGACGCTAATAAATTTATTAGTAAATTTATTTTAACTAAAGATACAATGTATCTGCCATTTTATATTAAGCGACAAATTGCTAAGTTATTAGCATACAATTTACAGCAAGGCAGTGAGCCTTGTGTTGACAATTTATTTGATAGGGTTAGTACATGTACTAACAACGTTTTTATTGACACATCTTGTGATTTAAACTCCAAGATAGGACAACAGTTAGGCTGCAGTATTTGAATATAGTACATCAAAACATGCAGGGCCTATCTGGCAAAGAGTTAGAGTTAAGTTTATTTCTAGAAAAATATGACGTTAAGGTTTTGTGCTAAACTGAACATTGGTTAAGCACCCATGAGGTTATTGTTATAAATGAATATTACACAGTGCAGAGTTCGTATATAAGAAAGCAGGCTATTAGAGGCGGTTCTCTCATAATGACTTCAAATTTATTAAAATGCAAAGAACGTAAGGATATTGTAAATTTATCTATTGAGCGCACTATTGAGTTGTCCTGTGTGGAACTAGACTTATATATTATAATTTGTGTATATCGACCCCCTTCTGGTGATTATAATCTATTTGAGACTGTTATGGAAGATGCTCTTAATAAAATTATAGGTAGTCATAAGAATATTATAGTATGTGGTGATTTTAATATTAATATTTTAGAGAATTCTTCACAGTGTACTAGATTTCTGAATCTTTTTAAGTCATTTAATTTAAGTAATTTATTCTGTGAACCTACTAGAGTCTCTGAAACATCTTCTACTTGTTTGGATAACATATTTAGTTCTTGTGTTGCTAAAAACCCAGTAGTTATTAGTTCTCTTCCTTCTGATCACCGTGGACAGATAGCTAGTTTTTCATGTACAACATATGATAAATCACATACAGTAGAATGTAGGCCTCAAACTACCAATCGTCTTATACGTTTTAAAAACAATATTATCGCTAAACTCAATCCATCAATTTTGAACTCAGAAAATCCAAATACAATTTATAATTCACTTTTTGGAATAGTAAATAATGAGTTTCAAGTTACTTTCAAGAGTAAAACTGTCACATTAAAGGGTACTACCGGATCTTTTAACCAGTGGGCCACTATAGGTATATACAGAAGTAGAGCCAAATTGTTTGAATTATATGGTATGAAACAACATAGATTTGACACACCTTTTCTAAATTATGTAAAAAACTACTCAAAAATTTTTAAACAAGTTTGTGTTATGGCAAAATCTAAATTTATTAGTAGCAAAATTAAGCATTCAACAAATGTAATTAAAGAAACTTGGAGAATTATAAATAATGAAACAGGAAGAGCACGACCAGGGGAAAACCAATTTGAACTAAAAGAAAACAATTTATTAGTCACCAATCAAACTCAAGTAGCGCATATGTTCAATAGTTTCTTTGCGAGCATACCTTTAACAACTACTAGCTCTTTACAATCATCATCCTTGGACGCCGGAAATTTTTTGCTTAGCAGTGTACCTGAATGCAAGAGCGTGTTTAGATTCGAGCACGTTACCCCGCGAGATATATTGATCGCATATAATTCAATTAATATTAAAAATACCGGCGACTTTTGGGGCATTTCAATTAAAATTTTAGGTACTATAGTTGAGACTGTTGCGCCTTACCTCTCTATAATTTGTAACCAATGTTTTGACTTAGGCGTATTTCCGGATTTGATGAAATTAAGTAAAATCATACCTTTATTCAAATCTGGCAGTAAAAATGACGTAAATAACTTCAGGCCCATCTCTATCTTGCCGGCATTTAGTAAAATATTTGAAAAGATTTTATTAAAGCAGCTACTAAGACACTTTAATTTAAATAGTCTGCTTCATAAAGATCAATACGGATTTACTAAAGGTAGATCCACTACTGATGCGGGTGTTGCTCTCATAAAACACGTTTATAATGCTTGGGAGTCATCTAAAAATGCTATCGGAGTATTCTGTGACCTCTCAAAAGCATTTGATTGCGTTCATCACGACACACTATTGCGTAAGCTCCGCCACTACGGCGTAGAGGAAACCGCACTTTGTGTTGTCGAGTCGTACCTGCGGCAAAGATTTCAGTGCGTCGATGTAAATGGGACTACATCCTCTAAATTACCTATACAGTTAGGCGTTCTACAAGGCTCTATTTTAGGTCCTTTTCTATTCCTTGTATATATTAATGACTTACCTTTTTATTTAAAAAATATCTGTGATGTCGTACTTTTTGCAGATGATACGTCACTTATTTTTAAAGTAGATAGGAATAGGAATCAATTTGATGATGTAAATAATGCACTTATACAGGTTACACAATGGTTTACAGCAAACAACCTAGTGCTTAATTCTAAAAAGACTAAATGCGTTAAATTTGCTTTACCTAACGTTAGACAACTGGGACCTAATATAAGGCTAGATAGGGAGGAACTTGACACAGTTGACTCGACAGTGTTTCTAGGCATTACACTAGATAATAAGTTACAATGGGGTGCACATATAGCATGTCTTGCAGGTAAGCTCAGTTCTGCTGCGTATGCTGTCAAAAAAGTTAGACAACTTACTGATGTTGACACAGCTCGTCTAGTTTATTTTAGCTATTTTCATAGTGTCATGTCCTACGGTATTTTGTTATGGGGCAAAGCTGCGGATATTCAGAATATCTTCGTTCTACAGAAACGAGCGGTACGAGCAATATACATGTTAGGGGCAAAATATACTCTTAGGGAACGCTTTAAGTCTATAGGGATTCTTACAGTAGCCTCGCAATTTTTATTTGCTAATATATTGTATATTAGGCAAAATATAGGTTTATTTACTACAAAAAGTGATGTACATAACATAAATACTCGAAACAGGCATAAGTTATATGCCCCTTATCATCGTTTACATAAAGTTAATAATTCTTTTGTAGGGCTAGGTATTCGTATATACAATAAAATACCAATTAGTCTTTTAGAATTGCCATTTAGTACGTTCAAAAGTAAAATAAAAGACTGTCTTATTAGGAAAGGTTATTATACCATTAATGATTATTTCAGTGATAAAGATAGGTGGTCACTTACACTAGCCAACTCTTGATTTTTTTAATTTATATAGATACCTTACTTTTCAGTTTTTTTTTATTTAAATTTTTTGTTCTATTAATTTAATATTCATGCATTATTAGGTCATTCAACTTACTACATTTACATTTTCATTGTTGTTCCACAAATTTTATTAAAATTTGCTACAGTGTTAGATGAAGGTAACTCGTTATCATGGGCTGGATACTAACGTTTTTGTAATTTTCGTGTATTCATATACCGTCACTTTCTGTAACATACTTTTCCACCATAGTTCTGAACATGATCGCGAGTTGCCTACATTATAAAGCGTAAGTGGATGCTCCTGTTACACAAGATTCACATTTGAAGACTACTACAGCACTTAATTTAATAACTACATATTTTGTATATAATATGTATGTTCTTATTTACTATTTACAAGTAATTAATTACAATGTGAAACAGTTGCAGCTCCTTACAAAAACAAAATATGTACCATAACACTGGCGATTAAAAAGAGTGGCCACGAGTTTTATTGCCCGTTCTTTCTCGTGGTTCTACCTATTGCTTTGCGAATGGGCAGTAAATGTAAATGTAGAAGCATTATTAATTTACTTAAAAAAATTTGACGTTCATAAGCGTCACGTTGTGACCTAGATGAATAAATGATTTTTGACTTTGACTTTTGACTTTGGCTGGTCCTAACATAAATATTGAAATAAAATTGTTTACTGAACAATATTCAAACTTTCTACGTTACCATTTGTTCGCTATTGCAACTATATTTATTTACTTTTTATTTGGGTTGTTTACTGTGTTCACATCCCTTTTTCAAGTGGTACGATATATAAAGGGCTATCCTTTGATGTGGCTTCCAAAATTGCGATCGTGAAAACTTGAAACAACGACAAAAGTACATTGTTTGCAGTCTAGTGGCATTTAGGTTTAAAAGTGTGTTTCATGTAAATTTGAAACGCTTTATTGTGGTCAAAAATATTGAAAGTAAAACAATTTTAGGACAACAATATACTTCTTTACTCTGTCTTCTTTTTTGATACATTGAATGAGTTATAGCTGTGCTTGAGAAACAACGGTATATATATTTTTGTTTAATTTTCGTGTGTGAATTAACTTCATATTTCTGTGATGTTTTGAGATTTGTCACGGGATCAAACAGACGGTTACGACATTCAATTTGGTACTTGATAAAATTATTAAGCGCAGCGCACAACACGTTTCGTTTTTGTGACAGATATGTAGTAACGCGCATCTAATTTGTGGGTGAATTTCCCGGGACCAAAAATTACGTGGCATCAATGAAATCGGTACTATAAAACATTGTTATAATGCTCTAACATTTTTTTTCTGGTTAGGTGAAATAGTAATCTATGTGTAGCACTAAATATTTAATTAAATAGGATTAATAAATACTCAAAAAAAAACATTAAACCTCGAAATCTTTCATTGCCGTGTTTTTGTCCACACATCACCTTGATGTGTATTAATACGTTAACGTTGCATAATAGTGTCGCTTGGGGCTCGAAGTGGAAAGACGTGTATACGTGCCTGCGTTTTTGCGCCATAAATGTAAGTATTCGATTTTTATATTACTGGGCATTTTTCTTTCATCGCCGTGGATAGGTCTAACTTCTATTTGAATAAGTTTGTCCTTTTGATTGAGCATTCGATAGAAAGCCATTTATCTTATGTTTATTTGTAACGTGTTAATTACTGTGAATTATTAATATATTTTTGGTTACTTGATGTTTTTGCCTTGATTTTCATCACCGTGCTCTCATCGCCGTGGTTTCCGTGGGCAAAATTTGCTATGGCAATGAAAAAAAGACACGGCGATGAAACAAAATTTCATTGCCATACCTTTCAAAACAATTTAGTTTCATTGCCATGACCAGTTGTTTCATTTCCGTGACTTATGTTTTCATCGCCACGGCATGATTAAGAAAAAATAACAATCTGTACTGTACAGTCAACTACAAAAAGATATTTCCACGTTAACCTTACAAAATGATATATATTTGGGACTCCATCACACGATAGACATTCAAACATACGCACACACACAGACTCACACACACACGCGCACACACACATCACAATCACACGCACTCACTCACAAATATTATACTACAGTCTAATTATAAACATAATAATGGATTGCTTTTATTTTTAGAAAGCCAAGATGCCTCAACCGAAACTATCGGAAGAGGAGAGAAAGGAAAGCGACGAAAAAATTAAGAAGCGACCCTGTTATATTAAATAAAGTTAAGTATATATTGTTAGCAATAGCTATTGCATACTTTAGAAAAGTATCTTATTATTTGTTAATTTTTATTATGTTAGTTTTTGTGTGAAGGAACTTTTAAAATAAATGATTGTGTTGCTTTGATTCTATTAACTTTTTGTTTAATTTTACTCCAATGCGAGAAGGTTATTGAGAAGAGGGTATAAGAGCGTATGAGTGTGTTGTGTATACCTTTCTCTCTCAGAGCCAGCGATGTATCTATTTCGGGTAAGTATATTATATAAAAAATATCATGTGTTGTTGGATTTTTCATTACCGTGGATTGATTATATCATTCCCGTGGCAAATGTCTTTCTTTGCCGTGGACGCATGCTTCATTGCCGTGCATGCATGTTTCATCACCGTGGCACGAAATTTTTAATCTTGTATATCTCGTTAGTTTTTTTACGCTATCTGCTAGATATTAAGCAAGATTACATATATTTTCAAAAACTTGAGTAAACACTATTTTTTATTGTTCTAAAGTTGAAGAAAAAAAATCCGAAGAAGTATGTGTGGTGTGTCTTTGACCGACAGAGTAAAGAATTGTGTGATACGAGAGTGGTGTGGGGTAAAAGAAGATGTAGTGACAAGCATTGAGAAAGGCATGTTAAGATGGTTTGGGCACATGGAGAGGATGGATGACGATAGACTGACAAAGAAGATATTCAGGCTAGTGTGAATGGGTCAGGACAAAGGGGAAGACCTAGGAGAACGTTCTCTGACCAGATAGGAGACATCCTGAAAAAAGGACAAGTCAGAAGTACCCTTAACAGAAGAGCATGCATGAGAAACTTGATGGGAGTGAGGGAAGCAAGTAAGGTATGTCAGGATCGTTGCAAATGGCGTTCCGTAGTCTCTGCCTACCCCTCCGGGAAACAGGCGTGAGTCTATGTATGTATGTATGTAATCACTATATGCTATGATAGTGACATCATTTACACTAGGTATATGCAAATGACGAGATCATTACCACGTAATGGTTTTCGAATACAAAACAACGTTACGTATTTCTGACTTTTGGAAGTTATATGCTTATTATTTAGATAAATTATCACTTGCACGATCGTCAAGTGTCCTGTTAAAATCTTCCAAACCAAATTAGGCCTTCTCAAATCGAAGGGAGGCCCGAGCCCGATGCTCAGTTACAAAATTATATTAAATTACCAATCGACAGCAGGCTGCAGTAATAAGTGAGTTTACTAACATATTAGAAATAAAATTTAACTTCAACAATTTTTAAATGAAACATTTCACACATAATTAATCACATTTTTTCACACATAATTATTTAGGGTAAAATAGAAAAAGTCACTGACAGTGTCATTGGCTTTCTTAGAAAAAAAACTCAAATGTTAACAAAATCATATCAATACAGGTCAAATTAATTACGCACTTTTTGAACTGAAGCCTTGGTCATAAATAAATAAAAAATAAAAATAATTGAAAAGAATTAAACCAGGAACCCGCATGGTGAGCAAGAAAGAAAATAAAATTGTGTGCGTACTTCTAACTGGCACCGAACTCAAAAAGTGTTGTTGTTGAAAATATTAGTTTTGTCTTTCAAGTCACAGTGACTTGAAAGACAAAACTAATTTTGAAGTGCCTTCTGAATCAGGAACTCGATCCAGCTGCTTAGCGCGAGCATCTTGATAGCTAGATATTGGTAGAGACTTGACGATTAGTCTATTTATTGACACAACTATCGGCACAATGATCGCCGAGTTCACATCCCACATATCGACAATCTCATGAGCTGGGTCCAAATATTTGATCTCCTTCTCTTTTTCTAATTTCACGAGATTGCCGTCATGCGATATGGTCGTAACGACTATCAATGCGAGTCGCTCTGCTCGGTCAATCACTACAATATCACGCTTATTGGCTGCAATAAACCTGTCTGTAATGAATTAATGATAGACCTATCCCAGGACAACAATGCAAGACCATTTTTTCGAGAACTGGGTCGGGCACGTATGTATCTGTAGTACGGTAGCTCTGAACCAATGAGATTATATTTAAGGGCTACTTGCTGATGGATTATCCTGACCACTGTGTCTGTGCAAATACGGCTGATGGTTTTGCAAATAAACTTTAATAAACGAAACATTTTTTGAGGATACTATATCGTGAAAAAGTACTTTTAAGGAAATATTCCAATATAGCTTATACATCACAATCGCAAAAGCTACCATCTTTTGCAATAACTGTCACCCACATCGGCAAATCTGTGAGCCGAAGCTAGTCTGAAAAGTACAATTTTCGATAAAGTAATAACGTCACTATGTTTAAGCGTCACAATCTTTATACGAATAAATTAAAATGTCTATGAACGAAGTCGCAAAGTTTCAAATGAAGTTCTACTAAATTTTGTCAGACTTTTTGTGATGGTCTTGCGATTGGATCCCTTCGTCTATTACTAATAATATCAAAGAAATATAACCTTAAGGCATAGAAGTAACACTAAATAACAACAGCGGTTGCTATGATTGATATCTTCTTTCTAATGGCACATGCAGTATGTTAGAAAGAGCTGTCGATAGGTTTAGCAGCACCCTCTTATAGCAGCCTCGTGGTAGGCAAACAGTAGACAAAACATAGAGTTAGGAAACCGAGTGTTGTTCGTAACAGTGATGATTTATCGATAAATATTTTTGGTCAAATGTCTAACTTTAGTATGTGTCGACATATTTAAGCCGTAGAAGTAAACAACTAAAATATTGAAATTGTAGTTTTTGCTGTTGACGCCGGACAGTGCTTTGCAAAGACTTGCCAGACAGACAGTACTAAAAAATTTCACGTGTTTAATTGTTCATTTTAGCCATAAAATCTATTGACAAAAAGTATTCATAAACTAATGAGCGATGCGTTGCGATGAGATGCTAAGAAACTGTCACTTAGATTATGTATTGTACGAATTATACCAAATTGGCTAATGCGGCAGGATTTGGCAATTTGTGTGCGTCGCATCATATCACGTTGCTTGCTATCGCTTACGTTGGACACTGCTCGATTTTTTTAGAGTTGTAGGTAATCCGATTTGTGATCCGCCAGCACAAATGATTCGCCTTTATGTAAATATTAGTACAGCAGTGAACTACTTTGACAACCCATTTGGCGTGAGTGCAACCGACTGCCACGCCGAAGCTTGCGGGTACGATTCAGTTTTACATTCATGTCCGATAGTTTGTTTCCGTATTTATCCGTCATTCAAAAAACATCGATATCTCCTTTCACTGTCAAATCCCATCACTTCTTAATGATGGGATTTGACAGCACGGCTATTTAGAGAATGCAGTCAAAGATATGAGTCTGTAAGGAGTCTATGCCTCTTTAAATGAGACGCGTAATTTGACGTTATGATTAACCAACTAAGACCAACTGACATTACATGTTGCACGTTCGGTATAAGGAAATATGGCGAGCATGTTCTCTCTAGTCTAAACGTCCAACCTCTCTGAATAATATATTATTATAGTCTAAGATAAGGAATAGCTTTGAAAGTCATCTTATGCCAATACTGTCAAAACGAAACCAATTTAATTTCTCTACTGTGGAATAAAAAACCTACTATTACGTCATACTTCAATTTTCTTTTCTTTTAATCCATAATTTTGTTACTTAAATAGAAACTAATTAAAACTAAAGTAATTTTTCAACACATACACTTTTTTTGTGCTGCGCATGAAATTTCATAAATTGTACAATCTTAATCCTATAAACTGATTAATTCAATATACGGACTTGAACCTGTATTTAGACTTAGTAGGTACCAAATGTGCCGTACTATCACCGTATGTTTGTTTTTCAAACAAATATCCTTTCCAGGAGACATGCCGAAAAAGATATGGTGGGATGAACTTGACAGTTTTCTGGCAGACTGGAAAGATAAAGCCAAAAATCGGAATCTGAGGCAAAGTGTGGCGGACGTCTTTAAAATATTGTTTTCTAAGTACTTAGTCCAGAAATATAATATACTTATCTGATTTCTGGTGATAGGTATTTAATTTAGTTTGTTAGTCATATAAAAATATGTATTGTGTCAGGTATGTGAATTAAGTGGTAGATACGTATAACTCGTATAAGTATATAATATTCAGTTGAATAGGTGATGTTTATAAGTAAATTGAAGTTAAAATAATGGAATTTATTTTTTAGTTTTTAATGCTATTTTCACACATATTCCAGATTTTTGGAGGCGGTTATTTTTTTTTATTTTTTTATCAATAAACTTGTGATCATGTTGCTCTTTTATGATCTACTAGACGTCGCCAGCGGCAATTTTACATCAAAACCTTCCTCTTGAATCATTCTATCTATTAAAAAAACCGCATTAAAATCCCTTGCGTAGTTTTTAAGATTTAAGCATACATAGGGACAGACAGATAGAAGGCAGAATTTGTTTTATATTATATAGTGATTTAGATTTTTTAGAGAGAATTCCCATTCCTGGAAACCAATGGGTTTCGATGGTACCATGTATTCACTTTCATAAAAATTTTAGGTTTAAAATTGCATAGGAAAATTTTGCAAAGAAGCTGGACCTTCGGTCTCATACGTGCATATTGAAGTGTTGTCGTAGATGTTGGTATCGGCTAGCCTGTACCATTACCATGAGCCTGTATACATAACTGAGACGCAAGCGACAAAATCGTAAAGGTGTTGTAAAAAATCGTAAGTTGAATAGATTCCAAAACGCTGATACCACGAGTCCAACAAGCATTAAGAAATTGCTAATGTCAGCTCTACAGCTTAAAGATAAGTATAGTTATTGGCATGTTATGTCTGCAATATATAATTAATTTAATTGCTAACTGAAATTCTATGTTTAATTTCCTTCCTGATAGACATAAAGAAATGAGAAGGAATCATATACATCGATGTTAAGAATGGTGTGATAAACATTTACACGGATTGCCATTTTATAATTCTGCAAAATGTGGAGGTTGGTGGTAGATTCATACTTATTTTATAGCCCCTGAGCTTTAACTCTGAAACCTCGATTTCAATTTGTAGTTTGTCATAAGTTCAAAAATAATTTTCAGTTGAGTGAAATAAGTTTGTGTTTATTAATATGAAACAGTGGTTTCAAACGCCTACACGATTTCTAACATTGGTTGCGTTTATGAAACAATATATATGACATTCTACATTATATTTTACTGCTAATGTATTTGAACTTAATGTAATTTTGTTGTTGCTATTGTTCAATACATTCACAAAAAAGTTACGCCGTCCACCATTTTTTTTATGAAAATATGAATTTTGAACGACAAGCTGCTTGCCGTACAAGAAATAGCATCGCATTACGTAGTATTTACGTTATTTATGCTTCGTGCGAGTGCTTGCCTTGGCTGTATGCTTAAGAGATTTATCCGAAGTAAAAAATATCACTCGATAAGAATTTATCTTAAACCGATGTAAGTATATGCATAAAATAATGTAAGTAATCTGAGGAAAAAGTCGCTATATCACTGTTTTTTGAAAGTAGAATTCGTAGTTTATGCTTATGCCTTTCACGAGAAGGCGTGGATAGACGTGCCTACACAGTATCAAATTTGTCTAGAATTACCGTAGCCAGGCAGGAAGGTGTATCAGAAGTGCGCAGTGGAAGATGTAATACATCTACCTGACCACGATAGACAATGATCCAGACACAATGCACTGCGTTGCACAGCGATGAATTTAAATCAATCAATATCAATATTGTGTTTCACTCACCCGCTATCCTTGCTGATGTCAGGCTTGAGCTAAATTAGACACATCGATACAAGTATATTGGCCAAAATAAATGAATGAAGTATCTTATACTTAGCTATTAAGCTTCAAACGCGACGTTTTCAGGACACGTTGGCGCGTGGAAGTCGATACCAGATTCACAGTTTTCACAAATGTCAATCAATAGTTCACAATCAATTTACCGTTGCCAGCACTAGATCAGGCGGCGTTCAAAGCGGTTTACTCAATTTAATTCAATTAATCAATTCACACGAAATGCAAAAAGGTGTGCTCACAATAACTTTTCACAAAATGTTCAATATGTCACAAACCGTGCCGGGAGTCAAAAAAGCGGCAATTTAATAGATTTCACAACTATTCGCGTAGCTACAATGATGTGCTTTTCAAAAGGCGACCAATTCTTTTTCGTACGAGTCGACAACGTGGTAATTTCTCAAAGGGGCGAACGGAAGTGACAGTTCAGTGTGACCATTGTCAGAAATTTTCAACAGACCAAACAAAATGTCACTCAATCGATCTAATCGATTTGACTTATAATAAAAACTAATTCTATTTCAAACAAAATTCGTAATCAGGTTGCTGATCTTTCCTCTCAGCCATTAAAACATTTTAGTAATTTACATCGTTTCTCGCAGAACTGAACAGATTTTCTTGGAACTAAACAGTTCCTAGCCCTTCATTATTGTAGCGAAAATGCTACTCAATTTTCGTCATGAAGTTTGGTTACATTTTCCACGTTCGCAAAGGGAACGAGGATTTTTGGCGTATTTTAATTCAGTTCAGCTGAGTTAAGTTGACACCCAAAGCTCGTACAAATTTGCTAGTAGCCAATTTCGCTGCGACCTGCAGCGTTAATTGTTTACGTTTGGTTTGACGTTCAGCCTTTCTATGATTAACAAATTCCATAGGAGCGGCACATTTATTTAGTTTTACGCCTTAAAGTTCGACGGCCAGGTTAGACATCAAATTATTAATGATTGATTGACTTTGCTGCGTGACTCTATAAAATTTCGGTATAAAATATCTCATGTACCCCGCATAATTAATGATGTTATATTTGCTCGGCTTAAAACGGCCGAAAAGTATTAAAACACAAAAGAAAAGTCGACTGCACTGCATATGATGTGCCGTTATTTTATCGGCTGGATTGTTAATTAAACACTATTAAGAATGATTCTTAAAACTTTAGAACATCAAAGCTAACCTTTAAAAATAAAAATGTATCACAGAAATGTTTGTACGTGCATAATTTTGAAACGACTGCACCAAATTGGATTCATCTTTCTTTTAAGTGTTAGTTATTGTTATGAGAAAGATAGTAGGAAAAAAGACAATAAAAAAAGATGGCTGTACGTAGGCCGCCGGGTCAGCTAGTAATCTATACTATAATAAAACTGTAGAGGTGAAAAAGTCTGTACATTAAAGATATTTTGACGAAAATTAGCTAAAAAATCTAGGAAAATGCTAAAAAGCAATATTTGATAATTTTTAGAATTTATGTCTGTCTGTCTGTCCGACGTCTATCCCTATGTCGCTAAAGATCTCTAAAATGGCGAAATTGATTTCAATAAAACTTACACACATGTACAAAGGTTACTCAAACCAATAAAATAGTATATGCTACATCACAATCGGTTGAATGGTTTTCGGTGTACAGCTTGACCTCTCCTTTGTACGTAGTCCCAAACAAAACAGGGATCATCCAAAACAGGTTATTTATGTGATGCCATCTATGATCATTATAAGTTTGTTAGTAAAAGTATAGTTAGTCTAAAAAGGTACCTTCGAAGTGTTTCATGGCTATTTACCCGACTTTAAAAAAGGAGGTGATTCTTAATTTCGTCAGTATATTTTTAGGTATTTTCGATAAATAAATTACTGGAACCGAGCATATTTATAGTTATCCTTCCGACCGATAGATGTCACTATTTTCAGATAATTTTCTAGCAAAATAAATGTTTCTTGCAAAAGAGACAACAATTATGTGTCGAGTATCTTTCTGTTATTAAAAAAATAATAGAGTATAATATTCGGCACTTTCATAAACAAAAAGTCTCTGTGTCAAAATTTATTACAATGTCCACTTAATTTAAACGGTCAATCTCATTTATTTAAAATTATTATGTTTATATAATAGTTATATAATCATTTCATTTTATTTTAAATGATAAAAACAATTACTATAGATCCTTTTTTCAATAAATTGTCGATTAGTCCATATTATTTTCTATCTCGGTCGGTTTGTATATGTAAACATAGATGGCGTTTTCTGAATGGCGGTGTTAAGATTCAACGTGGATTGATGAGGTTCTCGGTTAATTTTCTTTCGTTTTCGTCGGATTGGTGTCTTCGTCGTTTCTTTTGAATAATGAATGTGGATGTGTTTCTTTGATTTCTTTCGTTCGTTCGTGTTCTGTACTTATACAGGTGTCTCATTATTCCCAAATTCCCACACCTCTCGTACGTGGGAATCCGTGGGTGGAAGGCTGATTCAGATAAATCTTGAGTAACTCAACGGGGCTATCTTACTTTCGGCAGGGCTGAATATTCGTAGCCCTGTGTGTATTTTCTAAATAAATCGCAGGGACAGACTTGAAACAGCTGGAATCGACCCCCGAACATGTTATTTTTTCACATGGTCAGTTATATGTGGCATGTTTACGAGTAAGCGGTAAAAATAATTAACATGCTCTATATGAAGGTGGTAAAACAGTTAGATAATTTTGTGTATAAAGAAAATCTCTAATGATATCCCTACTATCCCTACTTCCCTACTAATATTATAAATTCGAAAGTGTGTAATATGTATGTATGTATGTTCCGTTTTCATGCTAAAACGGCTGAACCGATTGTGTTGAAATTTGAAAAAAAAAAGGAAAAATGTATGTATAGATGGATATATGGATGGATGTTTGTTACTCTTTCACGCAAAAACTACTGAACGGATTTGGATGAAACTTTAGAGTAATATAGTTTATACATCAAAATAACAAATAGGCTACAATTTATAAAGATTTTGTATAATGTTGCCATAATATAAGGAAAAGTATCAACTAAGTCGGCAAAAACACTGAACTCTGAGAGCTGTCTTGGCGTGCGTTGCCTAAACCGTAAAAGTTACTTGAAGATAATGTTCGGTGAAATTGTTTATCATAGAGGCTCACTATGAAAAATTCAAGATGGCTGCCGTCACAAAATGGCGGATTACTTATTTACCACAAAATACCTCAATACGGGTATCAAATAAAAGGGCTTGATTCGTAGAATAGAGCTCACTATAAAAAATCCAAGATGGCTGTCGCCGCAAAATGGCGGATTACATATTTGCCACAAATACCTCAATATGGGTATTGAATGAAAAGGCTTGATTGGTAGAATAGGCTCACTATGAAAAACCCAATATGGCTGCCGCCACAAAATGGCTGATCACATATTTTCCACAAATTCCTCAATATGGGTATCAAATGAAAGGCCTTGATTGGTAGAATAGACCTTACCATTAAAAATCCAAGATGGCCGCCGCCACAAAATGGCGGATAACTTATTTGCCACAAATACCTCAATATGGATATCGAATGAAAGGGCTTGATTGGTAGAATAGACCTCACTATGAAAATAGAATGAGAAGTATTAACAAACAAAACTAAAAACTTGAAAATAAAATAAACTAAAAAAAAATATTTAATTTTGGGTGTAGCGTATCCAGAATAAACATTATGATAGAAATTTCACTTGCCCAGCGATTTTATATTTGTCTGATCAATACCCCAGATTGATGAGAAGTTTGGTGCGATCTGGCAGCTAGGACTTACCGAATTACTTTTTAGCTTGTGGTACATAACCTAACTAGTTCATTTTTATTGTAATAAAACAGTGTAACACAAAAAAATATGTTTTTTACAATGCTCATTCTAGAGTAGTGTAGTTATCAAATTGTTTTCAAAATTGATTGATTTATTGCCTTCAGTATTTAATGTAGATGAACTTTGTCTTTACAGTAAGTAGTTTGGACGAATAGTTTAAAAGTTATCACGATATAATTGACCTAAGCGCAGCGTCATTCAAAGCGCTTACTATGAGTTGGCGCTCTTAAGCGTAGCGGGGCAGAGGGGCGGTCTGATTATGTACTTTGTGGTAATGCTTTCAGTTTTTATTTTTGCTGCTATTCTATTCAGTAGATACATAAGTTCTTCAATAACTTTAATAATATACCTACATACTAATCTTTGGCTAAAGTTTGACGACTATAGTATATGAAAACAAAAGTAATTTTAAGTAGGTAGGTATTATCTGTTTATATACATGCTACACGGCTAATTTGCAGATCCGTTTGTGATGAAATTTGATATGGATAGTCTGAAACCTGGGGATTTATTAAAATTTCATGCGGGCGAAGCCGCGGGCCAAAGCTAGTATAAGATAAAGTTCATAAACTACTAGTACTCTCATAATATCAATTTGAACTTGACAATATACCCGGACACATTTTGCGGCTATTAATTACGTCTTATTAGTTTTAAATTAGATCTTACATTTTAGAGTAACCTAATTTGTTTAAAACGTTATACAGAATTATTGCTGAGTTTTAATACAAAAGGGACAAATCTTTTTATTCCAATACATATTACCTATATTATAAGCACAAGGTACATATATTATAAACATCTATCAATCAAAGGTAATGAAGCTAGTATTATGAAGAAATGATGAGCTAGGAATCTCGTAGACTTTCAATCAGCCGATAGATTTTTCAGGTTAAATGCTGTGCGTAGGAGATAAGGCCATTAAGCAATTAGTCGCTCGTTGGTCGACTCAATTACATTGCAATTTGTGCTGATTGAGAATCAGATTTAATCAGCCGATAAGGTCCGAAGCCTGCGTTAAAAATGATAAATTTTTGCTTGATATTGATGTTGATTTTGACGTTGGCAGCCATAACGTAAAGTTTTATCGTATTTAATTCAGGAGAATTAAATACAATGTGTATCTATACACCTCTTTTTTTTAATTTGTACAAAAAAATTAACGGGGCACTAAGTATCTTTAACTGATCATGTTTATGTAGTTAAAAATAAAAACACTAAGTCCAAAAACTGTCTCAAAACTGTCCACAAAAATACGTAATAATTGGTTAATGCATAACTAGTAACAGTTGTAAACTATTCCATTGATAAATTCCCCCCTGTCCTTCTGCGCAAGCACCGCGCTTCGATGCTACAAACAGTACTAAACTGCTAGCGGACGTGAGCGTATCGATTGTTTTCACTGCAACAGTTAATTGTTTGTATACGTTTTCCCAACGCGTTAGCTTATCAATTCATAATATCACGGCAGTATGTAGCTATGCTTCGTGCATACTTTTTGAGTAGAGGAATCGCGAGTGCACCTGTATACCCATGGACATCATTTTGTGAGTGTACAAAAGTAAGCCGGTTAGTGTCGAACAATTAAAACAGCGCATATTGGACGCTTTTGTCGAAGTGAAAAGACTGCGGTCTGTGTATTGACAATGGTGGTGGACATTTCGAAGGACAATGGAAATACTTGTAAGTTTAATAAATAATAACTACTTAAGTAAATAATAATTTAAGGCGGGCGGCTCAAAATCGGTCTGTGTGGAGAACCTTGAGGAAGGCTTATGTCCAGCAGTGGCCGTCTCTAGGCTAACATGATGATGATAAGATAATTTGTAAATAGCATGATGATGATTCTAACTTCATAAATACGTCAAAATTACTTTTTTCTTTTATTACAGAATACCTTATTTTATTTTGATATGTGTTTGCTTTCTAATTACATACCTTCTGATTTAATTACTTGTAAAACGTTTAATTTTGCTGGTCCTAAGCCCGGATAAACTATGAAAGAGAGGGTAGAATTAAGAAAATTAAAAAGTAACTACCTACACTGATTATTTTATTGTCTAAGGCTACCTACATTAATTGTGCGACGGAAAGAATGCGTAAGAGTAGGACGGAAAGTAAGTACTATCAATGAAGGTGTGAATGGATTGTAAAATAATTATTTTTATGATTTAGGTGAGGTGTTCTACAAAAAACAAATGATTATAACTTGGCTATTTATAGATATTAAGAAATTCTTATGTCACATATTATGATAATAATGTCTTCGCTAATATGTCCTTAAAGTTTTTGTACTAATTAAAAAATAGTGGTGTATAGTATATGTACCTATACATATACAGGGTGTAAAAAGACCTTTAATGAAAACTGAAATCCCATGTTGTACCAATCACTACGAACATTTTTTACTTCGGCACCATACCTGGGAAATTACTGGTTCAGGAGATATTGAGGCTCAAGTTTAGTATGGATTTTTTCTAACTAGGTACAAAATCGATCATTTATCCCGTCAATAAGTTCTTATGATGCCCTATGACCCCATGGATAAGTAGGTATTTCGGGGATAGCACGTGCGCGCTTTTAATTGCGGTTTAAAAAATTTCAAAACTTAAAAAAAAATCGTTTCTCAGGATTTTTTTTTGGTTAGTTATGACTTGGCATGATGTCCTCAACGAGTATATATATATATATAATCCTTACGTTACTGACTGACTGACAGACAAATCACAGCCGAGGCTATTGGACGCAAGAAGCTGAAATATGGCATGTATGTTCCTTGGGGACCGTAGAGAAGCAATAGAAAGGATTAACCGAAAATCCCACGAGATCGGGCGATAAATGCGTGCGTAGCTGTGGGCATCCTCGTAGCATTATCATAAAGTGTATCCTACTTGTAACTTTAACGTATTTAGAAACATACAGCCCTATCGTAGGCAGTGTGCGATGTTTGATAATAAACGTAAAATGAAATAACATAACTTCACGCCTTTTTACAGAGGTGTATTACACACCCACACTTCGCCAGTAATATTTTGGTCCCAATTTAATAGGGGGCGAGCCTATTGCCATCTACCGGGCACATTACTAAGCGAGCGATAATTATATTTTTTTAATGCACTCATAAGTCATTGGTGTGTACCCGGTGTAACTGGGGATTGAACCCGAGACCATCGTCTCGGCAGTCCGTTACGTACACCACTGGGCTATCGTATCGGTTTGAAATCCGAAACATCAATTTATATATTGTTTATCTCGCCATAAATCAGCATCATTATCGTCCAAGCGTTATTCCGCTTAAAGCCCATAGTATATATAACAAGCTATTTAATATCGCTATCCTGTAGGCTTTACCCCTAGTGTCGGTATATGACAGTTCAGACTCCCCATTACCACTGTCAAAGATCTTCATGACAACCAGGACCGACAGTTTAACGTGTTTTACAAGGCACGGAGCAAGCGGCAACTGAAATTGCGCGGCGCATGTTTGAATCTAATAGGTACCCTCTGTAAGGCAGTAATGTGGTGGCAATCGTTGCCTTACCTCGTATTAAATCATTATTCTTAATGTGTTTGAAAGTGACATGATCATTCAAGTAAAGGGCTAAATCAGCTCGTTCGTATCAAACGCCACGACTCACTGCACAACATCGTTACAAAGTTGGAATGTAGTAAACTTAAGTGGCTCGGCTTTACACCGAAACCGTAGGGTTTTTGGCGACTTGGGAAGGATTAATGGAATGGACTGTATTGGGGCGAGTTCTGGGTCGCCTAGAAAGGAATAAGGGAAGAGGAGATGGATACGGGAGGAGGTGATTGAGTGGGTATAGGATATTTCAAGGATGGAAGGCACTTACCTTATACAACCTTCTTCGTTTCTTTTCCTCCTGGTGTTTTCGTGATGCAGCTGCTTGTTTTCACTTCACTCACGAGTGGGTTTTCCTTGGTGGAAGCGGTAAATCACATACAGCGGTGCGGCGCGGAGCGGTATCGAGACGGCGTTCTTAGCGAGCGGAATGTTCTAGACTGTCACTCGCGTCGACGAATCAGGCGAAGGCAGTGCCTCTTCCAGGGAGTGGGATAGAGCGGGACAGAAATATGGTATCGCTCGCACTAGACGTGGAACGATTGATCTTGATGCGATTCGTTATAGATAGGAAGGTAGATGGCGCTACCATATCCCCCCGGCCCTAAAGGGTTGCCTTTAAAAAAAATAGAATTGAACTTAGCTATGTTGGGTGTACTACCGCATAACCCATCAATAGGCTAAGACAGCGATATGACAATAAAATTAATCTAAATTAACTTTAGCGAAAGCTACAAACGCAATAATAGCGAAAACTACTAACTAAATACTTAAACTAAGAGGTAAGTCCAACTTCAGGCTAGATCTCACTGAGTTGGAAGCGGACGCGAGTTGATCAGTGCCTCGACTTGTGCAAGGACAGTTAAAGGTTCTTCGTAAGAAAGGATCTGTTGACCTATAACTTTGAAGAGATGCGTTTTAATTACTTTGACCATGCTTGCCCAACATCCACCGAAATGTGGTGATGCTGGGGGAATAAACTTCCAGTCAATATGATCTATGGAAAGTTCTTCCTGAAGACGAGTACGATAACCCGCGACGTGATTGAAACAAGTAGCGGGAACAAGTTCAATCAATTTACTAACGCGGTTGGCGACAAAAGTCTGCCAGCGGAGAGGAGAAGAATAAATCCAAGCGAGCACTACCTTGTAGTCGGAAAATGCGTATATTTATTAATAGAGTAGTGGGGCAAAACTGTGTCTTGAACCTTGTGGAGCAACTGAGACAGCAGAATGGTCGCGCACAACTCCAGTCTCGCAACCGAAATGGTTTAACAGGCGAGACCTTAGACTTGGCACAAACTAACTACACCGAGTAGTTAGAACCAATGCGGACTTGCAGATATACGACTCCGCCGTAAGCACGCTCGCTGGCGTCAGCGAAACCTATTAAGGCGCTGTCCTAAGCGACTGTTTTGGTAAATGAGGGGGTGAAGCAGGGGAGGTGAAGGGAGCTTAGCTCCGTCTACTGCGGGGCGCCCCCCTTCATTCTCGTCGCGTGCGGCCGTATTCTGGCGACATCCGTATTCCAATATTTCAAAATCGCAAGCAAAAAGTTTTAGCATATTGAATTGAGATACTGATATTAAAATTTATATTACATACATCAATCTGTTTGTACAATATAGGCATAGCGCAATTTTTGTTCTCAGTGCAGCCATGAGCAAAACTGGTTTACATTAGACGTTATAGGTATTAATAGTTGACGAAAGTAGGTAAATACCTACGTGCCGTAAGATGATAAAAATAATTAAGTCAGTTCCATGTATAGAGAGGCCATTATTATGTTTGTTTTGTTTTTGTATAAAAATAGTGAAGCAGTTCATATAATACCTACATCTAATTCCATTCCTGCCAGTTTTCAAATCTGTTTTGCAATAAATTAGCTGTGACATACGGGCGGACAGACAGACAGACATCGCGAATCTATAAGGGTTCCGTTTTTACAATTTTTGGCTACGGTACCCTAAAAAACACAATATTGCTATACTAAGCGCAAAAGCCGTATCTCAACTAAAGCGAGTTACGAGATAATTGAAGTTTAGTAAAAGTTGATTTCTTTTATTTATTTATGGATGTTTATTGTTATTATAGGTATAATTATTATTTATTATTATTATTATATTAGGTTTCGAAATACGTCGCCGTTTTTAGGGGTTGTGAGTGATTGGAGAGGGAGGAGGGGAGGTCTTGAAACCCCCCTCACAATTTTCACTAGCCGGAAATACTTGGTTTCCTCTGAAAAAAAAAACTCTAAACATCGGTGTGTATGGCACTGCCAACTTCCACATTCATCACACTAGTTTAATAAACTAAGGTTGTCGGAGCCCTGCGAAGGGCTCCTATTTTCGGATTAAGGGTCAAAAGAGAACCTAACATAACCTATTTATTTACTTATTACAGTCGCACCTAACTCAAGGCACTCGAAAGCAATGACGCACAAATTTGACATTAGCTGTCAATATGATCATTCCAAGATGGCAGTTTTGCGTTTCGTTTCACGTTTTTCACATAAAACCTAAAAATGACATTTGTAAAACTGTACTTAAGTATAAACACTATATTCCGTTTTGCATAATTGCCGAAGTATTTATGAAATTTTGGAAATTGTTAAAAAATATTTAGTCGCAACTCCGGCAGCCAAAATTACTTTTAGGGGATTAAAACGAACTACCTTAAGCCCCCTACACTACCAATACCCTCAAATTCAGGCGACTCGTTTCGAAACCCAACCCATTATTATTTTTCAAAATAGATGAAACATCAAAAATATATGTGGATATACCTTATTCATGAGATACTGCTATGTCGCTTAGAAAATTATAGAATTACAATTTGAGTTAGGTACTGCTTTTTCGTTAGCTCTCCTCATACATGTTTGTATGGAAAATATAAAAAAATTCTTTCGCTTCAAATATGTGTTGTTACAAAGAAAATAAATATTAAAAGAAATTTATTTATATTCATTTATCATTTATTAACGAAATACAGAGTTTACAGCTCATCAAAAGTTTGCTGTCTGCTACAACCCGGCAGGTTTTCTTTATTCTCATCGAATGTTAAAGGCAGTGTGTGAAGTGATAAGGCTTAAATACTTATTATTTGCTGTTGTTCACGAGGCACAGTTTCATTTACTTTCCTTTTACGGCTTGGTATTGTAGAAATTTCAAGCACTGATGAAACATTTTCCTCTCCGTGATCTCGCAATGCCATCCCTTGAGCTTGACGAGAATCAACAATTTCAGGCAGTTGCCTATTTTCATATAATAATATATAAATATTAATTCATATAAAACGCCACAAGCTTTTCTTCTCCCAGAAAACATCATCTCTTTCTATAATTTCTATTTTTAGTGGTATACTTTCGCCACTCCACACAGCAAGTAAACACTTTTGTTTGCGTGTAACGTGGCGTTGTCCCTGAATTTGGTAATAACAATTACAATATTTGTTTAGACTAGTCAGTTCACTTTTTTATCATGTTTCCATATTTGTATTTTGTTTGCTCTTATACTATTCTCCAGGCCATTCTTATAGGCAACTATAGAACATTAAATTTCCACAATCGTGTTTGGACCTATTAATCCATCTGGCGTGGCACCAATAATCGGATAAGCCACAAGGCTTGATTGTTACATTTTCTTGCTTCGCCAGTTGTTGCAAAGCCAGTTGTTCATTTTAGATTCCATGCGCAACTGATTTTACATTGCAAATATTTTATTTGTACAAAATATTTTTTACTAAGTTGGCTTTACTGCTGCTATCTCTTCTTTTTACCACTATACCAAAATTTCAATCTGTCAACATATTCTTACGCAATTCGAACCAGTCACTGCTATCCCTCTTGTTATTTTTGCTTATCACTACGGAATTTGAGTCAAATTTGTTAAAAAAATTGTTTGGCATTTCTTGACTAGCTCTTGAACAGATCGTGTTAGGAATGACTGCAGTCAAATGTGTGTAAGACGTTGCAGAACTGTTATCTTTAACTTCACTGTAATTACAATAATGATAATTAGTTACGTTGTTTATTATTAAAAAAATATTATATCTTGTGTTATAGCAAACAGAGAAGTCACCTTCTTACTTATAAATGATTGATTTTAGAAATTAAAAAGATATTAGATGTACTGAGACATACCTAATAGTTTATGAATAATCAAAGTTTTACCCGATGTACCTAAAAAGGTTTATGTTCAAAACACAATAATACAACATTCGTTACCGCTTGTGTGCGGATTGTGGAGCGCCATATTAGCGCTGTTTATTGTTCGCCGTGACGGCATCTTAGCGCTCCAGGCGCTCTGACAAGCTAATGAATTTGAAATATAAGTACATAAAATGATTCGATTTTATGTTATTACTCTTTCAACAATTGAAAACTGTGGCAGCTATGTATTGTGAGAATAATTTGTATAATTATATTATGCATAATCGATAATATATAAGTAACATAGTTAGTCATAAAAGACTCTTATGAAAATAATTTGTGTAAAAATGTTACATATTTCATAATCACTTGGCCATGGATGAATTTCTATTTTATTACGACGCTTTCTTGTACAAATCCTTCGTAGAACTTCATTTCTCTAATTGTCCATATTTTATTCTTCTAATTATATATTTATAAGCACAGAAACAATAACACATTAAACGCAACAAGAGTATAAACTTAGGTCCTAATTATATTATGTGCCCATAGTTACATGAAAAGCCTATTTGATTCAAAGTATTCAGTCTATACCATAAAACATGAAATTACGAACTCAAATCGGCGTATTATAATAACAAACAGGTTTACGTAAAATTTGGTGCAGCGGAGACGCAAGCGACATGACCTATCTCTCACGGGGCTCATAGCCGAATGATGAGGTCTGGGCGGGGCGTAAACTAGCAACTGACACTCAGTACACCGCTTATGCTAATAAGGTTTAAATTGCTGAAGCGTTTGATATTGATAGGATCTACCGGGCGTCAAAATCATAGACGTTTGGCAGATTTTATTTAATTTTACAAAATATACACGTTTAATATAAAAATAAATAGGGTAATTCTTTAGTTAATTAGATTTCCTACAATATTATCAAATAAAATATGACAATTTACGATCAAAATATTGCAAACAGTGAGACGAAAGATTATTTTCTGCCTCGAGTTTGTGATTTTTTTACCGTGATTCTATTTTACATACATGAAATATTATTTCAAAAGTCTTTTGTTCAGACTTTTGACTTTAAGCTCTATTTTTTGCTAGTTTGTAATATGTACCGTTATGGCCAGATGCGCGACGAAAAATTAGGTGTTTCACGGCTTCTGAGGTATAACAGCGCCTTAAGTTGATGGTACATCCATCTACCAACCCAAGATGACGCGGAATAGTAATTTGATTGAGCGCGGTAAGCTCAATACAAAACTGGCCCCAAGCGGCGACAATATGGTCAGGGGGTGTTTCATCCCACTCACACTTTGATAGCCAAAGCTCTTTGATCAAGAGCTTGGCGTACAAAATTGTGGGAGCCACAAAACCCATTATGTCCCATAGTCGAGCCACTGTGGACAGCATAGTGCGTTTGGTGCACTTATCATCTGGTGGTGAGACGTCAAACCGAAAACTATCGCAGGATTTGTCCCAGCGTAAACCGAGAACCTTATGCGGTACAGACTTCTCAAACTCAATGTCTGGAGAAGCCTTATGAGAATCTGGTATGCGTGCGAGAACCTCCTTAGAGTTGCTTGTCCATTTGACAAGATCAAACTGGCCTCGCTTGAAAAGCTGAATAAGCTCTTCATAAAGCGAAATTGCTAGCGGAGCGGATATGACACTACAGGCAATGTCATCCATGTACAAAGCGGATGTGTAGTATAGTATAGTGTAGCGTAGCGTAGCTTAGCATAGCATAGCGTAGCGTAGCATAGCATAGCATAGCATAGCATAGCATAGCATAGCATAGCATAGCATAGCATAGCATAGCATAGCTAATTAGTGCTTTATCTTACACACAGTTTTAGCACCCACCTTGATCTCTTGAAGAGCAGAACAACAACAAGACGTAATACAATGAGAAGTATGTAACGTAGGTACGGTACCCATAATCACATACCCAAGTACCGTCTCAATAGCGGGCGGTAAATCATATCGCTCACTACGTACTATTTTAGTTAGTAGCAAGTGCGGAAATATTGAAGCTCCGATCAAAAGATCAATGCCTGCCGGATTCGCAAACTCCGCGTCGGCTAGCGGCAATGATTCGAGATGAGTGAGTGATGCTACGTCTACAATAGCGTTCGGCAATGCGTCCGTGATACGCTCCACGATAAGCGAAGAAATGTTAAAATTAATATTCCTATCAAAACGCGAATGTTTTTTAATATCTACGGAACCCCTGCAATGCTTTTCTGATCCGCCTATCCCTTTGACGGTTGAGTTAGTATTTTTAAAATTATTCCATAATCCGAGGCGTTTGAAGCATTCCGATGTTATTAGATTGGTCTGAGATGCGCTATCTAGCAGACAACGTAGCATGTGCGGCGACCCATTAACATCATATACGATAACTTGCGCTGTCGCTAACAGTACCGTCTTAGACGCCGTACTCTGCGTTTTGGCCCTGCGCGGATCATTATAGATGCGCGAGTGCCGTCCTCGCGTGCGCGTCGCCCGCACAATGGATGTCATACACAACGATACTTCTTCGCCCTCAGACGCGGAAGGCGCAGCTACCGTGTTCTGCACTTGCGACGTACTCGTAAGTGTGTCAAGGTTAGCGGCTTGACTTGACAACCGGTTATTTTTATCATAATGTAACAGTGTATGATGTTTTTGTTTACACGAGCGACATCTCGTTCTACTGGAACAATTACTCGTTTTATGTTTTATGCTTAAGCAATTAATGCAAGCTTTGTTATCTTTTACGCTTTTAAAACGAGCAATTGGATTTAAATCATTAAAGGTGGGACACTTATAGTAATGGTCGTGCACTATATTACTGCACAGACACTTCTGTGAATTATTACTATTAGATTCCGAACATGTTACGTAATATTGTGGATTAGGGACTGAGTTATTATTACTATTTCGCGATTTATTCAACCTTTGTTTGTTGTTGTTAGTGTTAGACGGGCCAGGTGAACCAGACTGCGTATTATGAAATATTCGACACTGATCTTTTATGAACGGAATAAAACTATCTAGTGTAGGTATTTTATTATTGCGTTCCGTCATCTCGAATGCGCGAATTGTATCAGTGTCAAACTTTTTTAAAGCGAGTTGAAGCAACATAAAGTCGGAAAGATCTTCTAATTTTAAGTTCCTAAGAGAATTAACCGCGGTAACAAAGTTATCTATAAACAGCTGGAAATTCGCGACAGACGCGGCACCGGACAGTTTGAGATTTAAAGCTTGGTCAAAGTACGTAGACGCTAGGACGCGCGTGTCTTGATATCTGTCAAGTAGTGACTGAAATATGACCTGATAATTCTCAGCACTGGGTATGACACCTGCAAATACGGACTGGACTTTCGGTGACAGTTTACCTATTAAATAGTACAACCTGTCAGCATCTGTCAGAGAACCATTATCGTGCACCGAAGACTTAAAACTCGCATAGAATAACGGCCAATTTCGTATATCTCCGTCGAACGACATAATCTCGATTGGCGGTAATCTCGGTTTGCGGGCAACGGGCTCTGCCGAACATTTACCCTCCAATTGCGATTGTATACGCTTAATAATACAATAAAGATCCTCGAATGAGGTATACGCCTGATAGTTCGGTTTTTCATCAGGATTGATAGAAAGTAATCTAGCGTTATAATCGTCTAACAACTTATGAAAATCTGTTCGAATACTATCTACTGTTATACAATAACTGAGAAATGCTTCGCTATTACAGTCAGACATAGATGCGGTTTTTGAGCATTCATAGATATTTTGAATGCGCTCAAATAAAATATTGCGTTTCGCTTTTAAGATTGTCATCTCTTTGTCTTCCGACACGCGTGACTTCTTTTGTTGTGACATGCTTACGTAAGTATAAGCTAATGAGAACGAAACAAAATAAGAATATCTAATGTATCTATTATTTTACCTAAGTAGGCTAAGTAGGCAACACCTTAGAGCCGAGGAATTAAAGTTGATTGAAATATGAGATTTATAAGACAACTATGATAGTTGCAGAAATAATAATTTAATAAGTAGGTAGCTACATAAAAGTTTACCTACTGATGCGGGCGGAAATAACCATGTGACGGTTATATGAATATATTAGGAGTATAGCTAGGTGCTATAACTGCCTAGGTATAGCGGTATAACGTATAAAACGTAAATGAATCCGACTCGTATGGATCAAAAAAATGGCTCGGCTTTACACCGAAACCGTAGGGTTCTTGGCGACTTGGGAAGGATTAATGGAATGGACTGTATTAGGGCGATTTCTGGGTCGCCTAGAAAGGAATAAGGGAAGAGGAGATGGATACGGGAGGAGGTGATTGAGTGGGTATAGGATATTTCAAGAATGGAAGGCACTTACCTTATACAACCTTCTTCGTTTCTTTTCCTCCTGGTGTTTTCGTGATGCAGCTGCTTGTTTTCACTTCACTCACGAGCGGGTTTTCCTTGGTGGAAGCGGTAAATCACATACAGCGGTGCGGCGCGGAGCGGTATCGAGACGGCGTTCTTAGCGAGCGGAATGTTCTAGACTGTCACTCGCGTCGACGAATCAGGCGAAGGCAGTGCCTCTTCCAGGGAGTGGGATAGAGCGGGACGGAAATATGGTATCGCTCGCACTAGACGTGGAACGATTGATCTTGATGCGATTCGTTATAGATAGGAAGGTAGATGGCGCTACCATTAAGTGATGGCTCCCTAACTATTTCGGCTAACGACATATTATCGTACTAAACGTCAACTTGATCTTGTACTAAGCATTTAAGTGAAATAAATGGCTGTATAAACATTATAATAAAGTGTGATGGGCTTTTCAATGATATTATAAAACATTCTACTGTTTTATTAGTGCGTTCACAGCATGTTTTGACTTGTCGTTTGTAAGAGATTGGCAAAGTAAAGCAACGTCGATCGAGTCGCTACTTGGATGGGTGACCGCTAGTTGTGGTATTTAGGTATAAGTACGTTTCCGTGCGTTGGAGGGCACATACGCAACTCAACCGGCTGACGGAGAGAGTGAAGGGCGAGTTGAGGACCCACACCGCCGAGAGCTGGGAGAAACTCATAGAGGACTCTCGCGACGACTGGTCGTCGATCCACCGCCTATGTCGTCGCCTCACAAACACCCCAGCTCCAGTGCGCCCGCTACTACACGCCGACGGAACTCCACGCTACAAAGCAGCAGACCGAGCAGCGATCCTAGCCGACCACCTCGAGGGCGAGTTCAGGCCTAACCCGATTGTTGACGCAGAACACGCCGCAGCAGTCGAGAAACACCTTCGGGAATACTTCGCCACGCCGATAGCTCCCGAAGAGGACTCCATCTTCTTTTCCCCTGGAATGGTGCAGCGAGCCATACGGCAGACCCAGCCCCGGAAGGCCCCTGGGGCGGATGGGATACCGAATACAGCGCTGCGCCACCTGCCACACCGTACCGTGGCAGCGTTGGCGCGCCTGTTTACGGGGATCGTCCGCACAGGCGCCTTCCCCGCCTGCTGGAAAGAAGGCCGCATCATAATGTTACCGAAGCCAGACAAAAACATCTTGAAGCCGGGGAGCTATCGGCCGATCACTCTCCTGCCCACGATCTCAAAGGTGTTCGAGAGACTCCTGTTGCGGCACCTCACACCGCACATCACGCCAAGACCGGAACAATTCGGGTTCAGGTCTGAACATTCCACAACACTGCAATTGTCGAGGGTACTGCATCGGATAACGGCGGCGCGCAACAAGCGCGAGCACGCCGTAGCAGTATTCCTCGACATCCAGAAAGCTTTTGACCGAGTGTGGCACTCCGGTCTGCTGTTCAAACTGTCGACATCCACAGCGCCTCGCCGTGTAGTAAAGGTGGTCTCCTCGTTCCTTAGCAACCGGACTTTCCGAGTGGCAGTGGAACAGGAGCTCTCAGACGTCCGCACCATCTCTGCTGGAGTCCCGCAGGGCTCATGCCTCTCGCCTGTGCTTTACACCAGGTTCACCGACGACATCCCCGTCGCCGAGGGCGCCGAGCTGGCGCTCTACGCCGACGACGCGGCGTATATCTCCACCAGCGTCAACGCCGCCCACGCCGCCAAGAAGATGCAGCGCGCCCTCGACCTTCTCCCCCGCTGGCTATCACAGTGGCGACTGTCGGTGAATGTGGGTAAGTCACAGGCGATACTCATTAGCAGCAAGCAGCTCCATCCACTGCCACTCAAACTCCAGGGTGAGTACATCCCCTGGACCCGGACGGTGAAGTACCTGGGGATCACCATTGACCGAGCTCTCTCCATGAAGCCGCACGTCCGCAACGTCGTCGCACAGGTACGCGCAACCAGAGCGCTTCTGCGTCCAGTGCTCTCCTCACACCTGCCACTTCGAGCGAAGCTGGGTGTGTACAAATCTTATGTGCGCACCCGGCTCACCTACGCCGCGCCCGCTTGGTTCGCCCTCACGAGCGAGTCGAGCCGCATTCGCCTCCGCGCGCAGCAGTCACTGTCGCTGCGCGCCGCCGTTCAAGCTCCTCGCTATGTGAGGAACGATATCATCCAGCGGGACACCCGCATCGAGAGCCTGGACGCCTACATCCGCCGTCTGTCCGTGGGGATGTTCGAGCGAGCCGACGCCTCGGCCTGGGACCACGTCCGGGACCTGGCCCCCTGGCACGCTCGCCCCCCGGACAAGAAGAAACTGCCTTGCGACCTCATCGCTAACCCCGACGACGCTGCGGACGAACCGGTTGCCCCGGGTAACCGCCGTCCCCCCCCCTGGCTTGACAACCTCTTAGCCCTCTGTTGCAGGTGGCCACCCCTTTCCGCGCGACATCTGCGCGTATCGACGCAGGATACGCTCATCATGTGCGCGCGCGGACGACCACCGCAACAGAGCTCGCCATGGACTACACTCCAACCACGATGTCGGCGTCTAACCAGACGCCGGCACCACACCACCACCACCTCACCACCAAGACCTCCGCAGGCCGCCCGTAAGTCGCCGTCTGTGTCGCTGGCTTCACGGAGCTGGGCCTCCCTCGGTTCGCCGGGGGTCTCACCCGGCTCGTGTTGACCGCCCGGACGGCGTGAAGATTCGGCGGCCTGCGCAACACGCCTTATCGGTCAACCGCCTTAGGGCAACTACTGCCCGACCCAAGGACCTGCCTTTATTAAAGGGCAGGATACCAAGAACCCGCTAGCAGGGGGCAAAATCTGTCCCGAACTAGCCGCTGCACGCCCTGTACGGGGCGTCGCGATGATCTACGTTGGGAGGGCACATAAAGGTAGTTCCCAAGCGAAAAGCAAAGAGCAATTTCAGTTAAATTATTTATCTTTCTAATAAACCGACAGTTTAAATGTGAATGTTTTCCGGCTTCTAGATATCCATAAACTCCTTATCAAACAACATTATTTGCTTATGAATAAGTTTCCAATGGAGCCTGTATTGGCTTCAAGCTTTTACTGTTTGCAATTGAGACTGTTGTATTTTGCCACGTGAACAGAATTCAGGCACGAGTGCACTCGAATTTAAATTGGCAGCTTTTATTACGAGCCACCTCGTCTTTTAATTTTTTCGTATTTGCAGAAAAATATAAAATGGAACCATTTTATATTATATATCAAGTGATTTACACGGAACGGCACATATGGTGTTAAAACTGACACACAGATATTTCTCTTAAGAAGATAACTATCACCATAGGAATAAATCTAAATCGACTTTATAAACATTCAAACAACGGACACAAATAATTCTCAGATCCAAAATAACAATTAGTGGCATGCCCACATGTAATGTGGTCTACTGTGGGATCAAACCTTCAATACTGGACCCTGTGCTGTACGGTGAGGCGGCCATTAAAACCACAATGACATCCATGCAGTCTAAGCAATAATATATCTGGGTAATTCTTCAGAGGCAAAATTTTCGATGTCTATGGGAATATTTCTGTAACCAACTAACAAAACGATCTGTATTTTTTGTTGTTGTACAGTTTAGCTTTATCCCTATCTTGGCCAAATGATATATTTGAATTAATTGCGGTCTAGATACAAAATAAAAATATTTGAACCTAGTTCTTCTGATTCATCGTGTCCGTCTGCCATTTTTCGGCATAAAATAGTCGATGTTGCATTTTCCCTTTGATAGATCAATGTAAATAAATATATTATCGAGAGGAAATGAATAGCCCTCTTATAAAAAAATATGTATTAGTTATAAATACCTTAATTTGTTTATAAATAAGAAAATAAGAGGTGTCCAGCGTGTAATACTGATTAATATGGCGTAAGCTGTTCTTGACCGTACTTAGTCGGATATTGATTATGAGAGACTGGTTTCCCGTATGGGGGGCCAGTCGTGCTACGGACGAGCTAGAAGGTGTACCTGGGGCTGGATGGCTTGGATTCCGGTGTTACGAAGGTAAATAACTGATTCATCTGTGCTTGGTTCAGGTGGCATGCTGATTACAATGCCTACTTTATAAACATTATTTTATTATTTGGCAACTTCAGTCTGCGTTTCGAGAGACGCTTTTAAGTTTTAGATTCGTGTAGAAAAGTGTCAATACTAAAGTCTGCATGTATGATGAGTTATGCGTGATTGCAGGCAAAATCCTGATTCAACTGTGCCTGTCGTATGGTCAAAACAGCATATAAATCATATGACTATTGAGTTGTACACGGATAAAATCAAACAGAGAGAATAATATATTGTAGCAATTAAGTATAATATTTTTGAACCTAAAATAATTGATTGTATTACAAAAATTAGCAAAAGTTATTTTTTTTTCTTAGATTACAATATTCTCGCTTGCCCATAAAATAGTGTCAAAAGTGTTTTTATAAAAAAAGATTATTGTAATTGTTAAAATATGATAGTTTTCTTAATAAAGTTTCTAATTTTAATTTCTGTTTCTGATTCACCTGGGCACAAAATATTTGAACGTCGATATCTTGAAAATGACTTTATAAAAACGAGTCCCTTGTTCAAATATATGTTCTTTGGTATACCTATTTTCATATGAACATGCATTACAGGGCTGAAAGTGAAATTTAATTTTGGCCAGATGAATCAGTCGAAGAATGAAATTTCGGAAGAACTACCCATCTAACTGGTACAAAGATTATTTATTTATCGCACAAACTTCATAGTTCGGATTTACGCGAGCGTCATTGAGGTCTATCGGATTGCAAAGCTAAGATGATAAAAATGAAAATAAGGTTTACTTAACATCCCCTTAAAAAATCTGACACGCTCGATTAATTTCCTTTTTTTGTATTTTAAAATCTTTCTTACGACTACCTCAACTATGCAAACGATCAGATTAACATTCTTACTTTATTAGAAACTAGCTGTCGCTTGCGGCTCCGCTCGCGTAGATGTCGGTTATCGCGATAAAAAATATCCTATGTCCTTCATCGGGTCTTTCATTGATCGAAGAATTACTCATAAATATTGATCTCTCAACAGAAAATCATCATCATACTGGACAATTACTGCTAAGCCGTCAAGTCTGTACATGGTACAGTGCAGATGGGCTCTTATAGTTCCTCATCAGATGTTTCAGATCTTTGATTTTTATAAGTCAACAAAAAATGCTCATCAGACTGAACAACTTTTGTAAGTATAGTGTAGCTGGGCTCGTAGAGTTCCACATCAAATGTTCGAGATCTCCAAATTTTAATCTCTCATCAGAATATGCACATCAGGCGTAATGATTTTTGGCAAGCCGCATTTTTTTTTCTTATAGTTTCGCTGGGCAGTTGTGGTCCTGCATCAAGGGTACAATTTTCCAAAATCATTTATAGTCTATATGTTGCCCCGACTAAATAGCAATACAACAAAAAATGTTTCATTCCACTCCATCCAGTAGCTTCGGAGATTAGCGTGTACAAACAAACAAACAGACAATTTTTTTTAGATTCTTGCTCCATTACGGATTCTCAGCCCAACTGTATATATATTTGTAAATATATTCAATGTAAAGATTTTTTTTACTGTCTTATTATATGTATAGATACGTAGGACATGGATGCTATCAATATCTGACGCGTTCCACGCGTCGTGGAGAAGATGATATTAGGGGACTATCATCTTCTCATACTCCTACAATATTTCGTTACAATGTAAAAGATAATGTATGAAGTTAAACACATACTATGTGACCCGATGTACCTACTCGGAAAGTGGCAGAAAACAAATAAATAATTTTTCAGGAAAACAAACTAAGGTTTCGTTGTTAAAAGCCTTATTCAGCCTAAGCTACGTAACTATTGATGTATGGGTACCTAAAATATTATTTTATTGATGTGCCTATAGTTTGATGTATTTCCAGTGCCGGCCGCACACACGGGTGTTCGAGTTAAGGGCGACAAGTCTTGGATGCAAGCGGGATAGCGCTAGAATGACGACGAATTATTAAGTTTAATAAAACCCATTAATATAATTAAAGGTAATTAAAAAACTCCGAGCGCGTCTAGATCATTGAACTTTGAACCAAAACATCTGTTAGTTTAGTTCTCTTTAAATGAATTAGGTACCTAAGATGTTATAAGTTATTCATACGACTAAAGCCAAAGTAAATTGAAACCGCACGTATTTATTTCAAGTAATTCTTTAATGAAGAAACACGTTACCCATTTAAGAATGAGAAATCGTTGAAAGAAGTTTACTTATTCAACTAAATTTAAAAGACAAATATTTTAAAGAGCAGTGTGAAAACGATATAATGTTCTAAAGTCAACATCTACCAGTAAAATCTAAAATATCATTGATTTTCTTTGAAAGTTAGGGCGGTTTCGTATATTTTTCTCTGTCATTTACAGACACTTGTTCTCATCGGCACTTTTGTTATGACTCATGATTCATGAGTTGTGATGAATGGGTCATTCATGAGTCATTAATGACCTATTCATTAGAATGGTCTGGTAATTATTTGGTCATTGTTAGGATGTTTCTGCGCGCCAAATATTGTTTGATATACCGAATACAGCTTTTGTACTCTTCCTGCTATCAATGGCATGTGTTTTTGTTTTAGCTCTAATATAAAAAGTAGGTACTCTTTGTTAATGGCGCAAAATTTAAAAATGCATTGTATTTGAAAATAAACGTGTAGATAGACTTCTTGAATAATTTAGCAGGTCTCAAACGTCTTAATTTATTTAAGGTATTTATACCTTACCTTCTTAATTTATTTAAAATATTTATCATCATCATCATCATCATCAGCCTTTAACAGTCCATTGCTGGACTAGGCCTCTCCTTTGAAAGGAGGAATTAGCCTACTATACCACGCTGGCCAAACGGGTTGGTATAGGGTTTGTATCGTTGTTGTTTTCCTTCTCTTACAGTGCTGTTCGCTGCATAATATGGTCCCTCTGTCGGCTCTTACGACACCCATGGGATGATATGGGGTGGTGACAATCCGTATTCTTAATCCGTCACCACACGGAGATATTTATACCTTAAATAAATTAATTTTACGCGATTGAGACCTGCTTTTATGATGTATACTAAAAATATACAAGAAAATATTTTCATGGTTTTCTTGTCATGTCAATGGCGATATATATATTTAGATATAATATATGCGACCAGTAAATCTGCCACAGCTATGGCGTTGTTTTATCTTCACGCAGCTCCTCCATGCCCTGCTTTGTAGCCCCAAATGGTAAAATATAATACACGTATGGTTGGCGTAGTGGTTCAACCGGCCGCCTCGCCGCCGCTTGACACTGCTACAAGTGTTTTGGGTTCGATCCCCGCAAGAAACAACACTTTGCGTGATCCAATCGAGTCTGGGTGTTCAATGTGTCCGTTGGTTGTAAGTGTGTAAAGTCCCGTGCGACACAGGATTTATTCCTAGTGCGGGAGTTGTCCCTTTAAATAAATAAACAATGCGTCCTAAAGTACAATGCAAGCAACGAAGTAACGACCAATCCAAAAGGGCTCTTTCCACCAAAGATCCTATGCTTTGCTATGGAAGCGTTAGGTATCTAACAAGAAGAATATTTATTAGTCCATAAAGCCGTATAACTTTTGGTAGAAGTGGGTTCAACTCAGCTATATTTTGTATAGTTAGATGCGTTGTCGTTGCGTGATTAAACCGACACGGTGAGTGGTCGCGAGTTGTGTAGCTATTTGCAGAGCAGAGTACACAGCTCAGCATTGATGGAAAAGGTCACTTAGTTTCGTAGTTTAGCTTTTAAAGCCTTGCAGCATAGTTGCACAGGACCTTTAGGCTGCGATTCACCAATCACATGGCTTGAAATAGAAGAGATGTGGATTTCAAGCCATGTAATTGGTGAATTGCGGCAGAGCTCGTCTCCGCTCTGCTCCGCTCCGCCTCAATGGAACCGCAGCCTAAGGGGGGAAAAGGACAGAGGTGACCGACATATTCACGGGGCTACTGCATGCAGTAAGGGTGGCGGCGTACTGGGCGAATAAGATATGTATGCAGAAACTTGGTCGAAATTTCCCAAAAGAAGAAGAAGACATGCTTTGCGTACCGTATGTAAATCTGTCAACAGTGTCGCTACAAATGTGTAAACTGATAAAGACCGTCATCAGTCAGATAAAATTCAGTTTAATAACATCAACCAATGTCCCGAAACTTGGTATGAAACTCGCAAGAAGTACATATGCCCTCCGACAATGTCTAACTTAATTAATATATTTACTTTTACGTGACTGGATCAACAAAATCTTTGCGTGAAGTCTGATAATTGTTTGTTTTCCGTGTGCCAACTCTGGTGTCGGAGTTTTCAGACCGCCCGAAGGCCTCCGACGTGGCCTAACGATCCTTATTCTTAGACAAGAACCGGGACCGTCAGCTGTACGTGCTCTCCAAAGCACGGTAGCGCTCAGATGGAAATGCCACACACGGTCACCCATCCCAGTGGTTGAAACACGCAGATTTAATCATAAGTAAAATAGTTGAAAAATAGAATAAATTAAGAATAAACAAGAAGGTTGCAGTACGTATATTTAAAAAAAAAACAGACGATACCCTAATACATTCCTATTTTCAAAGCTGATGTTTAGCTGAACGGTTAATAGAACTCAACATGAAATAATCTACTAAACCTTAATAATCGAAGTTTATTCGCCTGAAATAGTTGTTAATACAGCCTGTGTATATGATATTAAATAGAAAGAGGATCAACTGCATTCCCTAAGCGTATCAAAGATTGCTGTTAGCTTAAACAGATGGCATTTCATTCATGACTCTATTTCTCGCCAAACGTCAAATACAAATCCATAAACAATAACAAATCAACGGAGGTCACACGACTTCATTGTGTCGATATGAACTTTATTACCTATCTGAAGGACGATACGTCACATGGCTAGACAAAGACAATGTAATTCAATATCTACCTATTATAGGTAGTTATGTTCTATGACGACTGTGGTCATCATTTTCTATCTACATTTGTTATTTATTATTGCGCTAGCATCCTTTTGATGAATCTTACCTGAACTGTACACTTAATTAAAGATTCGTTTTTGGCTAGAAGGGCTAAAGTTAATATATTGTTAAAGAGATACACTACTATTTATTTTATACCTAATTTATATAACGGACCGTTTGGAAATAAAAATTTTGGCGATTCAAAACCTTTGCAGCTTAGCATCTTAGAATAATAACACTGTATCTTCATGATGGTTTTTATTAACTACATCTTTCACTCTAACTAATAAAACATCTAAACTCTAATCTTTGGTAATGACTAATGAGTGAAAGCAAAGTATATTTCTGTGTACAAGATTTTTTTTAGAAAAAATATGTAATGCTTTCTAACCCTTTTGTTTCATTTGGACTCTGTGAAAAATACTACGCTTTACTTGTCCCTGTGGATGATACAAATACAAAGGGTTCTGTTGAAATACCCATGCAGAGCTGAGCCTACCAACTAAACCACACACGTATCCTGCACTTCGCATAGGGCGAGGTCGCGAGATTCTACTAAAATGTGATTGGCGTGCATTTGCGACTACACTGGGAATTAATCCCGCTAAAAAATGAGCGGTCTTCATTGACTTTACTTGTGCAATATAAGGCGTAGGTAGTCAAAACGCCGTGTTCACGGGTCCCAGCTACGGTACTGTACTGAGGCCGAGCCTGAAGATGCTCGTCGTAGGTACGTGTTTTTGATAATGTCGCGTCTGTTTACACAGTGATGACATCTGGTTGTTTCCCATCTTGCACTAGATATTTGTTCACTGACATTAGAATAAAATGCAGTTTTGATCATCAGTGTCATTGTCATACTATGTCAATGTCTATGTCATAAACGTTTTATTTAGGAGAATACCATTTATAACATAAGTATGACACTGACATTAAAACGAAACGAATGCATTCTGAACAAATAAAATTACTAGGATTGGGCCTCTGATGTCTTATATATCTAGCTCAATTGGACTGTGAGAAGGCAGTGACTTTTCTCTATTCGCTTTTCCAATACGGGCTTTGCCTTGGAGGTACTAAGCCAATTCTCAATCAACCGGCTAAAGCAGTCTTTTAAATTGGCCAACCGTTTCATCCATTTCCATCTTATCAGACAAGTCAGTCCTCCTCTATCTCTAAATTTCAACTAGCGGAGGAGCTGAGCGGTCAAAAAAGCTATTCGAACTGACATATTTTATACCGTAAGTATACCACCACTAAGTCGCTTCTTTAACTTCGTCCGTAATAAACTACAATATATATAATATCAATAGTGTTAATAAAAAATCACCATGTAAAAAATATTGTAAAAGCTTTCGGCAAGCTCTTTGAAAATAAAGAAAATATGACTATTTTCAAGTCGTACTATAAAAATATGTCTTGAAAGGACTTTTCGTACCGTCATCGATACAGGGCATACTTACGATACACAAATTTACATAAGTATACATTTGGCCAAACAATATTATGCCTTAAAACCACACCAGGAAGAAGATACCCGTCCTACAGATAGCGTTTCATGTGGCCTTGCTGAGATGGCGTTCAAAGTGATATGAAACGTTAATTTAGGCCCTTCCCATAGTTGTACTTGGGTTATTGAAATAAAACGACGTATTCCCAGAGACGAGTGGCAAAGACTGACAATGTTTTATTTCTAACTATAGAAGTAAACACATCATTTGAAATACATGTCTACAAGGAGCAAGTATACATGGAGCGATTGCTTTAAGCATAAACAAGAAACCTATCGTTATTTCTTTTTACTTGTATAAGATTTCATATGTGTAACCGAGACAGATGTATTGTATTTGTTACCTCTTGAAATACTGATGTCGCAATATTTTCAAAAGAAGAAATGACTGTCAATAGTGATGTACTCATGCATTAATCTTTGATTGGTATTGGTATATAATTCGGTATGTTGGGATAAGATAAGCATTTGCTTAAGTAATATACCAGTAGTATATTATTTTACGAGCTTTTATTTAGAGTATAGTACTTAGGTGCCTACAAAGAAACAAATACTGTAAAAAGAGAGGTAATAATAAGATATGATTACTATCTTGAGGAGACTTGTCTTATGTCCAGCAAAGATAGTACATATTTTGGCTGAAATAATAATGCAATATTAATCGTAAATTAAAATTTTCTCATAAAATTACGAAGTCGGAAATTGAATTGACGATGTCCTTCGCGAAGCTCCCCTCTTACCGCTTACTTACAGGAGGAATTCAAATATCCACTTCGAACTGGTGGTCAGAGTATAATTTATCCACCTCTATGATGATTCGCGTTTCAGAAATTTCCAAAAAATATAATGTACTTGCATTACAATATAAGGAAGTTTCGTCTTAACCGTACATTTGGTACAATAAGTAGGTTACTTGTTATTTGTAAACGAATCCTCCAGGTATGTGCAATCAAATAAGCCGGCGGTGGATCAGTTCGAAAAAATACCTTGGCTCGCTTATAGAGTCGAGGCACACTAGAAACTGGTTTTGTATACGAATGTCAATGTATGTGTAAAGTAGCACTGGAAGCGACGATGTCCTGCTGAGCGATTCTCACCCTTATTGTGGTCTAGCAGGAAGTTGTTCGACTGTACCTAGATAGGAACAGTACACAGCGCAGTTTAGCATTGCTCGGTATCACAATTTGACAATTTTCTTATAATCCGACAGAAAATAATTACCTTTAACTTCTCTTAAATTGACAACACTGAAACATAAACACAATTTTTGAAGGAGTGAAATACTGCGCTATTAGGTTTATTTAACTAGTTGAATGTTGCAATACCGACTAGACAGACACAATTAAAAATCTATTATGTCTCGCAGTTCGCACTGATCCGTGTATTTGCAGTCAGCAAGTTATTTTATGTTCTCATTCTTTGTAACATTGTGGTATTGGAAAATAAGTAACGCACACGATAACTGCCTGGCAGATGTGATACTATATGTTATATACTACATATATAAGTTACCAAAATGGGATGTACATGGACGGAAACAGTTAACATTTTCGAACAATATTTTCATCCTGAATTCCAGAAGTGCAAGGCATGTTCTCCCTTGAAGCTTTATTATCGCTTCTAAAAATTAGGTTTCGTTATTTCGGACAATTATTCTGAAAATTACAACACAAATCTTTTTATGATATACATATTAACAGTTGCAATGTTGGTTTATATTGATTGATAAAATATAAGTTAATAATAATGAATTAGAAGTACAAACCTCAGTATTAGATATCTGGTGAGTAAAAATAGTAGACACAGCATAAGAATGCAAAACTTTTCTTTGAAATCCTTCTTGATAACAAGCAGACACAAAATCAAGCGAAGAAAGTTAAGAAGAATTGGACTGTTGTCATTCTCCCTTTCTCATTAGTTTCAAACCTTTATTCTTTGGAAATCTACAAAAAATCACAATTAATAACCAATTATTCAAATTATAATCTTTCAGAAACTGGTTTTCTCACTGACAATTGTATTACAACACTATCCTCATATTTTTTATCGAAATATTTCTATTATATTTATTTCATTGTGACTAATGGAATAAAAATATGTGTCAACGGTGGTCATTATCTTTATCTTTAAGTACAAGCTTTAAAAATATCATTGTAGGATGATTACGGCGGATATCTACAATTTTACTTATTATGACTTACCGGTGGTTAGATATTTTTTTACCATTTTCGGTCAATAGTCCCATTCGGCTTTTACATCCGACGGCATTACAAACTATGGTCTTTTTTTAATCTTTAGAAGTGATAATATCTACAATTGTAATATTTTGTAGCAATTAAAATTGCAGTTTATTTCGACACGGCTTTCACTCCAGCTGGACGAACATCGACATGACATAACATTTTTTTTGGCATATGTCATTCAAGGCTGTATAAAAGCTTTATGGCTATCACACTCGAACATATGCAGTTCTGTAATTAGAGAGAAAAGTGATGCATATACGATTTCTACTCTTTTTGAACTGTTCCCTCCATGTATACTTGCTCCTTGCATGTCTATATGTCTAGTGACAATAAAAGACAGATGGCCAGTACGATATACATGGCCAGTGCTAATACATACTGTGTAGATATTAAACCTTCAACACCCCCACTATATCTAACAATATGTATATACACAATTACAATCTTTGAATACCTAATATATCCAAAAACTTATGTTTCACAACACAAAGTATTGGTATACATCAGCTGGCATCTCAGCTGTAGGCAAATACTATTCACATTTACAATTGTATTTACTATACATTCTATACAAAAGTAAAATATCTAGAATAGCAATTGTTAAATTGACTCAAAAATCCAACTGCATAAGTACTATCAGGCCTGGTTAGAACTGCTAAGTACATTAGACAACCAATAGCTTGATATGGGAATTGCAAAGTTAATTTTTATAACACCTGATCAATATAATCAGACTGGTTCAAAAAAAAAAAAAAAAAAAAGTTATAGATTTGTCAGATTTATTAACACATTGACACCAATGACTTTCTTAAGTTTGAAATACTAACTACATTTTTCAAATATTCTATTTCTTTACAACCATTTGAAAAATTAAAAATCTCTACAAAAATAATATTTCTAACTTTTGTACACATACATGGATCTATCTTAGATCTCCTATAAACAATACATTCATAGCAACCTCCTATAAACAATACATTCATAGCAACTAGATCTCCTATAAACAATACATTCATAGCAACTTGATCTCCTATGAACAATACATTCATAGCAACTAAATAAGCACGGAACCGAACTTTGTTATCACTGTCATATTTTTACAAAGCACCCACTTACACTGCACAACCCTACCATCTTGTGAACTATCACATAATTCCCATGCATCATTTTCTTTTTACTTTAGTTCTTCTTGCATGGCCAACGTCCACTGTTTCTCTTCTGGTCCACTGCAGTGTCAAACCTGCCCCATCATAGGTTTCAGCACTTGAACAAAGATTCAACATACCATATCTCTCTGGTGGTTTCCGTGTTCGTCTGGGTCTGTCCATGAATCCTTCATTTTTACACTGAAGTGTACTCTCTGAGTCTTTATAATCACTGTTGGAGTTATCTTCAAGACTAGATATATGAAGATTCCAAACTTGTTACCTTCTGGGCTTGTTGTTTGCCTTCAAGACTAGATGTTGATTCCAAAACCTGTTACCTTCTGGGATTGTTCTGGTGTTTAACCTAATCCCCCACTGAAGCAACATTCTGGTCTTGCACCTGAATTGCACCTTGTACATTCAGAATTGATTTCTGGCTTCAATTTCAGGCCCATAACCTGAAATAATACAACGTTTTCCCATCGACCGCGCTTGTAATTTATTTATCTTGTTCTGGCTTTATACAATGTTTCATGCATTCCATAACTAAGAAATTTTCTGCAGCGAAACACCACTCCGAATAATTATCGCGTCCCTTTAGTTTCGGCACATTTACTAGGTAGTTGCTAGCCATTTTGTCGAACTGATATACTGGAACATACTGCGATAATTAAAATTACAGCTAAATCGCACTAGATACTGTCTTTTAACACTTGCTCGCAAAATTCTTGTTAAAACGAATACTGTCTTTTAACACTTGCTTGCAAAATTCTTGCTAAAACGAGTCAATTGCGATTTTAAAACTAGCTCGCAAAATCCTTATTAAAACGAATACTGTATTTTAACACTTGCTTGCAAAATCCTTGTTAAAACGACTCAATTGCGATTTTAACACTTGCTCGCAAAATCCTTGTTAAAACGAATACTGTATTTTAACACTTGCTTGCAAAATCCTTGTTAAAACGACTCAATTGCAATTTTATGAGCTCCCTGGGCCCATAACCTGAAATAAAACGACGTATTCCCAGAGACGAGTGGCAAAGACTGACAATGTTTTATTTCTAACTATAGAAGTAAACACATCATTTGAAATACATGTCTATATGTCTAGTGACAATAAAAGACAGATGGCCAGTACGATATACATGGCCAGTGCTAATACATACTGTGTAGATATTAAACCTTCAACAGTTATGTTGGGACACCATCCTCAAATTGGGTGTGAGACAGTTTGTTTAAGCGTCGGACGAAACTACCAACCCGTCGAACCCAAGTCTGTGTGACTTGGGTTCGTCAATAAACGTAAAGGCTTGCGTGAGTTTCTATTATATTGTTTGAAATAGAAATATTGTCTATGATAAGTTAAATCGATTATATTAATTTAGTAACATTTCATTTTGTCTATTGTAATTTTTTGACTCTGGTCACACTATGAACTGTCAAATCATTCTCATTCTTGTTTCCGGAAAAAAATCGCTTGACCACACCGTTTTTGTCTTGTCGTGTCAATTGTAGAATTGAGTTAAAGTGTGTAATATCCTTGCAATTGTCGCTATTGGATTTGCCCGGCAAAGGTTGTGAGCGATTGATAATATATTGAACATCACTTTTGCCTCTTGACTTGAAAAATTAACACGTTTTGTCGTCTCGTAAAATATCGCCTTTTGAAAAGCACATGGTTAAATCCGCTTCGCGAATTGAATTTGTAAATACTTGTAGTTGCCGCTTTGAACTTCGGCAAAGTTGAGAATAAATTTGTGACATACTGAACATTTGCAAAAATTGTGTGAATCCGGTGTCAACGTCCACGTGCCATCGTGTCTTGAAGACGCCGCGTTTGGAGTCTGGTAACTAACGATAATCACCTCTGTTTTGGCCAAAATTAGTGCGTGTTTTATCTAGGTTTCTTCCAGGCCACCAGAGAAGATCACCAGGTAATAGAATTGTACATTGATTTGTTTTAATTTCATCACTGTGAATCACAGTAAACATATGTTCGACTTTTATCTTTGCCTACAACGACTGGATGAATACAATCAGGCTTCCATTGCCCTCTGCAAACTTTTCCCAGTCCTTCTAGGCAACCCAGAACATATTGTTTGGTAGCAGAGCGTGGTTGAGTGTGCCTATATTGTAAACTTGTATCTGAGCTAGGCATTGCTACATCACATTTGTAAACAGTGTTGTAGTGTTTGTAAGGTCAGTTTTGCCCGTGCCCGTAGGACACTCTCTACTCTCATTTATATATACATAATATTTATATGTTTTGGTTGACCTACTTAATTTGAAACACGTTGTCATATACATAACCTTAAATCAGTAATTGTTTAACTAGAATTGTTGAAATCTAACTTGAATTTGTTGTTGTAGCATTAATCAGTCAGTTTTAGTTGAATACATACCGGTTATATGTATCAATTGACTTTGAGACGGAGGATCTCAGGTAGGATGTCGGGGTTCAAGAGAAACACTGCTAGGCTGAACAGGTTCTTTATTATGTCTCACTATCGCACATACAGTATGACCGAACTAGGTAAGCACTGGCCTGAAGGCTGGAGTGTAGACTCCTGCTGCTCTCCGACGCTTGCAGGGTAGACCGCTCGTAGGGTCAACGGTGAGCTGGCCGAATTGCACGCTGGGTAGGCAGCTCAGTGGTCCAGGTGTAGGCTGAGCGGCAGGCTCAGGCGGTGCAGCGGTGCGGCCGATGTGGGCCGAGCAATGAGGCTCAGGCGTAACCCGGTGCAGTCAGGCGTCCGTGGCCTGGCTGTAGGAGCTCGTAGGCAGGAACGGAGGCTTCGGTGGCAGCCGGCTAGTAGCGGCACGGTGCCAGCAGCTTGTGGCTTGTAGCACATAGGGTGAATCGTGGCCCGTAGGAAGAACTGGAAACAGCACAGAGAATACACAACAACCGGTCAGGAACAGGCTATCCCTAGATCGGCTGTTATGCTTAGGAGACACAGAAACTATAGACAGAACATATAGCCACACAGACAACTAGAATATGCTTACCCCCAGCGGGACAGTAGATAGGAAGTAGAATAATACTTGGTTGTCACTACAACCATCAGCGAGGTGTAGCGGCAGCGTTCCGACGTCTAGGGAAAGTGACCGATCTAGATCGCGCACCCATCTTATATAGGTATAAGCCTATGAGTCACTGAATGACTGTGGCTTTGAACATTACCATATAAGGTAATATTGCGAACGCTCTGCGGCTAAGCTGGCGTTAAGCGCCTGCGAGATATTATAACGCAATACGTGTAGTATTACGTTACAATACCCCGCTCTGTACAGCAGGATTTTACGTGTCTAGACAAGAAAAATCCGTCTAAGTCCTCCGAACTTCTATAGACAGTGCTTAGTAGATAGTGACTATGAAACTCAAACTGCAGGTAGGTACAATGAAAGAATCTAGTTAGGTTAGGAATCAGTGTAGTTAATTAGTTTTAAATCTTTAATGTGCCAACTGCCAATAGATTTACCCGACGAATCCGCTAATTCGTATACTAGTGGTGACGTTTTAGCAATAATAGTACACTTGGTAAACTTAGGCGCTAGTTTTTTGCTAAATGATTTGTCCTTATCACTTAAATAGAAGGTTCTTTTCCACACAGTATCACCTATGTTAAACTCAGCCGGTTTACGACGTAAGTTGTATGTGTGTGAGTTTCTAGCGTGAGCTTGGATTAAAAGAGACTGGACCTATATTTTCAACATAAGAATCCCTAGGTATATAAATAACATCATCTGACTCGGCATCAATATAGTGTGAACTGCAAGTTACTAGTTCTCTGCCATACACTAAAAAACTCGGAGTATAACCAGTTACCTCATTAACCGCAGTATTTAGCGCAAATTGAATTTTGGGAATTAAAGTATGCCATATTCTATGGTCGTTTTGGATAAACGAAGATATAGTAGTCACAATGGTTTTATTGTATCTCTCAACAGAATTTACGTGTGGAGTGTATTTAGGTGTAAAGTGCAAGTTAGGTATTTTATATTTTCTAATCATAGACTTTAGAGTTGCACTTACAAATTGTTTACCATTGTCTAGAATAACGGTTGAAGGTATGCCATGTATTAAGAAAACTTTTTCCTCGAGAATGTTAGTTATAATCTCGGCGGTGGCCCGCTTGATGGGAAAGAGAAGACAATATTTACTGAAGCAACAAGTAACAACAAAAATATAGCTATTTTGTTTTCTAGTTGAGGGTAGGGGTCCAACAAGGTCTATAATAATTGTTTAGAAGGGGCGACAGCACACCTTTGGTCGTCCCATAACACCTAAAGTAGCATGGTTTTGGTGTTTATGTGCGACACAAGTATCACACGAAGATATTAATTTAACTACGTCAGCGTGCATACCGGGCCAATAATAACGCTGCGCTAAACGTTTATACGATTTAAAAATACCTTAATGACCCGCAGCGAGTTCCGAATGGTTTTCTTTAATAGCTGTAGATCTATCCGAGGTAGGTAGAACTTCTTTCCATTCGAATTCTTTCCGCAGTGCACATTTCGATATCATATATCGATATAATTTATCATTTTTTATAGTATAATTAGGGAAGGATGTAGGTGAGTTTTTACAGCCAATGTAGATAGTAGTATACCACTGATCCGAGGTTACGGTAGTGTCGTTATCAGTGTTAGTATCAATAGCCGACATGGCACTAGCCCGAGATAGTGCGTCGGGTATGACGTTATCCGCGCCGCGGCGATGTTTCACATCAAAATTAAAAGAAGATAGACGCACCCCCCATCTCGTTAAGCGACCCGTAGGGTTACTTAAATTTAAAAACCATCTTAAGGCTCTGTGTAGACAGTGAATTTCAAACCGTTATCTAAGTAACATCGCCAATGTTCTACCGCGACTAAAACAGCTAGCGCCTCCCGTTCCGTAATACTATAATTACGTTCCTGTGCAGACAAGGATTTGCTCATATAAGCTATAGGATACTCCACACCGTCAGTAGTTTGTGTGAGTAAAGCCCCTACGCCATAGTCGCTAGCATCCGTGTGCACTTCGAACGGTTTTTTATAGTCTGGACAAGAAAGAATAGGCGCGGTAGACATCAGGTGTTTGCGTTTAATAAATGAGTTGTTAGCTTCCTCCGACCACACAAAAGGAGCAGCCTTTTTACTGGTAGAAGTAAGTTTATTTAGAGGCCCTGCAATTGAACTAAAATTAGGTATAAATCTACGGTACCAAGACGCGGTACCCAAAAACCGTTTTACCTCCTTTTTATTTGTAGGTACAGGATAGTTCATTATGGCTTCCACCTTACTAGGATCTACGTGAAGTCCTTTAGAATTGACTACGTAACCCAAGTATTTTAGTTCGTTTCTAAAGAAATGCGAGTTTTCTAAATTAATAGTTAAGTTAGCTGATTTTAGTTTCGCGTATACTTTAGATAACAGCTGAATGTGATGATCAAAATCCTTTACTATAATACTTATATCGTCTAAGAATACAAACACCGCGTTTTCGAACTCTGGGCTATTTGTAAATAATTGATCAACCAATCTTTGTTGCGTAGCCGGCGCATTAGTTAAGCCTAACGGCATAGTAACGAATCGGAATGGTCCGCGGGTAGGTACGTAGAACGCGGTCTTGTCTCGATCGCTACTCCGAATAGGCGTCTGCCAAAACGATTTAGATAGATCAATACTACTTAGGAATCTAGCATTTTTTAGGTTATCTAGGATTTCGGAAACATACGGTAGTTTGTACGTATCCTTACGTGTAACCGAGTTTAGTTTTCGGCTGTCTAAACAAAACCTTAATTTACCATCTTTCTTAGGCGTTAATAGGATAGGCGAAGACCATGGGCTTTCACACGGTTTTACGACTCCGAGTTTAAGCATCTCGTCTAGTGCCTCAATAATAACACGCAATTTTTCTGACGGCAGACGATAGTATCGCTGACGTATTGGCGGTGAGTCACCTGTATCAATACGATGCTCGACTAAATGGGTACGTCCTAAGCCTTTATTCTCGGTAGATATACATTCGAATTGCTTAATCATCTTATCCGCTAAACGTTTTTGGTAGTCATTAAGCTCGTTGTAGGATTGTAAGGCAGCATTAGATTTATTAGGTAAGGAATTACTACGAGGGTCATTATTAGCTAAAGAGACAGAGTAAATATAATTTGGTAACAATTTAAATCTTTTCCAGAAGTCAATACCTAAAATTAACAAACTAGTAACTTCTGGAATTACGTACGCTTTTAAATAACAAGTTTTATTTTCAAAAGTGGTGGGTAGGTTGGTATAGCCGATCGGTATCAAACGATGACCACCCGCCGATCGAAAAAATATAGTAGGGTTGTCAAACTTATGCAAAGGGAGATTCGTTTTAGAAATAATTTCTATATGAGAATTATTGCCTGTGAACCTGAGTCAAGTAAGAGGTAGATTCTTAATGGTTACGTTAACGTAGGGTCGAAAATCAGTATTAGGTTTTTGATCACGGATCGCAGCCACATAATAACTAGAAAAATACACTTTTAGAGTGTTCAGCCAATTTTTCCAGTCTTCTTTGTCAAAATATTTAGGTTTAGAAGATGTACAAACGATAGGGTTTGTCATCTTATTTGACGAACTACGATCCGAGTAAATTAGTTTTTTGAAAGAGATTTATTTTTACAGTTAGGACAATTTACGAATGTGACATCCCTAAGGCCACACTTAAAACATATAGGATAACGGTCACGCTTGCACGTCCCTAGTGAGTGATCAGTTGAACGGCATCGCGGACAGAACACAGACCTCTTATTAGTTATTGTTTTAGGAACAGCTGATTTAGATATCATGTCGACATTATAGTGTTGTAGGTTAGGCACAGGTGTATCGTTCGGTTTAACGTATTTTATTATTAGTTTAGACGGTTTGTAGTACTGTGAACTATTATAGTGACCGTGCATGTCCTTTTTTTATGTAAGCTAAATCAGGTGCTACTGTGTTAGACGTAGGGTAACTAGGTTCGTGAAATTGTGAACTTAAACACTGGAACCTCGTCTATAGCCGTAGTACACGAAGTTAGTACAGTAGAATAACACGGTCTAATATTGTGAAGTAATATATTTAGTTTTTCATGTTCGGTTAGTAACGTATTCGGTGATAATCGCTCGAAAAGTTGGAACATAATTGATAAGTAGATGACTATACCCTCAGTTTGCCCTTGAGTATGATTACGTATCTCGTCTAAAAGTTTATAGTCATAATCGTACGGTGTAAAATCAGCTGTGAGTTTACTAGCTAGTTCGTCCCATGTAGAAATGGAATTTTTTACACCGCGAAACCAGTGTAACGCATTACCAGTAAAAATTTCGGACGCGTAATCGAATAATCTATTGGCAGGTAGATTTCTACCCATCCTAAATTCCGTCACACGTTGTAGAAATTCGCGAACGCAGCCTGTTCCGTTGAATTTGAGTTTCGATAGTTCGCCAACCCTCAAATGCTCAGAGTGGAAAGTTACCGGAGTCGACGCTGCGTGTGCAGGGGTAGAATCCGTGCAAGTCAACGTGACTGCGACTTCCGCCGACAGAACATTCGAGTGTTCTATCTTAGATAGCTCTGCCGACAGCATCCGAAAGCGTTTAGTCAGCTCGGATATTTTCTTGCCGTATTTAGAATCAGTATTATCAAATCTACTCAACCTGTGGTAGACATGGTTGTGCAAGGCCGCAGTTCGCTTCGCCAAGTTGCAGTTGTATTGTTCCTGAAGGGAAGGAATTCGCGAATCTAAATCGGCAACTGACACGCTAGCTCCCTTGAAATCGTCTGCTATGTCTAGGCCTGACTCTAGGATTTCGTCATTCGGAATCAGCTCGAGTAGCTTAGGTAGCTGCTTCCGTAAACCTAGAACAGAGGTAGGCGGCTCCTCTCCGCGAATAGCGACCTCGTAGGCTCATTCATTCTTACCAAGTAGGAAGTACTTGATAGGGTTAGTGCTCATGATGATATAATATGTAAGATAGGTATGATAGAAAAGAAACGTAAGTATATTACAGCCCTCTGTGTGCAATCGTTCTGCTTTACAAAGAAACTACTACGATTCGGTGTAAAAATATAGACAATAGATAGTGACTTGCAAAAAGAAAAAACCGTTATTTCGAATTGCGAACTGTTACGTAGGGAATCGGTAGTTGAAATTTAAGTTAGACAATAGTAGGAGAACACATAATAGTTATACAAATCAAAAATAGACAGCAATACACAGATACACACAAGTTAGTACGTACCGGTTCGCTGATGTCTGCACCTCCTCGTTTACAAAGACTGACCTCCTAAACAAGAACAACTGCAGTAATTTGAAGTGAGACAAATAGAGTTGGGCGCCACTGAGACGGAGGATCTCAGGTAGGATGTCGGGGTTCAAGAGAAACACTGCTAGGCTGAACAGGTTCTTTATTATGTCTCACTACCGCTCACATACAGTATGACCGAACTAGGTAAGCCAGTGCTTACCTAGTTCGGTCATACTCAGGCCAGTGCCTGAAGGCTGGAGTGTAGACTCCTGCTGCTCTCCGACGCTCGCAGGGTAGACCGCTCGTAGGGTCAACGGTGAGCTGGCCGAATTGCACGCTGGGTAGGCAGCTCAGTGGTCGAGGTGTACGCTGAGCGGCAGGCTCAGGCGGTGCAGCGGTGCGGCCGATGTGGGCCGAGCGGTGAGGCTCAGGCGTAACCCGGTGCAGTCAGGCGTCCGTGGCCTGGCTGTAGGAGCTCGTAGGCAGGAATGGAGGCTTCGGTGGCGGCCGGCTAGTAGCGGCACGGCGACAGCAGCTTGTGGCTTGTAGCACGTAGGGTGAATCGTGGCCCGTAGGAAGAACTGGAAACAGCACAGAGAATACACAACAACCGGTCAGGAACAGGCTATCCCTAGATCGGCTGTTATGCTTAGGAGACAAAGAAACTACAGATAGAACATATAGGCACACAGACAACTAGAATATGCTTACCCCCAGCGGGACAGTAGATAGGAAGTAGAATAAGGTATAGGCCTATGAGTCACTGATTGACTGTGGCTCTGAACACTACCATATAAGGTAATATTGCGAACGCTCTGCGGCTAAGCTGGCGTTAAGCGCCTGCGAGATATTATAACGCAATACGTGGAGTATTACGTTACAACTTAGTTAATTGTAAACATTGAGTTTGAAACAATATAATAACCACATTTGACCTTGCATAGATGGGCGGGTCACATTGATAAATAAACTTAATAACCTTTGTTTTTGTTAAAATATGCTGATAATATTGTTAGGTAACACATACTCTGTGTTTACTTACGGTTGCATATCACACATAACACAGCTGGTCTGTCTGTTGCAAATAATTAATTAATTAATTTGAAGTTTCAACTTTTAATTTATTTTAAACTTTCGCGATTTGTATACATCATACAAAATAAATTAGCAGTTATACAAAATAAATTAGCGGGTCTTAATCGCGTACAATTAATTTATTTAAGGTATAAATACCTATTTGTTTCCGACGTTTCGCTCGTCTTGCACCGAGCGTGGTCGCGGAGAAACAAATAGGTATTTGTTTCTCCTCCGATCTGCCCGTGGACCAATGGTCCTACCTGCTGGTACATATAGTGCTCAAGAAGCTGCCTGCCGACCTGAGGTCGCGGTTTGAGCAGCGCTTTGGTGGGGATAGAGCGACACATCTGCCCCCTTTTGCAGACTTAGAAAAGTTTTTGGAGGACGAGTGCCGGGTTTTGGACAACTCCGGTGGTGACACGCCGGCTAAGTCGCAGCCGCCCAAGGTCAAGGAGCAGGCGTTCACACCCGAGGAAATGTTGATCGGCGCCCTCCTCGATTTGCAGTCACGCAGAGCCTAGCGGAGTGCTCTTACTGCAAGGTCACGGGGCACAGAACGGCCAGCTGTAGGGCATTCTTGGACTTTCATGTCGCCTCTCGTAGGCGCAATGCAAATGCCCGTCGCCTTTGCTTCTCTTGTTTGGGATCCCACTACCAGCGAGACTGCCCAAACTCTCGCCCCTGCCCTCACTGTGGAGGACAGCATTTGGACATTCTCTGCATGAATGCCAGAGAGGTAGGCCGCTTGTCCAACCAGCCGACGCCGCGCACGGGTGGGTGTTTTGAAGGTGGCAACTGCCAGGTGGCAACGCGCAGCCGAGATTCGCCTCGCTCAATTGATCGCTACTCACACCGTTTGGAGAACCGTAGCGTACGCACGCCTCCTCTCTCTCGCGCACCAGAATGTGCGACTGTTCAGCGTCACCAGCACCATGACTGCTGCCCCAGGTATTCCCCTCCTTTGGCGGAGCGTCCCCGCCTTGACTCGCACCCACCTCGTTTTGGGCGGGTGCGTCATTATGACCCCCCACAGATGGCGCGCGGATCGAGTCACTTCGCCTTTGAGGACTTCAATCCGCACCCTCATTTTGATTTGCCTGGTCCTGGCCAACGGTCGCCGCCCAGGCAACAATAGGTCATTGACCCCTGCCCTATAACGCCAACCTCCCCCATTGAGACCGTTATCCTACCAACGGTTGCTGTTAGGGTCTGGGGACCCACGGGGACCTCTGTTGTTGTCCGTGCTATATTGGACACAGGTTCACAAGGTTGCATTGTTTCCACTTATTTGGTAGGGCAGGTTAAATTAAATATGGGCTCTTTCCCGAATTGTATACGGGGAACAGGTGACGTAGCCTCTAATGTTGAAGGGCAAGTTAAGGTTTTGTTTGCCCCTGTTGAATCTTTACATCCGAGGATTAAAACCTCGGCTACTGTGCTAAAGAATATTTTGGGTATGCATCCACAGAAACAGCTACCTGCTGCTGTGGTGAATTTGACATCGGGATTGGAACTGGCAGACTCCAAATTTGACACACCGGTACAAATCGATTTGTTGATTGGCTCTGATGTGCTCGGTTTAATTTTGATTGGTGGGAAACGGGTCTTGGTGCCAAATGGTTTGACTGCCGTCCCGACCATATTTGGATTTGCTTTGATAGGACCTGTACCTAGGGAACCCCCTCCGCCCGAACTTGATAATTTGCTGGCGGTAGGCTCCACCCTCTCTGATGCGGTTCAGAGGTTTTGGGAGGTAGAGGAGCCCCCTCAAGCTGCTCGTTTGAATCCAGAACATGAGGAGTGCGAGCTGTTCTTCCAGAACAATACTGGTCGACTCCGTTCTGCTCGGATTATTACGAAGCTACCCTTCCTGTCTGTTCGCCCCCCGCTTGATTGGTCACGACCTTTAGCCGCAAAGAGATTGTTGGCTATGGAGCGTAGCATGAGTCGTGATCCGGAGCTCACACAGAAGTATATTGAGTTCATGAGAGAATATGAACAATTGGGACACATGTCCGTGTCAAATTTGGGTTGGCGTTCGGTGGAGCATTACTTTCTCCCACATCATGCGGTATTGAAGCCATCGACTGGCACGCTGCACACGGTGTTTGATGGTTCTGCGCAGACTTCTACGGGCGTATCCTTGAACCAATGCTTGCATTCTGGTTCCAAGTTCGTCAAGGACCTTTGTGACGTCATCACCAGCTTCCGATGACATCAGGTTGTCTTTGTAGCCGATATAAAAAAGATATTTAGGCAGACGATTATCCACCCTGATGACCGTCGCTTCCAGCTGATCCTTTGGAGAGAGAATCCTCGCGATCCTATGGTCGTCTACGAGCTCAATACTAATACGTACGGGTTAAGGTCAAGCCCCTACTTGGCAATACGTTCTCTTTGGGAGCTCGCAGACCGCGAAGGCTTACGTTTCCCTCGAGCCTCTGCCATCCCGAAGGACGATATTTATGTGGATGACATTTGTTCGGGCGTCTCCACAGCGGACGAGGCGATCCTCTTGCGGGATGAATTGATAGGTATCTTGGCCTCCGCTGGTTATGAGTTACGCAAATGGATTTCCAACTCACCAGCGCTTTTGGAAGGCTTGCCAGAGGATCATCAGCAGGATCCACATTTGTTTGAGATTGACAACCCCGCCACGATGGCTGTTCTCGGCGTTCAGTACAGACCAGTCCAAGACATCTTTACGTATAACGTAGATTTGAAATTGTCTTGTTCTTGGACTAAACGTCTCGTGTTGTCTACTGTCGCCAGAACCTTTGATCCAAACGGTTGGATTTGTCCTGTCATATGGCAAAATGCTTTTTGCAGAAGCTTTGGACAGCAGGATTGACTTGAGACGAACCTCCACGCGGTACTCTTGTTGAGGAATGGACCTCCTTTGTATCCTCACTTCCTGCCGTCAATGAGGTCTCCTTGCCTAGTCCCATCCTTCCTCCCGGGAAGTACAAGGCAACCCTTCACGGGTTTTGTGATGCTTCGGAACGTGGTCATGCGGCCGTAGTGTACTTGCTCACAGTCAGTGCCTCAGGTCAGGTGAGGGTTTCCCTGATCATGGCGAAGAGCAAGGTTGCACCCCTTCGTACATCTCTGACCATTCCGAAATTGGAGCTCTCGGGAGCAGCCCTACTCGTGCGATTGTTGAATCACCTGTCTAACACCTTGGGTAAAACAATTTGTATTAATGGGACCTACGCCTGGACAGACAGCCAAATTGTTCTTTGTTGGTTGAAGGCGTCTGTCCACACTTTGGAAGTATTTGTTGCTAATCGCGTTTCCCAAATACAAAAATCTGAAGTCAAGCTTGTTTGGAGACACGTGCCAGGTGATCTCAACCCTGCTGATTGCGCCTCGCGCGGATGCTTGACGCCTAGTTTGATAGGTCATTCGCTGTGGTGGGGTCCGGAATGGTTGAGTCGTCCAGAAATGGATTGGCCTCGAACGCCAGTTTTAAATACTTCCAACTTTCCGGGTCTACGAACAGTCGCTCTTGAGAAGGTTGAATGCGCCTTCGACCCCGATTTTTTGTTAAATCGCTACAGCTCCCTTGACAAGTTGTTAGGGGTTACTGCTTGGATAAAGCGTCTTGTTTTTAATTTTAGGCACCCACAACAGAAACGACTGACACCATTTCTCTCACCACAGGAACGACAGGAGTCTCTCACCTTTTAGATTCGTTCTGTGTAATTGGCGCATTTTGAGATGGAGATTGCTATGCTCAAATCAGGTAGATCAAAATTGTCGGGAGCTGTATCTAAATTGAACCCCTTTTTGGACGATACGGGTGTCTTGCGCGTTGAAGAGCGTCTCAAGAACGCCAACCTCCCTTACGGGGCACGTCACCCCCTTTTGTTACCCAAGGACGGTCATTTGGTACGTCTGTTGGTAACTGACCGTCACCTTAAGAATTCGCATGCCGGTTGTAATGCTCTGTTGGCCATTTTGCAACGCGAGTTTTGGATTTTGTCTGCCCGAAGAATAATTCGGAGTGTAGTCTTTCGCTGCATCCCTTACTATAAGCTCAAGGCTTCTACCATGTAGCTCTTGATGGGAGAGTTACCGGCAGATCGCGTAACGGACAGTAGGACGTTTGACGGTGTTGGCACGGTCTTCGCTTGTAACTTTTTGGTGAAAACGTCGAAACAGCAAGACTGTTAAGGCCTACTTGTGCGTCTTCGTTTGCCTCTCCACAAAGACTGTACATTTGGAATTGGTCTCCTCGCTTACGACCTAGGCGTTTGTAGCCATATTTGACAGATTTGTATCCCGCAGAGAGCTGCCTTCCTTGATCCGTTCTGATTGCGGCACTAACTTCAAGGGCACTTATAATTATTTGAATGACGTAGTTAATTTCCATGAAACCAACAAGGCTGATATAGGCAATAGGCCCCGACGTGGGATAAATTGGTTGTTTTCCCCACCAAATTGTCCACACTTGGGTGGTATATTAGAGGCTGCTGTAAAATCGGCCAAAACACACTTGCACAGGACAACTGGTGAATCAGTCCTTACATTTGAGGAACTCACAACAGTGTTTTGTAAGATTGAGGCCGTTTTGAACTCTAGGCCATTGTGCCCGATCTCCTCAGATCCGAATGATTTGGAGGCCCTTACGCCGGGCCATTTTTTGATTGGTCGCCCACTTGTCGCCTTGCCTGAGTACCCCTATATTGATACGAGAACTAATCGGCTCTCGCGTTTTGAATTGGTACGCCAGATTACTCAGAGCTTTTGGCAACGCTGGAATTTGGAATATTTGCACATACTCCAGCAACGCGTTAAGTGGACCAACAAGACCGATCCACCCAAGATTGGAGACCTCGTTTTGATCAAGGAGGCTAATCTTCCGCCACTCAGATGGCGCAGAGGGCGCATTCTTCGTTTGGTAACTGGGGCTGATGGAGTTCCCCGATTTGCTGAGGTCTAGGTGGACGGGTCAATTCTGAGGAGAGCGTTTGCAACGTTGTCACGTCTGCCAACCGATTAGCGGACCGGTAGGCCGGTCCGGGGCGGGTGGATGTTTGAAATATAAATATTGTCTATGATAAGTTAAATCGATTATATTAATTTAGTAACATTTCATTGTAATTTTTTGATTCTGGTCACACTATGAACTGTCAAATCATTCTCATTCTTGTTTCCGGAAAAAATTCGCTTGACCACACCGTTTTTGTCTTGTCGTGTCAATTGTAGAATTGAATTAAAGTGTGTAATACCCTTGCAATTGTCGCTATTGGATTTGCCCAACAAAGGTTGTAAGCGATTGATAAGTTAGTGATATATATTGAACATCACTTTTGCTTCATGACTTGAAAAATTAACACGTTATGTCGTCTCGTAAAATATCGCCTTTTGAAAGCACATGGTTAAATCCGCTTCGCGAATTGAATTGTGTAAATACTTGTAATTGCCGCTTTGAACTTCGGCAAAGTTTAGAATAAATTTGTGACATATTGAACATTTGCAAAAATTGTGTGAATCCGGTATCGACGTCCACGTGCCATCGTGTCTTGAAGACGCCGCGTTTGGAGTCTGGTAACTAACGATAATCACCTCTGTTTTGGCCAAAATTAGTCCGTGTTTTATCTAGGTTTCCTCCAGGCCACCAGAGAAGATCATCAGGTAATAGAATTGTACATTGATTTGTTTTAATTTCATCACTGTGAATCACAGTAAACATATGTTCGACTTTTATCTTTGCCTACAACGACTGGATAATACAATCAGGCTTCCATTGCCCTCTGCAAACTTTTCCCAGTCCTTCTAGGCAACCCTGAACATATATTATGGTACGACAAACTTAAAATGTTTGACATTAACATGTTTTAAGTTTATCTGACACGTACTTAACATATTTAAAGATTTTTAAGCTATTGAAATTTGCTTGACATGTTTTGAAGTGATTTTCAATATAATTAATACGAAAGAGCTTTTGCAAGTTACAGAAAACCAAGAAAGGCATGTGAAGAAAGTTATGCCCTAAGTCAAAAAAAACTCTTAGCCATAGTTGGTCTAAGAATAGTTTGGTGATTTGGTTTTTGTTTCTTTAAACACGTTAAAATAAAAGTATACTTAAAATACTCAAAGTGAGACAAGTGAGTACAGGTCACATGCAGTATATAAATACTTGCTGAGTAACTTGCAGTATAATAATGAAAAGAATAGATTCCTGTTCATGTTTATTCATGCTGAATTAAGATCAGAATGAGAATCAGAATATATTTAATGCTAGATAAGGTGCTCGTCGCTTCTCCATTTCTATACATTATTAAATTACTAACCATACTTGCACAATAAAGAAATCTGAGTAAGAGCATGCTGTTTAAAATATGTGTATAAATTTGCTGGGAATGTAATTAATAATTACGTAAATATAAAAATATTAACTCACAATTTAAGCCATCAGTGATTTTACTTGATCTTTCATCATCAGCGCTGTATATACATATACTGTCCCACTGATTTTGAGATACTACTATCTAATCGCGGACATTTAGAATAAAAAAGCGAACCCAACATCTTTTGTGAATTACAAAGCTCCATAATATGAGATACCATATATTATGGAGTAACCTTAATGAGAAATATATTAATATATCGCTCATTTGGTGCAACAATGTCGTAATTACATTTCTTAAAATAAGTTTTATTATGACATTATGTGCGAAAAGTCTATTTACACCCGGAGAAACATCGACCAAATTGTTTTTTTGAAGATTTGCCGTGAGATGGCGTGAGTGTCATTGTTGAGTTGAACGAAATGGCGCCATTTCTGATGCTACAACGACTGGACGGCCAGTTGCGCGGGGCGCCCCGCTGAGTGTAGCTAAGTTTTGGTGGAGCAATGGCGTAATTGACAATTACGCTATTGTTCCACCAAAGCTTAGCTTTATTTTGTCAAAGTAAGTCATTTTCTGGTGAAACAACGACATAATTGTGTAAATATGTCATTGTAGTTTCAAATACAATATATATTGATTATTTTTGTTCCAATATGTCATACAAATTGTGATTTTAATCATTAAGAATCTAGTTTTTTTATTATGATGTTGCCTTTTTTAAATATTTAATTAAGTACCTGATAAAATGAAAATTGCCTCCTGGTTTTAAACTGATTTTAAATATAGATAAATAAATGTCGAAGTTGATTTATTAATCTACTTAGTTTTATTTTGTCACAAATGCAAAATTCACTAAGCGCACGCATTGTTTCATAAACGGAATTCTGAAGAAACAGTGACGTATTTACATACACTTCAGATGAGATTCGGACTCTAATAAAAACAACTCAAATTAAAGTTACTTTAAAAATGACTCGGATTATAATAAGTCTCCCCATAATACCGTATCTCGAATACAAATCTTTGATTCGATCTCCTTTAAAAACTCATAATGTGTAATTATTAATATTGTTGCACCAAATGAGCGATATGCATATTATTATACATGCTGATTACTTATTGATTTTGGAGCGAAAGCCATCTTATTACTTATCGTTAATAGAACCTAACCAGCTAATAATATTTGAAATATAAGCTAAAAAAATCTTGAGAAATTAATTATCACTTTGCTGCACAATGGCGAAGTACGAGCGATCGTGTCACACACACACTGGCATTAGTCATTGAACTGTGTGTGATTCCCGCCCTCCCCGCTCCCCGCCATGCGCGCGCGCCAGCCTCCGCTGCAGGGTGCCAGCACGGTTTCGGAGAAGTGCCAAAGTATTGAAGTAGCTAACTTGATTTGGACAGTAAGGAGATGAGTTCTGTAACTTGGATAAATATAATTATTTCCGAGAAATTTTGAGACTCGCATAAGAATGGGTGCAAAAATTGATTGGATTAAATAATTCCACTAGTCGCATCTAGAGTACGCATGACCTAACCTAAATCGTTAAATAACGGCGATTGCCAAGAAACCATTTATTGCAAAGATCATAATATAAACAACCATAACAACAACAAAAGAACTAACCGTAGCAACAACTGATACAGACGGAACTCTCATGCAGATGCTAGCTTAGTTTTATGGTTGGTTATGGGTTAGAGTTTCTGATAAACTTTATATCCGAAGCTTATTGTGTTTGATCGAACAAGCATTATAAAGCTCAGTTTCGCCTACCTCGCATAATTAACCAAACTCTTATCAGGGGAATAGAACTCAAGGATTAGGCATTAACTCTAAAAATACTTCATTAGTTGCCTAGAAGACACTCATAATTGGAAATCTACAAATATATTAATCTTATAAATATATATGGGGTGCATAGGGTTTCCACCAAGAATTTAGGGTCCCAAGCCAACCTCACCTGCAAGTGGTGCACCTGCCGCTCAACGGACGAGGCTCTGGCAAACAAAATATCCCGATAAGCGGCAATAGGCTCGCCACCTATTACGTGGGATCAAAACACTGGCGAAAAGTGGGCGTTTAATATGCCTCTGCCTACCCCTTCGGGTAAACAGGCGTGAGTCTATGTATGCATGTATATTAATGTTAAGCTACTATTTATTGTGTAAACTATTAGTGTCCAATCAAACAAATTGAGTGCAAGCCAGCACTTAATAGCGAACTGCAGAAATAAAAGCGTCCGTAAACCGCCAAAAGCTTACTATGATATTACCAGATTAACTAATAAAACTGGTTGAGTTTTATCTTATGTGCCTTTTCATAATTGTGAAAGTGGACACAAAATGTTTATTATTTTCATCTTTATCATAAAGCCTTTCGCATTTCTGTGGTGTATATAGGTCAAATTCATATCACAAATGTGAGAGGAATACGAGGTTTTGGCTTCCTATACCACGCTGGCCAAACGGGTTGGTATAGGTTTTGATGTCAAGTTTTCCGTCTTTTCTCAAATAAATATATTACTTGCCTCGTGAATTTCCTTAGTCCCCTCTTACGACAGCCACTGAATGAAATGAGGTAATGATACTTTGTATCCTTAGGCCATCACCACACGTAGATACACATAACTTCGTCTAATAAAGCAATAGCTTTAGGTATATATTTGGTAGCGTGACATAAATACATAATTATGCTGTTAAACTTGCGGTCGAATGTAACCTCAAATTGTTTTCTAGATTATAGCCAAATTAGGGTTTTTCTATTAATTCAATAGTTTTCTGAAATTGTAAATTTGTCCAGCAAATACCTTAGACGATTGATTTGGTACTAAAATACCTCAATGTCAAAATGTTAAGGTATAATCCAACCATCGGCAAATTTGCCGAAAAAGTGTTAAACAATGTTTTTTCAGTTGAAGACTAGTTATAACGACGAATTAGTTCGTTACAGAGTTTGTTGATGGAAAATAAAATTGTCTAACAGACATCAAATTTTAGGTTATCGATTGAATCATAGGACTTCTGATGCAGTTAAACATAAAACATCTAAATAGCGGAGAGTCATAAAGTGCATAATTTTCCAACAAAAGATGCAAATAAATGACACACAAAATCCACAACCGGCGTTTCACAAAAACTAAAGGGTTGTTAAAACTTTTGTATGTAACAGTGTCTAGACCATCATTACCTGTTTATTAATGAATAATGCAGAAATAAATATTGATTACCAGTCGGGGCCGGAACATTAATTTTTTGTTTTACACAAAGGCAGCCAGAAGCGAAAGTTGAAATTTATAACATGTTTAACAAAAACATTGTGGATGTTCTAAGCTTCCAAAAATTTAAATGTAAAAGGTATCGGGTTCAAACCCAAGACACACATGACTTTTCTAAACTGTTCTGCCTGCCCCGTGCTTTATTATACATGTGTGGCATTTACATCAGAGCGCTACATAACTTGCAAAAACTTTTTGCCCAATATTCTCCAGACATAGAATCAAATAAGGAATGCCACACCAAAATTATTTGTGAAGATGGCTGTATAGTTTATGCATACGAGATCGATCGAGGTAGTCGCCAATGTTGTAAGGTACTTACTACATTCTACTATTCTAACATATATATTTAATGGCTGCCTCGTTGGTGTCACGGCATAAATGTGCGCGTGAGATTCGTGGTCTCGGGTTCGATTCCCGGGTCGGGCAAAGTGTTATTGGGTTTTTCCGTTAGGAAATTCTCAGTAGCAGCACGGAGTCCGGTAAGTTGCCCGGTACGGCAATAGGCTCGCCCGAATATCTATTACGTGGGACCTAAAAGTACATAGCGAAATGTGGGTGTAATATACATCTCTGCCTACCCCTTCAGGGATACAGGCGTGAGTCTATAAATAAAAAAATATATATATTTAATATCTGTCTTGAGTCTGGCGTATTCCCCTCCTACTTCAAAAAGTCATTAATTTATCCGATATATAAGAGTGGGAGTGGAGACTGTGTCGCCGACTATCGTCCAATAGCTGTTATGACCGTTCTATCTAAAATATTAGAACGGATAATTAATAACCGACGGATAAAGTATTTGGAACATAAGAACATTTTATCTCCAAACCAGTACGGATTTAGGCGGAATAAATCTACTACAAAAGCAATTAGACATCACCAATCACATAGTTAAGCATCTAGATGCTAAGAAGAAGGTGCTTACTATCTTCTTAGACCTTGCCAAGGCATTTGACACAGTCTCCACCTCTCTGTTGCTGCAAAAATTGGAAAAAAAATGGGTATTAGGGGTAAATCACTTGCTTTATTGAGTGACTATTTAAGTACATACATACATAGACTCACGCCTGTTTCCCCGAAGGGGTAGGCAGAGGCATATTAAACGCCCACGTTTCGCCAGTGTTTTGATCCCACGTAATAGGTGGCGAGCCTATTGCCGCTCATCGGGATATTTTGTTTGCCAGAGCCTCGTCCGTTGATCGGCAGGTGCACCACTTGCAGGTGAGGTTGACTTGGGACCCTAAGTTCTTGATGGGAATCCTATGCACAAGTAAGATAACTTAAAAGGTTAAAATAAATAATTATGTAAGTGACGAGCTCTCTATAAATTTTGGTGTCCCGCAAAGAATAATGAATGTTGCTATGCTTGTATTTTGTAATCCTACCGTTTTTGTATTGTATATGTATCAAATAAAGAATTATTATTATTATTCCGATGTTGCATGATGTCATTAAATAAAATATTATATTACATATTTTAAAGTATTCACCTGTCCCACTTTATCGTTTCGGTTAAATCGAAGGGGATCTAAATACTTTATTGTCAGACATCGATCAGTAAAACATTATCTGTCATTATTAAGCGTGTAAAAACGCAGTAGTTTGACGCGCGACAATACCAACCTCAGACATTGTGTTACAAAAACAAACAACTTTTTTTTTTATTTATTTATAGACTCACGCAAATATAATAATATGTATTTTCTTAAGATGTCTATAGGAAAGCGTAGGTATCTAAAGTATGTAGATGTATGGCCCATTACTCTGTTTATAGGTGTAAAGTGAAACACAGTAAGGGTCGGTTCCCTATGCACCGGGCCGACACATAATATCGGAGAGCCACGTTTACACTACACCTGACTTCCATATCACAATATCACCCAATGACGCCGAACACGACGACATTTAATAACGTGCTACTGGAATTTCGGAAATATTCACACAACTGTCAAAATCGCTGGTCTTCCTTATGAACAGTGACACCGTTTCCCATTTTCCTCCTTTTCACTCTTTTTTTCATATTTTGTATGAACGAGTGAACAGATTTTCGCCGAATGCTCTATCCGAAGTAATGGGTAATAGGAGTTAATGTTTTAAACGACTTTCAAAAAAGTAATCCTAAGTCCTTCTGAGTTTTAGTAAGTCGCTACATATTTGACAATTTCTTTTAAACTTTACTGTCATGACATTTAACTGATCATAAAGTTGGATTTACCCTTTACGTATTAAAAAGAAATTATCGTAATTATAATGAAATTTGTTTATTTCATAATACCTAATTACAATCACATAATATTAAATTGCCGAGATATATTTTGTTCGACTTGACTTTATCATTATGTCACCATTGAAACACACTTTATGTCTAGCAATAAAATGAACTTATTGAAAGAAAAGAAAAGAAAATTTTGTTTGTACAAATGGTATTTCGTAGAAGCCATTTCTTTTCCTACCACCAGGTATATGTAAAATATTATGATTTTTATTGCATAAACACTTGTTGGAAATGTAAGATAACGTAAATAACTCCGATACAGTGTTATGCCATAGCATAAGCAATATTTTAGGCATTATTGCTTCTTTAACAAAAACATGACATCTCTTACTATAATAAAATAAGTATAATTATGATGTATCTTTGGTTCAAGATCCGAAAATAAAATTCGCATTCTGTTGTACCTCTAAACTTAAGCGTTTCGATACACAAAACTTGAAAAGACTCATTTTGTGATTAATGAAAAGAATCCTTTATAATAATATAGAACCACGTGTCATTTTGTTTCATTTTTTTCGTAATTAAAAACTATTTGACAGTAAACAACTGTGGGTCGATTAAACTTCACGAGTGGCTTTGACACAGATAAAAGTAATATTTCATCATAACGCGAGCGAGATTTAACAATTTGTCAGATTATAATGGCTAGCAAAACAAAAACACCGATCGTTATTCAATGGTCAGGAGGGACTTCACACTGAATCATATGAATACCCGAGTTCCAAGCTTAATACCGCCGGCTTATCTGGTCTTTGTTGGGATCAGACAACAATATCCCTTTTCCATTTTGTACGTTATGTGCATTATACTTGTAGATACAGAATACCGCGTCAACATCGGTCGCCCGCATGGTACATCGAAAGTCAGATCTTTAAAAGCGATTCTTAGGTGTAATCATTTTGAAATTTTACTTTATGTGCTATGTATGTGTTCTTTACTAATGTCAAAAAGAATTGCTCGAAAATCAAACGCATTGTTCGAGCGGTTCCACGTGCAGTGGCTTGTATAAAAACAATTTAGAAAAAAAGCAAATATCTAGTTAATTTGCATATTTTAGGTGAAAGGGGACCTCTGAAATAGTAGGGTACAAAACAAATTTCCAGGTTACTCCAATACTCACTTCAATTACAAAGTTAATTAAAATACTCAATTTTCGAAAGTAATTTCATTGTTTTGCTTTGTTCATGTATTTCACATCACTTTACGGTCAGTATATTATTGTACTGTATTTCCATGACAGTCCTCGACGCGACGTCATCGCGAACGGGCGATGTTACGCGCTCCGATTATGTCGACGAATTGTGATAACAACACTAGCGTTAAATGTGATAGTTGCAATGTAGTAATTAGCGAATTGCTTGCTTTTGTAAGTAACAAAGTGGACACGCTTGCAGAAACCGCGATTGTGCAAATATGTACAAGTGCTTTTGCAGATGGCGAAATCGAGAATGCAAGACAACTTGCATTTAAGTTACTGGCGCCGAACAAGAAGATCATGAGGAGGAAGGAGGGCAATCAACAAAAAAGTATTCAAGAGATCATTAAAATCATTAAAAAGACAGAGCCGAACTGCCTTCCTAAATTTGTAGCAATGGATTTGAATAAGCTGCCACCAGTAACATTCGATCACATTGATGTGACTACCTTCCTTAAGGAAATGAGTATTCTTAAGAAAGAAGTAGCACACCTATCATCGGTGTCTGCGGCATCAATAGATATCCAGACGTTGCAGAAGGAAATACAGGTACTAAAAATGATGGTGCAAAATATGGGTGCCGAAAAAAAACCTGCAGGAGAAAGTGCAAACATAGTACAAGAACAAAATTTGTCGCATACTTCGTCTTTTTGCTATAATAATAAGAATGACAATTCTAAGAAGCAGGTAGACGTAAATATTGCACTATCTCCAAACACGGCTAATGTTTCACAGCGAATTCTGAACAAAGCAAGTGAAATGGAAGAGCGTCCTGGAAGAGAAAGAAAGGATGAGTGTACTGATTATAAGTCGGTACAGACAGCAGTTGCGAGTATAGTACCATGTCTACAACCTGTAGGCTATGATAGGGTATTGGCTGAAAGGGCTGAAGAGTTGGGTGCTGGTGTATTATCTATGGCTGAAATAGTACAGAGAAAACCTAAAAGCACTGACGAGGGTTGGACAAAGGTTCAATATAAGCGTCAAAAAATTAAAAACAGAAGAGGTGCGGCTCAACCCCTTGAGCAATTCAACTTCAGGGCGGCGGATGGGACTGTGTCTCTCTATGTTTCTCGTGTACATGTTGACACCACCCCAAACGATATTGAAGGGTTCATAAAACACAAAACAGATATTGATGTTAAAGCCTACAAGATAAATAAATTTGACAATGAATTTAACGCCTTCAAAGTAATAGTACCGTCACAAAGTATAAATATTTTTTTGAATGATAACGGTGATAAGTTATGGCCAGCGCATATTGTATTCAGAAGATACTGGGAGCCAAACCGTACACAAGCCATGAAAACAAAGAAACAAGGAATTACGAAGTAATACAATCATATAAACATTTATACTTTCTATGGATAGTACAATTACAAATGTTTAATTGGTTTCATATAATTGCAGAGCCTTTAAGAAATCGTTTCAGGAAATAACCGAATTGTGTAAAAAATTTCAAGTAATAGCTCTTCAAGAAACATGGTTATTCCCACACGACTTAGGAATATTAAATACCATTGATAAGCATTTCAGCAGCCATGGTGTTTCGGCAATCAGTACAGAGCAAGGTATTGTGCGTGGGAGGCCCTACGGTGGAGTCGCATTGCTTTGGAATAAGTCCGTATTTCCGTGCGCTGAGATACCGTGCAATAACAATCGTATGGTTGCGGTTAAGCTAACGCGCGGAGACCGCAGTTTGTTAGTTTTCAGTGTGTATATGCCTACAGATTGCGAGGATAATTTCCCCGAAATGTCACAGTGTCTAGCAAATATAAGTGCGGTGATTGAGAGTGCTAATACGGAAACGGTTTTCGTTATGGGTGATTATAATTCTCACCCCGGTACGCGGTTCGGCAACGAGTTATTAGACTTTTGCTCCGACGAGGGATTATCGTGTATAGACATTAAGCGGTTAGATGTAAACACGCATACTTTTATAAGTGAAGCGTCCGGGTCGCGGCGGTGGCTCGATCACTGTGTTGTGTCGGCGGCGGCCGAGGCAGTAGTGAGTCATGTTTATGTATCGTATGATGCGTACCTCTCCGACCATTTCCCATTGATAATACAGGTAAGATTAAATTGTATAAATTGTAAACAAACTTTAGATAATGCACCAGAGACTGTTTTGAAATATGTGTGGGGCAATAGAAATGAATGTCAGATACATAAATATTGTGAATTATGTACGAATAGCTTTTTGTCAATGCGTCGGAGTGATTATTATAATTTGTATTGTGATCACAAGTCGTGTACGAATATTGAACATTTGAGATTGATTGATATGTTTTATTCTGATATAATTAAGACTTTACAAACATCTGCAATAAACACATTTCATGTGAAGCACCGCAAGAATTACGTTGTCGGATGGAATCATCATGTAAGGCATTATCATGTTCTAGCTAGGCAAACTTTTTTACAATGGGTCAATTATGGTAGGCCATGCACGGAATATTATTACGAAAAGATGTCTAGTGCACGGCGGAATTTTAAAGCTGCGCTTAAATACGTACAAAATAACCAAGATAAAATCAAAATGGACATATTGGCTCGGCATGCAACTACAAAAAATTTTGTTAAATTTTGGAAGGAGGTGAAAAAGCTCAATTATAGGAATGACATTGCTGTTAGTGTCGCGGGTGAGACGGATAAAAAAAAATTGCAGACAATTTTAAAAATCATTTCAGTGTGGGGCAGCCCCCAACTAGGAAGGTTCATTCCACGGCCCCTCAGACGCGGTACGGGAAGGATGTGGAGCTTTTTCACGTTACGTTTAATGACGTAGCTTCTGTGCTGAGACAGATGAAGCGCGGGAAGTCACCGGGACATGATGGTCTTAGCATAGAGCATCTTCTATATGGGGGTCAGTATGTCTGTGATATTCTATCGCGTTTCTTTAATATTTGTGCGCAACACTGTTATTTGCCAAACGACCTTATTCGTACATTAGTGATACCTATCACTAAGAACAAAACTGGTGATGTCTCGAGCATGGCCAACTACAGGCCTATATCTTTAGCAACAGTGATAGCTAAAGTTTTTGAACGTTTGCTGCATAAAAAGTTGAGTCCGTCTATTAGAATTGATGATGGCCAATTTGGGTTTCGTCCAGATTTATCCACGGACATGGCTGTCTTCTCCCTTAAGCAGGTAGTCAAGCATTACACCAGTCAAGGAACAAGCGTATATGCTTGTTTCCTGGACCTTAGCCGTGCTTTTGACACAATAAATCATGGCATCTTATGGGAGAAGTTGGAGTCTAATAAGGTGCCTTCTGGTATTGTTGATCTGATTAGATATTGGTATTCAAATCAAATCAACAATGTCAGGTGGGGCGGTTCGCTATCTGATGACTAAAAATATCTGAACTAAATTTTTTTAGTAACTGTAATGTGTGATGATTAATTGTAGGTAATTTGTTTTATTATTGCGCTGTGTGTATAATTGTGATTATTTTATTGATTAGCTATGGATATGAATCTGAAATAAAGCTTTATTATTATTATTATTATTATAGGTCGATACCTACCATGATTGAAGTAATAAATGTTTTTAATCGATGTGCACTGCTGAACATAAGGCTGCCCCAAGGGTCTCCACAAGGAACGTTCTTGAGCTACCTGTATCCATTCGCTGCCCGCTATCCCAACAATCCCAACAACGGAAAGGTTCTAGATTGGCAGACACCAATCTAGAACCATTCCGCTCCAATGCTTTGAGTATTGTAACAGATTGTTAATATGGCCTTTAGATCTCTACTACTGCTTAACATCAGGTGCCATGGAGTCTATTCGATAGGCAGTTATTAAAAAGATCACATCAAAACTGGTACACTATTAGTAGCATACCAGTTTTTATTTGATCTACTTGTAGTCTCTTTTGCAGGAAAAAAAGTTGAATGGAAGACAGTCTAATAATTATAGGAGGGGCATGATTTTCATTACATTTGAAATGCATATTCGTCGATTTGCATGACTGTTTTTGGCGAAATTCCTGCTATCGTAAAGTGGCAGTAGGTAAAGCTCCCTGGTCGGCAAAATATAAAAGAGTTTGACCTAAAGGTATGGGAACGGTCCGTCTTCGGCATCAAGCAAAAATGACCGACCGGCATAATGGTATCCAGGTCTTGCAATATAACTCCAGCTCCAAGATGCGGGGACAGCAACCGGTGAAAATAACATCGGCAGAAACTGGGCCGAGTACCGCGGGTTCGACCACCACAAAATCCATAAATTGTTGTTTCGAGTCCGGATGTACAGTCGAACAACTTCCCGCTAGACCACCATAAGGGCGAGAATCGCTCAGCAAGAGCATCGTCGCTTCCAGTGCTACTTTACACGCACATTGACACTCGTATCGTAAACCGGTTTCTAGTGTTTCTCGACTCTATCTATGAGCGAGCTAAGGGAATTTTTTTCAAACTGGTATAGCGCCGACTTGTTTGATTGTACTTTGTGTTCGTTGCCTGAATGATAGTAAAGTCCCTGCGACGCAGGATTCATTCCTAGAGCAGAACTTAAAAAGTATATTTAAAAAAGAACTACTTAAACAAAACATTGTAACGAACATTCTGGCGAGCCTTAGAATATAAAAAAAAATATAGAAACCGCGCTACAATGGCGGTTAAGCCCAATATATTCACTTCACTTTGACTTATGATTTTTATCTAAATGTAAGAGAAAAATAAATATACAAATGACATTTCCAATCTTCGTAAGTTGTCACTAATTTTAACTTGACTAGTGATCAAAATGAATATCGATTAAATTATTTTGATTGTAAACATGATAAGGAGCATAAATAAGGAAAAATCTATGGAGATTTGGTTTATTCAGAATGAATGTCAAAAGAATATCGATAATGTTTAAAATACATCCTCAGGCCTGGATTACTCAGAATTAATTTCCAAAGAATGTTGATGTTCCTCCATAATTTATAGTCTAATTAAAATTACAGACAACCTATGATAATTCGAAACGTTATTTGTTTATCATAATTCGTAAGTCAAAGTGAAGGAAATAGATTGGGTAAAACTACTGTTTAGATTGGGTAAAACTGCTGTTGTGGAGTGGTTTCTATATTTGAAGGATTAGAGTGTTCGCTAGAAAAATCGTGGAAATGTTCGCAGCAATGTTCGGCTCTGTTCGTTGTTCGGTTCGACAAAACAAAAAGCGGCGAATGCTCTCTGTTCTGTTACAAGTGAATGCTCAGATGTATCAGCACCATAATGTAAAGACTCGCGTTCTATAGATAGAATCCGGTGATAAAGCCAGTATGTGATGGAAAACGGACTAAACTCTGCAAAGAACATTTTGCTCTCCAATTCGCGTTTGACTGCCAAAATTTATTAATTTATTTATAGACTCACGCCCACATTTCGCCATAATTTTTTTTTCCCTGCCAAAATAAGACTCGTATTTCCAAACTGACGACCGAAATTCTCGGCAAAGTACTTTGTGGAACCTGACTTATTACGACAACACAACTCCAATTTGTTACAAACGAAGACACAACACACCTGAGTTCACTGATGTTTTCTTCTTTTTAACTCATATATATGTTAGAGGGAATAAAATTATTTCATTGTTTCGTATGGCACCACTACTAAAATGCCTTAGATTCAAAGTGTGAGCTGTCAACTGTCAGCTGTCAACTGAGACATCATTCTCACTGTCAGTGGTGCGTTCGTTCATTTGTGAAGTCTTCACTTGCTCTCTGAACGTCGCCTGCGTCGGGTGTGCGCACTGACTGCTAAAATATCAAGATGGCGGACACACACAGTAAACATGTGGGTCCTAATCCGTTTGAATCTGCGACAGCAGCGGTGGGATTGCTCCCAAAATCACCCTGCGTGCCTACTGCGGAGCCTGCTACGCAAAATGACGAATATTTTACGCCAGAATACGAAGCTCAAGAAAATTCATTGCAAGCATTAATTGACAGTGGTTCAGAATGTTCACTTATTAGAAAAGAGATAGCTGATTGTTTACCAGATAAGAAACAGATCGCGTTTACACGCCTCATGGGTATTGGCTCGGTACCGTGTTATTCGTTTCAGATAATGACCACTTATGCTGAATTTGATGGCTTCCATACTGAGATATCATTTGTCATTGTCGACTCACATTTGCTACCTTATGATGTTATCTTAGGTAGAGAGATATTTAAAACGCCCGGTTTGTTTTTCACCCTTAACAGTGAAGGTGCTAAAATTATACGCGATACAAGTGTCATTAACTGACTCGCTTTGAACATAACCACAGAATTAGATAAAATTAACACTGACCTGACTGAGCCAAGTGATATTGATAGGTTGAGGTGCATTTTGGAAAAATACAAAAACAATTTTACCAGTGGTAATTCTAACACAACGGTTAATACGGGAACCATGCAAATAAAATTAAAAAAACCCTGACAAGATTGTACAAAGTCAGCCGTATAGGTTAGCCCCTTCTGAACGAGCTATAATTGCTGACTTAGAAAGAAAAGGTATAGTGCGTGAGAGTTCTTCGCCTTTCTCTAGCCCGGCTTTGCTTGTTAAAAAGAAAGACGGGTCCGACCGCCTTTGCATTGATTATAGGGAGCTTTACTCCAATACCGTGCGTGATAATTACCCTCTGCCTTTAATATCAGAACAAATTGATGCTCTTGGGCAGGCGTCTTACTTCTCTATTTTAGATATGGCCTGAGGGTTCCACCAAATTATGATGGCATCCCAGAGCGACATCGAAAAGACCGCGTTTATCATCCCGGATGGTGTTTGGGAATACCTGAAAATGCCGTTTGGGCTTTGTAACGCACCTTCCATGTACCAAACAGATATCAACAAAGCGCTTAAAGGCCTAAAGGACAAGATAGCGCTGGTTTACATTGATGACGTTCTAGTATTTTCAAAAACCAAAGAAGATGCGTTCCAATGCGTTCCGTTCGTTTTGGTTCCTTGACCAAGTATTATTTGCTCAATCGCAAGCTGGTTTTCCTTTTAATTGGAGAAAATGCTCCTTTCTTAGATCTTCGATCGAGTATCTAGGCTACGTAATCGCTAACAACGGCATCAGGCCTAACCCTGAAAAGATAAGAGCTTTAGCCAACGCTCCCTTGCTAACGTCCGTAAAGGAGTTGCGTCAATTTAATGGCCTCGCTGGTTATTTCCGAAAGTTTGTGCCTAACTTTTCTTCTATCATGGCGCCCCTGTATGCCCTTACAAAAAAAGACGCGAAATGGGTCTGGACTTCCGAACATACGAAAGCTCACGCCACGATGGTAGGACATTTGACTTCTGCACCCGTATTTACGATATTTGACCACAACAAACCAATTGAACTACACACAGATGCGAGTTCGATTGGGTGTGGAGCAATATTATTTCAGAAAATTGACAATCAATTAAAAGTTATCAGTTATTTCAGTCAGAGAACAACAGACGTAGAGAGTAGGTATCACAGCTATGAATTGGAAACTCTTGCGGTATTTAAGGCGTTGAAACATTTCTGACATTACCTCCTCGGTCGAGAGTTTAAAGTCATTACGGACTGTAACGCATTAAAGGCATCGCGTCATAAACGTGAACTTTTACCTCGCGTGCATAGATGGTGGGCGTACTGCACTTTCGACTTCGAAATAGAGTACTGAAAGGGTGAAAGAATCCCACATGTAGATTATTTAAGTCGAAACTCCACTGACTGCAGGGAGGTCAATGTTTCGCGTGTAAATTGTGAATGGTTGCAGGCCGAACAAAAACTAGACCCAGACATCAATCGAATTATAGAGTCCATTGAAAATGACACAATAAATGCGGACCTTCGTTCTTCTTATACTTACAAGGATAATTTATTACACAGAAACTTCCAAGTAGATAATAAAACCCTTAGTCGCGTTATAGTTCCTAAAAATTTTCGTTGGCAGTTAATTCAAAGGTTTCATGACGAATTAAAACATCTTGGCTGGGATAAAACTTTGTCATAAATAAGAGAACATTTTTGGTTCCCCAACATGTCCTCGTCTGTAAGAGCGTATGTCGACTACTGTTTGCCATGTAAAATAAATAAGAACCCTTCTGGCAAAAAGCAATCTTCCTTACACCTATCTATCTATCTATCTATCTATGTATATCGTCACGCCTGTCTCCCATTGGGGTAGACAGAGACTATAGAACGCCACATGCTTCGGTTCAAACATACCTCTTTCGCTTCCTCGACATTCATTATCCTCATCATGCATGCGCGTCGGTTATGGGTACTTTTAATTTGGCCCTTTTTCAGTACGTCACTTATTTGGTCGGCGTACGTCCGCCTAGGGCGTCCCTTACCGACATTTCCATTCATTCTCGCACGATACAGTCCTTTCATATTCCTTCTTTCATCCATCCGTTCCAAATGTCCAAACCAACGCAACATTCATTTTTCAATCTTTGTCACTACATCTTCTTTCAGACCACACTTCTCTCGTATCACACTGTTTTTCACTTTATCTATCAGCCTTACTCCGCACATACTCCTTAAAGCTCTCATCTCCACAGCATTGATTCTACTTTCATGCTTCTTCTGCCATACCCATGATTCACTACCATACATCAGTGTTGGCGCCAAAACTCCCTGCAGTATAGCGAGGCGAGCTTGCTTTGGGATAATACCATTGCTGATGATGGACTGTAAGGCGCCGTTCACTCTATTTCCTGCTTTCACTCTCCTTTCAATATCTCCCTCACATTTTCCATCTCTCGTAAACAAAGACCCTAAATACACAAACTCGTTCACTTGCTCCACTTTTTCATCTCCTATCATTACGTCACATTCAGTTACACTATCATGACCATGACTTTGGTTTTGATAACATTCACTTTCATACCTTTCTTCTTATACGCTTCATTCATCATGGTGACCATCTGCTGCAAATCCGACGCTGACGATGCAAATAGAACCTGATCGTCAGCGTATAGCAGGGTCTTAAACACTGACTAACCCATTCTTTATCCACATTCAGACTCTTTCAGATCGGCCAAACAACTGTCCATGAACAGATTGAACAGCCAAGGAGACGCTACACATCCCTGTCTAACACCACGATCAATGTTAAATCAGTCCGTGTAGGCCCCGTATATTCTGACACAGGCACTTGAATCCCTATATAAGGATTCAAGTGCCCGTATCAGACTGCTGCTCACTCCATACACAGAAAGTGTTGACCAAAGTTCATCCCTCACCACTCGATCGTAAGCCTTTTCCAGGTCAATAAAGGCGCAGAAAACCTTCTGGTGTTTACTTAAGACTTTCTCTGCAATGCACCTTAAGGAAAAGACTTGATCCATACATCCCATTCCCTTTCTGAATCCCGCTTGCACATCCCAAATTTTACTGTCCGTTTCAGAAATCACTCTTTCAATCAGTATCTTTGCATACAATTTGTCAACAATACTCAGGAGGATGATACCGCGATAATTTTTGCCTTCCTGCTGTGACCCTTTGCCCTTGTACAGTGGCACAATAACGGCTTTGTTCCAGTCACCTGGTACACGACCAGACCGCCAACATTTATTAAACAGTAGATACAGCAGGCTTGCAGTGACGCCTTCGCCTACCTTGAGCATTTCAGCAGATATCCGGTCATATCCCGCAGCTTTACCCGCCTTCATACTTTTCAATGCATATCGTATCTCTTCCATACTTATCCCACTTTCACAATTATCTTCCTCATTCGTTACTATATTCCTATTATCGCTCCCTCCTCGTTCAAACAAATTCTCAAAATATACCTTCCACTGATTCAGAACTTCCCCATGCTCTCTAATAATACTTCCATTTATATCCCTCATCACACCAACTTTCGAAACCTCTGATTTGCCTCGGGCTGTTCTGACCAAGTGCCAGAATAATTTGATATTGGCCCGAAAATGTTGGGCAAATTTTCTATCAAATTTATCCTTGCATTCTTCTTTCTTTCTTCTCACTATCTCTTTTACTTTATATTTCAACCTGTCATACTTTTCTTTTACAATACTTTCATTGTCATTCACACCACCTTGTACTCTTTTGTTGGCTCTTAAGGCCAGCAAATCCATCCAAGCTTTGCGCTTTTCCGCAACCACACCGCTTACTTCTTGATCCCACCATTCATTACAAATCTTTTTAACATGCTTCCTCTTGCTTACGCCACATACTTGAGTGGCTGTCTCAATCATTCCATTCTTAAACTCTTTCCAAAATTCTTCTATTTCACACTCTTCTTTCTCAAACAAATCTTTTAACCTCACTTCCAATATCTCTTTATACTGATCGCGTATATCTTCTTCTGCCAATCTTTCAACTTTCACTCTTTCTATGGCAGGCGAGTGTATGCGAGTACGATAGCGCCATTTAGTTGCTAGTCCCGCTATACGACTAACTACCAAAAAATGGTCAGTACCCACATTCAAGCCTCGGTACACTCTGGTATCTTTCACTTTTCCTTTTAAACGTTCATCTACCACAACAAAATCTATCATACTTCGTTCTGCCTGCCTATGCCATGTATACATATGAATCATCTTGTGACTAAACAAAGTGTTAGTCACAACAAGTTTTCTCTCCATACAAATGTCCGGCAAACACTCACCATTTTCATTCACTCTCTCGTCACCAAATCGCCCTAGAACCCTTTCACATCCATCACGAGACACACCTACCCAGCCATTAAAGTCGCCTAACATAATTATTCTTTCATTAGTCTCACACCTAGCAAGCATATCTCTGACCTTGTCCCAGAATTCCTCTCTGACATTCAATGGTTTGGACATGTCCGGAGCATAAACACATACAACAAAAACTTTCACTAAGCCAATCTTTAATCGCATCCAAAGGAGCCTGGAGTTTACATATTCATATTCTTTCACACACTCATTCATTCTATCTGACAGAATCATTCCAACTCCTTGGCTAGCCCTTTCAAACTCAACAACTCCAGACCAGTATGCACGATATCGGCCATGAGTAGTTGTTGAGCAACCTTTCTTCTTAGTTTCACTCACTCCCAGTATATCAATTTTCCTTACATCCATCGTATCACACAATTCATCGATCTTACTATCCACTCCTCCACAAACATTCACCGTTGCAAACAGGCATTCCCTAGCCCTATTTTTGCCTCTGTTGGACGGGGAGACAAAACGTGACGTGTGGCAAAGCGCGTCGCCGTTGAGAATTTTGCCCCCCTCCCCCCAGATACGATGGGGCAGTCTGAGCCACAATGCTCAGAGAGGGATTCTCCGGTAGAACCGGTACCCTCCTGGGGTAGAGTAATATTTAATCCCCTTAAAGCCATTGCGCCATCTTCTTCACCTCTACTTCGGATAAGGAACGGAAGGGAAATACAGGATAGGATAGGAGAATGTTAAAGGAGGTTGGTGTTTGGGAAAGGATGTCAAAGGTAACAAAGGATGCCGCAATCACGGAAGGGATCTTGGTAGTGATTGCGACAGCTCGAGCAAGCCGGGAGCGCAAACCCCAATGCCCCTTCTCGACGATCGGACAGATCAGTAGAGCGGAAGCACACCCTGACTTATTATTATCTTCCTTACACCCTATAGATAAAATTGCAGAACCCTTTCACACCATTCACATAGACACCAGCGGCAAATTGATTGATGGAAGAGCTTCTAAGGAGTATGTAATTGTTATTGTCGATGCTTTCACTAAGTTTTGTTACTTAACTATCGTTAAAGATCTAACCTCAAAATCTGCTTGTGAAGCTCTTAGAAATGTTGTTCACATATTTGGGACACCCAGACGTATCATTGCCGATCAAAGCACCTCGTTTACTGGGAAAGAATTCCAAAGCCTTTGTAAAGACTGGTTTATCGAACTGCATGAAATTGCCAGTGGTGTTAGTCGCGCAAATGGACAGGTAGAGCGGATAATGTCGGTGCTCACAAATTGTTTTACAGTAGCTGAAAACCACGAAAACAGATCTTGGAAATCAGTTATTGGGGCAGTCCAACTAGCAATAAATTGTACCGTGTCTAAAAGTACCGGCAAAAGCCCTTTCCAGTTATTATTTGGTTGTAAGTAGTAGAGCCTTGCCGATTTCAGCATGAATGGGCCAGCTCGACCGGGGAAGTACTACCCTCTCACAGAAAATCGACGTCAAGTAACAGTCCCTAAACTGTTGCGTTTCGTTCGGTGAGTGAGAGTGCCGGAGGCCCTATTCCCCATTCCTTCTCCCTCATCACACTCCTCATCCCATCCCTTTTCTCAACCCCAAGGGGCGGCAACGCACTTGTGACTCCTGTGGTGTTTCTTGTGTCCATGGGCGGCGGTAATTGCTTACCATCAGGCAATCCGTCTGCTCGTTTGCCGCCTATGATCATAAAAAAAAAAACAAGAACCCGCCCAAACTGAATTGCTTCAGTACCGATCCTGAGACTGACAACGAACGGGATTTGACAGAATTAAGACAAATTGCTAAGAGTAGGATGGACGAGCAAGCAAAGAAAGATAATATACGTTTTGACGCTAATAAAGCCGCTGTTCGACCTTTTGTATTAGGTGACTTGGTCCTAGTTCAAAAAAATCCACGAATCATTAACGAGTTAAGCGAAAAGTTTAATGGTCCATGCAAGATTACTAAAGTCTGTCCAAACGAACGTTATATGGTCGAGCCACTATCTGGGGGGCGGGCCCAATATGTGTGTCACGGAAGACTTTGATAGAGTGAGCATAATATATATGTATAGATACAAAGTATACAGCCTATATGTATTATTATAGTTCTATTTGTCAGGTGTTGGAAAATAAAAGATACAACTATGAAATCTTACTTTCATTTATTCAGCTTGTCACAATAGTATATATTAAAATCTCAAGTTCTGATTCTACATTTACATTTAGCGCCACGTTCGCAAAGCAAGGGCATAGAACCAAGAGAAAGAATGTGGCCAAGAAAACTCTTGGCCATTCTTTTAATAGTTGTAATTATCGTTTATAAAAGCGGTACAATCAATACATATTATTATATCGGATAGCAAGGTTATGGGTAGTTCAATATTTCAAAAGTAACGATTACCTTAATACAATAGATTAGCATAATTCGTTTAGTAATATTCACCACAAATATATTTACTATAGGTGTATTCAATATTTACCACTGAAATATTCACTACACGATGTATTAATAGACACGACTTGTATCTCAGCATTAATTCGACTCTGTAATATATGATACCCCAAGATATGAACTTTAACATCTCACAGCTGAAACCACCCACAATATCAATTATATAATTGCTACGCTATATTATTACATTAACTATACATTGTCTATATTGACAATACTCTAAATAACACCACAATAGCAATAAAGAATTGTGAAACACATTATTAGGAACAACACAAAAATATAAAAGTTAGAATTATATCGTACCTTAGTTAGCCGTTGCCAGAGCGGAACTGAACAGAGTCTGTTCATACTTTATACTCTATTTACCCGTTTGACAGTGTCAAATGTCAAACCAATTTGTCTATTTAGAATTGGCAACACTTGTTTGTCTGATGTTCACACTTCGACTGCCGGGCAAAAAAATTAACAAACTCTCTGTAATCTTAAAATAACTGTATTGCATATTGTTGCTAACCCGTTTCCAGTACCCCAATGATTTATTTATTTCAATTTGGTTTTCTGTCTGTCTATTTATTCAGGGTAATCTTAAAAATGGCTGAATCGATTTAGATGTGTATTTTACTAATGGTTCATGAAAACTCTCGAACAAACTATGAAAATGTCATTTAGGCGTAGCTGCTTGCAAATGCTAGTTAAATTAAATTAGTCAAGGATTCCGAAAATAGAAGAAAAAAATGTAAAATTAATTATCCACATTCAAAACCCTTTCTTATTATTTTAGGTTAAAGACATGAAAGAAGCCTTGGTCAGCAGTTGGACTAAGCAGATAACTGATAAAAAGTGCTTACCTGCTTAAAAATAAATAAAAATAGCGAAATAATAGTTCTAAGTATTTTGGTTTCTATTGTTAGTGCAGACAACTGAGTGTCGCTCCGTAGCGATCTGACTTTTATACTAGTGTACAAACAACTCACCGTGTGCGGATATGACGTTTCGTCGCCCACGTGCAGATTGAAATACAATGTTTTATTACAAAACTAATTCATAATACATTTTATACTTAAAATATAATTGTTTTAACATTTTATAGAAACATATATATGCACAATAATCAGAATTATCTATCAACTGCGTAAATTCACCGCTAGTTTACCTGAACTTTCAGAGTGTATTGATGATGTCGAATGCAAAGATGATTAATTGTATTCAAGGCAAATCTTATTTTATGTGTAATTTGTATGTTGATGTTACATCAACATACAAATTACACATAAAATAAGATCATCTTTGCAAAGGATTGGGTCTATGCCTGTTTCGACCCATAACAGGTGTTGAAAGCTTCAACGCTTTGCAATGTGTATGAAGTACTATACCCAGTTAATGCTGAAAGCTTTAACGCTTTGCGATCAGACAGTGATTATATGCTGAAAGCTTTGACGCTTTGCGGTTGAAATTATTTCATTGTTTCGTATGGCAACACTACTAAAATGCCTTAGATTCAAAGTGTGAGCTGTCAACTGTCAGCTGTCAACTGAGACGTCATTCTCAATGTCAGTGGTGCGTTCGTTCATTTGTGAAGTCTTCACTTGCTCTCTGAACGTCGCCTGCGCCTGGTGTGTGCACTGACTGCTAAAATATCAAGATGGCGGACACACATAGCGAACTCGTGGATCCTAATCCGTTTGAATCTGCGACATATAGATGAAATATTTCGAAAGCCCTACATCGTTATCGTCTAACCAACAATATTCGCTGTCTATCTGAAAATAAGAATTTACACAAAAAGAAACAACAGCCTTTGAGTCATATCGGCTGCGTGAAGGGTCCCCGAAGAACAATAGCAACGCGCGTAGAAATTTTGATTACTCTTTGAAGTTTTTTATATTTTTCCAGCGTTATAATAACTTGTTGCCGCGTAATGATAATTGAATTTCGTAACCAGCATCTGTGATTTTAACTGTATGGTCTTAAATATATCGTATAGCCTTTTGCAGCTCACTGCCGGACATACGCCTTTCCTTATTTGTATCAATAGTATTGCAAGTCAATTCACGCTTTGGCCTACTATGCCACGCTGGCTAGACGGTTTTGCATATGGTGCGATACCGAGTTTTCTGTCTCTTAAAAAATATACTACTTGTTTCGTGTATTTTCCTGTGTTGTATGAAGTAGGGTGGTGCTACTCTGTAACACACGGATGATATAACAATTCATCATGAGCCCTATATATAAACTGTCCCACTGCTGGGCAAGGGCCTCTTCTCATTATGAGAAGGGTAAGGCCATAGTCCACCACGCTGGCCAAGTGCAGGTTGGCAGACTTCACATGTCTTTCGAGAACATTATGGAGAACTCCCAGACATACAGGTTTCCTCACGATGTTTTCCTTCACCGTTTAGCAAGCGATAATTAACAATTTAATACGCACATGACTCCGAAAAGACATTGGTGCGTGCCTTGGATTCGAACCCTGACCCTCTGCGTAGCAGTCTGTCGGTATTATAAAATTAAAACCAATCTCTAGCTAAAGGTGATGAACTAGGTTGTAGTAAGCATTCGATCTCCTATTTTTCTTCCCGATTACCTTGTGCAAGTTTAATAACCTAACGCATTTTTTTATCTTTCAAAAATGTTAAACTTTTTCATTTCCTTAATTGTAACTTAAATTTCGTTTCGCTTCGCTTTGTTTTAATTGCTCATCAGATTAAATTGCATTAAATAGCTTGATATTGCAATCGGTGGCAGACGGAACAAAGGGAAACCGACATCAACGAGCGGTGATTTTGGGTAATATACTTGTGTATAACTTAGCGCGGAGTAATGTTGGAGAGCCTGATAGTGACAGGAAAAGTGGAATAAACCATAGCTCAAAGTCCCAAGCGATGATACGACCTGAAATCCAAAGAAATATTAGTGATGCCTTACATCAGACAATAGTACGCAGCCTATGGAACCAGCAGTTGAGTGGGGGAATGTGTGTGTGACTGAAAGAAACGACTAAAACTACAGAAGAAAGACAATTTTCTAGCTCTTCATAGGAACGAAACACCACGTCAAGAATATACAGCGCAAGTACCTCCTACCAAGGAAAAAAAAATGAGGATTGAATAGAAGGATTTCTCTCCACTCACTAAACAAAATACAACCACTCAAATACCGCTGCCTCGCAAATATTGCTGACACCATGAAACTTGATACCTTGTCGTTTGAGTAAACCTATGACGACATAGCAAAAAAGCAGATTACATGTCAAATATACAGTCAATTTTTGAAGGCAATAGTATAATTTTATTTTATTTTTTATTTATAGTCTCACGCCTGTTTCCCCGAAGGGGTAGGCAAAGGTTTATATTACACCTACACATTTATTACACCTACATTTCGCCATCAATTTTTAGGTCTCTTGTAATAGGAGGCGAGCCTATTGCCGTTACCGGGCTTATCACCAGACTCCGGGCTGCTACTGAGTATTCGGAAAAACCCAGTAACACTTTTGCCCGACCTGGGAATCGAACCTGGGACCTCCGATCAGCAGTTTATAAAAACCAAGAATAGTAAAATTGGCAACTCAGTAAATATTCATCGCTAACATGTAGACCTATCTCACATATTTAATCAGCGCTAGATACGTACCCAAGCGTACCTAACCGAACATAGGTAATTAATTAAACAGGTTCAAAGTAATAAATTTCACTTAACAGTTCACCTAACAAATTGAATGGAAACACTCTAGGTATTTATTATATCCTAAAAAGTGGCTGAAAATAAATCTAGTTTAATTTACTTTAAGATTTAGTACGCATTTTAAACAGAAAGCAGTTTATAACTTGATAAGACTGCCATTATATTTAACACGTGCAATTAGATCACTCACTTTTTACTAATTACGACGTTAAATTAAGATTATTTATGGACTTTAAATAGGTATATATTAAAAAGAGGTAAGTTGCTCTCTGCAAATTATTTAATTCGGCTTTTCATGCTCATGCAGAATAAAACTTACTTCATGACAAAGAAACATCGTTATGTCTATCTCTTAAATCTTGGCAAAACCTTTATATATCTACATAATGAAGCGCTCATAGCGAGACCTGACTTGTCGTTTGTAACAGGTCAGCAAAGTTTCGAGATGGGTGACCGCGTGTGGCACATACAACGGAGCGTTCCCTTCTTTGGAGGGCATGTATACTGTATTTCGGAGGCCTCCGGTCGGGTGGTCTGAAAACTTCAATGCTAGAGTCGGCCACACACTCACGAAAAAGAAAGAAGAAGACCTAAATTGCCAATAATATCACACAGGAGTACAATGGTGAAGAATACAATCAGCATTGTTTTGGTATTTATTTTGATTTTAATTTCAACTCCATAGCTTCACGCACTCCCCGAATTATACTAATAGACAGATATACAGACAGACGGACAACAAATGATACTATATGAATTCAGTTTTTCCTTTTTTAGGTACAGAACCCTAAAAATATTCGTTTACATGATAGCATTACTAGTGCAACAAATCCTGAGCGATTTATACATGTTAGTTTACAAGCAAATCCCACAGAGGATAGCTCGGATGGAGGGCACACGCGTATCGAAACATATTATCTGTTTTATAAACTTCTGATGAGTTACAACGAGTTCGCTATCGTTAAGTTAACAGCAATCGTTGACAATCTCAGGGAGTTTAGTTGATCTTCTTAAGATTTAATATTATATGCATAGGTTGCATAAACAACTATTTCAGGCGAATATACTTCTATAATTAAGCCTTAAAAGATTGAATCCCGTTGTATGGTTTTAAGCCCGTTTAACGAAACATTAGCTTTCAAAATAGGAATGTATGTGAGAATCTTCTGATTGTTCTCTCAAAAATCTTATAAATAATATATATTTACCTACCGCTACTTTCTAATTCTTAATTTATTTTTCATTTCGCCAATATTACTTCTGATTAAATCTGCGTGTTACAAGACAAGTTAGGTTTCCCCGCAACTTCACGAGTGTTGACTCGTTGTCTTTAGGAAATAGTTACTGCAGCTGAACCTTGATACGCATGAGAATATGGGTGAAGCTCGTGCTATATTTTTCCACCTTTTAAATAGAATTTCCATATCTAATTTTTACCTGCCGACCTAAATAAATACATTTTCATATTTAACATTACCAAAAATAACTATTAAGTTGCCCTTAGCAACAAATAAGCAAGCGTGAATTTTAATGAAACTAGAACCTCATCACTGGTTTACTCTGTTTTTTTTGGTCTTTTTTACCTGCGGATAATTACAGCTTCGCACGGCTCTATTGTAATTAATCTCTATTTTAATTAAGTGAAACTATGAGAGCGCTTCGTCCGAAACATTGTTATAATCGGTTTATCGGACAAGCTTTTCAACGTGAATAATCAGTATTTCTGCTGCAGTCTCGTTAGTGAGGCTCAGTTACTTTGTACGCGAATAGTTTTAATCGGCGAGTTAATATAACAACATGTTCGTAGCTACAAAACTGACAGCTTGGGTAAAGAAGGGAATAATTGAATGTTAGCTTCCCTAGTTCAACTTAAACTTACAAATACACGGAACAAAGTTTCTATCTGCAATTGCAAATAATGAGATTGTTCACGTCTGTTATTTTGGACTGTTCAAATACAATTATTCAAGATAACAGAAATCATTGAAGTAGTATATTAATAACAAGCTGTTCCCCACGGTTATTTTTGTGTACAGTGTCACCTACCAAGTATATTAAAATTAGCGTGTATATTATAACCCTATAAATTATTCTGTCTTCCAGTGAAAGTCTCATTAAATCGGTTAAACCATTCCTGATATTATTGATTCCGGACAAACAGAAAGATTTGTCTGAAGTGACATGCAGAGAGAAGAATATTATAAAAAAGGTTGTTTATGATTAAGTATCGTGCAACTAACTACAAACGATTAGCATTAAGAATTATCCCCGTTGCTCTATTTTAATAATCGCACTCAAGTTGTTCAGTTCGTCTAGTTGTGAATAACTATCTCACTCCAGTCTGACATTACGTAAATAACAATTATGTATCATATGTTAACAGATATATTACGGAAAAACTTATTAAAAATACATTTCATTTTAACCCGGCGTGAATGAGGCCGGGTATGTCATACCCGAGAATTTTTTTAACGCAGATTATTTAATTTTGCTGTTATCTTGCGAGTCCTGACTACGAGTCCCCTACTTTCAGTAGCTGGAGGTAAGGGTTCGAAGGGCGAGGTACAGTATCAAGTTTAGTGTTGCGCCTGCGGCGACGGTAGATACACATGGGTACACGTGGCTGGGGTACGTCACACCCGACCTCGTCGTCGGTGTTACGTTTTTGTGTGGACAGTTTTACAGTTGTTTTTAGTATTTTATGATTATTTTTGGATTTTCAAGATGTCATATGAAGAAAATGAATATCGGCAACAAGAACTACTAAAAAACTGCTCAAATGCTAGCTCCTGTAATTCCGAGAGCGAAAAGAAATTGATAACATAAGTAAATAAGTGAAGGAAGTAATTCGGAACAAGAGGGTACCTATTATGAAAAATTTTGAAGGGCTGGAATCTGTGCCGACGGCTACTGAGTGTACTTAGACATTAGACAGACAAAACATTGCTGTAGAAAATGTATGAAACACGCTATTTTCATGTGCAGAGATTGTGCTGATTTGTTTGTGTAACTTTGGTGCTCTGTTACATGGTCTCATAAGACTTTACAGCTCGCCTTTTATTTATAACAATTACAAGACACTATTATTATGTTAATTAACCCTTGAGGTGCGATCAAACTAAAGGCAAAGTGCCACAAGTGCGAAAGGTCACGTTGCTGCAAATTTTCATTGGCCTAGGTTACCGGAAAAAAATTAATTATGACACCTTAATATAATTATTTCACATAAATTGCATATCATTGTGTTGGTTATAAAATCAGCTATCATAATAATAACATGAATTACAACTAAATACTCACTTTTTCGGCAAAAGAAGCTAACAAACTTTGAGGTTTGTTTTTTTTCACTCGTTCACACAAACATTTCATCACATATTAATGAATTTCATTACTTGTTTGGTTCATAAACACAAAAACATTATCACATATACCTTTAGGTTTTCACACAATACATTATTAATTTGTAACAAACGAATCAAACGCCACTAAAAAAATTATAATCCGAACGCGTAACAAAAAGTTCGCCGTGCCAGGCAGCCATGTTACTGTTACGAACACTGTGGCTGTGAATTATTTACCATTTGAAACACGATAACGGTGAAAATGTACAACAATGCTAGTATTTAGTTGCTAAAATATGTTTTCAGATAAATAATCTGGGTACTTTTATGTCTTTCATAACTATTAAAAGAATATTTATCATAAAACACTTACGAAAATAGCGAGTTTCAAGAGTAGAAATAGCCCTTCTAAAAAGTTTTTGCCTTTTATCACTGTATTTGTTGTCTTTGTCACGAATAATGTCACTTCACAATTAATATTTATTTATTTCTGAGTAAATCTATATAAGTATCTTTATAAAATATTCACCGGTTTCTTCCACAAGACAACTTTTATTATAAAGATCGCGGAACAAAACACAACAATGGCGGACGCTTTCGCAACTGAGACACAGATAATTATATTTCAATATTTTTTGGCGCGTTTCGTTTCCCTCACCCTTCTAAAACGATTTAAATGCATAGAATATGAATTATTCTAATAGTTACTACTTTCGTTTCTTGGTTTAAGTAAAACAAAACGTGAAAAAACCGCGACCAATAGAACGATTTTTAATTGAGCATGACCGTGCGTGCCTCAAACACTTCGGACCACCAAAATTAGAGCATGACCGTGCGTGCTGTAATCACGTGGGACGTTACGTCACACACAGTCACGTATTTTATGCGAAAAGAAGTTAACTACCTAAAATTTTAGTTTTGTCGTAGAAAATGTCTATACTTTATTATTTCAATAAAACGTAACGCTTTTTAGTACTTAATGCTAGCATTTTATGAACTAATCTTGTTGATTGGATACTATTATTAGTATCATCATCATCAGCCTTTAACACTCCACTACTGGACTAGGTCTCTCCTTTGAAAGGAGGAATTGGCCTACTATACCACGCTGGCCAAACGGGTTGGTACAGGGTTTGTATCAAGTTTTCCTTCTCTTATAGTGCTGTTCTCTGCATAATGTGCTCTCTCTGTCGGCTCTTACGACACCCATGGGATGATATGGGGTGGTGACAATCCGTATTCTTAATCCGTCACCACACGGACATTAGTATATCTCAAGCATAAATGATAAATACACAATCATAGTAGGTATTCAAAATAAAGCACCAAAATTTCGGATATCACCCTACCACGTCGTTCCGGTTTCGTCGTAACAATTTCTCACCGCATACACGCCGGGTTTACAGGTAAACGATCTGTTTTAGTTATGAGATTATGAGATAACTTTTACTCGAAAGCTTTTTAGCTGGCCCAGTAATTATAAAATATTATTAATCCAGCGGGCCACAATTCTTTCTACGGGCTACAATTAAGAGCTGCTGGCGCCGTGCCGCTACCAGCCGCCGCCACGCATCAGCTCTTGCCTACGAGCCTTCTACAGCCAGGCCACGGACGCCTGACTGCACCGGGTTACGCCTGAGCCTCACCGCTCGGCCCACATCGGCTGCATCGCCTGAGCCTGCCGCTCAGCCTACACCTCGACCACTGAGCTGCCTACCCAGCGTGCAATTCGGCCAGCTCACCGTCACCGGAGAGCAGCAGGAGTCTACACTCCAGCCCTCAGACCAGTGCTTACCTAGTATGTAAGCGGTAGTGAGACATAATAAAGAACCTGTTCAGCCTAGCAGTGTTTCTCTCGAACCCCGACATCCTACCTGAGATCCTCCGTCTCAACTGCAAGTTTTATATATATACAGGGTGTAAAAAGACCCTTAACGAAAACTGAAATCCTATGTTGTACCAATCACTACGAACATTTTTTACTTCGGCACCATACCTGGGAAATTACTGGTACAGGCGATATTGAGGCTCAAAGTTAGTATGGAATTTTTCTAATTAGGTACAAAATCGATGCATTTACCCCGCCCATATATTCTTTAGATGCCCTATGACCCCATGGATGAGTAGGTATTTCGAGCATTGCACGCGCGCACTTTTAATTGCGATTAAAAAAATGTGAAAACTTAAAAAGAAATTCGTTTCCCAGGTATTATTTTTGGTTAGTATGACTTGGCATGATGTCCACAACGAGTATTCTTCGGCTTGGTGATGGGTCTTGTGACACCCTGTATATTTATATATTAATATATATAAAACTTGCAGTCTTAGCTTTACTGTATGTAAAGCTAAGACTGTAAGTTACACCACCTGCCAGCACTTCACACACTTCTCAAGTTTACAATAAGGGAAGCACAACTTGAAAACACAACACAACAAAATGTTTGAACTAGATAACATCAAGACTGCCCAGAACAACCTCGAACAGATGTTCCCTAAAAGGATGGCAGAGTTTGAGGCGCCGCTAGACGCCGGGTCTGCAAAGGACACTGTCGCAAAAGTGGCCGAGGAGTTCCGCACATTTAAGGAGCTAATTTACACAATGCTTGGGCTTCTGCGCAAGCTAGTAAATGAATGTACACTGGCAATTGATGCTATGGAGACCGGGTACAGGCGGAAGGCCCTTATATTCCTTGGGGTGCCCGAGGTTGATAAAGAAGACTGTAAGGCGTCTCTATTGATGGTGGTTCGCAAAATGGATCTTCCAGGTATCTCAGCTGACAGCTTTACTACATGCCACAGAATCGATGCGTCCACCAATGATCATCATCGTCCAGTCCTGGCCTGGTTTTCCGGAATGGACTCGAGGTCTGCAGTCTGGAGAGCCAAGACCAAACTGAAGGGCACATCTGTGACGGTTAAGGAGTTCCTGACAAGGTCCAGGCAGGCTATCTTTAGCAAGGCTCGCCAACACTTCGGCATCCGTTCCGGTTGGACACAAGACGGTGTCATCATGGTAAAGGCGTCGGATGGCACTCGGCATAAGGTGACAACTTCGGACGGCCTGGACAATCTGCTGCAGAAATATCCCAGGCAGGCATGCGGTTCTGCGAGCAAGAGCGGCGCCGGGGCTGTCGCATCATCGAACACGACCTCTAAGCCGCGTAAATGAAGTATCAACTCACTACTATCTCTGTTTGTAACTCAATTTTCTATATTCTGTTTTTCCAACTATACTCTAGTCTCAATGTTTATGTATGATTACTTACTAACCTATTAGTTAGTTTATTTCTTTGTCACAATCACAATGTGAGGTATGTACGTTTGACATATGACAGTTCGTGATTAGTCTATGCATACGTTCAGATATTTTATTTGAAATGTTTTCTTTGTGTTGTTTATTGTGTTTTTTGTATTACGTTTTGTTATCTTTCTAAATTATTTTTTGTTTCTGATATTTACTTTTCATGTTTGTGTTTGCTGGCGGGTGGTGCAGAGAGGACAGTAACTTTTCACTTAACGTGTATAATTAATAATTTATATATTTGTATGTATATTATATTATTTTTAATTATTTACATATTATTAGTACGTTTATTATATATTATTATTTATGCCTATTTCCGACGATAGTTCTTTTCATTCTGCGAATGATTCAGTTATTTTGTCTGCCGATGACAGTTTCTGCTCGATTAATGATAGTCAGTTTCTAAGTGATATTCTACACGAGCAGTTCAATCTAACAACCAATAATTACCTAAATGTGTGTCATATAAATTCACAAAGCGTGCCAAGTCATTTTAGCGAACTTGTAGAAACATTTACTGACACCAACTTTTATATCGTGATCTCCGAGAGCTGGCTCAAACCTCAGCTTCTTTCTACCTCATACCCTCTTTCAGGATTCATTTTAATCCGGATAGATCGGCTTGACAAACGAGGCGGAGGCGTTGCTATTTATCTCCGTAGCAATTTATCTTATAAAATGTTATCTTCCTCCTCCCAACACTCTACTTCAGCGGAGTATCTTTTTCTTGAGGTTTGGGTCAGGGTAACCAAATTGGTTCTTGGAGTAGTATACTGTCCTCCTTCGGTCAACTACTTCACTGATTTGGAATCGGTTTTAGAATCGTTGGGTTCTGAGTATGCACATCATGTCATCATGGGCGATTTTAACACTGACCTTTTATCCCATCATTCACCTCGCTCCCTCAAACTTATCCACATCACCGAGTCTGCCAGCCTCCACGTTTTGCCTCTTAATGCCACTCATCACAACCCTAACGGGAAGGACACCTGGTTAGACGTAATCCTCACCTCTAATCCTACCTTGGTCCGCTCTCATGGTCAGCATCCTGCTCCTGGCTTCTCCCGTCATGACCTTGTCTTCCTCTCGTATTTCCTGAAGCCTCCTAAATCGAGTCCTAAAGTACTGTACTTGCGTTGTTATGGGCGAATGGACGTTGAAAAGTTGAGGATAGATGCTGCGAATATCGACTCGGAACCGCTGATGTCAGCCATCACTATAGACGACAAAGTCGATTTTTTTAACAACATGGTTACGAAATTGTTCGACGTGCATGCTCCCATCAGAAAAATTAAATTGAAACGTCCACCTGCTCCTTGGATGACTGAGGGGATTCGGATGGCAATGCAACGGAGGGACCGTGCTTTCCGCAAATATAAAAAGGATCGGTGTGACGACAATTGGTCTCTTTTCATGATAGCTAGGAACAGGTGCAACCAGATGGTACGCAACGCTAAACGCCGACATATCTCCGAAAATGTTACCAACTCATCCCCTGCTAATGTATGGCAGTTTCTAAGGACACTAGGCATTGGGAAACCTCATGGCCAAGTGGTTCTACCAGTGACTATTAGTTTGGAGGATATTAATCGTCATTTTACTACTACTGTCACTTTGGACGACCAAACTAAAAGTCAAACCATAGCCTACTTGGCTAGCTTACCTCGTTTGAATATTAATTCTTTCTCTTTTTCTCCTTTTTCATCAGGTGAGATTAAAAAGATTATCCTGTCAATTAAGTCCAAAGCCGTGGGATGCGATGACATTAGTCGTCGCATGATCACGGTTATCCTTGAACAAATTTTACCTGCAATTACCCATATCCTAAACTTTCCCTTGACACTGGTCAATTCCCCTACATATGGCGTATAGCCTATGTGCGTCCTTTGCCTAAAATTTCGAATCCCACTCTCCTGACACATTACCGTCCCATATCCATTCTTCCCTTTCTATCCAAGGTACTTGAGTCATGCGTTCAGAGACAGTTGTCTGGGTTTGTTTACGCAAACAATGTCCTGTCACCCTTTCAATCTGGATTCAGACCTGGACATAGTACTGTCACCGCATTGCTCAAGGTGACTGGCGATGTGAGGGCGGGGGTGGAGGACACCAGGCTTACTCTTTTGGTCTTGGTGGACTTCTCAAACGCCTTTAACAACGTCAGTCACGACCTTCTCCTTTCAGTCCTATCCTATCTAATGATCTCACCTATGGCACTGGAATGGTTCTCCTGTTATCTTCGAGGACGCCAGCAGTCGGTACGCGTCGATGAAACTTCATCAACATGGCGTAATCTGGACTCTGGTATTCCTCAAGGCGGAATACTTTCTCCTCTTCTATTTGCATTATTTATTAATCTCCTTACTCATGAACTTCATTGTGCGTTTCATCTGTATGCTGATGACCTACAACTTTATACACAGTCCTCTTCAGAAAATTTAGATTCAGCCATAGCAGCTATAAACCAAGATTTGAATGCTATCAAGGTCTGGTCGGAACGGTTTGGCCTGGCAGTGAACCCTGCTAAATGTCAGGCGATTCTCGTTGGTAGTTCCCGTATTTTAAACAGGGTTGACTTGCAATCGCTACCTGCTGTCATTTTTGATGGACCTATAATCCCGTTTAGTTCAAGCGTCAAGGATCTTGGCTTACATATTGATGCCAACCTTAACTGGCGGACCCAGGTAGCGAGTGTGAGTCGTAAAGTCACTGGTGCCTTGCGGTCGCTTTACCGTCTGAAGAACTTTCTGCCATTCAGGACTAAGACAATGCTAGTACAGACTTTAATATTTCCCATCATCGACTATGATGACGTGTGCTATCTCGACCTTAATGCAGATCTTCTCAATAAGCTCGATTCGCCTTCTCAATAATTGCATTAGATTCGTTTTTAATCTCTGGAAATTTGACCATATTTCTGAGTACCGATTAAAGTTACGATGGTTACCTATTCGTCAACGGCGTAGCTTGCGTACTTTGTGTACTCTTCATTTTTTACTGCACTTTCCATGTGCGCCCGTCTATTTAACTTCCCATCTTCAATTTCTCTGTAATACACATGAGAAAAATCTTCGTTCCTCTAATAATCTTCTGCTTCTTTGTCTTTCTCACAATTCCACCCTAGTACATTCATCCTTTATCATACAATCTATCCTTCTGTGGAATGCTCTCCCTCTCGAAATCAGGATGTCCACTAACCGTTTTACGTTTAGGACGTTTTAGGTTTAGGTTCGGCAGAATTATTTAGACGCACTAACTGAATCGTCATAAGTTATTTATCGTTTAATTATTTTATATACTTATGTATATATTTATTAGAATTATAGAATATATATTTAGGCGTTTATTAATAAATATATAGTTATGGTATGTATGTAAGTAGGTATATTTGTTATATGTATATCATTTTATATTTAATATTAATGAGTAGGTATGTCTTTTGTTTTTCATTTTAATTTAAAAACTGCACCTATTACATATTTCTCTGCATCACCCAAAGGTTGACTGGTAGATAATGCCTTCGGCATTAAGTCCGCCTTTGTACTATTATGTGCATAAAGTTTTAAAATAAATAAATAAATAATTATTCATCATAATGTTTAGATCTATAAATAAATTTATATTTTAATAAGTATGACGATAAAACAAGTGATGAAAATAAAACTCTATGTTTGAATAACAATGTTGTCTGATTTAATCCTCTTGGAATCCACAGAAAGAAACTTATACCAAAAGTACGACATTTAACCAAATTGGATTTCACGTCGCTACGCATAAATGAACATTTGAGATGTATATCCTAATTTTATTCATATTTATACATAAAATGTAAATAATTAAGCACTTTATTTTTCTTTATCGCCGAAAGTATTAAAGCAAACAAAGTCGTTCAAAAATATAACGAAATGAAGAACTTAAGTGCTACGTAAGTGAGTGGCAGCGTTTTGCTAAATGGCCTCGCGGTGGTTGTTAGAATTACTCGTTATTTGTTATACTACCTATAACACTAAAGGTCACGTCTAGCTTCTCGCACGTCATCCCATTTACGAAAAAGTTTTTTGAGATATGTTATTATCAAGGGAAGAAAAAGTAGGGAAGAAAAAATAATATACTACTGGTATATTACTTAATCAAATGCTTATCTTGTCTCTACATACCGAATCATATACCAATACCAATCAAAGATTAATGCATGAGTACATCACTATTGACAGTCATTTCTTCTTTTGAAAAAATTGCGACATGAGTATTTCAAGAGGTAATAAATACAATACATGTGTCTCGGTTACACATATGACATTTCCTACAAGTAAAAAGAAATAACGATATGTTTCTTGATTATGCTTAAAGCTATCCCTCCATATGTACTTGCTCCTTGCCTGATTGACTTCTAATAGACATTAAATAAAACACATTTTATTCTTTAATATTTATTGACGACTCTAGATATTGGCCCGAAAATGTTGGGCAAATTTTCTATCAAATTTATCCTTGCATTCTTCTTTCTTTCTTCTCACTATCTCTTTTACTTTATATTTCAACCTGTCATACTTTTCTTTTACAATACTTTCATTGTCATTCACACCACCTTGTACTCTTTTGTTGGCTCTTAAGGCCAGCAAATCCATCCAAGCTTTGCGCTTTTCCGCAACCACACCGCTTACTTCTTGATCCCACCATTCATTACAAATCTTTTTAACATGCTTCCTCTTGCTTACGCCACATACTTGAGTGGCTGTCTCAATCATTCCATTCTTAAACTCTTTCCAAAATTCTTCTATTTCACACTCTTCTTTCTCAAACAAATCTTTTAACCTCACTTCCAATATCTCTTTATACTGATCGCGTATATCTTCTTCTGCCAATCTTTCAACTTTCACTCTTTCTATGGCAGGCGAGTGTATGCGAGTACGATAGCGCCATTTAGTTGCTAGTCCCGCTATACGACTAACTACCAAAAAATGGTCAGTACCCACATTCAAGCCTCGGTACACTCTGGTATCTTTCACTTTTCCTTTTAAACGTTCATCTACCACAACAAAATCTATCATACTTCGTTCTGCCTGCCTATGCCATGTATACATATGAATCATCTTGTGACTAAACAAAGTGTTAGTCACAACAAGTTTTCTCTCCATACAAATGTCCGGCAAACACTCACCATTTTCATTCACTCTCTCGTCACCAAATCGCCCTAGAACCCTTTCACATCCATCACGAGACACACCTACCCAGCCATTAAAGTCGCCTAACATAATTATTCTTTCATTAGTCTCACACCTAGCAAGCATATCTCTGACCTTGTCCCAGAATTCCTCTCTGACATTCAATGGTTTGGACATGTCCGGAGCATAAACACATACAACAAAAACTTTCACTAAGCCAATCTTTAATCGCATCCAAAGGAGCCTGGAGTTTACATATTCATATTCTTTCACACACTCATTCATTCTATCTGACAGAATCATTCCAACTCCTTGGCTAGCCCTTTCAAACTCAACAACTCCAGACCAGTATGCACGATATCGGCCATGAGTAGTTGTTGAGCAACCTTTCTTCTTAGTTTCACTCACTCCCAGTATATCAATTTTCCTTACATCCATCGTATCACACAATTCATCGATCTTACTATCCACTCCTCCACAAACATTCACCGTTGCAAACAGGCATTCCCTAGCCCTATTTTTGCCTCTGTTGGACGGGGAGACAAAACGTGACGTGTGGCAAAGCGCGTCGCCGTTGAGAATTTTGCCCCCCTCCCCCCAGATACGATGGGGCAGTCTGAGCCACAATGCTCAGAGAGGGATTCTCCGGTAGAACCGGTACCCTCCTGGGGTAGAGTAATATTTAATCCCCTTAAAGCCATTGCGCCATCTTCTTCACCTCTACTTCGGATAAGGAACGGAAGGGAAATACAGGATAGGATAGGAGAATGTTAAAGGAGGTTGGTGTTTGGGAAAGGATGTCAAAGGTAACAAAGGATGCCGCAATCACGGAAGGGATCTTGGTAGTGATTGCGACAGCTCGAGCAAGCCGGGAGCGCAAACCCCAATGCCCCTTCTCGACGATCGGACAGATCAGTAGAGCGGAAGCACACCCTGACTTATTATTATCTTCCTTACACCCTATAGATAAAATTGCAGAACCCTTTCACACCATTCACATAGACACCAGCGGCAAATTGATTGATGGAAGAGCTTCTAAGGAGTATGTAATTGTTATTGTCGATGCTTTCACTAAGTTTTGTTACTTAACTATCGTTAAAGATCTAACCTCAAAATCTGCTTGTGAAGCTCTTAGAAATGTTGTTCACATATTTGGGACACCCAGACGTATCATTGCCGATCAAAGCACCTCGTTTACTGGGAAAGAATTCCAAAGCCTTTGTAAAGACTGGTTTATCGAACTGCATGAAATTGCCAGTGGTGTTAGTCGCGCAAATGGACAGGTAGAGCGGATAATGTCGGTGCTCACAAATTGTTTTACAGTAGCTGAAAACCACGAAAACAGATCTTGGAAATCAGTTATTGGGGCAGTCCAACTAGCAATAAATTGTACCGTGTCTAAAAGTACCGGCAAAAGCCCTTTCCAGTTATTATTTGGTTGTAAGTAGTAGAGCCTTGCCGATTTCAGCATGAATGGGCCAGCTCGACCGGGGAAGTACTACCCTCTCACAGAAAATCGACGTCAAGTAACAGTCCCTAAACTGTTGCGTTTCGTTCGGTGAGTGAGAGTGCCGGAGGCCCTATTCCCCATTCCTTCTCCCTCATCCCACTCCTCATCCCATCCCTTTTCTCAACCCCAAGGGGCGGCAACGCACTTGTGACTCCTGTGGTGTTTCTTGTGTCCATGGGCGGCGGTAATTGCTTACCATCAGGCAATCCGTCTGCTCGTTTGCCGCCTATGATCATAAAAAAAAAAACAAGAACCCGCCCAAACTGAATTGCTTCAGTACCGATCCTGAGACTGACAACGAACGGGATTTGACAGAATTAAGACAAATTGCTAAGAGTAGGATGGACGAGCAAGCAAAGAAAGATAATATACGTTTTGACGCTAATAAAGCCGCTGTTCGACCTTTTGTATTAGGTGACTTGGTCCTAGTTCAAAAAAATCCACGAATCATTAACGAGTTAAGCGAAAAGTTTAATGGTCCATGCAAGATTACTAAAGTCTGTCCAAACGAACGTTATATGGTCGAGCCACTATCTGGGGGGCGGGCCCAATATGTGTGTCACGGAAGACTTTGATAGAGTGAGCATAATATATATGTATAGATACAAAGTATACAGCCTATATGTATTATTATAGTTCTATTTGTCAGGTGTTGGAAAATAAAAGATACAACTATGAAATCTTACTTTCATTTATTCAGCTTGTCACAATAGTATATATTAAAATCTCAAGTTCTGATTCTACATTTACATTTAGCGCCACGTTCGCAAAGCAAGGGCATAGAACCAAGAGAAAGAATGTGGCCAAGAAAACTCTTGGCCATTCTTTTAATAGTTGTAATTATCGTTTATAAAAGCGGTACAATCAATACATATTATTATATCGGATAGCAAGGTTATGGGTAGTTCAATATTTCAAAAGTAACGATTACCTTAATACAATAGATTAGCATAATTCGTTTAGTAATATTCACCACAAATATATTTACTATAGGTGTATTCAATATTTACCACTGAAATATTCACTACACGATGTATTAATAGACACGACTTGTATCTCAGCATTAATTCGACTCTGTAATATATGATACCCCAAGATATGAACTTTAACATCTCACAGCTGAAACCACCCACAATATCAATTATATAATTGCTACGCTATATTATTACATTAACTATACATTGTCTATATTGACAATACTCTAAATAACACCACAATAGCAATAAAGAATTGTGAAACACATTATTAGGAACAACACAAAAATATAAAAGTTAGAATTATATCGTACCTTAGTTAGCCGTTGCCAGAGCGGAACTGAACAGAGTCTGTTCATACTTTATACTCTATTTACCCGTTTGACAGTGTCAAATGTCAAACCAATTTGTCTATTTAGAATTGGCAACACTTGTTTGTCTGATGTTCACACTTCGACTGCCGGGCAAAAAAATTAACAAACTCTCTGTAATCTTAAAATAACTGTATTGCATATTGTTGCTAACCCGTTTCCAGTACCCCAATGATTTATTTATTTCAATTTGGTTTTCTGTCTGTCTATTTATTCAGGGTAATCTTAAAAATGGCTGAATCGATTTAGATGTGTATTTTACTAATGGTTCATGAAAACTCTCGAACAAACTATGAAAATGTCATTTAGGCGTAGCTGCTTGCAAATGCTAGTTAAATTAAATTAGTCAAGGATTCCGAAAATAGAAGAAAAAAATGTAAAATTAATTATCCACATTCAAAACCCTTTCTTATTATTTTAGGTTAAAGACATGAAAGAAGCCTTGGTCAGCAGTTGGACTAAGCAGATAACTGATAAAAAGTGCTTACCTGCTTAAAAATAAATAAAAATAGCGAAATAATAGTTCTAAGTATTTTGGTTTCTATTGTTAGTGCAGACAACTGAGTGTCGCTCCGTAGCGATCTGACTTTTATACTAGTGTACAAACAACTCACCGTGTGCGGATATGACGTTTCGTCGCCCACGTGCAGATTGAAATACAATGTTTTATTACAAAACTAATTCATAATACATTTTATACTTAAAATATAATTGTTTTAACATTTTATAGAAACATATATATGCACAATAATCAGAATTATCTATCAACTGCGTAAATTCACCGCTAGTTTACCTGAACTTTCAGAGTGTATTGATGATGTCGAATGCAAAGATGATTAATTGTATTCAAGGCAAATCTTATTTTATGTGTAATTTGTATGTTGATGTTACATCAACATACAAATTACACATAAAATAAGATCATCTTTGCAAAGGATTGGGTCTATGCCTGTTTCGACCCATAACAGGTGTTGAAAGCTTCAACGCTTTGCAATGTGTATGAAGTACTATACCCAGTTAATGCTGAAAGCTTTAACGCTTTGCGATCAGACAGTGATTATATGCTGAAAGCTTTGACGCTTTGCGGTTGAAATTATTTCATTGTTTCGTATGGCAACACTACTAAAATGCCTTAGATTCAAAGTGTGAGCTGTCAACTGTCAGCTGTCAACTGAGACGTCATTCTCAATGTCAGTGGTGCGTTCGTTCATTTGTGAAGTCTTCACTTGCTCTCTGAACGTCGCCTGCGCCTGGTGTGTGCACTGACTGCTAAAATATCAAGATGGCGGACACACATAGCGAACACGTGGATCCTAATCCGTTTGAATCTGCGACATATAGATGAAATATTTCGAAAGCCCTACATCGTTATCGTCTAACCAACAATATTCGCTGTCTATCTGAAAATAAGAATTTACACAAAAAGAAACAACAGCCTTTGAGTCATATCGGCTGCGTGAAGGGTCCCCGAAGAACAATAGCAACGCGCGTAGAAATTTTGATTACTCTTTGAAGTTTTTTATATTTTTCCAGCGTTATAATAACTTGTTGCCGCGTAATGATAATTGAATTTCGTAACCAGCATCTGTGATTTTAACTGTATGGTCTTAAATATATCGTATAGCCTTTTGCAGCTCACTGCCGGACATACGCCTTTCCTTATTTGTATCAATAGTATTGCAAGTCAATTCACGCTTTGGCCTACTATGCCACGCTGGCTAGACGGTTTTGCATATGGTGCGATACCGAGTTTTCTGTCTCTTAAAAAATATACTACTTGTTTCGTGTATTTTCCTGTGTTGTATGAAGTAGGGTGGTGCTACTCTGTAACACACGGATGATATAACAATTCATCATGAGCCCTATATATAAACTGTCCCACTGCTGGGCAAGGGCCTCTTCTCATTATGAGAAGGGTAAGGCCATAGTCCACCACGCTGGCCAAGTGCAGGTTGGCAGACTTCACATGTCTTTCGAGAACATTATGGAGAACTCCCAGACATACAGGTTTCCTCACGATGTTTTCCTTCACCGTTTAGCAAGCGATAATTAACAATTTAATACGCACATGACTCCGAAAAGTCATTGGTGCGTGCCTTGGATTCGAACCCTGACCCTCTGCGTAGCAGTCTGTCGGTATTATAAAATTAAAACCAATCTCTAGCTAAAGGTGATGAACTAGGTTGTAGTAAGCATTCGATCTCCTATTTTTCTTCCCGATTACCTTGTGCAAGTTTAATAACCTAACGCATTTTTTTATCTTTCAAAAATGTTAAACTTTTTCATTTCCTTAATTGTAACTTAAATTTCGTTTCGCTTCGCTTTGTTTTAATTGCTCATCAGATTAAATTGCATTAAATAGCTTGATATTGCAATCGGTGGCAGACGGAACAAAGGGAAACCGACATCAACGAGCGGTGATTTTGGGTAATATACTTGTGTATAACTTAGCGCGGAGTAATGTTGGAGAGCCTGATAGTGACAGGAAAAGTGGAATAAACCATAGCTCAAAGTCCCAAGCGATGATACGACCTGAAATCCAAAGAAATATTAGTGATGCCTTACATCAGACAATAGTACGCAGCCTATGGAACCAGCAGTTGAGTGGGGGAATGTGTGTGTGACTGAAAGAAACGACTAAAACTACAGAAGAAAGACAATTTTCTAGCTCTTCATAGGAACGAAACACCACGTCAAGAATATACAGCGCAAGTACCTCCTACCAAGGAAAAAAAAATGAGGATTGAATAGAAGGATTTCTCTCCACTCACTAAACAAAATACAACCACTCAAATACCGCTGCCTCGCAAATATTGCTGACACCATGAAACTTGATACCTTGTCGTTTGAGTAAACCTATGACGACATAGCAAAAAAGCAGATTACATGTCAAATATACAGTCAATTTTTGAAGGCAATAGTATAATTTTATTTTATTTTTTATTTATAGTCTCACGCCTGTTTCCCCGAAGGGGTAGGCAAAGGTTTATATTACACCTACACATTTATTACACCTACATTTCGCCATCAATTTTTAGGTCTCTTGTAATAGGAGGCGAGCCTATTGCCGTTACCGGGCTTATCACCAGACTCCGGGCTGCTACTGAGTATTCGGAAAAACCCAGTAACACTTTTGCCCGACCTGGGAATCGAACCTGGGACCTCCGATCAGCAGTTTATAAAAACCAAGAATAGTAAAATTGGCAACTCAGTAAATATTCATCGCTAACATGTAGACCTATCTCACATATTTAATCAGCGCTAGATACGTACCCAAGCGTACCTAACCGAACATAGGTAATTAATTAAACAGGTTCAAAGTAATAAATTTCACTTAACAGTTCACCTAACAAATTGAATGGAAACACTCTAGGTATTTATTATATCCTAAAAAGTGGCTGAAAATAAATCTAGTTTAATTTACTTTAAGATTTAGTACGCATTTTAAACAGAAAGCAGTTTATAACTTGATAAGACTGCCATTATATTTAACACGTGCAATTAGATCACTCACTTTTTACTAATTACGACGTTAAATTAAGATTATTTATGGACTTTAAATAGGTATATATTAAAAAGAGGTAAGTTGCTCTCTGCAAATTATTTAATTCGGCTTTTCATGCTCATGCAGAATAAAACTTACTTCATGACAAAGAAACATCGTTATGTCTATCTCTTAAATCTTGGCAAAACCTTTATATATCTACATAATGAAGCGCTCATAGCGAGACCTGACTTGTCGTTTGTAACAGGTCAGCAAAGTTTCGAGATGGGTGACCGCGTGTGGCACATACAACGGAGCGTTCCCTTCTTTGGAGGGCATGTATACTGTATTTCGGAGGCCTCCGGTCGGGTGGTCTGAAAACTTCAATGCTAGAGTCGGCCACACACTCACGAAAAAGAAAGAAGAAGACCTAAATTGCCAATAATATCACACAGGAGTACAATGGTGAAGAATACAATCAGCATTGTTTTGGTATTTATTTTGATTTTAATTTCAACTCCATAGCTTCACGCACTCCCCGAATTATACTAATAGACAGATATACAGACAGACGGACAACAAATGATACTATATGAATTCAGTTTTTCCTTTTTTAGGTACAGAACCCTAAAAATATTCGTTTACATGATAGCATTACTAGTGCAACAAATCCTGAGCGATTTATACATGTTAGTTTACAAGCAAATCCCACAGAGGATAGCTCGGATGGAGGGCACACGCGTATCGAAACATATTATCTGTTTTATAAACTTCTGATGAGTTACAACGAGTTCGCTATCGTTAAGTTAACAGCAATCGTTGACAATCTCAGGGAGTTTAGTTGATCTTCTTAAGATTTAATATTATATGCATAGGTTGCATAAACAACTATTTCAGGCGAATATACTTCTATAATTAAGCCTTAAAAGATTGAATCCCGTTGTATGGTTTTAAGCCCGTTTAACGAAACATTAGCTTTCAAAATAGGAATGTATGTGAGAATCTTCTGATTGTTCTCTCAAAAATCTTATAAATAATATATATTTACCTACCGCTACTTTCTAATTCTTAATTTATTTTTCATTTCGCCAATATTACTTCTGATTAAATCTGCGTGTTACAAGACAAGTTAGGTTTCCCCGCAACTTCACGAGTGTTGACTCGTTGTCTTTAGGAAATAGTTACTGCAGCTGAACCTTGATACGCATGAGAATATGGGTGAAGCTCGTGCTATATTTTTCCACCTTTTAAATAGAATTTCCATATCTAATTTTTACCTGCCGACCTAAATAAATACATTTTCATATTTAACATTACCAAAAATAACTATTAAGTTGCCCTTAGCAACAAATAAGCAAGCGTGAATTTTAATGAAACTAGAACCTCATCACTGGTTTACTCTGTTTTTTTTGGTCTTTTTTACCTGCGGATAATTACAGCTTCGCACGGCTCTATTGTAATTAATCTCTATTTTAATTAAGTGAAACTATGAGAGCGCTTCGTCCGAAACATTGTTATAATCGGTTTATCGGACAAGCTTTTCAACGTGAATAATCAGTATTTCTGCTGCAGTCTCGTTAGTGAGGCTCAGTTACTTTGTACGCGAATAGTTTTAATCGGCGAGTTAATATAACAACATGTTCGTAGCTACAAAACTGACAGCTTGGGTAAAGAAGGGAATAATTGAATGTTAGCTTCCCTAGTTCAACTTAAACTTACAAATACACGGAACAAAGTTTCTATCTGCAATTGCAAATAATGAGATTGTTCACGTCTGTTATTTTGGACTGTTCAAATACAATTATTCAAGATAACAGAAATCATTGAAGTAGTATATTAATAACAAGCTGTTCCCCACGGTTATTTTTGTGTACAGTGTCACCTACCAAGTATATTAAAATTAGCGTGTATATTATAACCCTATAAATTATTCTGTCTTCCAGTGAAAGTCTCATTAAATCGGTTAAACCATTCCTGATATTATTGATTCCGGACAAACAGAAAGATTTGTCTGAAGTGACATGCAGAGAGAAGAATATTATAAAAAAGGTTGTTTATGATTAAGTATCGTGCAACTAACTACAAACGATTAGCATTAAGAATTATCCCCGTTGCTCTATTTTAATAATCGCACTCAAGTTGTTCAGTTCGTCTAGTTGTGAATAACTATCTCACTCCAGTCTGACATTACGTAAATAACAATTATGTATCATATGTTAACAGATATATTACGGAAAAACTTATTAAAAATACATTTCATTTTAACCCGGCGTGAATGAGGCCGGGTATGTCATACCCGAGAATTTTTTTAACGCAGATTATTTAATTTTGCTGTTATCTTGCGAGTCCTGACTACGAGTCCCCTACTTTCAGTAGCTGGAGGTAAGGGTTCGAAGGGCGAGGTACAGTATCAAGTTTAGTGTTGCGCCTGCGGCGACGGTAGATACACATGGGTACACGTGGCTGGGGTACGTCACACCCGACCTCGTCGTCGGTGTTACGTTTTTGTGTGGACAGTTTTACAGTTGTTTTTAGTATTTTATGATTATTTTTGGATTTTCAAGATGTCATATGAAGAAAATGAATATCGGCAACAAGAACTACTAAAAAACTGCTCAAATGCTAGCTCCTGTAATTCCGAGAGCGAAAAGAAATTGATAACATAAGTAAATAAGTGAAGGAAGTAATTCGGAACAAGAGGGTACCTATTATGAAAAATTTTGAAGGGCTGGAATCTGTGCCGACGGCTACTGAGTGTACTTAGACATTAGACAGACAAAACATTGCTGTAGAAAATGTATGAAACACGCTATTTTCATGTGCAGAGATTGTGCTGATTTGTTTGTGTAACTTTGGTGCTCTGTTACATGGTCTCATAAGACTTTACAGCTCGCCTTTTATTTATAACAATTACAAGACACTATTATTATGTTAATTAACCCTTGAGGTGCGATCAAACTAAAGGCAAAGTGCCACAAGTGCGAAAGGTCACGTTGCTGCAAATTTTCATTGGCCTAGGTTACCGGAAAAAAATTAATTATGACACCTTAATATAATTATTTCACATAAATTGCATATCATTGTGTTGGTTATAAAATCAGCTATCATAATAATAACATGAATTACAACTAAATACTCACTTTTTCGGCAAAAGAAGCTAACAAACTTTGAGGTTTGTTTTTTTTCACTCGTTCACACAAACATTTCATCACATATTAATGAATTTCATTACTTGTTTGGTTCATAAACACAAAAACATTATCACATATACCTTTAGGTTTTCACACAATACATTATTAATTTGTAACAAACGAATCAAACGCCACTAAAAAAATTATAATCCGAACGCGTAACAAAAAGTTCGCCGTGCCAGGCAGCCATGTTACTGTTACGAACACTGTGGCTGTGAATTATTTACCATTTGAAACACGATAACGGTGAAAATGTACAACAATGCTATTATTTAGTTGCTAAAATATGTTTTCAGATAAATAATCTGGGTACTTTTATGTCTTTCATAACTATTAAAAGAATATTTATCATAAAACACTTACGAAAATAGCGAGTTTCAAGAGTAGAAATAGCCCTTCTAAAAAGTTTTTGCCTTTTATCACTGTATTTGTTGTCTTTGTCACGAATAATGTCACTTCACAATTAATATTTATTTATTTCTGAGTAAATCTATATAAGTATCTTTATAAAATATTCACCGGTTTCTTCCACAAGACAACTTTTATTATAAAGATCGCGGAACAAAACACAACAATGGCGGACGCTTTCGCAACTGAGACACAGATAATTATATTTCAATATTTTTTGGCGCGTTTCGTTTCCCTCACCCTTCTAAAACGATTTAAATGCATAGAATATGAATTATTCTAATAGTTACTACTTTCGTTTCTTGGTTTAAGTAAAACAAAACGTGAAAAAACCGCGACCAATAGAACGATTTTTAATTGAGCATGACCGTGCGTGCCTCAAACACTTCGGACCACCAAAATTAGAGCATGACCGTGCGTGCTGTAATCACGTGGGACGTTACGTCACACACAGTCACGTATTTTATGCGAAAAGAAGTTAACTACCTAAAATTTTAGTTTTGTCGTAGAAAATGTCTATACTTTATTATTTCAATAAAACGTAACGCTTTTTAGTACTTAATGCTAGCATTTTATGAACTAATCTTGTTGATTGGATACTATTATTAGTATCATCATCATCAGCCTTTAACACTCCACTACTGGACTAGGTCTCTCCTTTGAAAGGAGGAATTGGCCTACTATACCACGCTGGCCAAACGGGTTGGTACAGGGTTTGTATCAAGTTTTCCTTCTCTTATAGTGCTGTTCTCTGCATAATGTGCTCTCTCTGTCGGCTCTTACGACACCCATGGGATGATATGGGGTGGTGACAATCCGTATTCTTAATCCGTCACCACACGGACATTAGTATATCTCAAGCATAAATGATAAATACACAATCATAGTAGGTATTCAAAATAAAGCACCAAAATTTCGGATATCACCCTACCACGTCGTTCCGGTTTCGTCGTAACAATTTCTCACCGCATACACGCCGGGTTTACAGGTAAACGATCTGTTTTAGTTATGAGATTATGAGATAACTTTTACTCGAAAGCTTTTTAGCTGGCCCAGTAATTATAAAATATTATTAATCCAGCGGGCCACAATTCTTTCTACGGGCTACAATTAAGAGCTGCTGGCGCCGTGCCGCTACCAGCCGCCGCCACGCATCAGCTCTTGCCTACGAGCCTTCTACAGCCAGGCCACGGACGCCTGACTGCACCGGGTTACGCCTGAGCCTCACCGCTCGGCCCACATCGGCTGCATCGCCTGAGCCTGCCGCTCAGCCTACACCTCGACCACTGAGCTGCCTACCCAGCGTGCAATTCGGCCAGCTCACCGTCACCGGAGAGCAGCAGGAGTCTACACTCCAGCCCTCAGACCAGTGCTTACCTAGTATGTAAGCGGTAGTGAGACATAATAAAGAACCTGTTCAGCCTAGCAGTGTTTCTCTCGAACCCCGACATCCTACCTGAGATCCTCCGTCTCAACTGCAAGTTTTATATATATACAGGGTGTAAAAAGACCCTTAACGAAAACTGAAATCCTATGTTGTACCAATCACTACGAACATTTTTTACTTCGGCACCATACCTGGGAAATTACTGGTACAGGCGATATTGAGGCTCAAAGTTAGTATGGAATTTTTCTAATTAGGTACAAAATCGATGCATTTACCCCGCCCATATATTCTTTAGATGCCCTATGACCCCATGGATGAGTAGGTATTTCGAGCATTGCACGCGCGCACTTTTAATTGCGATTAAAAAAATGTGAAAACTTAAAAAGAAATTCGTTTCCCAGGTATTATTTTTGGTTAGTATGACTTGGCATGATGTCCACAACGAGTATTCTTCGGCTTGGTGATGGGTCTTGTGACACCCTGTATATTTATATATTAATATATATAAAACTTGCAGTCTTAGCTTTACTGTATGTAAAGCTAAGACTGTAAGTTACACCACCTGCCAGCACTTCACACACTTCTCAAGTTTACAATAAGGGAAGCACAACTTGAAAACACAACACAACAGTAGTCACCGTCTTAATGCAATAGTGATAGTTCATGTTGTAAGTTGCGACACGTGCGCTCCTGTCTCTCGCTAACTTAAAATTGATTAACCCGCCGCGCTGCGTGCCTTGCTACACGCTTAAGGTGGATACAGACTTTGCGAGGCATGCGCTACGAACGGCGCACAACGAATGCCTCAGTTTGAGGCGTGCGTGTTGAAAAACTATACCAACATATGCTCGGGTCGAGCCATCGCGTACGAAGCAAACGCCTCGTTTGTCTGTCTTCATGTTTGTTGCGAGGCATGTGCTACGCACAGACGCGCGCGTGCGAGCCGCGCGTGTGCGCAGTGCTGCAGCCGGCTCATTGCGAGCAGTGCGTTGCGTTTGGACGGTTGTGTCCGCGTCGCTGTGATGTTCGCACGCATTATGGACGACAAAGAAATTTTATTACAGCTTATTGCCGCATTCATAACGCAGGCGGAAGAACTTTTTAACCCACCAACGACGACGACTTTTTTCTTTCCTTTTTTTTCAATAATTGAATTAATAATTATAAAAGCAGCAGCGGATACGGATACATCTTGACTGCTGCTTTGTGGGTTGGATCGGCCCGAGCATGCGCTGCGCGCTGTTTGGCCCGAACAAACGCAGTTTCATTTTCGCAGTCGAGGCGTACGTGGATATTGTACGCGGTGCACACCTCGAACGTGAATGCGCGCCTACGTCCACAACTAATGTAATGCTCGCACTGAGGCACTTTGATCTTGTAGCATTTGCCGACACTCGTTGGCTCGCCCTCGCACGTGCGTAGCACATGCCTCGCCACGAATATAGAGGTACACACCTTGCGAGGCATGCGCTGTGCGCAGTGCATGCCTCGCAAAGTCTGTATACGGCTTTAAGTATTCGTCGCGTGAGACGCGGCGGTGCCATCCGCGGGCGCCGCCACAAAAAACGCTTCATTGCAAGCAAACGCGCGTAATATCGCTTCTCCGTAAACGCACTCATACAAGGCCATATATTTGAGTTCAGATCAGGCCGCGCGCGACGCTTCGCGTCTCCATAAACGAGGCCAGGCACAGGATTCATTCCTAGAGCGGTCAAAAGGTGTCTATAAAAAAGACGACTTAAACAATCCTTAAACCAGCTCGGCAGTGTTTAGGTCTTTTGTGACCGCAAAAATTAAAGTCCCTCTAGATAAGAGTAGTATGAACCAAGCTATCCGGTGTAATGTAAATACTTACATTCTGTAGATGTATTCCAATGATAATGCCGGTTCAGCGTGATGGAAAACGAGCAAAATGTTCTTTCTCCAAAGACCATTTTGCTCTCCAACTTCCGTTTGACTGCCATAAATTGAACTCGTATTTCCAAACAGACGACCGAAATTCTCTAAGAATAACTGTGTGGAACTCGAATTATTACGACGAAATAACTTAAGTTCGTTACAAACAGACGCTCACACTCAATTTTGTCTTCACTGATGTTTTCTTCTCTTCAACTTATATATAGATGCTATATGAAATCCAAGTCCCTACATGGTTATCGTCCAACCAACAAAGTTCGCGGTCTATCTGAAAACAGGAATTTCCACAAAAAGCAACAACAGCTTTTGATTCATATCGGCTGCGTGAAAGGTGTCTTTAGAACAATAGCAACGAGCGCGTCTTGTTGCCGCGTAATGACAACTGAAGTTCGTAACCAGCATCTGTGATTTTCACTGTATGGTCTTAAATTTATCGTATAGCCTTTTGCAGCTCACTGCTGGACATATACCTTTCCTAATTTGTATCAATAGCATTGCAAGTCAATTCACGCTTTGGCCTACTATGCCAAGCTGGCTAGACGTGTTTGTATATAGTTTGATACCGAGTTTTCTGTCTCTTAAAAAATATACTACTTGTTTCGTGTATTTTCTGGCTCTTACGATACCCATGGAATGAAATAGGGTGGTGCCACTCTGTAACACACGGGTGATATAACAATTATAAAATGAAAAACAATCTCTAGCTAAAGGTGATGAACTAGGTTGTAGTAAGCATTCGATTTCGTATTTTTCTTTCCGATTACCGATAAGTTTAATAACGTAACGCATTTTTTATATCTTTCAAAAATGTTAAACTTTTTCATTTCCTTTATTGTAACTTCGCTTTGCTTAGCTTCGCTTTGTCTTAATTGCTCATTAAATAGTATTAAATAGTTTGATATTGCAATCGGAACCAAGGGACACCGACACCAACGAGCGGTGATTTTGGCTAATATACTTGTGTTTAACTTAGCGCGGAGTAATGTTGGAGAGCCTGATAGTGACAGAAAAAGTGGAATAAACCGGAGCTCAAAGTCCCAAGCGATCATACGACCTGAAATCCAAAGAACTAATAGTGATGCCTTACATCAGACGTATGTACGCAGCCTATAGAGTCAGCTAGTTGAGTGGGGGAATGGGTGTGTGACCGAGAGAAACGACTAAAGGGACAGGAGAAAGACAAGTTTCTAGCACCTCATAGGAAATGAAACACCACGTCAAGAATACACAGCGCAAGTACCTCCTACCAAATGAAAAAGTATGAGGAACGAATATAAGGATTTCTCTCCACTTACTTGACAAAACACAACCGCTCAAATACTGCTGCCTCGCAAATATCGTTGACACCTAAGACTATAGAATAAAAGGCAGACAGAGCGCGCGGAACACTTGCGTGAGGCCACTAAAGCAAATACAAAATTGAAAAGCGAATACAAACTCGACTCAGTGCGCTGCGAAGCATCGCACAGTTCACACGCCACGATCGATCCAGCTTTTAAATTCATAAAATGCCGTCTTGCGTTTTTAAACATTGTAAAAGTTGTTTCTAAAAGCAAATACGGGAAGATGGAATATATTCTTACAGATAACTATGGATTATTTGACCGTTTTATAATATTATTTCGATAAAATTCGTATTTCTGCAGAAAATATGTAAGTGCTGCCAGTTTACGTCGACACCGTTTTCCCTGAATTAGGGAAAATGCACTTGTCAATTGATTATGTAGGTAATAATGATTGTCATGTTAATGAAAAATACATTAACGTATTGTAAAAGTAACTATTGTAGATTATATTTTTTCTTATAAATATACTAATAGGATTTCCATTAGTATATACATTGTTTTGAGTTCGATCCCCAAACGATCCAAATATTCGTGTACACGCGGCTACTTGTCAAGCTATACACTTTGACCTTTGTACCGTTCTTATGGCATAGGGGATAAGTATCAAAATCGTACTTCGACTATTTGGCTTGACTTGGCGCCGTGTGTACATTAAGTACAGAAACAGAAATTATTGATTGTAGCTATTATTTATTTTTAATTGCAATTTTTTTTTGTTACGATTTATGATTATGATATTCATAATTTATTGTATGCATGACAAAATGTTTTTAGCTAATTAATATTTATGACGCAAGCCTATCTATTTATTTCTCAATTTACGAATAAAATTAGTTAAAACTTAACTCGGAGCCTACATTTTTTAAGAAATGTATTTGTAAAAGAATACTTTAATGGTATTTTTTATTTGAATAATTTTCACAACAGCATTACATATTAAAAGCATTAATTAAATAGATTAAGTAAATTCTTCAAAGCCACAAACGAATATAAAATATTACCTATGTAATATTTTTATATTTATAAACTAGATTTTACAACTCTGCCAACACTAGTCTACGATGGTACTGCTATAGACTTCTTTCCAATGGTCAAGAACCTTGGCCTGCATATAGATTGTACCTTGAGTTGGCGTAACCAAGTTACTCAAGTCGGTCAGAAAATTACAGGTACCCTACGTGCTCTAAACCGCTTAAGAAACTTCCTCCCACCCAAGACCAAGACTATGCTTGTGCAAACTTTGGTTTTCCCGTTGATCGACTATGGTGATGTATGCTACTATGACCTGAATGCAGAACTTCTCAACAAACTGGATCGTCTTCTCAATAACTGCATTCGATTTATCTTTAATCTTCGCAAGTATGATCATGTATCTACTTATCGTTCTCAATTGAAGTGGCTTCCTGTTCGTCAAAGACGCAGTATGCGTGCCCTCACTACTCTTTATTCTATCCTTATGTCTCCCAATACCCCAAAATACCTTCATTCTTATTTTCAATACTTGAGTTCCAACCACGATCGAAATCTTCGTTCTTCCAATAATCTTCTCCTACTTTGTCCTTCACATAGTTCTGCTTTAATTCACTCGTCCTTTCCCATTCAAGCAATCCTTCTTTGGAATGCCCTTCCTCTAGAAATCAGGATGGCTACTACAAAGGATCGCTTTAAATCCAGAGTGAAACAGCTGTTGTTGGATAAATTGGCAGAAGTATCCTAATAATATGTTTATGTATATTGGTATTTAGTGTATGTATATATTTAATATTTTTATAATTTGTTATGTATTCTTAGTTTATAATTACTATATATTTTATATTTTGTATAGCTACTTATTTATTAATATGTTCTTGTACTATCGAATGTATGTATTTTAAACTATGTATATAATATGTATTATGTTTATGCTACAAAAGTTCTTCTTCACTCACTTCTTCAATACACCTACTTTAATCTCTGCACCACTCTAAGGTAGACTGGGAGAGAATGCCCAAGGCATTAAGTCCGCCTTTATACGCTTCAGTGTATATAAAGTTATTAAATAAATAAATAAATAAAAATATTCGTTTGCAAAAACTATATGCAAAATAGTGGGAGATTATTCATAATCTGGCAACTTTACACACACATAGACGCGCGTGTCCGTACAGTGCCTGTCGCCAAATGTCACGCACACATAGCTGTCAACGTGCCTCACTTAGTTGGACGAATACGCTACATCTGGTTCTTGTTTGTTAAATCTGTGGTTGACACCATGATACCTTGCCGTTTGAGTAAACCTATGACGACATAGCAAACAAGCAGATAACATGTCAAACATACCGTAAATTTCTGAAGGCCATAGTATAATTTTTTTATAGCCTGTATCCCCGAAGGGGTAGGCAGAGGTATAATTTAAAAAGAACCAATGAAAGTAAAATTGGCAACCCAGTAAATATTCATCGCTAACATGGACCTATCTCACACATTTAATCAGTGCTAGTCACGTGTCCAAGCGTACCTAACTGAACATAGGTAATTAAACAGGTTCAAAGTAATAAATTTCACTTAACAGTACCTACACCTAACAAATTGAATGAAAATACTCTAGGTATTTATTATATCCTAAAAAGAAATCAGTTTATAAAATTAACGCGCTCAACTAGCTGGACCATTCACTTTTTACCAATTACGACGTTAAATTTAGATTCTTTAACGGGCTTTAAATAGGTATATATAAAAAAGAAGCAAATTGCTCTCTGCAAATTATTTTAATCGGCTTTTGATGCCCATGCAGAATAAAAGTTACTTCGTGACAAAGAAACATTTTTATCTCTTAAATCTTAGCAGCAAATTGTGCAGAAGCAGCTATTCGTTCCAACGTTGAATAAATAACACCTTTATAAACTCACATTATGTAGCGCTCATAGCGAGACCGGACTTCCCGTTCGTAACAGGCCAGCAAAATTTCAAGATGGGTGACCGCGTGTGGCACATACAACGGAGCGTTCCCATACTTCGGAGGGCACGTATACTGTCGGTCCCGGTTCTTTTCCCACGATAAGAATCGTTAAGCCTTGTCGGAGGCCTTCCAGTGGTCTGTAAAACCTCAATGCTAGAGTCGGCCACACACTAACGAAAAAGAAAGAAGAAGACCTACATTATCAACGATATCATACAGGAGTACAATGGTAAAGAATCGGCATATGTTGTAGTATTAGATTTGGTTTTAATTTAAACTACATATCTCCATGCGTTCCCGAAATCACACTAGTAGACAAACATACAGACAGGTGGAGAACATAATGATACTATAAGGGTTTCACTTTTTTCCTCGGAATCCTAAAAACAGTATTACATTCGTTTACATGGTAGCTTCTCTAGTGCAGTAAATCCTGAGCAATTTATAGTTTACAAGCAAATCTCACCGAGGATAGCTCGGATGGAGGGCAGGCGCGTATCGAAACATATACTTATCTGTTTTATAAATTTCTGACGACTTACAACGAGTTATATATATTTAAGCTAACAGCAATCGTTGATAAGCTCAGGGAATGCAGTCTCTTCTCTCACGATCGTCTTTTAATTTTCTACCTTAGACCCAGGCTGTATTACGAACTATTTCACGCGAATATGCTTCGATAGCTTAGGTTTGGCGGATTGTTTCTTCCTGTGTTTTAACCGTTCAACGAAACATCAGCTTTGATAATGTGTTTGAGAATCGTCTGCATATTCTCAAGAAAATCGTATTAATAATATACGTTTATGTGTATTGCTACTTTATTTCTTACAATTTACTTTCCATTTGATTGTTACAAGACAAAATTGGTCTCCCCAGAACTTCACGAGGGTCAAAACTCTTTCTTTCTACTTGATTTAAATTGGCTTTCGGGATACATACCACGTACCTTTGTTTGGAGTAACTGATATTTCGGCACTGTTGCAAGCGCCATGTTCACGGATGTACTGAGGGCATTGCGGGTGGATGAATGTTACGAGCAAGTATAACGGTCTACCCGCTTTCTTACTCTTTTTTTGCGTACAAGACCACTGCCACTGTTTTCACTATCGCACTGTACCCGATCACCACATACTACACTCAATACGTTAGCTCGCGGTTTAAGTTTTTTCGTTTCACGGGTTTTACATAGACACACCACTGGATGCCAGATACTCGACAGTTGAAACCCATCCTCTCTATTGAAATTATTGAAAAGTGCCGAAATATCGTTAACTCCAAACAAAGGTACGTGGTACATATCCCGAAAGACAATTTAAATCTTCTCTTTCTACTTTTTTATAGAATTTACATTTCTAATTTTCACATACCGACCTTTTTTTTCCGTGTTCCTCATGTACCCATGTGTCGGAGGGTCGGGTATCACCGAAGCATTCCTCGCAGCCCCCCGATGGGTATTGGCCCGCCAGATGGTCAGGCGGGCCTCGAACAAAACCCCCTTGGCGGCGGATGAAGGTTTTGGGCTCCGCCGCCAAAACACCCAGCGGCCGCAAAGGATAGGGAGGACGGCAACGCAACACCGCATCTCCTCTTCCTCTGCGGCCCCACCGCAACGCAACGATGGTGCGCCCCCATTTGGTCGCGGTAGATAGGGCGCACGGCAACGCAACACCGACACGCCTCTCCTGCCGCGACCGCACCCGACTGCGAGGGACAGACAGAACTGTCCCCCGCACCAGCACCTTGGGACGCATCCTACGCAGAACTCACCCAAGCCCACGTGGAGCGTCCCCTCCCGGGATCCCGCTTAGCTTCACCGTAGCTGTACCTAAAACCCACGGTTACTGAGCCCCCCCACCACGACAAGGTAGAGATCCCACGGAGGGGGTTCACCTACCGACCTAAACAAATACATTTTCATAATTATAACATTATCAAAAATAACTATTATAACTTAAAACGCTTAAGGCAACCTTAAGCGATTTTAAGTTCAAACTGAGTAAAACTTAACATTTTACTTATTTAATTTTAAATACGAAACATTATGTAACACATATTAAAATAAATTTTACACGCAATGTAGAGAATGTGAGAGAGCAATTTAGAAATTATTGTCTTTTATTATTTTGTTTTTATAAAACAGAAGCGACAATCTAGTGGTGGGACTAACAGACTGCTACACAGTGGGTCTGGGCTTAATCCCACAGTGGCACTACAGCATTTCAGCCGAAAGACGTTCACTGCTGGACATTGGACTCCCACAAGCCTTTTATGTAGACCGATCTTAGGCCAAGCGCATCCATTACCTTGCTTACTAAAAGTTTAAGGAACATTATATCTAACTAATATTGCCTATTCTCGACTTGTACATTGTTTTCTTGTGAGATATGTATAATAATCCCTGTGTCAAATGCTTTACTAAGTTTTTTTAAACCTTATGTACATCCCTTTCACATTAATTTTACAGTACAGAAGCTTAACAACTCTCCGTTATATCAAAGACAACTTGTGTGTTTAAGTGGTTGGATTGTCTGTTGCTAATTATTCCACGGGCCTATTAAGTAACGGCCTATTAAGTATTCTCTTTGTGATTTTGTAATTCGTTGTTAGAATGGATATAGTGTTAGAGGTTATGGACTAAAAGAGAAACACTTTTATATATATTCACTTGCTATTTATTCACTTTGAATATCACTAGGAAGTATATAAATGTCCGTTCACTTTGAGAGCGTTTAACAGAGTGAGCCATCATTATAATAATGATACCCTATTTATAAAAAATATTACTGTCAAATGTTGCCATACTATTTGTATTGTTTTACACTTAAATATAAATTTAATAATTTAATATTTGCATACACAATAATAATATAATCTAACACGCCCCCTCAAAAATTTAAATTATACAATTCAAACAACAGATCATATATCACTTCCAAGTGTTTGCTGGGAGTACATATGCGTAAACATGGTCCAACATTTGTTGCTAGGATTAGGGAAAACCCAGAAAAACCTAATCAGACCATTTCAATCATTTGTTAATGATTATGACATAAACTTATTAGCCGAATCTATGCTGCACAATAATCGATAATATATTTATTGTGCAATACAATATGGTTAATCAAAAAAAAAATCAAACTATACAATAATAATAATACTTATTCTAAACCAATTTTGTATCTGAGGTCTTGAAAAGAACTCGCTGGTAACGGCTTAGTCAAAACATCAGCTAGTTGGTTACCTGTTGGAATATAATTTAATTTAATTATATTTCTCTCAACTTGTTCCCTTGAGAAATGATATTTAATATCAATATGTTTTGACCTCTTATGGTTAGATGGATTATTAGCAATGCTAATGCAACAGTTATTATCTTCAAATATAATAATAGGTTTATTGATTTGTATATTAATACTTTCTGCTAGAGACTTGAGCCATAAAGCTTGTTTCACAGCCTCGTACAGGACCATATATTCAGCTTCAGTAGAGCTGCCACTGAAGTTTGTCTCTTTGTACACCAAGTTATAGTACATTGTTCAAACAATTTGAATAAATAACCGGTAGTACTTTTTCTATCAGAATAGTCATGACCATCCCAATCAACATATCCACATAATATTTTGTCATAGTTATTCCTTTTATAGGTTAACTTTAAATTCATAGTACCTTTAAGATATCTTAATACACGTTTTAAGCAATGCCATAGTTCCGTTTGATTATTTTGTGTATAACAACTTAATATATTGACCGATGTACCTAAATCAGGGAGAGTACACAACATAACATACATTAAACACCCTATAAGGTTACGACATGGTGCATCATATTTATCTATCAGATTTAATGAGTCATAATTCAACTTAGTTTTAGTAGGGGTACTAACAGGGTTGCAATCGATCATATTAAACTTATTCAAAATTGTATGAATATAAGCACTTTGATCTAATGTAATTTTATCAGAATACCTTGTTACTTTGATACCAAGAAAAAACTTTATATTATGCAAATCAGTCATTTTAAATTTAGTCATTAAATAACCTTTGAATTCATTCATTGTATGAATGTCAGCACATGTGATAACCAAATCATCGACATACAATACAACATATATGTTTTTCTTGATATTTCCTTTATCTAACATATATATACACCTATCAACTGATGAATTTTGAAAACCTTTATCTTTAAGAGAACGTTCGAATATCTCAAACCAACACCGTGCAGCCTGTTTCAATCCATATAATGCTTTATTTAATTTACATACATAATTATTAAACTTACATACAACGCCTTCAGGAATTTTCATATATATTTCTTCCTTTAAGACGCCATTTAAAATTGCAGTTTTAACATCCATATGGTGAATCAATAAGTTATGTTGATTTGCATAACTAATTATAAATCGAAAGCTAGCTATTCTAGCGACAGGCGCAAATGTTTCATTGTAATCAGTAAGATACTGTTGACTGAAACCTCTAGCGACAAGACGAGCTTTATATCTTAAAGGTTTTCCAAATTCGTCATTTTTTTATACTAAAAACCCATTTACAATCTATAATATTTTTATTCTCTGGTCTTGGCACCAGAGTCCATGTATTATTTATTCTATGGGATTCTAGCTCATCTTTGATAGCTTTCTCCCAATAAGACCCACTATCAAGTGACTTTATATCATGAAATGATTTAGGTATAATACATGCAAATGATTGTGCACCAAATAAGCAATCATAGTCACCATCACTTTCCTTATAACAAATAGGGGGTTGACCTTTGAGCCTATCACTTCTTCTAGGTAAATCAGATTTTTCGCTTACAGGTAAAGAATCGTTTCCGATCACAGGTTCACATGGAACCTCATTTAGCACGTTGCGAATTTCGTTATGACTTGCTAGTTCATCAGATTTCGAATTATCTGATTTAGGTATACTGGTATCTTGAGAGTCTTGAGACTCAATACAGATATCACTTTTGTGATGAGAATGTTTCACATTATTCCCTTCAGGCTTTATAGTAGTCCTGGATACCAGAAAATTTACCTCGTCGACTATAACATCTCTAACAGTCATATACCTTTCGCATTCTGTGTTCCATACCTTATAACCATTTGGACAATAGCCCGTCAAATTTACATTTATTGGTTTTATTATGGACATACACAGTTGAACCAAAAATCCTAAGGGTTTTAATATTCGGTTTCCTATCATGCTACATCTCATATGGTGTTTTATAAACATTTAAGGCTTTTGTTGGCGAAATATTTATTAAGTAAACAGCAGTTAACACTGCTTCCGCCCAAAATCGCTTATCCAGCTTTGCACCAGTTAACATTGAACGAGCCTTTTCGGTTATGGTTCGCACCATACGTTCAGCTACACCATTTGATTGTGGCGTTCTAGGAACCGTTAAGTGATAACTAATACCCTTTGATTTACAGTAATTTTTCATTTCGGTTGATAAATATTCGCCACCGTTATCACTCTACAAAGTAACTAATTTAGAATTAAACTTTGACTCACTTTTTGCAACGAAATCTTTGAATGCCGAAAACACATCCAACTTATAAGTCAAAGGGTAAACCACACAATAATGGGTGAACTGATCGACAAACAAAACAAAATAATTTTTATTATCAAACGTTGAAGGAGTGATAGGTCCACATACATCTGAATGTACAACATATAGAGGTCGCTTTATGTATTCCTTATTCTTCATTTTATTAAAATTACAAACAGGCTAGACTACCTAGTCTATCCTGTTTGCCATTTATGCAAGCTTCACATAAACTATTGGTAGGTAATATGGATTCAATTTGACGTACATCTTCAATCAAATTATTACGTTTTAATTCTATAAATTTAGTGTTACTAATATGACACAGGCGTTGATGCCATAAATCATAATTATTTATATTATCCTGGCGTAATTGGAAAATAGAATGACCTCCCATCACATTATTAAAAGGTATCATAAAATCTAAAGTAATTAAGTTATTTAAAACATTACCTGTCATGATTATTTTACCATCCTTCAATATGAGTGTCCCATTCCGATCAAAAATTATGTCCAGGCCAGCCTTCTGCATCCTTGAAACTGACAATAAATTGTACGGTACTTCAGGGCAGTAAAGAACATTCTCCAGTACACCTGGAACACTGTTGTTGCTTATAACATTGATTGAACCTCTCTTCGTGGCTGAAATAAATGTATTATTTTTAGCAACAGAAATATTTATTGGTTTACGTAAATATTCATATGTAATAAAAATATCATCCCTGTTTATAATATGATCCGAAGCTCCCGAATCCAACAAGAATGTAATTTTGTTTGGATTATTATCTTGCTGACACTGTCCAGTCATGAATGCATAACCTGAAAAGTTATCAGATTTTGACTCTTGCGATAATCCGACAGTTTGAATAGTTCTCGTTCTGTCCGCCATATTTTTCTGTTTATTCGTCCGTTTAAAATAAAAGCAATCCTTTTCAACGTGTCCCTTGCGTCCACAATATTTGATAGATTTCGTTTTATTCTGCACTTAAATTTTTTTATTATACTGATGCGGGTAGTTCTCAAACTTCCACTTATACGTCGTTTCGTTTTTTTATTTTCAACATGTAAAACTTTTACACCTAGTAACGAACGTATTAAAAATTTCCAGATACTATATTTATCGCCGTCAAACGGTTTAATATTCCTTGTTTTGTTTTAAATGTTACATTACTTACGGTTACAGCACTTTTTATTCCACACGATAGAATAACGATTTAAACACTATAAACAGTCGGTAGTTGTAACTTTTTTTTTACTGAATTTAGAAACGTGGCACTGGGCCCATAACCTGTTAGAGGTTATGGACTAAAAGAGAAACACTTTTATAAATATTCACTTGCTATTTATTCACTTTGAATATCACTAGGAAGTATATAAATGTCCGTTCACTTTGAGAGCGTTTAACAGAGTGAGCCATCATTATAATAATGATACCCTATTTATAAAAAATATAACTGTCAAATGTTGCCATACTATTTGTATTGTTTTACACTTAAATATAAATTTAATAATTTAATTTTTGCATACACAATAATAATATAATCTAACATATAGAACAATATTTGTTGATATAAGATAGATATACTTACCAACTTTCATCTTTATGCAAAGGACTTATTTGTTCTGATTGAACTCTTTGTTTTGGTCTGCTTCTCATTATATTTGTACAAATAAAGACACAGGTGTTAGAACATATACATACGTAATCTCGTATTCCCTCAATATGCTTATATTACGTAGGTACGCAAAGGATTTCCTTGCATGGGTCGAATATTAATAAGGAGACACATTTCCGTCTTTACTTTCAGGCCAAGTTTTTGCCCCCGATCTTACATATTGTTCATGTTATAATACTTTGCTTCGTGATGAAAAACACTCACCTCTTAAATCATCTGCCATACTAACGACAACGATGCGCAAAATTGGCTCGCGTCCATAGTTCCGGTAGAAAATGATTTTGTAAAAGCTTATACAGCTTTGTAGTACAAGGATATAAAACTATAATGACATGAACGTGCTATGTTCAAAATACTAGTAAATTACCAAGAACAGTAAGAATAAGGGCCAGTTTGCCACTTCTCAATAACTTCCGATTAAAGATTACTTGGCATATAAATGCATACACACTTAATTATAATTTTGAATTACCTGGAAGATAACGCTTACTCAGAAGTGAAACAGGGCCAAAGAGTTATAAATCATTATACTATCAATAGTATCAATCATAAAATTTTTGGCACTAACTTATGAAAGCCCGCTGAGGATGACGGTCTAAAAATTAATGTGGCAAAAACAGAGTACTTCGCCTGCTACACTACACATCCCACGTCAATTCGCATAGGCGGAGACATTGCCGAGTAAAAGGACGTAGCCAAGTACCTGCTATCTGTCTGTACTCTACGCATCTGGTGACTTCGATTTCGACGTCAAGGTACGCATTTTGGTAGCCTGGGCCTAATGTCGTCAGGTAAGTGGTGTCATTTGTGAAGCTAAGTGTCGGTTAAGCTGAAAGCCAAGTCTTTAAATAGACCATCGTTAGACCCGTCCTACTATATGGCAGTGAGACCTGGCGCATGCTAAAGCGACACTAGCAAAAGCTGCGTGTCATGGAGATAAATATACTACGCTGGATGTGTGTAATCACACGGCAAGATAAGCTGGTAAGGCCACGTCTTTCGACAACCGGTATGTTACGTGGGTAACAAATGTCTTGCCATGCTACCTTCGTCGGATCTCGGTAATCAGGGAAGGCTCAACAAATGCTGGCTTGACTTCGTGTGGGATAATATGCGTGTCAAAAGACTAACCACCAGGGATGCCGACGATCGTGCGAAGTGGTAGAAATATAGTAGAAAATGGGACCCCGGGCTCCGGGGAGATAAATAATAATAATATTTCTACTACATTCACACAACACCATCTAGTCCCAAACTAAGCAAAGCTTGTACAAACTAGATGGCCTTGGATCGCAACCCGGATATATCGTAAGGATGATGATGATGTATTTTCTTTTAAGAGGACTCTCGCACTAAAAATAAACATGTATCGCGGGAAACTTTAAAAACTTTCAAAATAACTTCACGCCTTTTTCCCCGAAGAGGTAGGCAGAGGGGTATTACACACCCACACTTCGCCAGTTATGTTTCGGTCAGCTATTGCCATCTACCGGGCACATTATTAAGCGAGCGATAATTAACACTTTTAATGCACACATAACTTTGAAATCAGAAGTGTGTGCCCGGGGGTACCTTGGAATTGAACCCGAGACCATCGTCTTAACAGTCCGTTACGTACACCACTGGGCTACTGCCGCTTTTACAAACATTCAATCGGGCACAAATAACACCCAGACTTGAAACAGCAATTTGTGAATCACACAAAGTATCGAACAAACGACACTTACGCGGCGTCCTACGTGACTGATCTAGATACGAACGCGATGCGTGGCGCGGCGCGGGAAGAATAAACAGTTGATATCTATTGACGTGTCCTACGTGACCAAATGCACGTGACGAGCGATGCGGTGCGGCTCGTGTTGACGCGAACGCGATCAGTTGGCTTGTCATTTCCGCACGAACGGGACGTGGTGCGGTGACACATCTCACATGTCATTTTTTTTTTCTTAACAAATAAATATTGTTATGCCGGAAGTAATTTTTTTTATTATCGCTTTACATAATTAGTAACATTTCTCTGTCGTATATAATTCTTGAATATCTGATACTTAAGATATGAATTTTCAAATAAATGAGCTGTTATATCCATGTTAAATTGTTTATGTCAAATGAACGGCGCAGGATGAAATAAAACGAGTCGCGCGCACGTAGGACAGAGTCACCGCGTCGAACCGCACCGCATAGAAACCGCATCGGATCGTACCGCAATCGCGTTCGCGGTGAACCGCTCACGTAGGACGCCGCGTTAGTGTAGAGCTAACCGCGTTAGTGTAAAGCGTTCGAATTGCCGTCGATTCGAACGCTTAAACCACTACGCCATAAGTAATGGTCATAATAACAGCCTTTTTTAATCCATTGCTGGAAATAGGGCTCTCATAACCTGCGTTAAAATACTGTGACTATTGTGAGCCAACAGGAGGTTTGCCAAATCTATTCCATGCTGACCAGACGAATTGGTAGTGACTACAAAATTTGATGTCGAGATTTCCTTCTGTACGTAAAGATACTGTTTCCTTCCCGTACTTGCCTCTACGTACTTTATATGTTTAGTAAATTTCTGTAATTGTAAAAAATATAAAATTTCCTGCGTTATGACCAACATATTAATAAATGAATAGTAAATAAAAAAAGCACTAGAAAAACACGCTTTTATAAATGCACGTAAAAAACAAAAATTATAATTATGGATCGTTCAAGTTGTCTCTATTTCTGGGCTGAAGTGTAAACTATGTAACTTTTTAATTATAAAATTTGATTGTATAAGCGTGGGGCGCTGGAACAGGAAAGACGTTCTTGTTAAACTTGTTGAAAAATCAAGTGAACAGATGTTACGGGAAGCAGGTTACACAGATTGGCGCTCTAAGTGCAGTTGCAGCACAACTAGTAGGTGGCTCTACATTAAACAGTCTGTTCAAAGTACCGTAGCCGGGACGGGCCGCTAGTAGTTTATAAAGATGTGGATAAAGTGTAGCAAAGTCTGCCATTCTCCCGCAGGTTCAACAAAACTAAACAAATACCTTAGTTAGCATCACCCTAGCGTTATTACCGTTGCGGCTTTAGACAATCGCGTTGGAGCCCGGTATCTACCATTCTAGTCTTACTAGTTTAACAGAATACTAGCCTTTCAACTCAACGACTGACTTTTGCTTTAGGCAATCCAATGGGATAGCGAGATAAAGCAGATTTAGTTCAGTGTAACGGCCCGTTCACGAACAGCAGCGTTGGGCGGTGGCGGCAGCGATTTGGCCGTAAGGCTATTTGAGAGCAGACTCACTTTAACGATGGTCTAAGGTTTTATGACAGCCGAGACTGATGGCTTAATATGCTCTGCGGGGTACCTACAGAGTGGCACTTGAGACTCTCCACAGTATAATACGCACTAAGAAATTCAGTGGTATGTGCCGAGGATTTGGTTAAAAAATCCGCGGCAGTCTGTTCATTTCTTGACTTTCGCACTAGACTTTTTAACCTTATCGACAATATATATATGATCAAATATGTTTAAATCCCGGTTTTACAACCCGTGCTTAAGCTTTATCCTCAGCGTCAATTCAAACTGAAACGTATTTGTTCTTAGGTGCTTTCCTTTTTCATTTGCCTTGGTGGCGATATATTATCTACACCAGGAAAATACGTAATTTATTCCATTTTTAAAACGCTCTTGGCAACTAACAAAATAATAAGTTGCCAGCTTTACTTATCATAGTTATCATCCTTGAAAGGATTTAATCAGATCCCAGACGACTATTTATAATAAAATAATCAAAATAACAACTGTGACTGACCATTTTTTAGCTGAGATTCCAAGAGGATTTAGGTATAGCTGCTGAGCGCTGTTCATTCTTTCTGTCTTCAAATAAATTGCAAAATTCTAAATAAACTTGTCTCGATTAAATCCTATCTCTAATTTAAAAACCCCTTTTTAAAACAACGGTTTTCATTGCGAGATATCTTGAAGAGAGAGCGATAGTAGCGCTGGGTCTGTACTATTTGGCTTATGAGTTTGTAGCAAGACAATATTATGATTACGCGCGGACTCGAATACCTTCGCGCTCGCACAGTGACTATCTGTCTCACTCAACGTGCATCACATACGACGTCATCGAGGTGGTGGGACAAGACCCGCCTATATAAGCTCATGCACATCGATGATTTATTCATTCTCGTAGTGGCGACTGTCGGTGAACGTGGGTAAGTCACAGGCCATTCTAATCAGCAGCAAGCAGCTCCATCCACTGCCACTCAAACTCCAGGGTGAGTACATCCCCTGGACCCGAACGGTGAAATACCTGGGGATCACCATTGATCGAGCCCTCTCAATGAAGCCGCACGTCCGCAATGTCGTCGCACAGGTACGCGCAACCAGAGCGCTACTGCGTCCAGTGCTCTCCTCTCACCTGCCACTGCGAGCAAAGCTGGGTGTGTATAAGTCCTATGTACGCACCCGGTTCACCTACGCCGCGCCCTCTTGGTTTGCCCTCACTAGCGAGTCGAGCCGCATTCGCCTCCACGCGCAGCAGTCACTGTCGCTGCGCGACGCCGTACAAGCTCCTCGCTACGTGAGGAACGATGTCATCCAGCGGGACACCCGCATCGAGAGCCTGGACGCCTACATCCGCCGTCTGTCCGTGGGGACGTTCGAGCGAGCCGACGCCTCGGCCTGGGACCACGTCCGAGACCTGGCCACCTGGCACGCTCGCCCCCCCCCCCACCCGAACAAGAAGAAGCTGCCCCGCGACCTCATCGCAAACCCCGATGACGCTGTGGACGAGCCGGTTGCCCCGGGTAACCGCCATCCCCCCTAACTGACAACCTTTTAGCCCTCTGTTGCAGGTGGTCGCCCCTTTCCGCGCGACATCTGCGCGTATCGTCGCATGATACGCACATCATGCGCGCGCGCGGACGACCACCGCAACAGCGCACGCCAAGGACTTGACACTCCTAACCACAACGTCGACATCTAGCCAGATGTCGACCAACATCTCACACCACACCACCAAGACCTCCGTAGGCAGCACGTAAGTCGCCGTCCGTGTCGCTGGCTCCACGAAGCTGGGCCTCCCTCGGTTCGCCGGGGGTCTCACCTGGCTCGTGTTGAAAGCCCGGACGGCGTGAAGATTTAGCGGCCTGCGCATACGCGCGTACACGCCTTACTCGGTCCCTACCGCCTAAGGGCAACTACTGCCCGCCCCAAGGACCTGCTCTTATTTAAGGGCAGGAAAATTAGAACCCGCTTGCGGGGGGCAAAACCTGCCCCGAACAAGCCTCTGCACGCCCTCTACGGGGCGTCGCGAAGATTACGTTGGATTTATTCATTCGCTCGCTAGGCGACTCAGAGTGCGATAGCCCCGCAGTCCACTCTGGTGTCCAGTAGATATAGCGAACCTGATCGATAGCCCCGCAGTCATCAGGTTAGCTAAGTATCGAGGCTTAAAGAGCGATAGCCCCGCAGTCCTCTTTAGACACTCGCGAAGCGTAGGGAGGAAGTGAAGAGCGATAGCCCCGCAGTCCTCTTCGCCCCTCACATAGGATTATATACGTATATGCATAAGTATAAGTTGGTAAATGTATGTATGAAGAAATATAGAATAAACGGTCAAAGCTACCCAAGAAGTCTATAATTTCTACACTGGTTACCCTATCGCCCTACAAGTTTAATTTTAAAAACATGGCAAAAGAGTTTTTTGGGGTCTTGAAAGGGGTTGAAAATGAGACCATGACCTATCACACAAAAACGCCATGACCCTTATTTTCTCAAAGAAACAAAATGCCGCCGTCCTTTGTAGGCTCTGATTGTAGGCTTAAAAAGTGACAAAGAATTAATTAACCTTTAAAATACACGACGGCGTACTCGCTTGTATTAGAAGGGTGGTCTGTAAGCGAAGCAAGGTACCCAAGGTATACTAGGTACACATACAAAAATGTTTATGAATTAAAAACTTTTTGCCGCTTTCTTAAAGTTGTTTGTAATTGGCGCCCAACGTGAGACGTGGTTCAAGGTACTATTAGTATTAGGTACTTAGAACCTTCATTCTGGAGGAGGCACTCAGCGGTTTAGTTACCGAATTTTGAGAGAACAGAAATTTGCAACGTGCGGTGGATTTAATACATTCGCCTAGCTGCGCGCACACGCACACACGTGCATTTCTCGTGACCATTTTTCCATAAATTATACAAGAAAGAGAATACGCAATGTTCAGTATTCCTCTTTAACATAGCCTGGCAATGCCGTGTAGTTCAAATGACGTTATTTTGTAAAATGCCAACCCATGCATCGCCTTGATAACACGTAATAATATGGCTATAATCAGGATTTCGATACAGCTTCACGTAACCAAATGAAAAAATGAATTTACTAAACAACCCAAAATGTTAGAGCAGCGTTAATGCAATTAACGTGCAATAATAAAAGACTAATAATGAGTTATGACACTCGCCTATTCGTAGAAAATAGTGGATTAATACTGTTACGGACGGGGTAACGGGATTGGAATGAAACACCGAGTAGCACTGATGATACTTTATTCGATTTCACACACGACACGTCGTTTAATTCCGACGCAGACAGCACCAACACTAGCGTCTTTTGCACTGCACTTTTCACTGCACTTTACTGCACTATACTTTCACTTCACTTTATTTTACTAATTCTTCTTTCTTCCTTTTACTTCTTCCTCTGCTTCTTCACTTTACCACTTTTCAACTTAAACTGGCGCTTAGCACGTCTACACCGCCTTATATACCCCTAGGAATGTTCTAGATCTACTAATTTCGATTGTCTTTTCGTTATTCAATTGTTTTTCCATCTCCTGTCTCTTTTTAACCTTTCCATTCCTTCTTGAAGTTTCTAGAATTTTCTAATCTTTATTCGAAATATTTAAATTTGTGTTTCCATCTCCTGTCTCTTTTTAACCTTTCCATTCCTTCCTGAAGTTTCTAGAATTTTCTAATTTTTACTCGAAATATTTAAATAATCTTTTAAATATTTGCCAAATATTCATAAACATTTTCCAAATTTCATAAAAACCATAATCCACATAACAGTTATGACTGGGATTTGAACCCACAGCTTCAGAACGTGAACGGAATGCGTTATCCGCACGGCCATCGCCTTGTTGTCAATGACTGGTGAATTTGGCGAACACTTGACAGAGTGTATACGTCATCGAACTAAAAACTCATTTCCAAATAATAAAATAGTCTTCAAACCTCTTTGCTAATAAATTATTGTGTTTGATGACCGGATAGTTTGTCGTGTAGACGTCAGAAGACCTTGGCAACGGTAGTGACAGCTTGGCATGACACCGGCCGTCACACTACCCCCTCTCTAAGACATGCTCGTCCCGAGCATTGTTGGATCCATGATATACCGCTATCCTATCCACATGAACGATCTTCAGTGGACTTCTAGGTGTCTTTCGAATTCTGTAGGTTACATCGTTAATTTTCTTTATTACAGTATATGGTCCTTCCCAGCTTGGCTGTAATTTGGGAGACTTTCCCTTACATTGGACCGGATTATGAAGCCACACCAAAGTTCCCTCTTCGAATTCTCTTGCATTTGCGCGTCTGTCATATCGGGTCTTCATTCTTACTCCCGCTTGTAAATTCTCTTGTCTAACGTGTTCATGAATTTCTTCGAGCTTTCTTCTTAATTCACATGCATAACCGGTAACACAGCTAGGTGTCCCCGGTGGACATCCAGCAAGAAGGTCTACTGGGAGTCGTAGCTCCCTTCCTAAATTTGTTCGCGCCGGGGTTGTTGCCGTACTTTCATGTACTGCGGCTCTGTAAGCCAGAAGAAATAGTGGGATATATTCGTCCCAGTTTCTCTGATGGCTATCGACTACTTTAGCAAGATGGCGCTCCAATGTCTGGTTAAATCTCTCCACCATTCCATCCGATTGAGGGTGATACGGAGTTGTTCTAGTTTTGTGGATCCCCATCATCTTGCAGATTTCTTGAAAGAGTTGAGATTCAAAGTTTCTCCCTTGGTCGCTGTGGATTTCTAACGGTAAACCATATCGACAAAATACTTCATTTACTAATTTTGTGGCAACTGTAATTGCTTCCTGATTAGGGACTGCAAAAGCTTCTGGCCATCTCGTGAAATAATCCATTACCACCAGAATGTAGCGATTACCACTTTCTGTCAAAGGAAATGGTCCAGCTATATCCACAGCAACACGTTCCCAAGGAGCTCCCACAGTGTACAGTTTTAGTGCTCCGCGGCTCCGAGTTTGCGGCCCTTTAACTGAAGAACATTTAACGCATTTCCTGCACCAGTCTTCAACGTCTTCCCTACAGTGCAGCCAATAAAAACGTTGACGAATCTTCAGTAAGGTTCTTCGCACTCCAAGATGTCCGCCAGATGGGCCGTCATGACAAACTTGCAAAACTTCAGGAATCATTGATTTTGGCACTATTGTTTGAAGATGAACTGTCTATTCCAGAAGCACTTTCCCATTTTCGACAAAGTAGTCCATCTTGTATTATTAGGCTGTTCCATTGAGCCCAATAGCTTTTCGTGACGGTACTAGTATCAGCTACCTCACTCCATTCTGGCCGAAGAGAGTTATTCTTTAGCCGCTCCAGTATCGGTTTCAAATCTTTATCTTCTTCCTGCGATTTAATAATGAACTCCTTGTTCCATCGCCCGTCGATAGTATCCGTTCTAATAACCTTGACGGCAGCTTCTTCTTTTCCTTCTTGTCGCACGCAATGCTTGCAATTCTTATCACAGGGACGTCTTGATAAGGCATCAGCATTACCGTGAGATTTTCCGCCACGATGCTCAACTTCGAAATCGTACTCTTGAAGTTGTTCTATCCATCGAGCTACCTGACCCTCACAATTTTTAAACTGTAAAAGCCATTTAAGCGCTGCGTGGTCCGTCCTGATCCGAAATTTTCTTCCGATCAAGTACTTTTTAAAATGCTGGAGAGTTTTTACTACTGCTAGAAGCTCTTTCCGTGTGGTACAGTAGTTCCTTTCAGGTTTAGACAACGATTTGCTAAAGTAGGCAATAACAGCCTCCTCCTGATCTCCTTGTCTCTGGGAAAGAGTTCCACCAATACCCACATTGCTTGCGTCTGTGTCAACAATGAATTCTCCATTGACGTCGGGATATGCAAGAATTGGCGCTTCACATAAACGCTTCTTCAACTCTTCGAAAGCAGTTTGACATTTTTCATCCCAATTAAATGGTCGTTTTTGCTCCGTCAGCTCATGTAAGGGTTTTGCGATGCTCGAGAAATTCTTCACAAAACGTCTGTAATAAGAGCAAAGCCCCATAAATGAGCGCACCTGCTTCTTGTCCTTAGGCATGGGCCAATCTTTAACCGCCGAAATTTTGGCAGGGTCCTTCTCAATGCCATTTTCAGAGACGACATGACCCAAGTAGTTAACTTGTCGCTTGAAAAATGAACATTTTTTAAGACTGTGTTTTAAATTTGCATTTTTCAATCTATTGAGTACACTTTCTAGCTTCGTGAGATGATCATCGAAGTCTCGGCCCATTACAATTATGTCATCGAGATACACCAGACAAGTTTCCCCTAAAAGCCCGGCAAGGATGTGTTCCATTAACCTTTCCGATCCGAAAGGCATAACATTAAAATGCCAAAGCCCTCTGCCCATTGAAAAAGCTGTCTTCTCTTTGTCTTTTGGGTCCATTTCTACTTACCAGTAACCACTTTTTAAGTCTATTGTTGTAAACCATTTCATTCCGCATAACGTCTCTAACGTGTCGTCTATTCTAGGCAAAGGATAACTGTCTTTCTTGGTTATATCATTCAATCTTCGGTAGTCAATGCAGAATCTAGTCGATCCATCCTTTTTCTTTACCAATACCACCGGCGAACACCACGGGCTAATCGATGGCTCGATAACCCCGTTTTTCCTCATATCTTCGATCATATCCTCTACCTCTTTCTCCCTGGCAAAAGGTACACGTCGTGGGCGTTGACGGATCGGTTGTTCATTCCCCGTATTGATAGTGTGTTTTACTACTCCTGTCTTTCCGATGTCACCGTCGTTCTTTGAGAAAATGTCGACGTACTGTGTCAGCAATTTCTTTGCTTTTCCTGTTTCGATTTCCGTTAGATCGTCTTTGCAACATTTTAATACACTATCCACGTTAATGTTAGTCTCAGCCAGACTCTTGGTTTTCTGGCAGTTTCGTAACCAAGCGACTTCCTCGGACTCTCCTATCTCAGAACCCTTTTTCAACACTTTTTCTTCATCACTTAAATTTAGGACAGGTATAACTGCCCTTTGTGAAGAAGCAACAACTACACACGCCGGCAACCATGGATCGTCCTCTCTATTGTCTTCTATCATTATGCAACGTCGCTGAGTCGAAATGGCAGGTAATGTGACAGGAACAAAGGTCTGTGACCTAGGTGCCAGCTTGCTCTCCTTGAGGCACAAAACCTTTCCCGTGCCTCCACCTTTCATTGGAATCTCCACGTCTCCACACTTTAGGATACCACACTTAATATCCAATCTACATTGGTGATCTCTGAAGAAGTCTAGCCCAACAATGCAGTCGTCGACGATGTCTGCAATCAGTGCTTTTTGCCAATATAATTTGTCACCTACTTTGAAAGCTACTATTTGCTCTCCCCTGACTGGGATGTGCTGGCCGGTAGCCGTTGTCAGTCGAGGTCGAATTGACTGTTTAAGAATCTTCCCATTCTTTCTTATCATGTGAATCCCTATAACAGTTCGTGACGCACCGGTGTCCAAGGTCAGCAAACAGGTAACGCCATTGACCGCTCCATCAATGGTTAAGCTGTTCCCATCTGTGCTTTGTCGGATACAAACTTTAGGGGCTTTTCGTCTACCGGCCAGCGCTTGCCCCGCAGCCCTGGCTGGAATTAGTTTTCCTGGTCGTGTTCTGACGTTTGAACAATAGCGTCAGTCTTACGTTTACGTTTCGGACAGCTATTGCTTAAATGTCCTGGTTCCCTGCAGCTATAACATTTTGGGACAAATCTTCGGTCTGTTCGCTACATTTCTGCGGCCACAACTCGGACTCGTCCACCCTTAATTTCTCGACGGACAGCCTCCACTTCTAGAGCATGCGCTAAAGCGTCCTTAACATTGTCGTGGTGCTTCAGACGAACGGCTGTCCTGACCTCATCGTCATAAATGCCATCAATGAACGCCTGGAGACGCATGCTTTGGACTTGTGCCAGGGGTGCAGACTGGTAAGCTTTTCCTACCATCTTCTCTACTTCTATAGACCACTGCTGCAATGACTCGTTAGGGCGCTGACAGCGGTTACGCAGCTGAGCACGGAATACAAATTCCAAATGCGCCTCTCCATACCTGGACTCAAGAGCCTCGATGAGCTGTTCATATGTGGCGTCTTTCCCCACAGACTGTAGCACTGATAACGCACCATCGCGTAACGCCAGAGCGAGTGCATTCTTGGCCTGTTCTCTGTTCCAGCTGTTACTAGAAGAAGCGGCTTCAAACTGCATCCTGTACGCCTCCCAAGATGAGGTACCGTCGAAAGAAGGTACTTTAAAATGACCAGCACCTGATGAGGCTACTGTAACCGAAGGGACGTTAGTCTTTATCCTCCTGAACTCCTCCTCTACAGTAGCTATGCGGGTGTGCATCTCTTACGATACTGACGCCATGCGGGACTGCACCTCTTTCGATATGACTGACGCCATGCGGGTCTGCACCTCTTCCGATACTACTGACGCCATGCGGGTCTGCATCTCTTCCTCAATGGTAGTCACGCGAGATTGCACTTCACCGGTACACATCTCTATCTCGGCAATCTTACGAGCGTTCTCAGATATATAACGGCGAATCTCATCCTGGCTCTCCTTTATCTCGCTGAGTTGCTGCGAGTTTTGCTCGAGTCAAATTCAAGCTGCGATTGTAGCTGCTGCGAGTTTTGCTCGAGTCGAGATTCAAGCTGCTGCGAGTTTTGCTGGAGTTCGGACTTGAGCTGCTGCGAGTTTTGCTCGAGTCGAGATTCAAGCTGCGATTGTAGCTGCTGCGAGTTTTCCTTAAGTGATTGTTGGAATAGTGCTGCGAGGTCTGCGAGAGATAGTGGGTTAGCCGCGCTTGCGGACGTTGATACCCCCCCTTCAGATCCACTTCCTTGTGAAGGAGCATCCCTGCTCACAACTTCCTGGCTAGAGTCACCTTGCTCTTGAGCGGCAGCCCTTGCACGTGTCGTAGGCCCTTCCCTTGGCATGACTGACATCTTTGATCCTTCCAATCCCACTTCTGACACCAATTGTTACGGACGGGGTAACGGGATTGGAAGGAAACACCGAGTAGCACTGATGATACTTTATTCGACTTCACACACGACACGCCGTTTAATTCCGACGCAGACAGCACCAACACTAGCGTCTTTTGCACTGCACTTTTCACTGCACTTTACTGCACTATACTTTCACTTCACTTTATTTTACTAATTCTTCTTTCTTCCTTTTACTTCTTCCTCTTCTTCTTCACTTTACCACTTTTCAACTTAAACTGGCGCTTAGCACGTCTACACCGCCTTATATACCCCTAGGAATGTTCTAGATCTACTAATTTCGATTGTCTTTTCGTTATTCAATTGTTTTTCCATCTCCTGTCTCTTTTTAACCTTTCCATTCCTTCTTGAAGTTTCTAGAATTTTCTAATCTTTATTCGAAATATTTAAATTTGTGTTTCCATCTCCTGTCTCTTTTTAACCTTTCCATTCCTTCCTGAAGTTTCTAGAATTTTCTAATTTTTACTCGAAATATTTAAATAATCTTTTAAATATTTGCCAAATATTCATAAACATTTTCCAAATTTCATAAAAACCATAATCCACATAACAGTTATGACTGGGATTTGAACCCACGCCTTCAGAACGTGAACGGAATGTGTTATCCGCACGGCCATCGCCTTGTTGTCAATGACTGGTGAATTTGGCGAACACTTGACAGAGTGTATACGTCATCGAACTAAAAACTCATTTCCAAATAATAAAATAGTCTTCAAACCTCTTTGCTAATAAATTATTGTGTTTGATGACCGGATAGTTTGTCGTGTAGACGTCAGAAGACCTTGGCAACGGTAGTGATGACAGCTTGGCATGACACCGGCCGTCACAATACATTGAAATTGTTTCATTATTGGTAATGGCAGCACAGCTGTATAGTTAAATTATTTGCTGGTTACTTGATCACAAAAGAAGTATATTTCGTTAAAGATTAAAAAATTGTGGACTATGGGGACTATTTATACATTCCTATAGTTTGTAAAATAATACCTCAATATTCAAAATGTTGCCCTGCAATGTACACTCAAAGAGATATTATAAAATATTGTTGTTTATCGGCGATCCCGACGGCTACACTATGTAACGATTTAATCACGCTGCTACAAACACTTTGTAAGTATGAAACAACGCTGCTTTTCCGATGGAAACTAACTAACTAATTTGTAAGTTGAATATAACTAAGTAAATGTCATTAATTGATATTTTGATATTCTCAGGTCATGTAAAAAATTTAGGTACTACAAACGTTACAAAAACTAGTAAAATAAAGTAAGTGATTTACTATAAATAAAGTGCAAATCTTCTTATTTCAATCCATTCTTAGTGCACCCTTTCGGTTTCCAAGCAACATACCAATTTTTAGCTTCATGCTCCCAAAAGTTTTAGAAACTAGGTTAGGCTGAGCGTTGTCAGTCAGTCAGCCAGTAATGCAAGCATTTAATATAAATATATGGAAAATGTAAAAAAAGAAAAAATGGTTTAAGTACTATTCTTTTAACGGAGTCAGTATTTTTGAGTTCGGTCGTCCGTAATAAATCTTTTAAAAATTATTAAAAGTTTGCATAGAATAACCGACCGACTGCCTCTAGTCTCCGTGGGTGGTGTCCTTTTAATTAAGTAATGTAATCCTAAAAGTTGAATAAAGTATCCTTGTCTTAGACAATGAAAGTCAATGTCCTCTATAAAACACCGTTTATCTGCCGCTTTATTCGAGAAATATACTGTATATTGAATTTTACTGAATGTATGACGTGATAGTTTCCGCTGTCGCCTCGCGATCCGCATACAACAGCATGTGGTGTGATCCGAAAATTGTTGTTTCAAATTATTTGTGTCCGTTGTTTGTGTCCTTCGATTGGATGTATGTAAAGTTCATCGCGACACAGTTTATTATCAGTGCACCAGTTATTTTTTATTAAAATAATTCCTTACTAATTCGTAGTTGTGGAGTTGATATTCCTATATTGCCACCAATAGGACGCAATTTATCGTCACATTCGCGCATCGATTTTCAGTTACGTACGCCGCGTACCTATTGAATACGCACCATTAAATACATAGTACCAACTAAAGTACGCAAATCCTCATCAGCCTTTAACAGTCCACTGCTGGAGTAGGCCTCTCCTTTGAAAGGAGGAATTGGCCTACTATACCACGCTGGCCAAACGGGTTGTTATAGGGTTTGTATCGAGTTTTCCTTCTCTTTCAGTGCTGTTAGATGCATAATATGCTCCTTCTGTGGCTCTTACGACACCCATGGGATGATATGGGGTGGTGTAAATCCGTATTCTTAATCCGTTACCACACGGACGACGGTTGTCGATTCAAGAGTACGCAAATAGGTACTCTTGAATCGACTATCCCTATTATTATTAACATATAACATACATTTTATTAACATTACAAAGAAATAAGCCAGTCAAAGGAGTAATTACTTTCAATAGAAACTGTTGCTATTATTACCTATGTTTTGTCTGGAGATACTCAGATATTAATTATTTATTAAGACTGCTACAAAGGAGGTCTCAAATACAAACCAGCAGCGCGCACCACAGACTTTTTAAAGTTAAATGCTTACCAAATTGTTAGTAATCATTTGCCAAATGGTGTAGAAAGTAATATCAAACTTGCATGTCTGAGAGTGTCCTGTCCTGCACTGCGAAGCAGTCTTTTTGACTGTTCAGGTTTCTTGTTGAGTATATATACATCATAATTATTGTTTTTCCAAAACATACCAATGATAAAATTGTTGTGTTTCAGTAAGTAAATTGAATAAGAGTATTTGGTATATTTATACTCTTTGCAATATCTTCTAATATACAACTATTGACAATCGAATATTGTTTTTGAAGAGCGATCTCCAGGACCGTACACTCATACATTAATTAATAGACTCACAAATAGTCCGAAATGCGTTTTCTAAATAACTTCTCAAATTAAGAATCTAGAAAAGCTACAAACTTCGCGATTTTAAAACAATTAAGCGGCAGAGAGCTTATTACATCGTTTACAATATATATTTTTTTCCATTTTGTGGTTACTATGTACCTAGCAATAGCCTATTGGAGAGACCGATGGGCTGCCACACAGAGGGTCTCGGGTTGGAATCCACGGCGCGCACCAATGTCTTTTCGAAGTTATATGCGCATTAAATAGTTAATGATCGCTTGCTAAACGGTGAAGGAAAACATCGTGATGAAACCTGCATGTCTGAGAGTTCTCCATAATGTTCTCGAAAGACATGTGAAACCCGCACTTGGCCAGCGTGGTGGACTATGTCCTTACCCTTCTCATAGTGGAAAGAGACCCGTGCCCAGCAGTGAGACAGTTTATATACAAGGCTGATGATGCAATAGTTGCGTAGTTAACACTTTGCTTTTCAAGTAGGTACGTCGTTGCCTGGGTTTAGGTTAGACCCATGAAAGTTTATTATCCTTCTAATACACACGCTTCGGAAAAGACACAAGTTCCTTAAACAAGATACCTAGCTTTCCTAGAATTTTAACTCTGCTTGTTAGTCTTGTATCAATTTTCTTACTTGTTACAATATCATGGTATTTTTAAACATTGTTGAGGTTTCTGAAACCCAAACAAAATATTCGATTACCTACATTTTCAAGTCAATCGATATTCTATCAGAAGTTAAATTTAGAATTGAGAAATGTAACTCTTAAAACATTGGGCCAATTATAACATCTAATGATATACTGATATTATAAGGCTAAAGAGTGTGTTTGTACGTTTGATTGGACGCGCTAATCTTAGGAACTGTATTATGTGGATGGATATTCCATGTATTTATTTTTTTCATTTCATTCCATTCATTGTCGACGATGGTTATGGATAGGTTATATTATCTATCACGCGAAGTTCATTTAATCAATCAATAAAATAATGATGTAGTTACTTTTTACGCAGTGTTAATTCAGTTGAAATCATCCTAGCACTATTTCGGCTGTATAACCAGGTTTGTACTTTAAGCCAAGGATCTAAAGGATTTTAACTTTCGCGATTTGTAAACATTATAGAAGGTTATTTAGCGGGTCCCGCCGCGACTTCGACCGGGGGAAGTCAGCCGAAACGTTGGCAAATGGTATTTATGCATTAAATATCTTAGTTAATCGCGAATAAGACCGGCTAAATAATCTTGTATAAAACCAATGATCTACTATAATTAGTCCAAGGGCATTTGGTTGAATAAATTTTCTAAGGAGCTAATTCTATAGGAAAGAAGTTCAAACATTATTCTAAGTTACACTAGTCAGCGGGCTTTGCGACTGAACTTGCCCATTAACAACTGTGACTTGACGCTGGTATTCATAGATTACTATGCTTCTGACGCACGGTGGAAAACCCACCAATTTCTTCACTCCAGAAGGCCAATTGATCTTGAATGACACTTTGTTTAGTTTTTGATCTAGTCGCGTTAGTTAGAGGTAATTACCTAAATATAAATTTGTAACTGTAAATATGAACTTATTTATTGAATCATTAAATAGCTCAGAATGCAAAGGAGAACAAAACTACTCAACAATAATATCATAGACGATGTTATTGTTGAGTAGTCACCTTGTATACTAAAATCGATGGCAGATTCATAATTATATAGGCATCAGTTATATTAGTCCAAACCCTATTATTCGCTATTAGCTTCCACCCACAGACCTTTTAAATACCAGCCCATTACAAGTACAATTAAATCGATATCACATGTGCACATTTACCACCGCCATTGTCTCGTCGAGCTCGTGCTAGTTTTGCAATCATTATAACCGTACTTATTCTAACTCCATTGTCGTCTCTATTAGTTAAATAAAGTTGTATTGGCATTACTCTGCCATAACGAAATTGAATCGCTGCGGAGACACAATATCATCTTTTACTTTTCTTATAGAAATTAGTTTACATCCAATAAAAAATCCTGACACCTTTGTACTATCAGTATTTCATTGTAATTGCAAAATACTACCTATTATATTATTACACAGATATATTTTTTTTTATATTTTACACAGAACAGCTTTATTATGAAGATACAATATTATTTAGCGGGTCTTAGTCGCGATAATTTATTTATTTCAAGGCATAAATACCTCTGTTATTCTCCTACGTTTCTACCGGCTTGCAACGGCTGTGGTCGCGGAGGGACTGCAGTCCAGTCCCTCGACGACGGCGACTAAGACCCGCTAAATAATATTGTATGATGTATACAAATCGCGAAAGTTTAAAATCGATTATTATGAAGATAGATGTTACTTTTCCAGCTTGAGAATTTACCATAGCAAACTTAATAAAAATGTCAGACGAGCCAATGGCACTACAATTTGTATTCACCATAGACGGAACGAGAAAACAGCTGGTACATCAAAGTGTGAACGGGCTGTAAGATTTTTCATAAATTGGCAGAGTATGAATTATTTTTACTGTATTAATAATTGTAGTATAAGAAGAACATAAATTGGGTTGCACTAGCGCGTGCATGATTTTGCGTCAGACTACTTCCAACTTCCCCGTGATCTTTGACTATTTGATTGAGTAATGGTACTTTAACTTTGCTCTATTATCTTTATACTGTTGGGTTGTAAGTAATCACACTTTAAAGGCCATACAAATTCACATACACAAGAAGACGTTTAACAAAGTATTTTACTTTTTGTATTTAATCATCGCCCATTTTCGTTTACCCTGCATACCAAATACTTTAATCCTTATAAACGCCAAAAATTAAAAGTTAATTTTACTTTAAACTCTAGCTCCTAGTTCAGAAATACAGTCATATTTCTGTTAAGTGCTCGTTATAGACACGCTTTTCACACTTCAATAATTCGCTATGCAATAAATGTCACTAAAACTATCTGGCTACTATAAACTCAGGCATTTAATATTGCACCACCCGACTTCAGTCGTTGACTGTTTACGTTTTATTAAATTGCGTAGTCTTTTTATAACAATATTGATGCATCCTAAATATGTGGAGTGGAGTATGCTAAATGTTTTACATTGTAGGGGTTTCTGAAACGTAAACAAAAGACATGATCAAATTTACTCAACAATGAAAATTTTATAGAATATTACGTTTCGGAAGCCACATTTGTTAAATAGCTAGCTTGAGTTTGCATTTATGTTATAATATCGGGTTCTATGTAGAGATACGACCTAACCGTTACACAGTGGGGAAATCTTAAATATGCTGGGTTACTTATAAGTGATTTACAGTACCTAACCAGTAAAATATATTTTATGACTAAAAATACTAATAATATCTGCACACAGAAACACAACTGAATATTTTGGCAATTATTTCAATTAGTTATCTTGTGATAGCACAACATTTTTACGTCCATGCTGACCTATTTACGCCGAAATCATCAAGATTCTAGTGCTCGCTGAGCCTAAAGCACCAACCGCAGATTTTATGACTGGATTTAATGCGACCTGTCTATAAAATGGACATCATTTTATACTTAGTATCAGTTTTACCACCTTCAGACAGGAACTTCCGCTGGATAAATTTTAATATAATGAAATTTGCATTTTTTATCATCATATCAGCCGAAAGACGTCCACTGCTGGATATAGACCTCCCCCAAGTGGAAAGCCTTGGGGGAGCTTTCCACTTAGACCGACCCTGAGCCACCCGCAACCATCCTCTGCCCCCGACCCCAACAAGATGGTCAGTCCTTCACCTTGCGGGAGGTCTACCTCTGCTACGACGTCCTGTGCGTGGCTGCCACTCCAGAACCTTTCTGCTCCAACGGCCATCGGTTCTTCTGGCTATGTCGGCTGTCCCAAATCAAAACACAGTTAGGGACTTCGAACAAATTTTACAAGAGGGCAAAAAACCTGGATTTTATTATGCCTTACCAAACTATGAATCTACAGCTGAATATGATTCTTGGAGATAGTAGATAAGATTACAGTCTACATTTTTGCATACTAAAACTTTAAAAATATAATTCGATGCACGTTGGTTAACACTTACTAAGTTTGGAATGGGATCCAACACTAACCATTGCCCATGGAAACTAAACCAAAACACAGTAAGTAATAAGACATTATTAGGTTTTGTGTTTTTTTTTAACTTTTAGTTATGATAAAAGTTATGATAAAGAAAATGAGTAAATTAATATTGCAGTAAAACACATTAACGAGAATTAACCATGTTTATTATTCTAATTCTTAGAAGGTGAAGTAATTTAATGTGAAAAGTTCCAAATTATAGTAGAAAACGAGGAATTAATAACAAAAACAGATAAACTCAAATTTGATGTTTTCTCACTAATTTAAACCCTAATTCCTGAAGATAAAATCTCCGACGGGTGTGTGCTATACTGTGTAATTTTTAGATTTTATGGTCTTTTAGACATATTAATTCCCAAATCAAAAACCTAGCAAGTTGAAATTCCCAATCCAAAACAAAGTAAGTACGTGTGCCTTGCTGTAATTTGAACTGATTATCAGCTTTTACTAGGTTTTTGATTTGGGATTTGCGATTTAGTCTGTGCACTTACTAGGTTTTATGGTATCGCTATATTGGGAATGGAGGCCTTTATTGAAAAAAGGTTTTTGCATATTGTGGGCATTTACTGTGTTAAAAGCATGGCGTAAAAATCTTGATTTCGACAAAAATGTCCCTTACTGTGTTTTGATTTGGGACAGCCAATGTTCCCTGCCCACTTCCACTTCAGCCTGACTATTCAGAGAGATATGTCAATGACTTTGGTTCGCCTGCGGATCTCTTCATTCCTGATTCGATCTCGCAGGGAAACTCCGAGCATAGCACTCTCCATCGCCCTCTGAGTGACCCTGAGCTTTCGGATAAGGCCCATAGTTAGCGACCACGTCTCGGCTCCGTAGATCATCACTGGCAACACACACTGGTCAAAGACTTTCGTCTTGAGACATTGCGGGATATTGGACGTGAAGATATGCCGTAACTTCCCGAACGCCACCCAACCAAGTTGGATTCGACGAATGACCTCTTTCTCGAAGTTGGACCTACCCAATCGGATCATTTGACCCAGGTAAACGTACTCGTCGACAACTTCTAGTGTATAGTTCCCAACCTGAATAGGAGCAGGTACAACATGGACGTTAGACATGATCTTAGTTTTTTCCATGTTCATCTAAAGACCTACTTGTTGGGAGACAATACAGAGGCCACCGAGCATTGTGCCGAGGTCTTCCATGGTCTCAGCCATGACTACGATATCGTTAGCAAATCGAAGGTGAGTGATGTTTTCGCCGTTGATGTTGATGGCGAGTCCTTCCCAGTGCAGAAGCTTGAAAACGTCTTCCAACGCACACACACGTGAACAGTTTCGGATATATAACATCTCCCTGCCTCACCCCTCGCTGGAGTCGAATAGGTTTCGAGCTCTAGTCCTGAAGGCGGACTGACATGGTGGCATTTTCGTTCAAACACTTCAGCACTTCGATATATCGGTAGTCGATCTGGCACCGTTGGAGAGACTGCAGCACTGCCCAGGTTTCGATCGAATCAAAGGCTTTCTCATAGTCCACAAACGTCAAGCATAGAGGCTGGTTATACTTCTCAGACTTCTGTATAACCTGCCGCAGCGTATGTATGTGGTCTATGGTACTATAGCCTTTACGGAAACCGGCTTGTTCGGGAGGCTGGAAGTCGTCTAGCTTGCGCGCAAGACGATTCGTGATAACCCTTGAAAATAACTTATAGACGTGACTCAGAACTGATATGGGTCTGTAGTTCTTCAAAAGGGTTTGGTCGCCCTTCTTGAAGAACAGCAACACCACACTTCTGTGCCACGCCTGTGGCGTTTTACCCTCGAGTATGACAGAACTAAAAAGCTTACGGAGTTTTCCAAAACGGGTAAGCCGCCAGCTTTCAAAAGCTCCGTGGTAATTCCATCATCACCCGGTGCCTTGCTGTTTTTAGCTGTTTTGGGGCCACACTAAGCTCGTGCACGCTGAACTCCGGGATATCTGCGGTATGGTGTCGGGTCAATCCAGCTCTAGGGTCTAACACTGGGTTGGTTGCGGGTGATCGTGTCGTTGTGTATAACTGTCCATAGAACTTCTCGATCTCCTCCAAGAGCTGGGGTCTGGATGACACAACCCTGCCATCCTCCGTCTTCAGCTTTGTCAGCTGAGTTTGCCTAATAGATAGATATCTCTGGAATATTTTTGACCCTTTATTCCGCTCGATCGCCTCTTTAACACATTTGGTGCTGTATCGGCGGAGATCGCGAGTCAAAGCCTTAGATATCTGTCTATTAGGGCGCCGTTATTTTGGCATATCGTTGGAGGACAGCATATGCATCCTACGCCTTTCCTCTAACAGCTCTAGAGTCAGATCAGAGATTTTACCAGTTCTCTTGGTGTTTGAAATAGAATTAGTTTTTATTATAAGTCAAATCGATTAGATCGATTGAGTAACATTTTGTTTAGTCTATTGAAAATTTCTGACAATGGTCACACTGAACTGTCACTTCCGTCTTCCCGCGTGGAAAAATTACCACGTTGTCGACTCGTACGTAAAAGAATTGGTCGCCTTTTGAAAAGCACATCCTTGTAGCTATGCGAATAGTTGTGAAATCTATTAAATTGCCGCTTTTTTGACGCCCGGCACGGTTTGTGACATATTGAACATTTGTGAAAAATCTTGTGAACTTGCATCGTGCATTGAAGACGCCGCGTTGGAGTCTGGTAAAGTAAAGATAATTCACTTGCTAATGTTGGCCAATTTTAGTCTTGTGTGTATCTAGCTTGCCTCCAGGACTCCACTCAAGAACATCACCAGGAGATATTTGGTAAGACATTAATATTAAGATTACTTGTATTCGCTGTGCAACACAGTACATTTATGTCTGAGATTTGTTGTGGCTGACAAGGGCTGATGAATAGAGTCACGCTTCCACAAATCTGCTGCAATTAATCCCAGCTCCTTCTAGCCAAATTCTAGACATAATTTTTGATAGCAAGAGCGTGGTTAACTGCCTATATTGTAAATTTGTATCTTAGCCGTTGATTGTATCTGAACTCAGATTGGTATGAGCTTGTATCTTATCACCTTGTAGACAGTATTGTAGTGTTTGTCAGGTCAGTTATTGTCTAAAATACATAATATTTAATTGTATAAGTTGACCTAGATAATTTGAAACACATTGTCACATAACCTCAATCAGTAATTGTTGATTTGTATTGTTGAAAAATCTAACTTAAATTTGTTGTTGCATTAATAAGTCAGTTTGTTTGGATACATAACAGCTGTATGTATCAATAAATTTAGTAAATTTAGTTTATTGCATATATTCATAAACATAACAACCAACTTGACCTTGCCACTTGGGCGGGTCACATTAATAAACTTTGTTTTGTTATAATATAAAGATAATATTGTTAGGTAACACATATTCTGTGCTTACTTCCTATTGTATATCATAAATAACACAGTTAGTCTGTCTGTTGCAAATAATTAATTAATTAAGTTGAAGTTTCAACTTTATTAATTTGTTATAAGTTATAACTTTGATAACTTTTGTGTTTGTTTCAATATACTGAAACCTTAAATTTTGTTGGGCAGTAAATACCTGTCACTTGCCTTCACTTGCAGTAAACAGGCTAATACTTTGTTGGTTTCAAAGAATTAAGAAAAATTAAGTTTTGATTGTTAATTTTATTTAGCGCTTGTCCGGGCTCTCTTGAAATTTTGATTATGTCAGCTATCAAGGACTTGCGTGCGGCTGCTGGTGCCATTGCATCAGATTTGCGCTGGTTTGCCTCGGCCAGTGCCTTAGTGAACCGGCCTGATCGCCAGCAGGCCTTACTACAAAGGTACGAGCGGATTGACGATCGCCTGGCAAGTGTGGAACAGCAATTCCGCACTTTCAGCACTTGCTGTCTTGAAGTGTCAATCAATGATTTCACCGCTGACCAGCGAAATAAGGTCAGCGAAGACTATGCCCAGGTCTTAGACCTGTATGATGCTGTCTCCAATACTGCGAGACATCTAGTTGCCGATAGGATTTTGATGGCTGCCTAGGAAGCTACCTGGGCTTCGTTAATTTGTTCGACAGCCTGGTCAATGATAGGGCTGACCTTCGGCCGGCACAAAAGTTGGCCTATCTAATGTCGGTTCTGGATGGGGAGGCTGAGGGCCTCATCCAGCATCTGCCCGTGTCTGACGAGGCGTACCAGACGGCTCGGGACCTAATTACCCGTAGGTACCATAATAAGCGTGGCCTCGCCGACACGCACATTGAGCAGATTTTGGGTTTGCCGACGCTCACCCGGGTCTCTGGGTTGCGCACCCAACTTTTGAACCCGCTCTTGGTGGCCATCAACGCACTTAAGTGCCTTGACCTGCCCGTGGACCAATGGTCCTATCTATTGGTGCACATTGTGCTGAAGAAGCTGCCTGCCGACCTGAGGTCGCGTTTTGAACAGCCCTTTGGTGGGGATAGCGCGACCCATTTGCCCCCCTTTGCTGACCTGGAGAGGTTCCTGGAGGATGAGTGCCGGGTCTTGGACAACTCCGGTGGTGATACGCCGGCTAAGACGCAGCCGCCCAAGGTCAAGGAGCAGGCTCGCGGTCACACCCGAGCCAATGTTGACCGGCGCCCTCCTCGCTTTGCGGTCACGCAGAGCCCAGCGGAGTGCTCCTACTGCAAGGTCACGGGGCTCAGAACGGCCAGTTGTAGGGCATTCTTGGACCTACATGTCGCCTCTCGTAGGCGCATCGCGAATGCCAGCCGCCTTTGCTTCTCTTGTTTGGGGTCCCACTACCAGCGAGACTGCCCAAACTCTCGCCCCTGTCCTCACTGTGGAGGACAGCATTTGGACATTCTCTGCATGAATGCCAGAGAGGTAGGCCGCTTGTCTTACCAGCCGACGCCGCGCACGGGCGGGTGTCTTGAAGGTGGCAGCCGAGGCTCACCGGCGCGTAGCCGAGAGTCGCCTCGCTCAATTGATCGCCACTCACCCCGCTTGGAGAACCGTAGCGTGCGCACGCCTCCTTTCTCTCGCGCACCTGAATGTGCGACCGCCCAGCGTCACCAGCACCATGACTGCTGCCCCAGGTATTCCCCTCCTTTGGCGGAGCGTCCCCGCCTTGACTCGCGCCCACCTCGTTTTGGGCGGGTGCGTCATTATGATCCCCCACAGATGGCGCGCGGATCGAGTCATCGCGCTTTTGAGGACTTCAAGCCGCACCCTCATTTTGACTTGCCAGGTCCTGGCCAACGGTCGCCGCCCAGGCAACAATAGGTCATTGACCCCTGCCCTATAACGCCAACCTCCCCCATTGAGACCGTTATCCTACCAACGGTTGCTGTGAGGGTCTGGGGACCCACGGGGACCTCTGTTGTTGTCCGTGCTATATTGGACACAGGTTCACAAGGTTGCATTGTTTCCACTTATTTGGTAGGGCAGGTTAAATTAAATATGGGCTCTTTTCCGAATTGTATACGGGGCATAGGTGACGTAGCCTCTAATGTTGAAGGGCAAGTTAAAGTTTTGTTTGGCCCTGTTGAATCTTCACACCCGAGGATTAAAACCTTGGCTATTGTGCTGAAGAATATTTTGGGTATGCATCCACAGAAACAGCTACCCGCTGCTGTGGTGAATTTGACATCGGGATTGGAACTGGCAGACCCCAAATTTGACACACCGGGACAAATCGATTTGTTGATTGGCTCTGATGTCCTCGGTGGAATTTTGATTGGTGGGAAACGGATCTTGGTGCCAAATGGTTTGACTGCCATCCCGACCATATTTGGACTTGCTTTGATGGGACCTGTACCTAGGGACCCCCCTCCACCCGAACTTGATAATTTGTTGGCTGTAGGCTCTGCTCTCTCTGATGCAGTTCAGAGGTTTTGGGAGGTAGAGGAGCCCCCTCAAGTTGCCCGTTTGAATCCAGAACATGAGGAGTGCGAGCTGTTCTTCCAGAACAACACTGGTCGACTCCGTTCTGGTCGGATTATCACGAAGCTGCCCTTTCTGTCTGTTCGGCCTCCGCTTGGTGAGTCACGACCTTTAGCCGAAAAGAGATTGTTGGCTATGGAGCGTCGCATGGGTCGTGATCCGGAGCTCAGACAGAAGTATATTGAGTTCATGAGGGAATATGAACAGTTGGGACACATGTCTGTGTCAATTTTGGATTGGCGTTCGGTGGAGCATTACTTTCTCCCGCATCATGCGGTATTGAAGCCATCGACTGGCAAGCTGCGCACAGTGTTTGATGGTTCTGCGCAGACTTCAACAGGCGTATCCTTGAACCAGTGCTTGCATTCTGGTCCCAAGTTGGTCAAGCACCTTTGTGACGTCATCACCAGCTTCCGACGACATCAGGTTGTCTTTGTGGCCGACATAAAAATGATGTTCAGGCAGACGATTATCTACCCTGATGACCTACGCTTCCAGCTGATCCTTTGGAGAGAGTCTCCTCGCGATCCCATGGTCGTCTACGAGCTCAATACAAATACGTACGGGTTAAGGTCAAGCCCCTACTTGGCAATACGTTCTCTTTGGGAGCTCGCAGACCGCGAAGGCCTACGTTTCCCAAGAGCCTCCGCCATCTTGAAGGACGATATTTACGTCGATGACATTTGCTCGGGCGCCTCCACAGCGGACGAGGCGATCCTCCTGCGGGACGAATTGATAGGTATTTTGGCCTCCGCTGGTTATGAGTTGCGCAAATGGATTTCCAACTCACCAGCGCTTTTGGAAGGCTTGCCAGAGGATCATCAGCAAGATCCACATTTGTTTGAGATTGTTGACAACCCCGCCATGATGGCTGTTCTCGGCGTTCAGTACAAACCAGTCCAAGACTCATTCCGTCGCAGGCGCTAGTGCAAACCGGTTGTGTTATTGTCACTTCTATCGACTAGTTACGCGTGTGAGTAGCATCGCTGTTTGCGTGCGTGCGTCGTGAGCTCGGTTGAGTTCGGAGCTTCGGAGCGTTCGAGTACAGAGCACTTTACAATTCAGAGGCTACGCAAGATGACAACTTCTAACAGCACTTTCAGATATGACATAGAAGATGGACCTGAGCAGGGAAACATGAGTGTAGATGGATCACTTATCGATAAGGAATCGCCACCTCCCTACATCACTATCCGAAAAGATCAGGCATCGGAAATTCGACGTGAATTTAAGTCGTTTCAAGACCACGTACTGTCCATGATGGAGATATGGTTTGCTAGGCAAGATGCTAACTTTGCCAAGATGATTGATGAAATTGGAGACGTGAAAAAATCTCTCAATTACCTCAGTAAAAAATATGATGATCTGGAGAATGGTATGCAGGACCTCAGAAGCCGCGTGCAGGTACTTGAACAGAGTGCCTTAACATATGAACCCCGACTCACTGCTATGGAAGCGAAAATTGAGTCCATGGAACAAAGAGCGCGAAGCAGTAATCTTGAAATAAGTAACCTGCCTGAAAAGCGAGGCGAAAATCTGACAACAATTATTGAAACTATAGCAAAAGTTATAAAGCAACCATTATCTGTCGGTGACGTCACTGCAATCCATCGTGTACCACAGAGTAATCCTAAGAACTCACGCCCGAAGAACATTATAGTAAAATTTTCTTCTCAAGCAATTAGAGACAACTTCATCTCAGCTGTTCGCCTCAACAAAAGTATCACATCAGAGCAGATCAATATACAAGGACCATCGCAGAAGATTTATTTAAATGAACATTTAACTTTGCAAAACAAAACGTTATTTCGCCGAGTCCGGGTTATTGCCAAAGAGAACGGAATTAGATTTGTCTGGATTAAGCACGGTGTTATTCTCACTAGGGCCGACGTATCTACTGCCGTCATCGCCATTCGAGCAGAAAAAGACTTATCTAAACTTAAACCCTATGTACCTAAAAGTTAAACATCTCATTATATTAAATGCGTGTACACTTTATTATAAAAATGTCAGTGGAATTATCGAACGTAACGTACATTATTATCTTATAACAGTTTACCATAATATGTTCTATATGCGAGCTCTGCTTCAAACATTACTCTGTGCATCGACAAGGTATGTGTTCACGTTACTGACCGTTTTTATCTATACCGTCAACCTTATAATTTATAAATATAATCTGAACTTTCGTGTCGAATATTTGTTGCATTTGCACTTAATTTCACATTATTTACTTTATTTATGTTTTATATATTACGCATTCGTAAATTTAACTATGACCAAATATTTACTTTATGCCTATAAGCAAATTACTTATCGTTACGGGAGTTATTGTGTTGAATATTTGTTGGTTTTGACTGCAAAACTAACATATTACAATGTGTATATTGTGAAAGTAACTGTATTTTCTCAATATACACATTGTATTAGTAACATTGTATTAATATATTACACATCTAAGGCGGCGGTCATAATAAATAAATATGATTTACTTTATAAATTTTGTCGTATCGCTGGAACAAATAAATGTTTACTGTTGTATTGTGTTATGAATGCATGCCATGTATTTCTCCGGTTGCGAATATGAGTGAGTGACTTGTATACAGTTATGATGATATTATTTATTTACACTTATTGTCTACACAATGACCAGTAGCATATCATTTTACTACCAAAATTGCCGCGGGCTACGAACAAAGTTAAATACCTTATATAGTAATATCTTGACGGATTCTCACGATATTATTATTTTATCGGAGACATGGTTGGTACCTGACATTGAAGACCGTGAATTTATCGACTCGAGGTACTTAGTATATCGTTGTGATAGAAATCGTGTACTGTGTGGCAAATCTGACGGTGGAGGCGTGTTAATAGCGGTACGCCGTGGTTTAAACGCGACGCGTATCGTTTTAGCTAATACTACACTTTATCAGGACGATCATTACAATAACTTTATGCCATCCAATATAGACTATGTTTTGCTAAAGTTTTATTCTAAGTCTATTAATCGATATCACATTGTGTGCGGTATATACATACCACCCAATCAATCGTTAACGACATACCAAGCGTTATTCGATCTCTTTGAAAGAGAATTATCTTGTCACACTATTGGCGACATATATATGTTTGGAGTTTTCAATCTGCCATATATTGAATGGATTGGACACAACACACCTGCGCTTATGCCTCGTATACACAGCAATAGTAGTTCTTTAAACAGTGTATTACTTAATTTTTTATCTACTATAAATTGTAAGCAGTATAATAATATTAAAAATAACTTAGACCGTACCTTGGACTTATTAATATCTAATAAATCATGTGAATGTGTGCTTGCCCCTATGCCATTAATACCGATAGATAATTTACACCCACCTTTTTTAACTATTACTTCGTTCGAGTTTTCTCATATAGCCATGCCTCAATTGTCGGTACCGCGATATCGTTTTATAGAAGCAGACTACTCTGCCATTAATAGGGATATTCATAAAATTAACTGGAGTACACTTCTGGCCAATATTTCTCTTGATTCTGCAATTAATCGTTTCTATGAACATATTTATGAAGTTATCAAAACTCATGTACCGGCGAGACCAGTCAAGTCCAACGAATATCCTATCTGGTTTTCTCGCCCATTGATACACATTTTTAAAAACAAAGAAAAGGCATGGGTCAAGTGGAAGAAATACAACAATCGTTCTGACTATGAGCAATTTTCTTTATATCGTAAGAGATTCAAGGCACTCTCTGCTGATTGCTTTAATATATATCTACATTCAATTGAAACTAGTCTAAAAAACGATATAAAACATTTCTGGTCGTTTGTAAAAAGCCGTACAACTAATGGAGGTATACCCAACACTATGTTTTATAACAATGAGGAATGTACCGGTCCCTTGCATGTTTGTAAGATATTCTCAAAGTTCTTCAGCTCGGTTTATGAACCTATTAATAATACATTTACCGAAAGCTTGGAGGCACCGATACACAGTCAAGTCATTTTATCTGATCTGTCGTTCTCTAAAGATACTGTAGCTTCTTCACTGAAGTCTTTAGACATAACTAAAGGTTCTGGTCCGGACGGGATACCCCCTTTCTTCCTGAAACATACCGCCGAGTCGTTGAGTGTACCACTTTCTTATTTATTTAACCGTAGCCTTAAGGAAGGTATTATGCCTCAAGCATGGAAGACTGCTAATATCACGCCAGTATTTAAAGGTGGCATCAAAACTGATATATCTAATTATCGTCCAATATCACTGCTGTCAGCCATGTCAAAAGTCTTGGAGAGATTGGTCCACAATGCGGTTTACCCTACGTTGCACAATATCCTAATTCCTGAGCAACATGGGTTTGTTCAAAATCGCTCCACATTAAGTAATCTAGTCTTGTACTCAAATTTTTTGTTTGAATGTATGGATAACCAACTACAGGTTGACTCAATCTACACTGATTTTTGCAAGGCTTTTGACAAGGTTGACCATGCAATGCTCTTGCAAAAAATCGAGTATAACGGCATTCGTGGTAATCTACTTCGTTGGCTTGCATCGTATGTCCAAAATAGAACTCAAAAGGTAGTGGTCCAGGGGTTCTCCTCTGATATCACCACCGTTACTTCCGGTGTACCTCAGGGGTCCATCTTGGGTCCTCTGCTCTTTGTTTTATTCATAAATGACATTAACAAATGCTTCTTAAACAGTCAGTTTTTGCTGTACGCCGATGACTTAAAGGTTTTTAGAAAAATAAGATCTGTTGAAGATTGTGTCAAATTGCAAGAGGATCTAGATAGATTCTCAGTCTATTGCCTTGCTAACAAACTTCATTTAAGCCTTTCTAAGTGCAAATCAATCACTTTTACCAAGAAAATAAATGTCATCAATTATCCTTACTCTCTTTCTGGTACCGCCTTAGATAAAGTCTCATTAATTAAAGACCTGGGCGTTCATTTTGACTCAAAACTACACTTTGATGCACACGTAGATTATATCACAGCCAAGGCCTTTAAACTTTTTGGTTTTGTTAGACGTACCTGTACCTTGTTCAAGAAGTCCGCTACTTTATTGTTATTATACAAGTCCCTCATTCGGTCGCAGCTGGAGTACGCCACGTGTATTTGGAACCCATTATATGACAAATATAATGACCAAATAGAATCAGTACAACGCAAATTTCTACGTTACTTGAATTATAAAGTTGAACGGAAACGGCTACCATATGAAATACTTCTCAAAAAATTTTCTCTCATGACTCTTAAACATAGAAGAATGTACCTTGACCAAATGTTTCTTTACAAGATTTGTCAAAATAAACTAGATTGTAATAAGTTGATAAACCAAATATATTTTCGCATACCTAGTCGCTCGCAACGTATCCGTGACACCTACGTTCATAAACTATTTGCTCCTATACCGAGCAGGACAAACGCTGGTGAGCGGGCGCCTTTAAGACGTATAATGAAAAGTTATAACGATAATTTCACTGATGTTGATATATTTGCCTTGTCCCTATTTCAGTTTAAAAAACAGCTAATGAATAAATTGGTGTAATGTTTATCAAAAATATTTTAGTATTATACACAAATAAAACATAACATATACCTACTGTACATTACCTATAATGTCTTAAATTTACCTCTTAATATTAAATATCTATTGTCTTTCAATGGCACCTGTTTGCTATAGTTGCTTGCTACTTGTTAAGTTCACTTAAATATGTTAAGTTGTAGATAACGGTGTTGGTTGCGTGATTACATAAGTATATTTTAAGGATTAATACTGTATTAGAATTAAGCACATTACGCAATTGTTTGTTATCTCAAAGAAAATAAAATAAAAATAAAAAAAAATAAAAGACATCTTTACATATAACGTAGACTTGAAATTGCCGTGTTCTTGGACTAAACGTCTCGTATTGTCTACTGTCGCCAGAACCTTTGATGCGAACGGTTGGATCTGTCCAATTATATTTTGGGCAAAGTGCTTCTTGCAGAGGCTTTGGACAGCAGGATTGACCTGGGACGAACCTCTGCACGGCACTCTTGTTGAGGAATGGACCTCTTTTGTATCCTCACTTCCTGCCGTCAACGAGATCTCCTTGCCTCGTCCCATCCTTCCTCCCGGGAAGTACAAGGCCACCCTTCACGGGTTTTGTGACGCCTCGGAACGTGGTCACGCCGCCGTGGTGTACTTGCGCACAGTTAGTGCCTCAGGTCAGGTGAGGGTTTCCCTGATCATGGCAAAGAGCAAGGTGGCACCCCTTCGGACATCTCTGACCATTCCAAAATTGGAGCTCTCGGGAGCAGCCCTACTTGTACGCTTATTGAACCACGTGTCTAACACTTTGGGTAAAAGCATTTGTATTAATGGGACCTACGCCTGGACGGACAGCCAAATTGTTCTTTGTTGGTTGAAGGCTTCTGTTCACACCTTGGAGGTATTTGTCGCTAATCGCGTTTCCCAAATCCAGAAATCCGAAGTCAAACTTGTTTGGAGACACGTGCCAGGTGAGCTCAACCCGGCTGATTGTGCCTCGCGCGGATGCTTGACGCCTAGTTTGATAGGTCATTCGCTGTGGTGGGGTCCGGAATGGTTGAGTCGACCAGAAATTGATTGGCCTCGAACGCCAGTTTTGAATACTTCTAATTTGCCGGGTCTACGAACCCTCGCTCTTGAGAAGGTGGAATGCGCCTTCGACCCCGATTTTTTGTTGAATCGTTACAGCTCCCTCGACAAGTTGTTAGGTGTCACTGCTTGGATAAAGCGTTTTGTTTTTAATTTTAGGCACCCACAACAGAAACGACTGACACCGTTTCTCTCGCCACAGGAACGACAGGAGTCCCTCACCTTTTGGGTTCGTTCTGTGCAATTGGCGCATTTTGAAAGGGAGATTGCTATCCTCAAGTCGGGGAAATCGAAATTGTCGGGAGCTGTATCTAAATTGAACCCCTTTTTGGACGAAACGGGTCTCTTGCGCGTTGGAGGGCGTCTCAAGAACGCCAACCTCCCTTACGGGGCTCGTCACCCCGTTTTGTTACCTAAGGACGGTCATTTGGTACGCTTGTTGGTAACTGACCGTCACCTTAAAAATTCGCATGCTGGTTGTAATGCCTTGTTGGCCATTTTGCAACGCGAGTTTTGGATTTTGTCTGCCCGAAGAATTATTCGGAGTGTAGTCTTTCGCTGCATCCCTTGCTATAAGCTCAAGGCTTCTACCATGCAGCCCTTGATGGGGGACTTACCGGCAGATCGCGTAACTGAAAGCAGGACGTTTGACGGTGTTGGCACGGACTTCGCTGGTCCTTTTTTGGTGAAAACGTCGACACTTCGAAACAGCAAGACTGTCAAGGCCTACTTGTGTGTTTTTGTTTGTCTTTCCACAAAGGCCGTACACTTAGAACTGGTCTCCTCGCTTACGACCGAGGCGTTTGTAGCCACATTTGACAGATTTGTATCCCGCAGAGGGCTGCCTTCCTTGATCCGTTCTGACTGCGGCACTAACTTCAAGGGCACTTATAATTATCTGAATGATGTTAATAATTTTCTTGAAACCAACAAAGCTGGTATAGGTGATAGGCTTGCCCGACGTGGGATAAATTGGTTGTTTTCCCCACCAAATTGTCCACACTGGGGTGGTATATTTGAGGCCGCCGTAAAATCGGCCAAAACACACTTGCGCAGGACAATCGGTGAATCTGTCCTTACATTTGAGGAACTCGCAACTGTGTTTTGTAAGATCGAGGCCGTTTTGAACTCTCGGCCGTTGTGCCCGATCTCCTCAGATCCGAATGATTTGGAGGCCCTTACGCCGGGCCATTTTTTGATTGGTCGCCCACTTGTCGCCTTGCCTGAGTACCCCTATATTGATACGAGACCTGGTCGTCTCTCGCGTTTTGAATTAGTACGCCAGATTACTCAGAGCTTTTGGAAACGTTGGAACTTGGAATATTTGCACATACTCCAGCAACGCGTTAAGTGGACCGACAAGACCGATCCACCCAAGATTGGTGACCTCGTTTTGATAAAGGAGGCTAACCTTCCGCCACTCACATGGCGCAGGGGGCGCATCCTTCGTTTGGTAACTGGGGCTGATGGAGTTCCCCGATTTGCTGAGGTCTTGGTGGACGGTTCGATTCTGAGGAGAGCGGTTGCAACATTGTCACGTCTACCAACCGATTAGCGGACCGGTAGGCCGGTCCGGGGCGGGTGGATGTTTGAAATAGAATTAGTTTTTATTATAAGTCAAATCGATTAGATCGATTGAGTAACATTTTGTTTAGTCTATTGAAAATTTCTGACAATGGTCACACTGAACTGTCACTTCCGTCTTCCCGCGCGGAAAAATTACCACGTTGTCGACTCGTACGTAAAAGAATTGGTCGCCTTTTGAAAAGCACATCCTTGTAGCTACGCGAATAGTTGTGAAATCTATTAAATTGCCGCTTTTTTGACTCCCGGCACGGTTTGTGACATATTGAACATTTGTGAAAAATCTTGTGAACTTGCATCGTGCATTGAAGACGCCGCGTTGGAGTCTGGTAAAGTAAAGATAATTCACTTGCTAATGTTGGCCAATTTTAGTCTTGTGTGTATCTAGCTTGCCTCCAGGACTCCACTCAAGAACATCACCAGGAGATATTTGGTAAGACATTAATATTAAGATTACTTGTATTCGCTGTGCAACACAGTACATTTATGTCTGAGATTTGTTGTGGCTGACAAGGGCTGATGAATAGAGTCACGCTTCCACAAATCTGCTGCAATTAATCCCAGCTCCTTCTAGCCAAATTCTAGACACTTGGCTTTTCGGGGCTTGAAGTACTTGGACCCCGTTTCATGGACAGCATCCACGAACCCGCCACTAAAGTCGTCCACATCGACGCACTCGCCCAGGCATTCGAAGCGATTATGTAGTTCAAGCTGAAAGCTGTTGAGGTTATGGAAATGAACTGGTGCTGGTCGGAGCGTGATTTTTTTTAACTACCTTTTAATTTAATCGTCACTTATCAGATAGCGGCAAAACAAACTCGAACAGTTCAAACCTATATTCGTACGATAAATAAGTTAATAACCTTCATACATGATGTTCATGAAATTCTGGCCTACTGTTTAGTGTGCCACTACGTTGGCCGATAAGCTAGAAAACTTGGTCTCTCGCGACTTAATCTAGAAAGGGTAAACGAAAATTAGCCCTTAGGACTAACAAGCGCCTATATAGAAAAAGTTAATTTCAAAGTGAAAAAAAAATAATAAGATTAAATTATATTATTTCTGATGAGCTGGGTCTCACAGCATCGTGTTTGGAATTTTATATGATTTGTAGAAACTTATCGATATTTTGCTTTATATTCTCAATTACTCGACAAACATAAACTGTCTTAAAGAAAATGTTTTTTCCCAGATCGGCAGTATTTCCTAAGATAGAAGCTTTCAAAACATGTTTTTTTTCTTTTAATTAATTGCATTACTTTTAATGTGCTACATACTACTGGGTGTAAGGAGCGGCGTACCGAAAACTGATACCAGTGATTCAGTTCATATATTTTATGTGTTGATATGTACATAAGTACAAAAGTTGGTATATTTATGTATTGTAGATTTGTATAGTATTTATTTTATCCGTTTAAATATAAACGCAATATTTATACGTTATGTTTTATGTAAAGTATAGTATAGTATAATTAGTTATTTATCTTACACACAGTTTTAGCACCCACCTTGATTTGTCTCTGCACCACCCAAAGGTTGACTGGTAAAGAATGCCTTGGGCATAAAGTCCGCCTTTGTACAAATTATTTATTTTGTGCAAGAAGTCTTAAATAAATAAGTAAATAAGTATGTGTGAATTTTGGGACGAAAAGACCATATCGAATAATAGTATAACCCATAGATATATTAATTATAGTAGATATGCCCTCTAGACGAAAATGTATCGGAAACCTGTGTCGCCGGTATGCCCCTACCACACGGCTACTACTACACTTACACTTTAGTAAAATCAATAGAAACGCAGTCGCGCACACACTCGCATTTTTTAAATCAGAACGTGCAAAAAAATCAATTATAGACTTTAGCCTGTCAAACATAGCGTTTATTTACCATGCGCCGTCAAACTTACTCACACAAGAACATTGAACGCTATCGTTGTGCTGCGCAAAAGCAATTTATCTCTCATATACACTGGTGATTGACTAAATTGAAAAGTTATCGATTCTTCAATTTATAATTGTACAAAATATTTTTGCTGTTGCCGTGTGGTTGGCGGCATAGAATACGAGTGTCACCACTCCCTATCTTCCCGTGGGTCTCGTAAGAGGCGACTAAGGGATAACACGATGCAAATACTATCGTTGCGTAGAGACGGAAAACTCGACATCAAACCCTATACGACTGCCTTGTTGGTCTCGCGGCATAAATGTGCGCGTGGGATTGGGAGGTCCCGGGTTCGATTCCTGGGTCGGGCAGTGTTATTGAGTTTTTCTGTCACGAAATTCTCAGTAGCAGCACGGAGTCTGGAAATGTGCCCGGTACGGCAATAGGCGAAAAGTGGGTGTAGAAATACACCTCTGCCTACCCCTTCGGGGATAAAAGGCGTGACGTTATATATGTATGTATGTAAAATATTTTTAGGGACCAGGTAAATGAAAGAAATAAAAGAAGGAAATTTTCCGAAAATAATATAATCAAAATAAACAAAATGATGCTAAAAATATTATTTAGTTAATCACAAAATTAAACCAGATTCCCGCTCAAGTCGAACATGTTTGTGCATGAACATGGATGTTTGTCGTAGTCTGAGTGTTTCTATGTATAATATGTATGTATTTATAAAAAAAGTAAATACATATGTATGTTTATCCATTGTCTAGTACCCATAGTACAAGCTCTCCTTAGTTTAGTACTAGATGGTGATATGCGTATATGGTAGAATATTATTATAGGTAATTATTATTAAAAACCGGATGATCTAGAAACTACATTACATATTTTAAACCAATGTTTCGGCTACTTCATAGGAGGCCTGGTCACGGAAGACCTGCTTAGGTGTTTATTTACTGACCTGTAAAGTGGAGGTATTTGTGCAGCACTTGACGCTTTGATATTACTGGGGTGGCATTCTTTGTCAAATAATGTAATCTTAAATTTAAATACTTTTCCATGACTGCTTTAATTAAAAATATAATATGATTATTCATTGGAGACTGGTCAAATTGGTGAAACTTAATATTATGAATATCTAAACCTATGAAATGTGGCAAAGCCTTTACTATGAGTTCCTCTTTAATATTTTTAGTTTTTACTTTTAATTTATCCTCGGTGAGACAAGCTGTTTTAATTATTTCCATGGTCTTGCAAATCATGACTACATCAGAAGATGGGTATATAAGTCCACCTCTGTCCTTATATTTTATAAAATGATGTGCTTCTTCAAATTATTTGTCGGCCAGAAGCGCACCAGTGCATGTCTCGCATTTAATTATTTTTAATAAACTATGCACAACAAATCCGGCAATGTAAGAAATAGCCTGCGAGCCTAAATCCGACAAGTCTTGAACAAGCATACCAATTTCTTCATCAAATTGTGCTTGCTGGTATAGCTGATTAATATCCTCATCAGCACTTTCAGCACTTTCATCAGTAAATCTTGGTTCTATAGTAACATTTATGTGTTGCACAGCGGATGAACATGTTAAAAAAGACATATCGTCAAGAGATGTGCAATTGCCTCTGTCTATTTCTCTCAGTTCGGATTTAACCAATAATTTCTTATAAATGGCTTGAAATTGTCGAGCTGTGGGGTTAGTGTTACACCCACAATGAGCGCGAATGAGGCCAAACATTAGCTCTATGTGGTCTTGACTTATTTTATAAGCTGGTAGATACTGCAATTTTTATTCTTCTTCAACAAGATGGATGTATATATATCTTTTATGCATTTTATACAAGCCAAAAATCCTACAAAACCCGTTTTTCTACTGGAATGCACTAATTTAGATCCATCTTTTAACTGTAAGGAATTAATATAAGTTTCAGTTTGATCTAGAAATTCAAATGTTCGCAGTTTATTGCCTGGAAAAAGTGGTTTTTTGTACTTTAGTTGCATCATATTTCTAGAATTTGAAATTTCAAAGATTATTAATAATTTGTAAAAAATTAACTGTTCCATCAACAGATTGAAATTGAGGCATGTTACGTTCAGAACAAAACATGAGGGCAACGGAAACACTCTGACTAAACAATTGGGACGCTAATCGCACTTTCATTATTTGGTTTTTAAAAAATGTATGACCTCTCCTTAATTTATTTGCTAAGTGCAATTTTTCCTTTTCTTGTATTTCATTGAGGTGTTTTAAATGACACCAATTTATATGTCTACCCAGATCATCAATAATAATGCCATATGCTTCAAACGCATTTCTTAATAATTTAAGCATGTGACAAGGATCGAGAAATATAAATATTGGATTATTTGTAAGAGGATGATAAAAACAAGACTGCATATTTTCTGTATTTAGTGAGCATCCAAATTCCTTTGCCATGGAAATATTGGCTGGACAACCGTCAAAGGTCAGCGAAGTTACTTCAATACCAGTTTCTTCGAGTAACTCTAAACACTGCCGGACTAAGCTAGCTCGCTGTTCGCCTGTAACACCGGCTACAAGAAAATACCCTACTGGTATTTTGAATGCTCCGTTAATAGCTGTAATCAAAAATACAAGCGCCTCTTTAGCTTCTGCCAAGTAATCGCCCAATGTTCCCGTATTACCTATATCCACATATCCATGCATTTGTTTACTGTCCCACTCAATAAGCTGCCTGATCGCCATTTCATCTATTACTAAATTGCATAACAGTTTATAGTCAGTATTGCGAGCCTTATACTTCAATGCTTTAAAAGATTCTTGTGTAAAACCTGGCTGCGCATCGACTGACTGGTACCATTCTTTTATAGTGCGGGAGTGAGGTAAACAAGTCTGGAATTTTTGCCGTATATATTTGTATGCCTTCGGCGAATAAAAATGAAGGGTACAAGCAAACGTTCTAAGAGCTGGCGAATACTTAGTTTTTATGTTTTTATCACTTAATGTAGTACTATTGTAGCGAGCTATTAAATCATTTACACCGAGGTTTTCGAAATGAACGGATTGGTCTGAATTCACAAATCTTTTTTCACAAATATCCAATAAAATATCATTTAGATTTGCGCATTTTCCTTTTTCGAGGTGTTTCTATTACTTGGATGTTACCATAAGCGTCTGCTGGTTTCTGAAAACACAGAGGAACATAAAATAAAATCTTTTGGGAAGCTGTAAAGGTACAAAAACAATTTATTTATCGTTTATATTTAACTTAAGCTACTTCTTAATCATACCATATATTAAGCAGCTCCAGAATAATACGCTAGCAATCAAGATCTCAATGATTTTTTCAGGAACCATGTTGCTAATCCAATACTCCTTTGTAAAAAAAATTGGTCTGCTGAACGTAAGGAAATTTTATTGAACAGTCATAATCCGATTCCTGCTGTAAGTGTGTTACGCAATACCCCACATATGATAGGAATTTCTTATATAAACATCTTAGTAAAAATAGAATAGTTAAACATATTAAAAGAAACACATCCTTGCATGAAAAATAAATATCATAATTAATATGTTGACTTATGTTAGGCAAGTCATCTGAAACATGCTGATGACCATAACGCATTCCAAGCTTTACCGGCAGTAAAATACGAAAACCATAATAATAGCACGAGGATAACGCGTATCATATATTATAATAATTCAAACACAAAAACACACCACCGTATATCAACCTAAATTTCATTTACATACTTACCTTACAAAAGTTGGTTACGCATTTCTATTTCTCTACTAGGCTGTAAAAAGATCAAAATAAGTAAAAACATAAATTCACATCGATCTTCCGAATGTGTTGGAACGGTTGACAAATTGAAAAATATGTAAACCAAAAGCAATTAATTCATTGTAATGTTGTCGATAGACCACGTTAGTAGATCGGCACAAGCACATCACTAAATCGCTCACACGCGTCGACCGGCCGCTTCGAGTAGCAGTGGCCGGTCTACGCAATGTATTCATTGGCTAGTCGCACGCGACGTTCGCAGTGAACGAAATACATTGCGCAATCGCCTACGTAGTACTAGATGGTACCCACGTATTGCCAGCAATGTATATTTTTTTAATTTGCTTGCGATAGTATCATTTTTGTCTACAAACTACATAATACTATTGTAATAATTACGATTATTACAAATATCATTTGTATTTTAAGATTTTTGGACTTACCGGTGAAAAGAAATCCCTTCTCGAGCCACATTACATGCCTGGCTTCGTTTTCTACACGTTATAACAGCGCAAGATGGTATAATTTTTTTTTTTTCGCGGAGCTTCGTACGCTGTCGCAATATGAGCGCGATTGTTGACCGGTAAATCAAATTTTGTCGAAATATGCGCGTTTGCTCACACGCGCGGTGCGCCTGCCACGCCCACAAGGCCATTCTACTCCTTTTAACTGTTCTGTGGTATAACCCGAATGAATATTGATTTTGAATAGGTGACCTGATATTTCACAATGATGTTGTATCTTTAAGTCCTCAATAGTATTACACAGTTATCAATATTGCACAATTTCATTGCATAAATAATTATATTACGGGAGCCTTCTTGTGACACCACGGCTGCTGTAGACCATGCCGGAACGTCAGGGCAAATAAGGTATTCAAATAATTACGCGATTAAGATCTGTTACATAAATATAAGTGAACATATGGGAAGGCTAAGAATGTGCAAATAATTATCATTTTAATATCTGCCTACTATTATCCATGATTCATTCTTTATATCAAGCGTTAACCTGTCGAGGCCAATTAAAACCTGTTTTATTACGTGAATACATCAAACATTGCAATTCATTATCCTAAGTTGTTCAAACCATAAGCTTTTTCTTTAAGTTTTATTTAACTATGTGATTATTCAGAAAATTCTATTGAAATAACGGTGGATTGTTTGTTAGTGTGTGGTTGAACATTAATATGTTCAAACCCATTTGCACACATGAACGCGTGTATCGACATTTTGAATGAAGTGCCTCTATTTATCACGTCTAGGCAAGTTCAATTTCACTCTTTATTTATTCAAATAAAGGCTTAAATTCATTTCATTTTGACTTCAGATTGGTAACTAAATCACTTTAAAATTCTTAGAAAATTGTCAATAGTTTTGAGAAATATCCCTTTATTTATTATTTACGTAGCGCTCATAGCGAGACTTGGCTTGCCCTTCGTAACAGATCGGCAAAGTTAAGCAAAGCTTGCACAGGTCACCACTGGGAGGGGTGACCGTGTGTGGCATTTACATCTGAACGGGACCGTCAGCTTTACGTGCCCTCAAAAACACGGTAGGTGTTTCGGAGGGCACGTAAAGCTGACGGTCCCGGTTCTTGTCTTAGAATAAAGATCGTTAGGCCTCGTCGGAGGCCTTCGGGCGGTCTGAAAACTCCGACACCGGAGTTGGAAACACATTCACACGAAAAACATCAATTTTAAGACTTTACGCAAAGATTTTGTTGATTAGTGGCGGAGGGCATGTGTACTTGTTGCGAGTTTCATACCAAGTTTCGGGACATTAGTTGCTGTTATTAAACAAACTGATTTTTATTTGACTGATGACGGTCTTGATCAGTTTACACATTTGTAGCGACACTGTTGACAGATTTACATACGGTGCGCATAGCATGCTGTCTTCTTCTTCTTTTGGGTAATTTCGAACAAGTTTCTGCATACATATCTTATTCGCCCAGTACGCCGCCACCCTTACTGCATGCAGTAGGCCAGTGAATATGTCGGTCACCTCAGTCCTTTTCCACCATACAGGTGCTGTGCAACTATGCTGCGAGGATTTAAAAGCTAAGCTACGAAACTATGTCACCTTTTCCATCAATGCTGAGCTGTGTACTCTGCTCAGCAAATAGCTCCACATTTCGCGGGCACTTACCCTGCCAGTTTAATCACGCAACGACAACGCATCTTTCTATACAAAATATAGCTGAGTTGAACCCACTTCTACCAAAAGTTATAAAGCTTTAGGGACAAATAAATATTCTTCTTGTTAGATACTTAACGCTTCCATAGGAAAGCATAGGATCTTTGGTAGAAAGTACCCGTTTGAATTGATCGTTACTTCGTTGCCTGCATTGTGCTTTAGGACGCATTGGTTTTTTATTTAAAGGGACAACTCCCGCACTAGTAATAAATCCTGTGTCACGGGGGAAACTTTACACACTTACAACCAATGGACATATTGAACACCTAGACTCAATTGGATCACGCAAAGTGTTGTTTCTTGTGGGCATCGAACTCAGAACACTCGGCGCAGTGTCAAGCGGCGAGGCGGCCGGTTGAACCACTACGCCAACCCTACGTGTATTTTGTCTCAGACAGCATTCTCATATCTTACCATGCGGGGCTTCAAAGCAGGGCATGCAGTACTCCTGTCCAGGTAAGTATTCTTTGGAAGAGCTGCGTGAAGCTAAAACAAAAGCCATAGCTGTGGCAGATTTACTGGTCGCATATATTATAAATATATAAATCGCCATTGACATTACAAGAAGACCATGAAAATATTTTACTTGACTTCAAGAAGTCTACACGATTTTAAATTATCGCGATTTGTATACATCATAAAAATTAATTTACCTTTACATAAATTAATTTTACGCGATTAAGACCCGCTTAATTATTCAAGAAGTCTATCTATAAGTTTATTTTCAAATAGAGTGTTCTCGATTGTTGTAGACTCACACTTCGTTTCCCTAACATTTCTATAATTATTCGATTTCCAATATACGATAAAAGTTTTCAATTCTTGTAATATCATAGAAAAATATTTGCTAAACATAATTCGTTCCTTAACGTAAAAATAAATGTGTTCTCAATTTTTAACCGACTTCATTGTAGAACCACACTATTTTTTTATATAAACATATTATCTTAAAATAATTCGTTTCCTACTTTCAAATCAATATAAGTGCATTCATATTTTTTGTAGATTTACACTATAAAGATATTTACTACATAATCATTCATTCCCTAACTTCTCAATATATTTTACCTAAGTGTGTTCTCAATGTTTGTAGAACCACACTGTAAGTACTCTTAAAATATATTTATTTAAAATAATGTGTTCCCTTATTTGAAAATATAATTGTATTCTCATTTTTTTTTAGATTTACACTATATATTTTCTAAAATTATTTACTTAATTGGGTTCCTATCTAACTTAGTAATATCTACGGGTCTATCGAACGTAATTGTAACCGATCCGTTTTGTCATTTATTCATTTTATTATAATGCACACACTATTCAGATATGCACCACTATTTTTTAATTAGTACAAAATATTTAACGGGGCACTAAGTATATTTAACTGATCATATCTGTGTAGGTAAAAAATAAAAGCACTAAGTCCCAAAACTGTCTCAAACTGTCTACAAAAATACGTAATATTGGGTAATGCATAACTAAGACTATGACCGACCCGCGTACTATGCGAGTAGTTATAGTAGTAAACTGCTCCATTGATAAATGCCCCCTGTCCTTCTGCGCCCGCGCCGCGCCCCAGTGCGACAAACAATGTTAAATTGCTAGTGGATGTGAGCGCATCCATTTTTTCGCCGCTACAGTTGATTGTTTGCTTACGTTTGCCTGACGCGATGGCTTATCAATTCACATCACGGGAGTATGTAGCTATGCTTCATGCGTACTATTTGAGTGGACGAATCGTGAGTGCAGCTGTGTACCCATGGACTTCTTTTTGTGAGTGTACAAAAGTGAGCCGGTTAGTATCGAACAATTAAAACAGAGCATATTGGACGCTTTTGACGAAGTGAAAAGACATAAGTGTACTTCTTTCGTTAAAAAACAAATTAATAAAACGTACCCGTCTGTGTATTGACAATGGTGGTGGACATTTCGAAGGACAATGGAAATACTTGTAAGTTTAGTAAATAATACTCACTTAAGTAAATAATAATTTGATGCGGGCTCAAAATCGGTCGTGTGGAGGGAGGACTATGTCCAGCAGCGGACGTCTCTAGGCGTCAGTAACAAATATTATTTCATCATCATCATGTCAATGATGGTAATGAAATAATATTTGTTAATAACAGATGATTCTGACTTCATAAATGCGCCAAAATTACTCTTTTCTTTTATTACAGAATACCTTCTTTCATTTTGATATTTGTTTGCTTTCTAATTACATACCTCCGTATTTAATTACTTGTAAAAAGGTAAATTTTGCCGGTCCTAATCCCGAATGAAGTATGAAGGAGAGGGTAGAATTTAGAAAATTAAAAAGAAACTACCTACACTTATTATTTTGTTTCATTTTATTGTCTAAGGCTACCTACATTATAAGTGCGACGGAAAAAATGCGTATGAGTAGGACGGAAAGTAAGTACTATCAATGAAGTAGTGAATGGATTGTAAAATATGTCTATGATTTAGGTGAGATTTTCTACAAAAAATAAATGATTGTAAGTTTCCTGTTCATAGATATTTTGAAATTATTACGTCACATATATGATAACAATGTCTTCGCTAATATGTCCTTAAAGATTTTGTACTAATTAAAAAATAGTGGTGTATAATACAACTTAATAATCTTAAAATACTATCCTAATACCGATTCGTTTGTGGTGTTTTGTATGACTGTCTGAGAGAACGAGTCTATACACGTAACCATCGTTTAAACTTAGCTAACCTTAAAATTGTAAAATGTACATGTTACTTAATATTAAAATATTAAATTTAATAATATTTTTGTTAAAGTAAAAGTTAAAGTATTCTAAAACTATATTCCATTAATAAGGCAAAACTATCCTATTCCATTTTTAATAGGAGGAATCCCTACATTTACTTCAATCTTTTGAAGTTGGAGCCCAAAAGTTTTAATCGTTACGTATAAATTCTTTCTGCTAATCATATTCTTAATTCTTATTTCTAAACTAATGATAATCTTCGTTTGTTTACTATAAAGGATATTTCTTAATAAAGAAAACATTTTAATACTTATGCACGTAGATTTCTTATGCACTATTTTCTTAATTATTTTATAATAAAATTCTTCATTTAAATTTTTAATTAAATTACTAATCTTTACCAATTTATCTATTTGGCATGCTTGTTTTTTATTAAATAATAAACAATTAATTACACTCACAAGAATAAAGTATAAAAATACACAATAATGCACAAAAAATGGCGATTTTGGTCCAATTAGATGTATGGATAGTACACGTGGATATGGAAATACAGTGCGAAAAGGATTTACTCACATAGTCTAATGTGAGTTAATCCTTTTCGCATTTTTCATGACGAGCTTTTCTGCGGTCCGTAGCTTCTTGCGGTATTTGACGAATTTGTATTGTAGATTCTCGAACCTAGGTCTCTGCGCTCTGACCGAGTTGCGTACCGATTTGTGTGTACCGGAACGACGACTTCTACGCGATACTAGATCCGACCCGACTGCGCCAGTCAAATTTATAACGACGAGTTTACTTAAAAAATATTTATTTAATTAAATAAACTTGTGCTTCGCAGTGCACTTGCAGTGTTACAACGACAGAGAGAAACTAACTGACACTATATACTAATACAGATCTTTTATACTAAATAAAGGTGTCACGCTATGACAGGTAGTTTTATGGGGTCTTGGTGGTCTTCCAGTAAGAAGGAATCATTATGCTTAATGTTTATTGATTTGGCCATCGCAAACTTTAAAGTAATTACGTATTTAATATATGAAACCAAGTAACATGACAATCATTACGTAACGTCATCCTATAGTTATTGTTTGGAGTGGGTGAGCAGGCTGCATAACTAGGTACCTACCTCTTATATTAGAGCTACAACAAAAACACAAGCCATCGACAGCAGGAAGAGTACAAAAGCTGTATTCGGTATGACAAACAATATTTGGTGCGCAGAAACATCCTAACAATGACCAAATAATTACCAGTCAATTCTGATGAATCATGAGTCATAACAAAAGTGCCAATGAGAACAAGTGTCTGTGAATGACAGAGAAAAAGATACGAAACCTCCCTAACTTTAATCGAAAATCAATATTTTACATAACAATTCCATTTAAACATAACATTATTTTTTTATGTGGACTTTAGAACTTTCTATCGTTTTCACATTGCTCTTTAAACTATTTGATTTTTAAAGTTACTTGAATAAGTAAACTGATTTTAACAATTTCACATTCCTAAATGGGTATTTTTTTTTATTAAAGGATCACGTGACAAAGGTAATGCCCGCAGTTTGAATTTACACGGATAGCAAAGTTCTTCGTTATTGAGGCGTTAGTCGTATGAATAATTCATAATATCTTAATTCATTTAAAGGGAAGTAAATTATCAGATGTTTTGGTTCAAAGTTCAATGATCTAGACGCGCTCGTAGTTTATTAATTACCTTTAAAATAATATTATATTCATGGGTATTATTAAACCTTATAATTCATCATCATCCCAGTACTTTCCCGGTTGCATACAAGACTTGTCACCCTTGACTTGAACACCCGGCTGTCAATGGACATACATCAAACTACAGGTACATAACTAAAATAATATGTTACCCATACATCAATAGTAACGTAGCTTAAGCTAAATAAGGCTGTTAACATTGAAACATTAGGTACTTTTTTTCCTGAAAAATAATTGATTTGTATTCTGCCACTGTCCAAGTACACCGGGTCACATAATATATATTATTATCTTTAGGTTCATACATTATCTTTTACTAGACATCGAGACTAAATGTTTGGGTATGATGCTCGGGCCACACTACCTTACCGTCTACCGGGCTGTTACCGCCATAATTATGGCAATAAATTACCGTTAAATTACTGCGTGAAGTCATGTGGTTACACTAGAGTTTACCGAGATATGCCAATAAACTAGGCGGTAAAAATATCATTTTTCAAGATGGCGGATGAAGCTGCAGCTGTTTGGTATTTTATGAGTGCCAATTATTTTAACATGAATCTTTTAAATTTTTAGCTTTCTGTCGGGTATCCCAGAGAGACGGTTCGGATTGCAATAACTCCAAAAATTCGAGTGCTTTTTCATCTGACCACTCCATATCGGTAGATACGTGCGTCGTCGTCGAACTCGTGTTGCACACTGAACAAACGGTAGTGTGGCCACAAACGCATTAATTACTGCGGTAATCTTCTTTGATGTGCGAAAAAAGACCGCCGCCGGAGCTATTGCCTACCGGCATATGCCATATTGATTGGTATTGTAAAATTATGGCCATAAATCGCGGTTACACCTAGGCGTTGTTGAAATTATGGCAATAATTATTGGCATATCCCGGCAGTGTGGCCCGAGCATGAGAGGATGAAGTTTGTGCAATAAATAAATAATCTTTGTACTTGTTACATAGTGCTTACACTGCATAGATGGTGTTGTGCTTAAAGCGATCACTCGACGTATAGCACCGGCACAGCACAGGTCCAGTATTGGTCCAGGTTTGACCCACAATAAACCACATTTGGTGTAATCCTATAAATTGTTGTTTAGAATCTGGAAATTCTTTGCGTCCATTGTTTGAATGTTTATAATGTCGATAGCGGATTTATTCCTAGTGCGAGAGTTTTCTTTTTTTAAAATAAACATCTGTAAGCCGGACTTAACATCATATGTTCGTTTAGTTTCGTATATATAATTATGACTTGCTAGATAAAATATGATAAAAATATCATTCCACTTTGTTACTTTATCTCATAATGAGAAAAAATAAAAAGACGAGTAGACGTGTATTAAGAAGTCCCAATTTTAATTCGAGTGCACTCGTGCCTGAATTCTGTTCACGTGGCGAAATGCAACAGTTTCAATTACAAACAGTAAACGGTTAAAGACAATACAGACTCCATTGGAAACTACTGCTTCCTACTTTTAACCGCGCATATAGGTATATATACCACCAATTTTGAATTGCCCGCGCTAATACAAACATGATGTTTACAATAGTTTTGTGTGGGCTGCAAATAGATGGCGCTAGACACCAAGGAGAAATTTCCTCACATGAAGTTGTCATTCTTCTCTCTGAGTATACATAAAGGAATATTTATTATCGATAGAATTTTTAAATCATTTTTTAATATATTATATTATGGCGATCGTTTTGAAATAGTTCCCAAAAATACCTTACTAAATTATATATGTAGTAAATAAAAACAGATAACCTCTTTTCACACTTAGTATTGTTCATCAGATATAAGAGGATACATTAAATCACAGTTTGAGTCATAATTATAATAAGAACAACATAAAATCATAACAATAGAAGCATATTAAGTATGAAAGGTCTTAACTACATTTTTATTAAAAATCACAGACGGTTTTATTATCACATTATAAATTGTGTATTAGTTTAATATTAAGGTACATTCAATCAGCCTTAATCGATATCTCAATAAAACAATTTTAAACTAATAGTATTTAGTAAAAACAGTAAAACATTAAACCAAATGTACATAACATACATAACTTATCTTTGCCCGCGTCTCTGTCAGCATGACACTGTTTTACTTTCTTATATATATAGTGATTAAAAAATCACAGATAGTTTTCTTGATATTATAGGAACATTTAAAACAATTAAAATCTCAAAATCAACAATAACTCTACATTTATAATTTAAAATCACAGATTGATCTTTATTACAATTATTGGTATTTTAAGCATCATACATAATGACAAAATGTTACAAAATATATATATATATATATATTAAAATCTCAACATCTCTAAACAGTGTCCTAAAGAGATAGAGCCACATGTATATTCAACTAATATACTGTTAAATAACCTATTTCTTTCTTGGGCATGGTTTTGGTTATCAGAAATGTAAATTTTTTATCTTATATCAGCATAATTATCACAGTATTTCCGCAGATACCCTAATAGTTTTGCTAAATTTACGCCACGCTTTCCGTTTATTTTTTATTAATGTCTGAATAATGTGACTCTACAAAATTTGGGGCTAACATTGGGGCTTAGGATCAGGAGAGCTCTACACATTCTTTTTGTACACCGCCAAATAATGCTCCCATTTTTGTTCACTTTCATTTGTCTATATAATTTATTATTGTATAAAGTACCAGAGAGGTTGGACTACGTTTAGACTAGAGAGAAAATGCTCGCTATATTTCCATATACCGAACGTGCAACATGTAATGTCAGTTGGTCTTAGTTGGTTAATCATAACGTCAAATTACGCTTCTCATTTAAAGAGGCATATACTCCTTACAGACTCATATCTTTGACTGCATTCTCTAAAAGCCGTGCTATCAAATCCCATCAGTAAGGAGTGATGCGATTTGACAGTGAAAGGAGATATCGATGTTTTTTGAATGAGGTTCCGTATTTATATACGGAAACAAACTATCGGACATGAATTTAAAACTGAATCGAACCCGCAAGCTTCGGCGTGGCAGTCAGTTACACTCACGCCAACTGGGTTGTCAAAGTATAGCACTTCAGCAGTTCACTGCTGTACTAATAGGTACATAAAGGCGAATCATTTGTGCTGGCGGATCACAAATCGGATTACCTACAACTCTAAAAAAATCGAGCAGTGTCCAACGTAAGCGATAGCAAGCAACGTGATATGATACGACGCAAACAAATTGCCAAAGCCTGCTGCATTAGCCAATCTGGTATAATTCGTACAATTCATAATCTAAGTGACAGTTTCTTAGCATCGCATCGCAACGCATCGCTCATTAGTTTATGAATACTTTTTGTCAATAGATTTTATGGCTAAAACGAACAATTAAACACGTGAATTTTTTTAGTACAGTCTGTCTGGCAAGCCTTAGCAAAGCACTGTCAGGCGTCGACAGCAAAAACTACAATTTCAATATTTTGGTTGTTTACTTCTACGGCTTAAATATATCGACACATACTGAAGTTAGACACTTGACCAAAAATATTTATCGATAAATCATCACTGTTAGGAACAACACTCGGTTTCCTAAGTCTATGTTTTGTCTACTGTCTGGCTACCACAAGGCTGCTATAAGAGCGTGTTGCTAAACCTATCGATAGCTCTTTCTATCATACTGCATGTGCCATTAGAAAGAAGATATCAATCATAGCAACCGCTGTTGTTATTTTAGCGTTACTTCTATGACTTAATAAGGTAATATTTCTTTGTAAAGTACTGTTCCTTCCTTTTTGGCTTTGAACATATTTTATGCACATGTTTTATTACACATTTTGGCCTGGCAATTGGTTCCATTATTAAATCACAAAACTATTTTAATTCACTAGTTAATGAATAAACACTAAATTACAAAAAAAGCTTTGTACGTAACTTAGTGTAACGTAGGCGCAGCCTCAATTTGTGAGAATAGAAAACAATAAAACTGTGCATATTTTATGTAAAGAAGTTCCGGAAATCTTCGGCTGGATTCGGCATCACTCGTTCAACGCGGCTGGGCGCTAGGCTTCAATAGGGAGGCGAGGCTTAGAGCGGTTTCAGATTAGCGTTTTATACGCGCGTATAAGCTCGTTTTTGGAAGCGCCTGTAGGCTCGTATAGGCTCGCCTTTTGACACACGCACAACTCGTACGAGCGTTGACGCGCGTCTAAGCTCGTATAAGCGCGAGCCGTCAAAATCCATGTTGACACCGACAAGATGTCACTACAGTTTCGAGCGAACACGCCGATATATGCCCATTTACGAGAGACCGGTATTTTGACGCGCGTAATGTAGCGCGCGTGTAAGCGCGTATGCAGAAACGACCGTATACGCGCAGAAAAATACGCGAATTTGAAACCGCCCTTAGGGCAACGGGCGCACAGCTACAGCTCTGTCCTGTGGTAACTGCTCTCCGCACCGCACCCTACTCCCCGCTGCATTGTATTATTTTTATATCAAGCAAATGTCATAAAGTATACTAAAATGTCCTGTCTTATCAACTACCGATATTTTTCGTTAGCAATATTGCACCTTGATATTTAGTTGCGCTTAGTGCAATAAAAAATACTTTTTTATTTTATTTATGAGCGCAATGAAAATGACATTGACAGCTGAACGGAGCGGCAGGAAAATTTTTATATTCCGTAAAAATATTATTATTTTTTTCATTTTGCTACAATTATTAATAGCCAACAGAGTGGTGACGATATCTGGTTGAATAAACATAAAGTGGTTTCACCCGCTCCAACGTTTGATCACTAAGAAAAGTGAATAGAGCCAAATACGTCGAAACCGTTGCATCGGGAAAAAATATTTCTTGCTGGCTGGTGTGAGGAGCGCCGTTTCGGGCTCACCGAAGCGCACCGAAACGTACAGCTCTAATGTGCCACCATGCTGGCCTCCGCTAGCGCACTGGCCGATGGCAAAGGACCGCCGCCACGGACAATAAAAATATTAAAGTGCTTGACAAACGTCAGTGTCTATTGTGTTGATTGTTTTGATTGTTTTTGATATTATATTTTAGCTATAAGTTTATTTTTAGTGAATTGTGTAATTCATGTCGTATAACGGTGGCAAAAGCGATGAGGAGGTAAGTGCCAGTCAACTTTACACACCGACTACCCTGGTGCGCTGCCCCATCTGTCCCCAAGCACGTTTGTTCAAAGGTGAGCGGGGCCTCAAAGTACATTTAGGAAAAATTCACAAAAACCAAAATGTACTTTCCGGCCCCACTACTTCCACCAGTACTACACAGAACAATCCCACAGACGCCCCTAAAATTCCCTTTTGGCAGTATTTAAGTCAGCTAAAAAATTCCATTCCGATCCTGAAGAGAATTCCCCGTGGTGCGAGGCCTTCAGTGGCTCAAAACCTAGCACATTGCATAGGCCTTGTCATCCGGGAGAATTCTATTACGGCTTGGGAACAGCTACTCACTTTCCCTTATAGAATTCTACATGCTCAAGGAGACCGGCTTACAAAAAAAACTTTAACAACAAAAATTAAAGAAAACTGCAATATTTCGGCATCAAAATTAGAATACCATCCTCCCAAAACTCACCGCAACAGCACCATCTTCCATCATGTAGAGTCGAAACTAAGGGAAGGTGACATCAGGGGAGCGTCCAGGCTCTTATTCAGTAGCGATGTGGTGGCGCCTTGCTCTGCCGACACACTCGCAAGTCTGCAGAGCAAGCATCCAGTGCCAGGGGATAACGTCTCCTTTCCTGAGCCACCTAGCGCTGACTCGGGCTTTCTCAGCATTACAGCCAAGGACGTGGTTGGTGCCGTTGGCTCCTTCCAGAGCGGGTCTGCTGGTGGTCTCGACGGCTTGACACCACAACATCTTAAGGATCTTGTGTGTTCAAGCGCCGGGGCGGCCGGCGACTCGCTTTTGAGTGGGCTAACGGCATTAACTAATCTCATGCTCTCCGGCAATGTGAACGATGCCATCGTCGACGTTTTGTATGGCGCTAATCTGTGCGCCTTACGAAAGCGGGATGGTGGCATTCGTCCCATTGCCGTGGGGTGCACGTACAGGCGTATGGCAGCTAAAATATGCTGTCGCCATTTTAACACCAGCTTTTCTTATAAATTTCAGCCACAACAGCTGGGATTTGGTTCTAAAGGAGGCTGCGAGGCTGCTGTACATGCCTTGTCAACGTACCTTGACTGTAATGGAGGTGAGGTTGTCTTGAAGGTTGACCTAAAGAATGCCTTTAACTCAGTCAATAGAGACACCTTGTTGACACAAGTTAAATTGGAAACACCCCAAATCTACAATTTTCTTTGGCAATGTTACAGACACCCTTCTAAATTAATATACAAGGAACATCTTTTAGAATCTGCCGTCGGTTGTCAACAAGGTGACCCTCTTGGACCACTAATTTTTAGTTTGGCCATCCATCCAGTTATAAACCAACTAAATTCAAAATTAAACATCTGGTACCTCGATGATGGAACCCTGGGAGGTGACGTAAACACTGTATATCAAGATCTGGCATTCCTGAAATCGAAATTTTTATCCATAGGCTTAGAGTTGAATACAAGCAAATGCGAAATTTTTATTAATGACAATTTAGATAAATCCTCTATTCTTTCAAAATTCCAATATCTGGCACCCAATATCACCCAAGTTGAAAAAAGTTCTCTTCGCCTCCTGGGGTCCCCAATTTTAGACGACGGTTTTGATTCCTTTATACAGGAAAAAATTCAAAATTTTAATGATGTTTCAGACAGGCTACTCAAAATTAATATACATTCGGCTTTTACTATTATTCGATATTGTCTTTTTGTCCCTAAATTTACACACGCGTTACGGTCTTCACCTTTTTGGAAAAATCCGACTCCACTCATTCAAATTGACAAAATTATACAGAATACCCTAAGTAAAATTTTGAATGTGGCTCTGAACGACCGAGTGTGGCAACAAGCGTCCTTACCTGTGCGCTTAGGCGGCCTCGGCGTTCGCAAAATTTCTGACGTTAGCCTGCCAGCGTTCTTGTCATCGGTCCACAGCACTACAGAATTGACCAGGAAAATCTTAGCACCTACACTGGTTGATTCTGAGGTGCCGTGTAAGGCCGATGCCATGAACGCTTGGAGAAATTCTTGTCCAGGAACTGAGTTACCCCGAAACTTGTTCTCCCAGAGGCAATGGGATGGGCCGCTTTGCAGCGTGGTACGAGAAAAACTCCTCAATACATCGGCCAACGCTGCGGAGCGTGCTCGCCTGTTGGCTGTGGGAGAATGGGAATCGGGCCTCTGGCTTCAGGCACTGCCATCGTCCAATATAGGTACCATGTTGGACAATACAACCTTCCGCTTCGCTACTTGCCTCCGTTTAGGCGCGTCATGTGTCTCTCCGCATCGCTGTCACTGCGGAGAGGCTGTCGATAGCCTTGGTCACCATGGTCTGTCATGCAGCAGGAGCGCGGGTCGTATTTCACGACACGCCAACCTCAACGACATTCTGCGCCGTGCTCTTGTCACCGCTGGCGTTCCAGCCCAACTTGAACCTCAGGGCTTGGCACGCGACGATGGCAAGAGACCGGACGGGATGTCTTTACTGCCGTGGAAGCTGGGTAGGCCTTTGGTATGGGACGCGACATGTGTCGATACCCTTGCGCCATCCCATCTTTCCAGCACAGCAGGTTGTGCGGGCGCTGCTGCTGCTTCAGCAGAGACCCTCAAACGGCGCAAATACGTAAATCTTGTAGGAGATTATGTGTTTGAGCCGTTTGGGGTCGAAACCTTGGGGCCATGGGGTCCAAGTGCGAGATCCCTTTTTAGGGATCTCGCAAAGAGAATGATCGACGCCTCGGGTGACCAGAGGGCTGGCACGTATTTAGCACAAAAGATAAGCATTGCTATACAACGAGGCAATGCCGCCAGTCTTCTGGGCACGCTTCCGATTGACTGCGATGCGGATGACTTCCATGACGCCTTCTAAATTTAATTTTAATTTATTTTTCGTATTGTATATATTAAATAGGCTTATTTAATTTTAGGACATAATTAAGTTGCTTTTTATGTAATATATAGTTGATTTTGTTTGGAAAATAAATATTTGAGCGCAATTAATGGTTGCGCTTTTTAGTTGCGCTCAAAAATAGTTGCGGTTTTAGGAATACCTCACTTTGATTGTATTATATAAGTAGGTAGTAGTCAATAAATAAAATGTATGACAACAAGCATTATAAAAAATGAATAATTTACATGAGTTTGTATCTTTGGGTAATAATTAAGATATTATTTTCTTTATTTAGTAAAAATACCAAAATACTTCGTAATTAAAGCTAGCAAACGCAGACGAAAGTCAGCATGTAAGGAGGTGTCATTCATTTTCTTGGCTTCATAGGCCACCCTGCTCTTAGTCCTTATATATTATTATTAGTGAGCCTGAACAATTTTTAATTTCTAACTTACTGAAGACGAGCTAACTGATTCCACTTGGAATGAAAAACAAATGTATATTGGCACCATTTGGTACGTAATGTATTTGTTTATAGGTTACACATTTACTGGATCCACGTAATTGATTCGTTATTCTGTGTTGCTGGTTTCAAACTTTGTTACAAAGTATGCTGCAGACAAAGACACGTTTTATTTAATAGGCCTACCTATTGTTTTAGAGTGCCTATAATAGATATCATAATACCTATACTATGATATCTATTATAGGCACTCTAAAACAGGCTTCTTAAATACCATAAAATATTTTGTGAATAAGTCACCTACTGAAAAGAGCTTTAACAAAATAAATATCCATGAGAAACCAGTGAAATTGTTAAAAGACTTAATAGTAAATAAAGTTAGCTGCTTCTTCAGTCACAGTGAATGGCTTTGTAAACATATAATAGAAGCGGTTACTTAGAGTGCTTTCATAAAGTTGATAAACAATGAACATAATTACAGGTAGGTTTACTTAGTATCGTAAAGAAGCACCACATTTAATGAAACCTTATAACATTTTGTAAAGTTAAGGTATTTGTCTAAACAAGTGACCTGTTCTCTAATGTTGTAATTATTAGTAAATGACCTGTCAAGTCACTACATGTTACTAAAAATATACAAAATGGAGTGAATTCATTTTGGAACAATTTGTGTGTACATACGCTTACGAAGAAGAACATAGACGACAGCCGAACATCGGACACAGCTTTGGTTGGCACGTTCAAACCTTGCTAAACAAAATATGATTACTTGCTAAGTAAAGTAAAAATTAAAATTTAAACGTTGCCTGTGATTTCAGTATACAATGACCTTAAAATTTATGGATACCTATTTTTTTAAATATGTTTATCAGTTTTGAATATTAAATAATGAAATTTTCATTATTTAATATTCATAACTGATTATTCCAGAAATAATGGAGTACTGTGAGGTCCATTGTTTTATGTTGATAATAATTCTGAAGCCGATATCAAGGAACTCAATTTTACCTGAGTATATCTTATACAGCGTGTAATGGAAATAACGCACATCCTCAGACACCCCAATTAGAAAACCTTGTTACAATCATAATGCATGCATTGAAATATTTTTTTTATTTGCGTAAATAATGTTTTTTAAAGAAAGTATTAACTCAATTAAAAGTGAAAATCGTGGTCACTGTAAATCTGCGCACGCACACAAACGAAACGGTTGCTATGGTAAACAAACAACAGTGATCTGATAGGAACGAAACACGATACGATATAACAAAATGTATGAAATTCAGTCTGTAAACCTCACTCTGATAGAGTGGGGTTTACAAAAATGATGTTTGAACATTTTGTCGGCCACTGTTGATATTACCAAAGATATTATGAGTATTTCTTTCCATCACTTTTAGGCTATGGAGCACAGATTTAACAAACAAGAACCAGATGTAGCGTATTCGTCCAACTAAGTGAGGCACGTTGACAGCTATGTGTGCGTGACATTTGGCGACTGGCACTGTACGGACACGCGCGTCTATGTGTGTGTAAAGTTGCCAGATTATGAATAATCTCCCACTATTTTGCATATAGTTTTTGCAAACGAATATAAAAATATTACATAGGTAATATTTTATATTCGTTTGTGGTTTTGAAGAATTTACCATAAATTTAATTAATGCTTTTAATATGTAATGCTGTTGTGAAAATTATTCAAATAAAAGATACCATTAAAGTATGCTTTTATAAATACATTTCTTAAAAAATGTAGGCTCCGAGTTAAGTTTTAACTAATTTTATTCGTAAATTGAGAAATAAATAGATAGGCTTGCGTCATAAATATTAATTAGCTAAAAACATTTTGTCATGCATACAATAAATTATGAATATCATAATCATAAATCGTAACCAAAAAAAATTGCAATTAAAAATAAATAATGGCTACAATCAATAATTTCTGTTTCTGTACTTAATGTACACACGGCGCCAAGTCAAGCTAAATAGTCGAAGTACGATTTTGATACTTATTCCCTACGCCATAAGAACGGTACAAAGGTCTAACAACGGTACAAAGGTCAAAGTGTATAGCTTGACAAGTAGCCGCGTGTACACGAATTTTTGGATCGTTTGGGGATCGAACTCAAAACAATGTATATACTAATGGAAATCCTATTAGTATATTTATAAGAAAAAATATAATCTACAATATACTTTTACAATACGTTACCTAATGTATTTTTCATTAACATGACAATCATTATTACCTACATAATCAATTGACAAGTGCATTTTCCCTAATTCAGGGAAAACGGTGTCGACGTAAACTGGCAACACTTACATATTTTCTGCAGAAATACTAATTTTATCGAAATAATATTATAAAACGGTCAAATAATCCATAGTTATCTGTAAGAATATATTCCATCTTCCCGTATTTGCTTTTAGAAACAACTTTTACAATGTTTAAAAACGCAAGACGGCATTTTATGAATTTAAAAGCTGGATCGATCGTGGCGTGTGAACTGTGCGATGCTTCGCAGCGCACTGAGTCGAGTTTGTATTCGCTTTTCAATTTTGTATTTGCTTTAGTGGCCTCACGCTAGTGTTCCGCGCGCTCTGTCTGCCTTTTATTCTATAGTCTTAGCTATGGAGTTTATTGTTTGTTATTAATATGCACGATCTATTGTTTCGTAACATCGTAAGTGACTATTGTGACTATCTTAACTTAATCATACCTAGTTAGCATTATTGATCGATAAAGTAAAAGAATATCATGTGAGAAATAAACAAGAACGGCGTGTTTAAAGTTGTCTTGTGAATCTAAATAGTTACAATAATAGAATAATAAAATAACTTACAGGCTTAAATCACATTTCTTTAGTCCACGTAGCACTCCTCACAAATCACATTTTTCACTGTTTCAAAAGCAGCTAGTATCTTAATTAATTAACTACTCGGCACTTTTTCTCTCGTCACAATAAACACTCGTCACATAGTGATTTAATATTTCTCCACAATGAGAAAGTCCAGGGGTGTCAAGTCAACATCAAGATGGTGTTGAACATTCCACACCGGCACCTTGTTGATAATTATTAAATTATACACCATTACACATTTTGTAAACAAGTGAACTTTTAAAAAGCTTTTCACAGCACTCACTGATAGATAGATATTCCCGGTTGTACTTGTCATAACATGTCTAAGCGCATCGACAGCTGCGCTTGTCATGCGCCAGCGCGAGCGAGACATTACGTCTCGCTCTTTCCCGTTGTTTATTACCTACGTTAGTGAAAGATAGATGATAGACATTTTGGTGGTCAATTGTGTGCTTTTGTCTTTTGCCGTCTATTGTGTTGTATTAATGTGTGCGTTTGTGTAAGTCAACGTGGAACCATTTAACAAATGCATTTAAAAATAAGCCGTTCTGCTTTGATTTAAGGTTTATTTTCGAATAGCAAATTTTTTTTTAAACATGAATGACTACAATTTACGTTATTTTAATTATTTTAAGACTAAAAATAAACAATATTAAAAATGACGGAAATGGATTCAGTTGCCGATTCTGAACAAATTACTTTCAGGATGTGCATTTAAACTTGTTACATGTTGTATACTAATATATAAAGCTGAAGAGTTTGTTTGTTTGTTTGGTTGAACGCGCTAATCTCAGGAACTACTGGTCCGATTTGAAAAATTCTTTCAGTGTTAGATAGCCCATTTATCGAGGAAGGCTATAGGCTATATAACATCACGCTATGAGGAACGGGAGCAGAGCAGTAGCCTTAAATACCGCGGGTGTAACCGCGGGCATCGTCTAGTTTTATATATATAAATAAAGACAACTCCCGCATTAGGACTAAATCCTGTATCGCGGGGGACTTTACAAACATACTCGTACAACCAACGGACACAATGAACACCCAGACTTGAAACAACAATTTGTGGATCACCCACATTGTGCATATAGTAGGTATAGGTATATTTAGCCCATGTTCAACTAGTCCGATGTTCGGTTTTGCTGATGTTCTGTTCGAAGCTTATAATAAAGGAGGTAGGACCATAGTCATATATACCTAGAGATGGACTGAACATTCTCTTAGAAGATGTATAATATTTATGAAAAATGCAAAAGACATATCTTTATAAGTTAGTGATATTCTCTCTTTCTAGAATTCTGTGAAAAGAGGGATAGCATGTCCAATTCTTAAGGTGGAAACAGACTATCCTGTTGTGTTGCGTCATGTCGCTTTATGTCGGTCTTATACAGGTGCCTCCACAACACAACACACTATAATAATGTGTTTCTAGCCATATTAAATGTATGAAACCGATACGCTTCTGTTGCAACACGACACAAAACGACAGAATAGTCTGTTTCCCCCATTAGCTTTGCTCCTAGGTACAGTATGGTTAAATGCTCTGTCTCGCATCGCCATGTCTATGGCTAGAACTACATAACTTTATCATAGGCAGGGTGCGCATGAATCACCCATCGGAACAACAGTAAGGTTATACAAGCTAACACAAAGAAGGACACCATCACTCGTAGGTTTTTCTCAGATCGTTGGTCTCGCTCACTCGCGCGCAGTCTCGCCACTAAGCTGTTCTGTAAAAATAAATGTAATGTTTTATATGCATGACGTTATATGTACAGATTTTGTTTTGATAATGTTAGCGGTGACGCTTTGTATGTCCGGGTAAGGTGGAATCTGGTGTGAATATTATACATTAGGTATGTGCCCTGAGTACCTTGGACGCAGGATGAGGAAATTCAATGCAGTGTTGGTAAATAGTACCTACGTAGGTACAATTTTGCTGAAATTAAACATGGATAGGAAAAGGGAAATGTTTTATTTTATTACTCTGTCTTCTTGTTTTTTACATCATCACGCATAATACATGCTCGGATTTTGATGAGAATTACGAGTCAACGATCTGTTCAAAATTATTAGGTCAGGGCTACGACATTCTTGGATTACCTACCTATTAAATAATTAGGTACATGTTTACCATGTTCGGTATATAGTCTGCTGGATAATGTCCATGGCATCAAGTCCTCCTATGTACTTTGTGTATATGGAAATTATAAATACATAGATATATTTAATACTTTACCGAGGCATTATATTCCATGATATGCATATCAATTAATTTTGGCCTGATGGTTCTATTATAGTAGGGGAGCTATTTAAGAGATTTTGAGATTAACTCGAGCGCATCAGATAAACAAATATGATACCTTGCATCTTGTGAAAGCATTCGACCAAATATGAACTCTTATTAATATAGAGCTGTACAAGTAAGGTAAGGAGTAAATCTGTCCTCGCGAGTACTCGAGCAAGACGCGACTCGAGCGCGTGGATTAATGTTATAGCGTACCTACACAGCACACGCCGGGTTCTCGTTCGAGGAATAATAATTAACAAAAACGTTTTAGATTGAAGTCAAGATTCGAGCCCTTGAAAGTCACCATAGATTGTTATTTTATGTTATCTAATGGATTTAAGATGTAACTTGTACACAATAGTTATATCAATGGAATTAATATTTCATAGATGGAGTTACACGAATGTTACATCTGTTAAGTCTTAAGTCCGTCCCGTACTGGATGTACATCAACATTGAGCTGGCCGATTAATTGCCGACCGAGAGAACCATTTCCCGTTCAACATCTAAACGAGACATCCCTGAACGATTGATTTATTTATTACATTCAGTAAGCCTTCGCTACCTTTACATTGAACAGAGCGCGGTGCAGTTAAAACAGCTGTATTCTTGTCGTTCCGGGCTTGTTTGCTATCGTCATAAGCTGCAGGTATGTATAACCTACCATTTGACAAACATTTACCTAATCGAGGTGTGGTCAGATCTAGATTTTTAAGGTTCCCTAGTTATTTCGGAAGTTTACCCAAGAAGCTGCCTACTGTCGAGAGGAAAGAGGGTGGAATTTCTAGGATAAGGCTGGAAAGGGGAGGGTGAATGGGTTGCCGTCACACTGTAGTAACGGTAGAGCTAATAGTATAACTTTTTGTACATCACAGAGTCTTAAATCCCCCTCAATCAGTAAATCTAGTGAAAATAATATAAAAAGATTTTGGCTAGTATCCAAGACAGTGTAACTTAAACCGTTGCGTCGGTCCTTTTATCTTTACAGCATTCCTACAAATAATCGACAGATTACTCAACTATTTTTGGCCTAACAACTGAGCTCACAGAGGAACAAAATCGAATGTAATTCAAGGTTTTTCCTCATATTGTTCCGGTGTACGGATATTGGTATGGTCCATAGAAACAATGATAGAAGCCCTCGTTTTACTTTAAAGGTCGGTTTCCACTGCGAGGATGCCGGGAGTTATGCCTGCATTTTTTTTTAATTTAACCGTTTTTGCGCGATTCTGTGAAAATTTTAGGTAATCTCTTCTTAGTGCCCGCTATGCTCCCCAAGTAACATACATACATGCCAAATTTCAGTTTCTTGCGCCAAGTAATATGCAAAAATCTTCCGTCAAGGCACTGTGCCTTTTTTGCATATTTTGATGATGATTGATTTCACATTGAAGAGAAAACCGCATGGATGTATTTCCACAAACAGAGAAATGGGCTCACTCTTTTCCAGAAAGCGGAGGAAAATTATAAATTTAATCAAGTAATGATTTTCGGATTTTATTTTCCGTTCAGCTCGCTTTGCTCATTGTTGTGTTTTATTTTAGTTCTGCAGTGGGAATCAGATGACTTTACTATTTCTCAGTGGAAGCGCAAATCGCAAAAAAATCGGCTCATTGCTTTTTCGCGGTGGAAACCGTCCTTTAGAATTACTACTTACTACCAAAATAAGAGAAGCCAACGCATTAATGTATAGATATTATCCATATTCAGTATTACACGGATATCGACGGTAACAAGATGGACGATGGCTATCACTCCATCAGTGCCCATGGGAACGCACCTTTTGAGCAAACTTTCCCTGAGAGACGGCGCCATAATTGACGATCCAATATTATACGTGCAATATATGTATGTAGGTATAGGCATTTTTGATGTGTTTACTTTTTCGCCTCGAGCTTTGTACTCGTTCTAAATGTTTTCAGCATTAGGCAGTAGAGTTCCTTAATAATTTGAATTTAGGTTGAACAAAATATTTGCTGTAGGTACGTGACACAGTGTGACTTCTTTGGAATCTCAAATATCAGGTTTTCAGGCATAAAGTTTGCGTCATCATTAATTAGAGCAGATCTTTCCATAGAAATTTATTTAGATGAGAATTTCCCTTTGAAGTCCGCTTTTAAGTCTTAGCAGATACCTAGATGACATAATATTAGCTTTTAGAATTTTACGTTTATAATGACGTAAGCATTCGTTAAAGGTAGGTGTCCTATCGCAGTGTCTATTGTGCTGTACAGTGCACTAGATTTCGCCGGCAGTTTCACTGCCACTTTTTAATAAAATTCTTAGAGTTTATCGTGAATACACAGACGCGACGCAAGACAAATTCCAAATTATAAGATTCTATTTCAAAATATGTAAGGTTCAACTCAGTACCCATCCTCCATGTGAGGCGATCCAAGAGCCCGGCGCTTCGTGCAGGAGGTCGGCGATGGCGGCGGCAGGCGCGGCCACCAGCTCCAGCGCTGGTTCACCCTCCGCCGCCTCAGCAGCCTCTCTCGCTAAGGCGCCGCAGACGCAGTATACTGCTGCTACCTGGAACACATAGTTTTAATAAGTACTGATGGCCTGTGGATATTGAATTGAACTGGGTTGCTTAAAAAACATGACATGAAACTGCTTTATATAATTATGTACAGTAATTATATAACGTAGTTAAACGCACGAAAGTAAACTGCACGAATAGCAAAAGTATGTAGTTTAAAATCGCCTCATTGGTTTCTAATGGGTATGTGGTGTGGGGTGCTGTGAGTTCGATTCGCCCTTAAGGCACAAAATGTTGTGCAATTTACAAATGTCTGTGTATCTCACGATTCATAATATATTATCTATGGTCTCACGTCACTCGACACATAACATGCCAGTGCGGGTATTGTATTGAAAAGCAAAGAAGAAAAGTTTTGTCGTATCAAGTAGGTTTTTACATAGAAGAATAAATCGCTAACGGTTTTTTCAAAATCTATTTATTTTTCGTTTTAAACTTCTAATTCAAAACAACTCCATACTTATCAGCTTTAAATATTAGATTCAGCAAATAAGAAATCCTACCGATAATCATAGCTATTTTCCATTCAGGTCAGGCAGTGGATTGTTTAACATCTCGACCAGACAGATATTAAAAGCGCCGCCACGGAGAAAAGACGCTCTATTTATGCATAAAATGTTGTATAATCAACTTCAACAGTTCTCATTCAAAATGCCAACTTGGAAAAATTATCATCATCACCTACATACTTAGTATAAAACAAAGTCTGCCTTCTGTCTGTTTGTCCCTATGTATGCTTAAATTAACGCAACGGATTTTAATGCGGTTTTTTGCGGATTCAAGAGGAAGGTTTATATGTATAATACATATATTGTCCGTGTGGTGACGGATTAAGAATACGGAATGTCACCACCCCATATCATCCCATGGGTGTCGTAAGAGCCGACAGAGGGAGCGAGTTATGCAGAGAACAGCACTGTAAGAGAAGGAAAACTTGATACAAACCCTATACCAACCCGCTTGGCTTGGCCAGCGTGGTATAGTAGGCCAATTCCTCCTTTTAAAGGAAAGGCCTAGTTCAGCAGTGGACTGTTAAAGGCTGATGATGAAATAAGTATATGGCGGTATGAAGTTCGCCGGGTCAGCTAGTATAATTATATACCTAGTGTATGTTATGTGGGTTATGTCAATTATAATCTGTACCCTATTTTTGCATGCGTGCAATTATAATAAACAAAACTGTCTTAACTGTTGGTGATACTAATCTATGTATTAAGTTATGGCGTGTGCAGAACGAAATTAACACATTTCTACTTTAACATTGAGTAGGTAAGCTATAGAGATATTGAACGTTTTCCATCACCTAATATTGCTGTCGTAATTGTTTCACTTATATAACACTCTAACATTTTGAAGGGTGTGTAGCCTCTTACTGTAAGGGTGAGTAAACTATCGTATGAGTTCAAAGCAAATACACTAAGCATGTGTGCCTCAAACTTGTCAGTATTACCTACTCCAACAATTAATCACCAAGCGACGTAAATAGAAGCGATAAATTCTGTAAGCAGACATGTGATATTGATCACAAGATGGTGCCGTTATATCATTGTCAAATATTATCTTATGATTGTTCGGTTAGAGTGCTAATTATGGAATTATACCTAATATAATAAGAATACACTATGATTGATTATATATAAACGGCTCTTTAGCTTTCACGCAGTAATTTTTTAGAATTCTCAATGGTTAAATTTAGTTCTGAGAACTATTTAAGGATTAGGATTAACAACAGTGAAGACAAAAGTAGGTACAGACACTACGATGCTATAAAATCCGCCGCAATAATCTCAAATCCCTCTCAATTTGTGTTAGAAGTTGGAATTCTAAGAACCTAACTTTTAGGTAAAGCTTTTAACTAACTATTGAAACTGATTTATCAGATAGAACAACTTGTTGAAGCCTTGAAGGTGATTTCTGCTTACGCCGAAATGTCGAAAGTTTAAGCTAAATTTAAGGGCCCATTTAAACAGCAGCGTCCTGTTTAATTTATTTTATATACTTAGTTAACAATTTCCTACCCTAATCAAGTAAAACGGGATAGTCAATAGTTCGAAGAAAGACGTTACGAGAGAAATGATTTTTATAATTGTGATGAGATGTACCTTAGACCATGTGATATTGTCCCTAGTGATACGTCGTGCTAGCGCGAGGGCTAACTCGGATAGGGCGGTGTCAGACTTTAACATGGCAGAAGGAGCACGTGTGGCCTGTCGCGCCACCTGCCGGAACGCGTCAGGTCTCTTCCTCTCCAGAGCTGCACATAGGGCACGTAACGCAGCCAGCACTCCAGCCTCTGTATTGGTCATAGCCTCTTCACCACATTCAGTCTCGACCATTCGTTGTAGCCGTTTCATAACTATTTGCTGTAATAAGAAATCATTATCGTTAAGTTTTTTTTTTATGGAGGGCCAACAGTTTATTCTAACTTGACAGAAAATATTATATAAACAGAAGACATACATAGAATTGTATGTAACCATCAGGAATGTAGAGATGTTGAAGGCAAGTGTTACCTTTTTGGCACATAAAGTTGATCTCCTAATCTGTGTCTTGATGTATTGTAGGCAAAGCGCGCGTCCCTGTCGTACTATTTGCGGCTTGACTTGCGTTGGTCCGGCGAGGCACCAGCCGATGGTTGCCGAGAGGCGGCGGGACACAGCCGCGGCCGCAGCGCTCGACACCATCGTGCTGAACCGACGCTTAGTCCGGTCTAGAGGTGACAGAGACCTCGTCGGTGAGGCGCGAAGATCTACAAATAAACACGTGCTTTAAATTCATATTCGGGCAAACCGTCCAAGACAGAGATTTATATAAACTCGCTCTACAAATTTTCCCGAGATTGTCGAGATTGGTAGAGTGTATATTTTGATATGAATAGTCATATATAAGTTCTGACCTGTCATGGGATGCAGACTATTTATCCCATGTCAAATTTTTTAAAAGATTTAATAATACGAATTCTACTGAAAGCATGTTTGCGAGAAGTATTTAACTTTAAAAGTTTTTGAGTTCTACATTGGTTCATGACCTTTAAGTTATTCTTACTTTAGGTACTCACAAGTTCATAGGTTAACCACAAATTTTAATTAAATTTTGCTTAAGGATGCTATGTTACTGTTACGAATTGAAAATAACGCCATCTATCAGTGAATGGGAGAACTACATGAGATTAGATGTATCAGTTGTTTAAGGCTGTTTCATCTATCCTCTAATAGATGGCGTAGGTGTAAATAGAACATTTACGCAATTCTAGAAACACCTTACACGTTTCCAGAAATATCGTGAGTCGTCTCGAAAAGCCTAGTGATGTTATCCGGCCAGTATAAATAGAGCGAGAGCGCGCGAGACAGGGCAGTAACAATTGAATACGGAAAGCGATCAACATCAAGCGAAGGAAGTAATTCGGAAGTGTTTAGTGGTGTTTTATTAGTGTTGTTCTAGTGGTGTGAATAGTGTGTTTTACTAGTGAAGTGAAAATTAAGTGTGTGTATCTAGTGTTATACTTAGTGTTTGTGTTAGTGAATAAAGTTCAGTTTAAGTGGCATAGTGTATATAATTTATCACGAACCCCAGCTCGTAACAAATTGGTGTCAGAAGTGGGATAAATTATGCCGGTTATGCCGAAGGAAGAAACTGAAGGTGTGCGTACCAGGAACCAGCGCCAGCAAGACCTGGACCATAGACGTTTCGGAGACGTTCCTTCTCCATCGTCTGGTGGACCAGGCGAATCCGCGGATGCAGTGGAGCCCACAAGCGCACACTCCGTGGCGGTGCCCGACATCGCGGCTCTGATGACGTTCATGCAGGAGCATGCGCGCCGCCTGGAGGAACAACTACAGCGCGACAAGGAGGAGCAGGCCCGCCGTTTGGAGGAACAGCTGGTGGTGATGAAAGACCTCAGCGCCGCTGTAGGGAAGGACCTGAAGGTGGTAAAGGAGGAGCTCCAGCAGCACGAGGCTCGTATCAGCGACGTGGAGAAGCTAGTACACGACCAGCTTGTGACTCGCGTCGCCTCTATAGAGAAGCGTGTACACGACCATCACGAGACCTGTGTCGCTGAAGTGGAGAGGAGATTGCGTGGGCTCGGATCCAACGAAGTGACATCTGCGACTGTAGTGCCCTCACCTCGTGGGTTTAAGATTCCACCATTTGATGGCTCGTCATCATGGTCTGCATACAAGATCCAGTTTGAGGCTGTGATGCGATCGAATGGGTGGACCAAAGAACAGGCCTTAACCGCCCTAACCTTGGGCCTTCGCGACCGGGCCTTGACAGTGTTGGAGGCACTCGGACAAGACGTCACCTACGAGAAGCTTCTTGAGGCGCTGGAGGCGAGGTACGGAGACGCGCACCTCGAACATGTGTATCGTGCTCAGCTGAAGGACAGGACGCAACGCACCGGAGAAACTCTGCAGCAGTGGGCTCTAGAGGTGGAAAAGCTGGTCAGGAAGGCATACCAGTCGTCTCCTGCGCTTATTGACGGAAACCTCGTACAGGCGTTTACGGATGGGATCCGGGACCTGGAGGTAAGAGCAGCAGTGAGGCTTGGGCACTTCAAGGACCTCAAGGACGCCTTAGCCCACGCTCTGGAGGTGGAAGCAGTGCGACGCGACGACCGAGGTCACCGCATCAGGGAAGTTGTGTCGTCACCTCGGTGCTACAACTGCGGAGAAAGAGGCCATATCCGCTTGAGCTGCCCAAAGCGTAGGCAGCCTGGTGACACCCTGTCTCCACCAAAGGGGTCGCCTGATGTGCCTGCCAGGCAGCGAGAGCAAGGAAACGAGTAGAAGCTAGGACTGCGGGGCGGGTGCTGGCTGGTAATGGAAGAGCCCCAAGTATCTCGATCTCGCAATCATGCGACGGGAACAGCCTGATCATCGAAGGCGAAATTAACAGAACACCATGCAAGCTGACATTGGACACGGGTGCTTCTCGGACAGTCGTCGGTTTCCATCTGGCAAGACGGGTTCTTCGGGGCTGCTTCAGGAACAATGAATGTGTGAATCTGAGAACAGCTACCGGTCAGCACATAACCGTCCGAGGTGAAATGGAGGTGGATCTGAACCTAGGCAACAAAGTTTACCGTCACAAAGTCATCGTGGCCGATATAGTGGACGACTGCATCCTGGGCCTAGACTTCATGCGGGAGTATCGCTGCGAGATCGATGTTAACCAGGGAGTGTTGAAATGTGGCTCGGAAGAAGTCTTCATGGAAGGCGCAACTTCAGGAAAAGTGTACTGCCTGAAGAATGTCACGCTTCAACCGCGGTCGGAAACGGTTGTACCAGTTTGTTTACCCGGGAGTTCTGGTCGAGGGAACCGCTGCGTACTTATCGAAGGCCTAGAGAAAGAGGCATCGTGGAAGATTGCACGAACCTTGGTAAGGGGTACCAAAGTTTCATCAGTACGCGCACTAAATGCGAGTGACAAGGAAGTGTTGCTCAAGAAAGGGACGGAATTGGGCACCTATGAAGGAGCGGCTTGGATGCGTAGATGTCAGGAGCAACCTACCAGCGCCAAGGTTCAGGCTGCACGATTCGACGTGTCTTCACTTTTGGAGGACTGCCAAAGTACCCTGTCAGAAGAAGAGAAGACCAAGGCTAAGAAGTTGTTAAACCGGTTCGCCGATATTTTTTCGACCAGTGATGCCGACATAGGGAAGACAGCACTAGTCCAGCACAAAATAAACACGGGAAGTGAAGCACCGATTCGCCAGCGACCAAGACGTGTGCCAGTGGCACGGGAACGTGAAGTAGAAGCTATGATCGACGGTATGGTGAAAGAAGGCGTAATCGAGCCTTCGTCCAGCCCGTGGTGCTCTCCGGTGGTGTTAGTTAAGAAGAAGGATGGCAGCATGCGCTTCTGTGTAGACTACCGCCGATTGAATGACATCACGAAGAAGGACAGCTACCCGCTGCCAAGGATCGATGACACACTGGATACGCTGACGGGGATGAAGTGGTTTTCTACCTTAGACCTAAAAAGTGGCTACTGGCAGGTGGAAATAGATCCTCGAGACAAGGAGAAGACGGCATTCTCCACAGGGAAAGGATTATGGCAATTTAACGTCATGCCCTTTGGATTGTGCAACGCTCCGGCTACTTTTGAGAGACTGATGGAGCGAGTGCTTATGGGACTGATTGGAGACGCCTGCCTGGTCTACTTGGATGACATCATCATCGTGGGGCGCACCTTCCAGGATCACCTTCGAAACTTGGAGCAAGTGCTGTCAAAGATACGAGGAGCTAATTTGAAGCTGAGTCCGAAGAAATGCGCATTATTCAGACGGCAAGTGAACTTTCTAGGACATGTGGTCTCGGAGAACGGTATTCAAACTGACCCGGATAAGATCATTGCCGTGAAGGAATGGCCAGTTCCAGAGAACAAAACGCAGGTCAGAGCATTCCTCGGATTATGCTCCTACTATCGACGGTTTGTGAAGAACTTTGCTGACATTGCTCGACCTCTTCATAAGCTCACCGAAGACAGAGTGCAGTTCTGTTGGAATGAGAGCTGTGACGTTGCATTCCAGAAGCTTAAGGAACATCTGTGTACTGCACCTATTCTAGGCTACCCTGACAATGAGCATGAATTCATAGTTGACACAGATGCCAGTAACACCGGAATTGGCGGCGTGCTGTCACAGAAGAAGGGTGATCAAGAAGTTGTTATAGCATACTTCAGCAAGACCTTATCCAAACCCGAAAGAAACTACTGCGTCACCAGGCGGGAACTCTTGGCTGTAGTAAAGACGTTGCAGCATTTCAACAAATACTTGTTGGGCCGTAAATTCCACCTGCGAACCGACCACGCTGCGCTGAAATGGCTACTTCAATTTAAGGACCCAGAAGGACAAGTAGCCAGATGGATTGAACTACTGCAAGAGTTTGATTTTGTAATACAACATCGCAGCGGTAAGTCCCATGGTAACGCAGATGCCCTATCGCGTAGGCCGTGTCCCGACCAGTGCAAGCACTGTACCCGACAGGAAGCAAAGCAGGCAGCATTAGTGAGGATGTTGAAGACAGATCTGAGCGACGAATGGAAAGAAGCTTTGCAGAGTGCTCAACAAGACGACAAGGACATACAGCCGATTCTCGAATGGAAGAAATCAGACGCTCCTAGGCCCAAATGGAGTGATATCGCAGCAATGAGCCCTATCACCAAGAGTTATTGGGCACAGTGGGAAAGCTTGGTCGTCCAGGATGGAGTTCTGTGCCGCAAATGGGAAAACGCTCGCGGTAACCAGTGCCATTTGCAAATGGTAGTGCCTAAAACTAAGGTGCCGGAAGTCTTGCAGCTCTATCACAATGGTGCTTCGGGAGGTCACATGGGAGTTAAGAAGACGCTTACTAAGATCCGAGAGCGGTTTTATTGGCTCCACTGTCGGGATGACGTCGAGGATTGGTGCCGCAAATACACAAGCTGTGCGGCTGTGAAGGGGCCACACACTCGTAGCAGAGGTGCATTAAAGGTGTACAATGTAGGAGCTCCATGGGAGCGCATAGCGTTGGATGTCGCTGGGCCGTTTCCTGAGAGCCAGGACGGAAACAAATACTTCTTGGTTGTGATGGATTACTTCACGAAGTGGCCTGAAGTGTTTGCGATCCCAAATCAAGAAGCTACCACAGTGGCCGATAAGCTGGTGCATGAAGTCTTTTGTCGGTTCGGGGTGCCCTTGGAAATCCACAGCGATCAAGGCCGGAACTTCGAATCTGAGGTGTTCAAGGAGACTTGTCGCGTAATGGGTGCACATAAAACCAGGACCACGGCTTATCATCCGCAATCAGATGGCATGGTTGAACGGTTTAACCAATCACTGGAAAGGTACCTGGCGAAGGTCGTGGAGAGCAAACAAAGAGATTGGGACAAGCACATCCAACCATTTCTCCTGTCATATCGCAGTGCGGTCCACGAAACTACAGGAGTAACACCAGCTTTTGCCAATTTCGGTAGAGAGCTCCGTTTACCTGCAGACCTTATCACCGGTATTCCACCAGAATCTCCACGCAATATAACGGATTACGCAACCGAGCTACGCAACAGGATGAACGACGTATACGAGCACATCAGGGAATCTGGACAACAGATGTCTGAGAAGATGAAGACTCGCTACGACCGGAAGGCAAACAACAAAGGCTTCGATGAGGGATCATTGGTGTGGCTTCATAACCCAGTACGAAGCAAAGGAAAATCACCTAAGTTACAAGCCAGATGGGACGGGCCATATCGCATAATTACCAGGATGAACGACGTCACCTATCGAATCCAGAAGGGGTCGCGAGGTGCACCGAAGATAGTTCATGTGGACCGGTTGGCTCGTTACTATGGGTCTAACGATGTTCGAGACGAACACGTTTAAGAGGGAGGCCGTGTTACGAATTGAAAATAACGCCATCTATCAGTGAATGGGAGAACTACATGAGATTAGATGTATCAGTTGTTTAAGGCTGTTTCATCTATCCTCTAATAGATGGCGTAGGTGTAAATAGAACATTTACGCAATTCTAGAAACACCTTACACAATTGAATACGGAAAGCGATCAACATCAAGCGAAGGAAGTAATTCGGAAGTGTTTAGTGGTGTTTTATTAGTGTTGTTCTAGTGGTGTGAATAGTGTGTTTTACTAGTGAAGTGAAAATTAAGTGTGTGTATCTAGTGTTATACTTAGTGTTTGTGTTAGTGAATAAAGTTCAGTTTAAGTGGCATAGTGTATATAATTTATCACGAACCCCAGCTCGTAACATTACTTTTAATGAATATTATTTCAAATAAGTAAGATAGTTCGTATGAACTTTCAAAGTAATTTGAGGTTGAGGTGAACATTTCACCTCAACCTCAAATTACTTATACACATCAGTATTATACATAGGACCTTAAAATTCATATATCAAGTTTTTGTAGCCATGAAATGTCATACAACTGAAAGCAATTATAGAAATGTAGCGAATATTGAAAGAGTCTGATATGACAGGTCAGGGTTCTTAAAGAAGATTTTGGAAGTCTGAGGCACAAAAGTCTTTCGGCCTTGGTGCTGTTATTTTTTGGCAAGTAAAGTCTTTTGATCTTTTTTCTCAGCTGTAAGGACATTATTTGATTTTAATGGATTTGTAGCGAAAGCTTAATTGTTATAATTATTAGCGTGTAAATGTATTAATATTTGATTAAGTACTTATTTGACTATGTGTATACTACATAAATTTATAAATATAATACTAACTGTTAAAATTTACAATTATTCAATTATAAAACCACCGACTGTGAGCTTTGAGTCAGTTATTGTGAAACAAATACAAGTTTATTTCAGACCAATATTTACATGAGATACATATCTTCTTTATCCGAAGTTTGTATTTATAAAATTCAATTAAAATTATATTTATTTGTTTTGTCTATCGTTTTTTGTTACTACTATTTGCTTTGGTAAAAATAAATTAAATTCTAAACCTAAAAATATTGGAGACTACATAGTTTGCTCTATATAGCCCTTGAGATAGGTCATTGGAGAGTAGGTACTAATAGGTTCACTTACATCAATAAATTTAAATCTATAGGCACACGGCTTAAATCATTGTTTAAGTTTACTTGCCCAATAGTTGTAATATTTCTTAAATCGAAATTTACGCTGATTCTTGAATGAAATTGTACGTGAAATAAATTGTCTTCTACATTGTGTCGATTACAATTTACAATAAGTGCAAGTATAATATAGTTTTAGCTAACATTTTAAATGTTATCTATATTATTAAGAGCTTTTGATTTCAACCTCTCCAACAGGCATTCCTGAGTAGATCACTTACCTACCTATAGATGTTAATGTAATGGTCATGTAACAGAAAATAATTAACTTTAATTGCAGTGGTCTAGCCATAATAATAAAAGTTTTTATACGAGTATTTCCATGTCATAGCGGCCCGTGACACGCCATAGTTGAGGGATGGGCTATTAAGAGAATATATGACTCTCAACTCCTCATATACCTACAATAGACTTTAATATATGTTTAACAAATGGATCTGGTTTCACACGCTAGTCTATGGCACGCAAGAGTTATTATTATTATTGTAGCAGTTAAGTCCCTAAAACAAATAATTCAAGTCAATAAATAGAGAGCTTTAGAAACTTTTCAGCTTTGTTTCTTATCAATTTTGCTAAGGGGGTTATAGACAACTTTGGATTGTTACAATTTGTATTATATTAATTGCTTATAGCTGCAAATAGAGAGCAGTGATAGCCGAGTGGAGAGACCGACAGACTGCTACGCAGAGGGTCTCTGGTTCGAATCCACGGCACACACCATGACTTTTCGAAGTTAAGTGTGTATTAAATTGTTAATTATCGCTTGCTTATCGGTGAAGGAAAACATCCTGAGGAAACCTACATGTCTGAGAGTTCTCCACAATGTTCTCGAAAGACATGTGAAGTCTGCCAACCCGCACTTGGCCAGCGTGGTGGACTATGGCCTTACCCTTCTCATAGTGAGAAGAGGCCCGTGCCCAGTAGTGGGACAGTATGGGCTGATGATGATGAATTGCTTTCGTAATATTGAGATCAACAATATAAGAAAACCACTAAGAGATGATCATGGAAATTACTGATTCTGTCTACTCCGTCTAATTCAGTCGGCCCATGCGAGCTGTAACGAATTTAGCTATGCCCTTTAATATTCTAACGCTTTGTGGTAGAGAACTTATTGCGTTATAGATAAGTAAGTCCAATATACAATCCGAATGTTTCTTATCTGTAATAAAATTTCGGCCCTTAGCTCAGGCCTTAAGAAAAGCCTACAATTAAGAGCATTAGCTTGGTTAAATTCATTGTTCTCTATGATCTCGCCTTGGTGAATTTAATTGAAACCGTTTTATGAGATAGGTACGTAGCTATCATCGGTAGCTATGTACCTTACGTTGATATAGCTTCATATATTTGATTAATAAATATGTTTATTTTTATTGTAGATATATTTTCAACAGATGTGTAAAACAAGGAGCCTGTGATAAACAAGAAAATAAGACTTGAGCGACAGAGATGTAAATGCGCGGTCATCTGGATAAAAAAGTACGGCAGTACTTCGTATAGTCCCATCCCATGTATATCCGTACGGTCTCTTGTTTATCTATGTGTATCTTGATGCAGGATTCGATATCGCCCGTGAGATTCTGTTATCTGAACATCGCTTTAAACTGTTCACGATAGAAGTACGCGGTCTTAAGCTTTGGACACTTCTTTTCTAGTGCATCTTTTCTTACTATTTATGTGCGTGACCATGGTATGACGGCCCCTTTGTATTTATGCCCTTGCGATTTGGCGAGAATACAAAAGTCAAATTAAATTGCTTGCCGAATTATACGACCACGACGTGCAATAGATTTTTTGAACATATATTATTATGCTTTCGGAGCAATTTAAAATGAGCTATTCAAGTAATAAATTTAGGCATTTACTTATTCACGCCTCATGATTAAGATTGTACAGGCACAGATGATTCATAAATAATCCTGTACTCATTTTTATCTTCATTGTAGATCATCTTGAGGCATTTACTTTAATTCAACATTCGTAGTCGAAGTGCGATACAAAAAAAGGAATGATATATTTACTTATAAATGATAAGAGAAAGAAATATAGTTTACATGAAAATGCCATCAAATTTCGTCTCGGGCAGGCAATATTTTGTGAGCAGTATTTCGTACAATATAATCGGGGAGTACGAGTCGGTACTTCGGTAGGTATGTGACAAAAGTATACACAGTCTTATACTTTTATACTAACTTAGCGTAACTATAAAAAGGTAGGTACCTATTGCACTTGTGTACTGTCACATTTCATCACGTATTTTTTAAACATCCTACTCTTACTACTATTATAAACGTAAAAGTTTGTGAAGATGAATGGAAGTGTGAATACTTATTCGTTAAGGCTGCTACACACAGTACCGGCGGCACGGGCCGCCGGCTTTGGCCGCGCGACACGTGCCGCCGGCTTTTGCCGGGCGTCGGTGCCGCTGGCATCTGCCGCAGAAAGCCACCGGGCATCATTCCAGTTCTATAGAACGACCAAACATAAGTAGCAAGTTGCAATCCGCGGCCGGCCGGCGGCCTACCCGGGCGGCCATGCCGGCGCGGCTCATTCGTGCGCGGCCAGGTCGGCGGCTTTGTATGCCGCCGGCACTGTGTATTTTTAGTTAGTTATTCTTCCTTTAGTTACTCTTTCACTCAAAATCTACTTTGACGAAACTTTGCATAAATAAAACTTATTCACTGACACTCGACATGGCGTCGGCGAAAAACAGAATATTTACACACTTTAATATAGGTAGGTAGAGGTAAATAAGATTGAGAATAATTAAGATCTATTAGATAAACTTGTATGATGTACAGTAATGACGAAATTTTGAAATCGTTTACAACAATAATCCTTGTATGCAAATATTACTGATTTCCCATTAGGTACCTACTAGAATAAAATTAATATTCATTGGAATTAGCGAAACTTCGTTTAAAGGCCTTGCCACACGGCACAATTTTACGTCCAACTTGACTAAATCACTTGATGAAATCGTGACGTGTAGACGACAGTCGTCCAACTCAAGTTCATCGGGTGGGCGGTACCACCAGATTTTAACTAATAGGGTGGACGGAATGAAAATCAGTGATTTGATTGTGTGGTGTGAAACAAGGAAAGAGGTGAGGCCAAACGTGCTCTCAACGAGACCAGCTCGCCTCGAGGGGAGCACAAGAAGCCCCGCCTCGACTCCTCCATGATAAAAGGTAAGTCCTATGCACAGGCCTCCAAGGCATCTCTGGGCGTTGCAGTAACATGCAAGCGCACAGGGAACTTGCCGAAGGAGTTCGTGGACCGGATACTCACGGAGATTCAAAGGAAGATCCTGAGTGACGCCTGGTCGACTAAAACCCCAAAACGCCCCGCCCCTGCGTTCACCGGGAAACCCATGTACGCGGACGGGGTCCTCAAACTCTGGTGCGCCGACGAGGCAACGCGTACCTGGCTGACGGAGGCGGTCTCTCTCCTGGTCCCACCACCGGGCTTCGAACTGGAGGTTAGGGGCCAGGAAGAGAGTGCGGTGCGGCGTTGTCGTTCCGAACGAACAGGGAGTCTGGGACGACGTGCGCGACGTAGGTCGAGCTCTGGAGTTCCAGAACCCCTGGTTGGCGGTCGACAAATGGTCTCTGCTGCACTCGGAGAGACAGTCAGGTGGGTGGTTCCTGGTCGTGGGCGTCCCGGAGGAACAAGTCCCAGTCCTGGTGCAGAACGAGCGCCGCCTCGCGTTGGGGCTGGGCGCAGTCTACGTCCGGTTCCGGGACTCTACAGGCAAGTATGTCGACCATCCTCCGGGATGCGACAACTCTACACAGCAAGTCTCAAACACCCAGTCAGGATGCTCCGCGGAATCCGGCCCATCAGAGCCGGCCGCGTCTGGCTCGGAGGCTGGCCCGTCAGCCGAGGGTAACTCGGAAGATGAGAGCCTGCTCCTGAGTCCGGTGCGGCGGGACGACGGGGTGGAGGCCGGTGACATCCTGACTGGCCTAACGCAGCTGAGGGTCGGGGGGGAGGGGACATCACCCACAGATAAACCCTCTGCCTAGTGACGTCAGCTGCCTACAAATCAACCTCCATCATAGCCAAACGACCACTGCGCAACTGCGCAAGTGGATAGAGGTCCAACATTCAGCCATCGTGCTCATCCAGGAACCTTGGATAAGGGGTGGCCTCATTAGAGGCCTCTCCAGTCTGGGAGGTAAGATTTACTCTTCTACTGACCACACACATCCAAGAACCTGCATACTTACAACTAAAAACATCAGAGCCCAAGCTTTAATGGAGTTCTGTTCCAGAGACATCACAGCAATACAAATCGAAATAATACAGCAGCCAAGGAGTATAGCGGTCGTTTTCGCATCGGTCTACATGCCCGAGGCCGAAGACCCGCCTCCGTTCGACCTCACGCGTCTGGTTAACCAGTGCGAGAGAACCAATACGGAGGTCGTAATAGGAACGGACTCCAATGCCCACCACCAAATGTGGGGCATGGACTGCAACAATAACAGAGGTATGTCATTGGTTGAATACTTATTCACCACTAATCTTATCCTATTAAACACAGGTACGGAGCCCACCTTCGTCACTAAACGTAGTCGGACAATTATCGACTTAACTCTCGCAACAGAAGGAGCGGCTGCACGCATCAAGGGATGGCACGTCTCGAAAGAGGCATCATGCTCAGACCACAGATGGATCAGCTTCTCCATAAAAGTCGATATACAGCCCACACAGCCCCGCAGGAAACCACACAACACTGACAAAGCAAAGTATGTCCTACTACTTAAAGAGAAACTTACCCTTACGGCCACGCCGCCAGTACTGGGTGACACTGTACAGATCGACGATCAGGTATGTATACTGACGCAGTCGATGCTTGACAGCTATTATGCAGCTTGCCCGGAAACCACTCCGCCTTCAACCCCGGGGAAACAACCCTGGTGGGGCGCTGAACTTGAACGTAAGCGCAAGAAGGTAAGAAAGTCTCTAAATAGGGCAATGAACACAAGCGCGGACGCAGATTGGGACGCTTATAAAGCGGCCAAATCAGACTACAGGAAATGCCTCAGATTCAGACGCACCATGGGCTGGAGAAAATTCTGTGGGAGCATTGAATCTTGCCAACAAGCAAACCGGGTAAGGAAACTACTGGCCCAACAACCAACGGTTGCACCAGGTACTCTCCGTAAACCGGATAACACATACACCACATCGGAGGAGGAGACAAGACGCGTCCTACTCGAAACACACTTCCCAGGCTGCGTCCTCACCCCGGTAATAACGTGGCACGATACACCAACAGTGGTGACCGAACACGAATGGAGACACGCAAACAACGTGGTCACAGAAGAAAAACTCCGATGGGCCATCGATAGCTTCCCCCCCTTCAAAGCAGCCGGACTGGATGGCATCTTCCCAGGGTTATTACAATGGGGAGGAGAACCTGTCCTTAAAAGACTCCTGGCAATTATGAGGGCTAGCCTGGCCCTCAGATATATACCGAAGAGGTGGAGGGAAGTTAAACTAATCTTCATACCAAAACCAGGCAAAACAGACTATACCCATGCAAAGTCCTTTAGACCAATAAGCCTCACCTCCTTCATGCTTAAAGCCTTGGAAAGGCTTTGCGAGAGGGAACTAAGAAGTGGGGCTCTTAAGCACCTACCCTTACATGCCAACCAACATGCATATAGCTCAGGGAAATCGACGGAATCGGCCTTACATCAGGTCGTGAACCAGATAGAAGCTGCTATACAACAAAAAAGCATCTGCCTGGGCACCTTCATCGACATAGAAGGAGCCTTCGACAAGACAAACTTTTCCAGCATAAGCAACGCCCTAGCCAGGCATGGTGTGGACCAGATGCTCATACAGTGGATCCAAAACATGCTCAGCAAAAGGGTAGTGCGCCTGCAAGGCGACACTCAGACAGCCTTGATAACTAAAGGGTGCCCGCAGGGAGGTGTACTCTCCCCGCTATTGTGGAACTTAGTCATCAATGAACTCATAGACAAACTCAACGCGAGATACTTCTTTACAATAGGTTATGCAGATGATCTAACCATACTCACCTCAGGTAAGGTAACCAGTACAGTGTATGACCTAACCCAACAAGCCCTACGCATAGTAGAGTGGTGGTGTAATGAGTACGAATTATCTGTAAACCCGACCAAGACCGAACTAGTTATGTTCACACACAAGCGCGCGCTGGGTACTTACCGATTGCCCAGGCTATTTGATACAGAGCTTAAGCTGTCTACCGAGGTCAAGTACCTGGGCGTCACTCTCGACAGCAAATTGACATGGAACAGCCACATGGAAAATAAGCTCAATAAAGCCAGCATCATCTTCTGGCAGTGCAAGAAGATGATAGGTAAACGATGGGGCCTATCCCCCAAAATTGTCTTATGGCTCTATAAGACAATAATACGTCCGATGGTAAGCTACGGCGCAGTAGTGTGGTGGCCTCGGACCAACCTAATAACGGCCGCCAACAAGCTTCAGAAGCTTCAAAGACTTGCATGCCTAGCGGCCACGGGCTGTATGAAAACAACGCCAACAGCGGCACTTGAAGTGTTGCTGGACCTGCCTCCATTGCACCTGTTCATACAACAGGAAGCAACGATGTCGGCAGTCCGGCTAAGAGCCCTGAAGCTCTGGAAAGACACCAACACACCGCACACTAACAACTTAAATACACTCTTTAAAGAAGTTCCTATTACACAAGCCATTGGCGACCGTATACCGAAACAATTTGTTTTCGACAAGAAATACAAAATCCAACTGTACGAGGACATACACGAAGGAGCAGTTAACCACAACGAGCTCACGATCTTCACAGATGGGTCTAAAACAGATACAGGTACGGGTTCAGGAGTATTCTCCGAGGACCTAAACATCAACATCGCAGCACCGCTGGGAGCCTACAACACGGTCTACCAGGCCGAATGTTTTGGCATAATCCTAGCTGCCACAGCAATCATGGCACGTGAGGTAAGGGAACGGTCCATTAGGATCCTCTCAGATAGTAAGGCTGTCCTCTCAGCCCTCAAAAGCCATACTGTCACCTCGGCGCTCACGCTTGAATGCCACCAGAAACTAACAGAGGTAGGTAAACTAAACAAATTAACACTGCAATGGATTAAGGGCCACAGTGGCTCAAGAGGGAATGACGCAGCCGACGTACTTGCCAGAAGAGGGGCCACTTTAGAGGTGGTGGGACCCGAGCCCATTATTCCCCTCCCTTCTGGTTTTTATCGCAACCTGGTAAGAAATAGGACCAGGACCAAACACAACCAGTCCTGGATTGGTATTGAAACATGTAGGCAGGCCAAGGAGGCTCTTCCCGCAGTAGACGGTAAGATAGCTAAACAAATCCTCCGGCTGTCCAAACAACAACTACGGACAGTCACGGCCGCCTACACAGGACACGGATTCTTTAATAAACACCTATTTACTATAGGTATCACCGACAGCCCGCTGTGCAGGGCCTGTATGGCAGCAGACGAGACGGCAGCCCACCTGCTCCTCGACTGCCCTGAGGTTGCACAGTACAGGCAGCAGTACCTGAGCAGATATAGCACCCTGAGGGAGGCCGTGGGCCACATCAAGAGTCTGCTGGCCTTCCTCGAAGAGCTGGGGTGGCTCGAGTGACGACACCATTCCCACCCGCACGCAAAATACACGCCAAGACGTGGAGTTGCGGAAACAGCCCGTGCCATCAAGTATCAAGTATCAAGTTGTGTGGTGTAGACGGGCAAAGCCAATTCGATTGAAAATTTGATCAGTGGTAAAATTGTGCCGTGTGGCAAGGCCTTAATCCAATTCATAATTTGAAAGTGAAGCTTCGAACGAATAATATGTTCTCTTTATTAGCAGTAATAGTGCAATATATTTTGTTTACGGCATGTTATATAGACGAGTTTGCTCGTGGCATTGGGCATACGTTGGAAGCCTTGTCACACAATTATGCATGCATGTTGGATTCGCTTCGCCCTTAGCTGCGAGTATGTTATTCTCACACAATGAAAGTGTAATCCATTTATTTTCATCCGTTGTTTTGTTCTGCTGTTAGTAGACTTTTGCATTTGCAGATGAATATGTCTGTAACCTTCTTTCTTCTACCAGTGGAAATAAAATTCGGCATGAATATACCTACTTGAATTTAGCTAAAGAAAATACTTTAATATCGCTCTGTGGAAAAGTTTATATTCAGTCAAATCCGGCTTGACTGGTAAGTGGAGCCCTGGTTGAAATTGGGATAACGCTTGGAGGATGATAAAAATAGAATATTTGTTCTGGATTTAATTATTCTGCTATCGTTAGATGTCTATCATTAATGGGGCTCAGGATACTCCGGTTTATTGGGCGCTCAAATGCCTGAGACGTAGTTTTGCGATTAATAAGACAAGAACTGGGGCCAACAGCCCTACGTGCTCTCTGAAGCACGGTAGCGCTGTTATGTAATCATCGGACTGGTGACCTTTGTACATATTCCATAAATTTGCTGATCTATTATGAACGGCAAGTCGACTCACGCTACGAGCTGCTAAATTATTGAAACAAACTAGATTTCAGATGGAATTTTACCGCATTTTCAGAGTGCTTTGATTCATTTGCAGAGCAAATCTTTACAGTAATCTACTTATCTTTATTCATAAAATTAATTGTTAACACAGTGCCTGGCCTACTGATGTTAGGAACACGTGAACAGTAGCTTTCTTTTACTATGTAGGCTGGGAAGCACCCAGCCTTCATCATACAGCGGCGGTTTCCAATAGGTACATTCCAAATTATTTAAAATAGTGGCTTATAGATTGCTTTTAAATCGGTTCATTTTGAAGTTCAATGCGGTCAACAGCTCTGCTAGTCTATATATATATATATATAAAGTTAGACTAGTCTTACTTGGTAAGCTAATCAGTCCATCAACTCCTGGCAGGGCGCTGAGCGGCGTGCTGAGTTTCCTGCGCATGCGCAGTGTCGGCATGTAGTCGTCATCTTCTTCGCCATCTGGTGGAGTGACTTGTATGGATATGTTGCTGGACTCGTGCCGACCCCCCAGTAGCCATCTTGCGTCGCTTAGTGGCCCTATCTGGAAATGACAAACATTATTAGACACTTTCTTATAAGCAACATAATAATATAACATTCTTATTAGCTATAAATATAAATCTGCGATTTCAATTTGCCGTGGTCACAGTAAGGCCTACTGTAAAGTAGCCAAAACGTAGGGTTATAATAAATAATGTAGTTTCTGGATCGTTCGGCTCAAATGTAATGCTACTAAAACCAATATATCGCGATAGAATCCCTGAACCGTAGTTTGATCTCAAACTACGGTTCAGGGATATAATAATTTGCTTCTAAGACTATAGTGCTTTCATTGCTAACTTACTTAACAGAATAGATGTTTGGTATCTATCGGTAGTAATAAAATTGTATGACAAGAAACGCTACAAAAAGTGATCTGGAAATGAACAGAATTACATGTGCTTTAACGCTTCAGTATACAATTTTGAAAACCTCCGTGTTATTTGAAAAACAGAAAATAATGGTGTTCACATTATCCGTGATTATCTGAATCAGACAAAATACTGATAATAGATCGCAAATAAGGTATATAAATTAGAATAATAATGCATTAGGAATGTACGGAGTTTGTCGCAGTAGTTTTATTTTTTTTTTCAAACTTCAGAGCATTGTGTGCAAAATAATGGATATCAATATTATGCTATCGTTTCTTGAAAATCTTTGTATGGGAATTCGTTTGAACAATTGATCTTTCAATTATGCTTATTAATTCTGTTTTATTGATTTGTACGATAAATTAACCTAGATTACATGCAAATTTATATTGCGAATTTGTTCACATTTTTGTTTTTGTTCACATTTGTTCCTTCTTTCACGTTGGCAACGAGTGATGTTATGGCATGATTTTTGTTGTGAAGGCTTGAAAGTGACATACGAAAAAATCTGTGAACTATTCAACGAATACTACGTATCATTGTGCAATGTTTCAAAACCGCCGCACAAAAATAACCAAATAAATGTCACTAACATCGCCCAAAATCAGAAAACCATATTTCTATCTCCAATATATGAAATAGACACGTTCAAAATAATTACTTCCACACTTTATGGGATACGACAAGATAAGCACCCGAGTACTAAAATATTGTGCGATATGTTTATCCCCTCCATTAACACACATAATAAACATATCTTTGATGGAACGTAAATTTCCTGATCGTCTTAAATAAGCATTGTGAAACCACTTCATAAAAAGGGATTAAATCTGTCTTAAACAACTACCGGCCAATAACATTAATACCGGTGCTAGCTAAAGTGTTCGAGAGAGTTATGTACAAGAAAATAGAGACATACTTAAAATACAATATCCTAAAAGAAATACAGTTTGGATTTAGAAAAGAAAGACCTTGGCCTGTTTTAACTTAATAAAGCACATTACTGAAACACTAAACATTTAATACCTATAACTAAGCGTTTGACTTCGTATCTGACAAAACATTACTTTCAAAGATCTCCAAATATGGTATACGTGGAATTGCCCTGGAATAGATTAAAAGTTACCTAGAAAACCGCGGAAAATGTGTGGAAATTACTAAAACTGTCAAAATAGATCACAATTAATACACAATTACTATGGCACCCCACAAGGTAGTATTTTAGCTCAAATTTTATTCACACATAGTTCCATATTGTTTGCTGATGCTACCACATTAATAATAAAAAATAACAAACAATCTAACTTAGAAAATTACATAAACACAGCCCTAGATAATGCTGTTCATTGGCTAGATCACAACTATCTTAAAATTAATATGACAAAAACAAACATTATCCAATTTAATACATATGCAGCTAACAAAACCCCTCTTAACATAAAATACAACGGAAATCCGGTAGACTGCGTTGATGAATGCGTATTTTAAGGTATCACAGTCGACAAATATTGTAACTGGAAATCGCATATCGAAAAGACCAACAGAATAGATCGGTTTGTATATGTCCTAAAAAACTCCGGCAAACCGTTAGTATTAGGACAGCCCTTACAGCATACCACGCATAGGTATCCTCCGTTCTCAGATACAGTATTTTCATATGGGGCAATTCCGTACACGTTTGTTAAAGTCATTAGAACACAAATATGTATATGCGGCGTAGATAGCTGTATAATAATTGAAAAAATTAAAATCTTGCCTGTACCGTAACTTTATATTATAATGGATTTCCATTATTAGACATATTTATGTCTACTGACAAAAAGAAATACGGAACTCTTTATAAAATTTGACGAATCGTCCAGACACAGACACAAATGAAAATTGCCACAAATAAATCTAGAACTGTTCAGAAGAAACGCATACTGCATGGCAATTAAATTATATAACCATCTGACCCAATCTATAAGAGAACTACCCATAAGAGTGTTTAAAAGTAAATTGTTTGAGCTGATACTGTGTTATAATTATAGTTTATATGTAGGGCTACACACATGATTAAAACACAAAAATAGATATTTAAAATCGGCACAGTGGTTCCTGATATTCACCTACCAAACAAAAAAACTCTTCAGTGGTATAATATTAGTACCTATAGATGTAACATCCTTCAAGAATGATGATTTTTATAACCGTGATATTTATGATTTGTGTCATCTTATCACACGTAACCTTGATATCAATAATTAGTATGCAAAAGTTTGTTGACTCATAATAGTTCAATGTCTTATATCATCTCATGTTCATAATAATTTTAATCTTTCTCGTATATTTTACTCTTACGCCATATTGGCCTTTAGTGTTTGTTAATAATGCAAATAAGTATCTATAAATTAAAGAAATATATTAAAATAAATATAAAAAGCGTGGGAAAACATCACAATGCAATACCGAGGCAATATAAAGTCAAAGGAAAAGAAACCTCTGTGGTTTTGCTCGTTCGATATCTCAAATACATTTGTATTACTTTAGGGCATAGATATATATGTACTAAAGCTTTAGGGCTGTTACTGGCTGCGACTAGACGCAGATGATAGACGTTCACAGATAAAGACTATATCCCAAGAGTATAGAGACTCTTCGAAGAACTGCATGGCCATTCATATCTTCTACAAAAGTAAAATACCACTTTATAAAGCTAAACGTTTGTTTATATGGTTTATATGTGCTTATCTCTAGGATTTTGATTAAATAAGACGAGTAGTAGATAAAAAGTGATTGCATGATTACATATTCTTTTGGAGATTAGCCGGAATAAACAGACAGTCGTAACTACTTGCTCCAGCATTCAGTAAAAAACAGTACTTTAATACTCGAAGCAGACAACTATTTGTTTGTCTAGTACAGTCGTTACCAAAGTTGTCTAACCTCCGACCCGCAAAAAAAAAATTGGGCAAGTGCGAGTCAGACTCGCGCACTAAGGGTTCCGTACCTTCATCTATAAAAGAAAATCATGTTTGTTTTATATTTACTTAAATATTTTTTAAGTTTCTACCTGTTTATTACATATACCCGAGTAACAAATTGCTTAAAAATTACGTTTGTTGTATGGGAGCCCCCTTTAATATTTTCATTTTTTTATTTAATTAATTATTTTGAAAGGTAATATACTACTACACAATTGGTGGGACCAAAATAACTAATCTCCGCTACGCAGACGACACCACACTAGTCGCAGCAAGTGAGGCCGAAATGGTGGACCTCCTAGCCCGTATCGAGAACACAAGTTTACAGCTGGGTCTCAAGATAAACCAAGACAAAACCAAACTAATGGTAATAGACCGTGCCAACAAACTGGAGTTAACGGGAGCTCTCAGCCTAGACCTTGTGGACGACTTTATTTACCTGGGGGCCAACATCAGTAATAATGGGTCATGCGAAAAGGAAATAAGAAGGCGAATAGGCATGGCCAAAAATGCCATGGCTCAACTGGCGAAAATATGGAGAGACCGGAATATCTCGCGGAACACAAAAAAGAAACTTGTCCAGACGTTGGTGTTCTCCATATTCAGCTATGGCTCTGAAACATGGGTTCTGAAAAAAGCTGATAGAGACGACGCTTTTGAAATGTGGTGTTGGCAAAAAATGCTACAGATCCCTAGGACTGCCTTCCGCACCAATGCGTCTATTCTGCGAGATCTTAACATAAAAACAAGACTATCCACCATCTGTCTTCGCAGAATACTGGAATTTTTCGGACATATTGCTCGCAAAGACGGTCATAACATCGAACAGCTGATGGTGACAGGCAAGGTTAACGGCAAAAGACCTAGAGGCCGCAGTCCAATAAGATGGTCGGACCAAATCAGATCCTCACTGAACACCGAACTCCACAAAGCCCTCCACGAAGCAAAAGACAGTAATGAGGAATACGACGCGAGGAGGATACTACTACATATTCTGTGAATATTTTAAGCGTCTACCTGTTAACTTTAGTAATATTGAGCCAAAAATACAAAAAATAACAAGTTTATTGTATGCGACCATTAATAACCGATTCATTAATAAAATAAGAAGTGAGTATATAAAACCAAAAAACAAACACGACATAAAAAAATAAGAAACACCGACAACTCGTCGGTTTTGATACGACGCGTGTCCGGTGCTCTAGTAATAGGTGACGATAATGCTCCCCCCTGTGGAATCTCCACCTTTTTGTGGTGGGGGGGCTCAGTAACCGTGGCTTGGACATTCGCGGTGAAGCTAAGAGAGACCCTGGGAGTGGACGCTCCGCGTGGGCTTGGAGGGGGCCTGCGCAGGATGCGTCCAAAGGTGCGGGTGCGGGGGACTGTCTGTCCCTCGCAGTCGGGTGCGGTCGCAGGAGGAGAGGCGTGTCAGTGTTGCGTTGCCGCGCGTCCTATCTCCCGCTACCAAATGGCGTTGCGGCAGAGGAAGAGGAGATGAAGTGTTGACAGGTTGCCGTCCTCCCCTATCCTCTGCGGTAGCTGGGTGTGTTGGCGGCGGAGCCCAACACCTTCATCCGCCGCCAAGGAGGTTGTGGCCTTCGGTCTTTCCGCCGGGGTGCTAGGGTAGAATGCTAACGCGACCCCTTGGCGCCCCAAAATGGCGTGGAAGTATGCGCTATGGTTTTATTGGGTATTACGGCCTTGCACTGCAGCCGTCGAGTCCCACATACCCACCGCTTTTCATCCTGCGGGGGTAATGCGTAAATGCATTTCCACAGAGAGAAAAAAAAAGGTGACGATAATGCTGCATCAGACTTATTTACACTTACAATAAAAAGCAGCTCGCAATGCTGCAAGTATTCGCTGGACATTCTCGAACCTTCTGAAGGACGTAATAATACATTTATGTAACAGTATCTCCACTTAAATATCGTATAACCTCTCATACCAAGTCGTGCGTCACCACTGGCACTTTTTAGATTGCAAGACGACAATTTCCTGCAGGAGTGCCTTTCAGAGCGACTCTTTGTTCGTTTAATAGCTATTTGCTAACCGAAGCAAAGAACTACACTGCCCGTAAACACTTTTTAACGTTTACCAAAGTTGTTAAGGCTCGTACGCTAGGAGAAAGTTTACATTAAAATTAGACTACGAGCTTGGAAATTATAAGGATTTAATTAAAACTCTTACGGAACTTGGTGCTGCGTACGCGATTTTAATATTAAGGTACTTGAAGTTGTAGGCAATATTTATACATATCACTTTACATATTATTATAAAAACAAGTCCCCTTTTTTCCTGTTTGTCTGTATGAACGTGAAGACCACAAAAAATACCGCAAGGATTTTTTTTTACTGTTTCCACCTATACCATCCTTGAGGATGGTTTAGGTGTAACATAAAACATTCACGCGGACTGAGCCGCAGGCCAAGTCTAGTGTAATAGAAAATGCGATTAAGTGTGCGTTGCCAGGATGTGTATTGTAGCATCGTTGGCCAAGAAATAATAGAATCGCTTCATTTACCTTCCTCCAGGTAGGTATATGAAATGCATTGAAATACGATGTACATGCAATGAATGTATCGTTATTTTATGACAAACTAGAGGACGCCAGCAGCTACGCCAGCATTTTTTTTAATTTACCCGTTTTGGCCGATCCCGTGGGAATTTCGGGAAATACCTTCTTAGTGCACCCCTACGGTCCCCAAGGAACATACACGGCAAATTTCAGCTTCCTGCGCCCAATAGTTTCGGCTGTAGCGTGTCTGTCAGTCATTCAGTAACGCAAGGATTTTATATATTAAGATGACAAATATGTGTTATGTTATAAATCCTTACCTATCCCTGCAACCTCCGAATCTCGTCGTGTTTACAAATCCAAATTGACCAAATTACATTCAGGTGGGTACTATTGGTTGTCAGGAAATTGGTCTTTGGTTCTAGACTTAAACACCGTCATTCTCATTTTTGTAAGAACAATGTATCAATTGCAAATGTTATTCTGCTGTCAAGGTCAAAATAATTAAGGTTACAATATTGTTATTGAAAATTAGACGTATTTCCACAGCATGTATAAGAAATTTGTTTCGGCAAGAAGTACGCAGCATTGATAATGTCGCTTGAGTGAAAACTGATCGCGATAAACTCGAGGATCAGTTGGCAATAATGGCCATTATTTCTAATATTTATTGGTTACACGGACGCTTTAACATTTGTGAATAAAGCCAACAACTGTCCTTATTTTTGTGATGCAGTGGACGCTTTGCGAGCCACCTCTGCTCCGCCACTCAATCGAAAGAATGTGATCGACCGAGTTGAGGCAGGTAGAGGAGCGAACGCTGCCGGCCGTAGTACGGAGGATGGTCGGTAGCACAGAGTCGTGGGACGCAGTGGTGTCCTTCTGCGAGAACGTGATGTCGCAGAAGGAAACTGCGGAACGGGAGAGGGAGATCTCGACTCCCTTCCCCGGCCGCAGAAGGCGCACCGGGCGCAGGAGAAGTGCGGACAACGCCCTTTTCCGGCCCCCATAAATGGGTCCAGGGGCGAGGGACTTGGGGAAGTCCCCGCCCCCTATTCGATGGACCCGAGTTGCAGGCGCGCGCGGGTGTCGGCGCGCGCCTCTGAGGCGATGCACGGAGTAGTTCAACACCTCACTACCACGTTCAGGAGACGAGAGCCGGAAAGACCCGGCCAGCACTAGTGTGGGGCTGCGGCAGAATTTGGATTCCCGCGGCCCCGCGCGCACGTGCGAGGAGACACCGGGGTGGTTTTAGCCGGTAAGAGTCCGGCACGCCCCTCCGCCTTTCCCCAGGCGGAGGTAGTCCATGAGGATTTCCCCCCGAAAAAAAAAGGTAGAGGAGCGAACACGAGTCACGGTTGGCATACTTGACCGTACCCCGCGATCGTTAACATCTCGAACATGAATCACCAATTTTAACTTAAAGCAACTTAAATGTAACTCGGAAACATTAGGAACTAAGATAAATGTTAGTGCGAGAGAATTGCTCCAGTTTACCAAGCAACTTATTAGGGATGCGTGGCTTTGCGAGAAAGAATGGTGGAATATATTACCATACAAATAGCTCATACGTCAGAGGGTTCTGGAAGTAATTACTTATTTTTTATTTTGTATTTAGGTATGAGATTTAAGAACATGTTGTGGGGTACAACTCATGATTTCCAGTTGTGTCAACATTTTTCTAACCTTTCTCTGGCTTCACGTAATATATGAATGTCGCTAGCATATTGACTGCAATGACTCCGATTCAATTGTTAAGGAAATCTGGAAGCGGTGTCGTGTAGATAGATATATGGCGTCATCATATTTGCTTATAAAAGTGCACGTTTTACGACGGCAACGTATATTTTCCGATATCCGTGGAGCAAACTGCCTAAAATATTGCGAGATGAGGATTCTACAAATGGCAAGTGAATGTTTCATTCCCATATTCTATGGAAACTATTTTTAGTTACATTGACAGAGTAGTAAATGTGATGAATGACAAGACATGGGACGTGCAAGCGGGATTTCGGAAGGGAATGTGATGTACGAAGTCTTGTCCTTGCGTTGCGTCACCGAAAATGTCTGGCAAAAATCCAGAAGGTGTATAATAGATCATAGACTTGGAGAAGGCTAATTATAGGGTGAATAGAAAGGACTTATAGAAGGTGTTATCCAGGTATGGGGTGGACAGCTTTATACTAAGGGCTATGAAATCCTTGTATGCCCTATACAGATATATTTCTAGAGCCTGTATCCGATTTAATGGTGCCTATGCGGACTGGTTTGACATCTCCAACGGTGTCAGACAAGGGTGTCCCGCCTTGCTATGGTTGTTCAACTTATATATGGATAGCTGCATGAATGATATGAGAAAAACTGAATGCGGGATTGATATGATAGGATTGCGTGTTAAGTGCCTGTTGTACGCCGATGATCAAGTCATTCTTGCATCATTGGCGAATGAGTTGCAAGAAATGATGGACTACATGAACGAGCGCTTTAAAGCTAAAGGTATGAAAAATAATGCAAGAAATACGAAAGTGATGGTGTTTGAAAAAGATGAAAGTTTGACTGAATGTAATATTGCGATTGAAGATGAAAAAGTAGAGCAAGTAAAAGAATTTGTATATCTGGGTAGCGTGTTTACAAGAGACGGAAGATGTGAAGAAGATATTGAAAAAAGAGTGACTGCGGGGAATCGTGTAAATGGAGTACTGTATGCCTTTATGAACGGCCAGGCTGTGCCAAAAGAGGCACGATTGGCGGTTCATAATGGAGTACTTGTCTCCACGTTGATGTATGGCAGTGAGAGTTGGGTATGGCAGAAAAAGCATGAAAGTAGAATTAACGCAGTTGAGATGCGATCACTGCGTAGTATGTGTGGGGTGAAACTGATTGATAGAATTCCGAATGTAACTATACGAGAGAACAGTGGTCTGAAAGAAGATGTCATGACTAGGATTGGGAAAGCAATGTTGAAGTGGTTTGGACACGTGGAGCGAATGAGTGAAGAAAGAATGACGAATCAGATCTATAAGGCAAATGTGTGTGGGCAAGGTGGTCGCGGCAGACCTCGTCGGACATTCTTCGACCAAATTGGGGACGTCATAAAAAACGGCAAGGTCCGAAGTACCCGAAACCGCCGAGCATGTATGAAAAGAGTAATAAATGTAAAGGAAGCGCGTGAGGTTTGTAAGGATAGAAACAAGTGGCGTTCTGTTGTCTCTGCCTACCCCGACGGAAAAAGGCGTGAGTATATGTATGTATGTATGTCTTTTTAGTTTGGATTTTGTACTTGAGAAAATACTTGCTGCTATTTTTAATACCATTTTATTTTGTTATGCTGACTTATGCTATTTTATTATTAGTAGGCACAAGGAGAGCAACGAGTGGAGTTAAAACCAAGGATTTCTATAAGGAATATGATGTGAACATCGCATTATATTACATAAATCGTACCATATTCTGACAAATAAATGAATTTATTGATTGATTGGTCGTTTATAAATATTACAGAATAATCTGGTTTACGTAATTAAATTAATGTGTCGGGAAACGGTAAGTTACCTTTCAATAGATACATACTGTAAACTAGTTATCCTTTATCTAATTTATTATGTATCGTAATTTAACAATATTGTTAACGCCCAGTGATGCCCGTTTTTTGTGTACACGGTGGAAATCCAAATTAAGGGCGTAACTTCCGCCTCTTGGGGATGGTGGTGGGTGACTTTCCTTTACTGGCGTACGGGACCTTCCTACAAAACCACCTTGGTGTCCGTCGACGTCCTGTAGCGACGAAGCCACGTGAATTGCGGTAAGCATTATAAGCATACTTTCCGCCGCTCAACCGGGATGCCTCCTAATGTAACTACTGGATTATCGTTACTCGTAATGTTTTAGTAAAATTTGTGTTACTTATTTTCATAAGAAAAAATATTTAAATTAAGAACGTTTATTATTCTGTGGCTAGCATATAAACATATTAATTTTCGTCACCAGCACATGACTCCTTTGAATGAAAACAATCAAATGATTTATTGAAATCGATCATTTTAATAATATAAAGTATGCAATCAATGAGGTGCTGATGTATCGATTAATACATAAATGTTCATCGATGTGTATAGTTTTACTTACATTCGTGTATATTTCTAGACATATTAAGTATTTTTTTTAACTAACTTACATCATAATACGGCTTCGAATGCATGGCACGCACCAATAACTTTTCGAAGTTAAGTGCGTATTAAATTGTTAATTATCGCTTGCTTATCGGTGAAGGAAAACATCGTGAGGAAACCTGCATGTCTAAGACTTCTCCATGATGTTCTCGAAAGATATGTGAAGTCTGCCAACCCGCACTTGGCCGGCGTGGTGGACTATGGCCTTACCCGTCTCATAGTGAGAAGAGGTCCGTGCCCAGCAGTGGGACAGGGCTCATGATATCATCATAATTGTCGTTCTAGTGCACATTCTATCGTTATCCCGGTTGCATTCAAGACCTTCGCTTGGAGCTCGTGGTTCACCAATTATAGATTAACGTAAAACTGTGAATTATTTAAAACATATAATGATGTACGAAACAATATAGTGAATACTTGTAAATATAAATATCACGCAAGAATGATTTTCTGACTGCCTCCGTGGTCCAGTGGATAGCGTAGGCTACTACTGATCGGAGGTCCCGGGTTCGATTCCCGGGTCGGGCAAAAGTGTTACTGGGTTTTTCCGAATTCTCAGTAGCAGCTCGGAGTCTGGTGATGTGCTCGGTAACAGCAATAGGCTCACTTGGGACTTAAAATTTCATGGCGAAATGTGAGTGTAATATTACACCTCTGCGTAACCCTTCGGGGATACAGGCGTGAGTCTATAAAACAAATGATTTTCACAATATTCATAGGTAATGGCTTTGTAAAACAAGAGTCTAACCGACTGAATTTAAGCCTTTCGAATAAAGGCTACGATCAATATACTTTCTTTGAACCTACGAGTTTGCATTCTTAGAATGCCTATTTATAGCGAAATTGCAGCGTTTTATTACATTCGGTCTTAGTGCAGAACGAATGATTGAAATAACCTTTCAATAAAGCGACGCATTTGCACTGTTGTTTATCGCACTTTCAGTAGCATGGAACTGTTTTTAAAGCTAGTAGTTTACTTGAAAGGACTGGCCAGCACCGCCGCCTAGCCATTAACATCCAGATATTCCAGATCATATAAAAAAAAATGGTCCGTTTTACCGCTGTCTGATAAGTTCCTGTTAAGAAAACTTGTAGATCAGATAAATTCAGAATTGATACAAATTACATATACATACATACATAGACTCACGCCTGTGTCCTGGAGGGGTAGGCAGAGACTACGGAACGCCATTTGCAACGATCCTGACATATCTCTCTTGCTTCATGTACTCCCATCAAATTTCTCATGCTCTTCGGTTAAAGGTACTTCTAACCTGTCTTTTTTTTAGAATGTCTCCAATCTGGTCAGAGTACGTCCGAATTATATATGTGTTATATAAATTTCGTACCAATTTTGAAGTCTATCCAGAGATGGTGAATCTGGGTCTGTGTGCTGGTTTCACCACTGTCAGATAGTTTAGCATTGAATTACTAGGCAAACGACATACAGATTTCATTCCAATTTTGAATTCATCTGGAATAACAGTCATATCCATAGAGGTACATTTTTCTAATCATACAAATAATACCCTGGTACGAAAGCTCAGTGAAATTGAGACTTATAACTTTATTTGTTTAATGTTAAAGAACATACATACATACATATACTCACGCCTTTTTCCAGTCGGGGTAGGCAGAACGGAACGCCACTTGCTTCTATCTTTCTATCGATCCAGAGTTAAAAATAAAATTAATTATGCTTATAAGAATTACCAGAATCGTATAGAAATGCAATTTTCAAAAGAACCTAATACCTTTTGGAGTTTTATTAGTCGGAAATGCTCGAAACGTAGTAAAACGCACATTATCAGAGACGGTTCGCCCGTTACAGAGAGTCAGTGTGCCCAAACATTTGCCAATTATTTCCAGTCTGTTTATGGAGATGTAACGCCACATTTAAACGCAGCAGCAGCAGCCCAAGAGGCGCCTGAACACGGGAGGCGTATTCATGTGGGACAGTTATCACTAAAAGAGGTAAGCAGTGCCTTAGCTCGCCTGAAGCCTAAACGATCGGTGGGTCCTGACGGCATACCTCCATACATAGTAAAAGACTGTCGAATGGTATTAGCCAGGCCTCTTCTACACCTATTTAATCTTTGTCTGAAAGGACGGGTGTATCCAAGTGGTTGGAAATTGTCGAGAGTGATTCCAGTCCCAAAAGGGTCTTCTAGCTCTGATATAACAGGATACAGGCCTGTTGCGGTATTGTCGACATTCGCGAAGTTCTTCGAAATGGCATTGTGCTCAATTATAACATCACAGGTCAATGTTCAGCTTAGCGATGCACAGCACGGGTTCCGGGCGGGCTACAGTACGATTTCCAATTTATTATGTTTCATGAACCAAGCTGTCCCGGTCCTTGATTCTGAGGCTGGAGCACAGCTGGATGTAGCCTATTTTGATTTTCGGAAGGCTTTCGATAGTGTCGATAATGACATCTTATTAAAGAAATTTGCAATGGCCGGATTTACACCTGATTTATTATATTTTTTTGCTGACTATTTAGGAAACCGGAAGCAGTTTGTCGAGTACGCTGGGTATACTTCGAACCTATATCCCACTCTTACAGGAGTCAGTCAAGGTAGTAATTTGGGCCCATTAGAGTTCCTCATCATGATTAATGATCTACCAGATGTGTTCAAACATGCAAACTGCCTTCTGTTTGCAGATGATTTAAAGTTGTTACTTCGAGTTGATGACATGCGCGACTGCGAACGACTTCAGGAAGACATCACTCACGTTGTAGACTGGAGCATTGAGAATAAACTCTTTTTTAATGTTTCAAAATGTAACATTATGTCGTTTACGCGTGCAGTAGAACCACGGTGTTATAAATAAACGGATGGAGGGCGAAGTTATTCCGCGAGTCATGATGGTGCGAGACCTCGGTGTCTTATTCTCTGCCGAACTATCATTTAGACAACATATTATTAACATCTGTAAGAAGGCCTATCAGAACCTAGAGTTTATAATGCGAGAAACAAAGGATTTTCATAACACTAATGCTATAAAGTCTTTGTATAACGCATTGGTTCGGAGTAGGTTAGAGACTAGTGCTATCATCTGGAACCCCCATGAAACTAAATATAGTTTGATGGTGGAGAAAATGCAAAATAAATTTACTCGGTACCTTTACTTAAAACAGTATGGTGTGTATCACTTCTATCCACTTATGTATCCAACCCTCTTTGTTCTAGGGATGGTTGGATACTATAAGTTGGAGGTGAGACGAAACTTAGCCTTGGCTAAATATATATTCCTATTGTTCCGGGGTAAATTGAGAAACCCTAGTGTTTTGGAATCGTTAAAGTTGCTTGTACCAAATACAAGACTGCGGCAGGCGCCAAGGACTAAGGTGTTTGAGTTACCTACATCCCGCACTAATCTGCAGAAATTTGCTCCAACGGTCAGGGCTTTAAATATTCTAAATGAGGTTTCTCGTAGTTTAGATATTTATGCTTGTTCCTTGGCGGAATTTGAGAGGGTGGCATTGGATTATATTAGATATATTTAGTACAATAATATAAAATAGCTTTGTTGCTGCATTGCTGTATTGGGTCTGTAACCTGTAATAACAATGTGTGCTGGATAAATAAATAAATAAATAAAAAATAAATAAATAAATCTTTACTGACCTCACGCGCTTCCTCAACATTCATTACTCTTTTCATATATGCTCGCCGGTTCCGGGTGCTTCGGACCTTGCCGTTTTTCAGAACGTCACCAATTTGGTGGACGAATGTCCTACGAGGTCAGCCGCAACCGGCTTGCCCATACATACGAAGGATTGCAATCTCAACATATTCAGACCAAACTTAAAGCTTTGTGGTGTCAGTATTCGGTACCATCAAACTTTGTGTCCAAGTGTCAAGAATACTTTTAAAATATTTAAGACCTGAATTTGGCTTTAACAAAGTATCTTGTAAAGAGAACTGTTTTGTATATATTTAAATGGAGCTTCGCATAAACATTAGTTTAAAGTGCCAGTACTTTGTCCTCCTATGACTTTATGATACTTTTATCTACATCTGCAACTCCATTTTACGGCAGTAATCCTAATTGCATTTTCCCCTACAATATATATTTCGAGGAAAAGTTTCTTAGTATATTTGAAATAAGTTCAAAAAGCACTGGACAGCTTCCAAAATGCCTTTCTACGTTTAAAGCCGTGATATTCCTTGTGAATTCGGTTGATATATAATATTAGATTGTTCCCGGACGAAAATCGCAGTGGAGTTGTCTTGTATTGTGCTTGTATCATTATAAAAATTGTGAAGTGTCTCTACGTCATACTAGTTATTATAAGCGTGAAAGCTTGTGAGGGTGTATAGATGTTTGTTTATTTTTTATACAGAAACTACTGACCGAATTTTGATGAAGCTTTGCTAATATATAGCTAATAGATCAGAATAGAACATAGGCTACCTTTTCCCGCAATAACCGACACTACAAGGGCGGAGTCGCGAATTGCGCCTGCTAGCTAAATATATTTAAAAAATAATTTATTTTGAAGTAAACCATTCAATATAAACTCTTTAAAGCCTTTCTCAAAAGGAATATACGATTTGCACTAATCATGTCTGTTTATTTATTTGTTTGTTTATGCTGGCCGCACGTAAAACCGTTTCCGAAGTCCAAAGTTTGTTTGAAGAACATAATTTATTAAGGCACGTGTAATCCCCGCAGAACAAGTTGTGTGTAAACGCTTATTTCGTTTAATTAAAAGCCTTAGGAAAACGTGTAAAAGGAATTACCATCACACTGCATTTCGCAGTCCACTGCTGAACCTAGAACTCTTCTAATTTGCGTAATGAAAGCATGTGAGTCGATTGGAGGATTTATAGGCACAACGCGGGTTTGTCTAGTTTTCCATGTCTTCACAAAACTACTGCTTCCTTCGTGGATTTTCCTTAGTCGCCTCTGACGACAGCCACTTACTGAAATGGGGTCACCACACGGAATGAGGTAGAAAATTAATAGTGATAGGAGCATTCTAATAATCTTCGCGTGTTACGTAACCTACAAGCCACTCTGAGGCTTGTAGTCTCGGCATTATACGTCGGCAATTCGGCATACGTCTGCTCGTAATAATTAATAAAAAACTTAACCAATTAGACACTCATCAAGGGCTTTAGCTGAAAATCAGTCCTGTTATAACTAGCTGGTAGCACTTGAAATTATTAAATGTAAGACGTCGTTTGTAGTTGTATTTCTTTGGAACTATACAGGCATTCAATGCAGCTACGATTTATAATTAATACGTAATAATTACAAGGGAATTCACATGACATATTTCAGAAACACTTGGGCATTAAATAATGATAATTAAGATAAGTCTTCAAATAAAAGGTGATCCGATTCACCTCGGACTCCCCTACATGCTACATTTAATGTAATTGTGTAATTACCACTAAAATGATAATTAAAAAACAATGTTTAATGAATACACAAATACTGCGTTCATGAATTCTATAAAGTGCTTAATACTTTCATTTTTTTTATAATATCGCAATAATTGATACACCTAAAGCGCCTTTATTACAGCCTGGTCGGTAAACAAAGGGGCATCATTATAAAGGCATAACGGCAACTTAGGTCACACCGAAATAATTACGGAGTAAACTTCGAGGAAGAATATGCTATTTATTTTTAAATCAGAGAGTCAAGCTAGTTAATAAAATAATCTAAATTATAAAGGACAGTTACCTATACCTACCTTATAGTAGGGACATTCATAAAACTATTAAATTGTATGACCCAAAATAAACGGAACTCATAACAATTTATGGTAAATACACTACGGATATGGCGGTGTCACTTTGGCCCACAGAATTGCTAATACAAGGGTCTTTAGATTTACGACTATGTGTCGAGTAGGTACCCTTTATGCAACAGTGGTAGCGATTTAAGTCTATGTCTTGTTTCACTGCGACAGACGCTAAAGCAGCATTTTTAAAAAGCCAGACTTGTTTATGAATGCAAATGTATTACGTCACAAGAAGTAGGTATTACGTTCTTCCGAAACACTTATTCTGCTAATAACAGTTATGTTCTGTTAATAGCTGTAATCCAATGCAAATAAGTGCTACATTAAAACATCGTAACGCAGAAATGTTTTGGTACGGTATACAGTATGCTAATATTAAGAGATCCAGTATTTCTAAAAATAAAACATAATACATAAGTCGGATGAAATATAATGTATTTTGATGTTTGCATATTGAGTTAATAAGCTTACGAAACTGACTGAATATGCAAACAGATTACACCAAATTAAAACAATTCAACGGGCAATTATCATTATTTATATAAATATCATTTTGATGTTTATTCTTCTATTTTATAATATCATTATAATCATCTTAAGTATTCAAAATATACTTAAACTGTTTGTTCAACCAACAATGAATTTTTGTGGAGCATTTAAGGAATCGTCTATTCAAAAGCAAATTTAAAATGGACCTTAATGTGCAGGTTTTCAAATAAGTTTGTGCACTCGTGATTTAGCATTTTAAAAGTTAGACCTATTAGCGACAATTTACAAAGGCGATGAACTTTGCAAAGTTTTTAACTTTGTCTATCTTAAGATTTTTAATATTTTGTTATGAGTGGTATAACTGAAACCATTTTTTAAAAGAGTTTAGAAAAAGGATAAAGTTCGCAATTCGGATGTAATCTTTATGTTTGCTACATCAGGCGGTCTTGTCTGAATTTGATTGAGTTGTGAGTATTTTTTCTATAGGCATAATTACCATACAATTTTAGCTGCCGTTAGCCGATAGTGATGGCCAGTAGGTACCGCAAGATTTAGAACATGTATGGTTCCGAATGGAGAAAACATTCGCAACTCGAGCAAACTCAGACTAGAGATACCTTTTACCCGGTTAGTTCCATTAAAATCTGGTTAGTGCAATTTGAAGTTTTTGGTAAAATGATGTTATACTTTAGCATCTTTGTTAACACAAGAATTCTGTAGCCCGTAGGTAAAACAAAAGAAACACTTAGCATGTTTCGCAGTTTTGAAGCAACGCGTTTATTAAGTAGAGTTTCTAGTTGTGCACAATTAAGACTGTAGTAATCTTAGCAACGACGTCAGACTAATAAGGATGAAATCAAAGCCTTCGCCCGCTACGAGCTGCGCGTTGAACATTACTCGGCGGGTTTGTGCCGTCCTACTTACACTTGAAACAGTTACTCTTTATGTTATCCGATCAGTAATTTGCTAAGACGCCTTTTGTGACTCGAATAATGGAATAATGTCCCATCATTCATCAGAGAACTAAAGCACTCTCTAATTGGGTAATATTTTCTGCGCATTGTATTCATGAAACTTATACAAATTACAGACGCCATATGACTGTAACTTTAAGCAGCAGATGACTAACTAACACCTATCTAGAATAATTCTAATATTCAAGTTGAAAGGTAATGTTAGAACATTTTCGAGCCGAAAGTTCTGCTTGATGTAATGCAAAGTTAGACATAGGATAAGGCGTAATTAATTACATAAAGCCACGGTGAAAATTGTTAGTCATGTATGATAAAATATACGCATTGAGTACGCTTGTTCTAATAATGTTTATTGCGCTTCTGTGTGTTGAAAAAATATGATAGGTTTTAGACATAAGACCTTAGCTTAAACGCGGACATTAAACTGTTTTCTATGAAAACGTAATACTTTATACCTATTTGTAGTTTTGTTTTTTCCCTGTCATTGTTTTTTTCCTAAACCAATATTACGATTTGGCAGTTATTTGCAGATTGTATATTTTCTTCTGCGGCTTAATCATTATTAGTGATATTAGTATTACCATAATCTTTATGATCTTGAATACCCAATCTTAGAGCTGATTCCTCAAAATCCTGATGGATCGCACAGTTTTTTGTCAATAGCAGGAAAGTATTCTAGCCATAGGGATACTTTCCTACAGTCTAAGAATGATAATATATGGTATTCAATTTATCTGTAAAGTTCTCGTGTATAGGGATGATTCCAACTACCTAAATCAAACACTTTCAATAAATACAATCTTTTTTAAGGATTTTGCATGAAATATGCAGTAGTGATGATACAACATTTTGCGGTCAAGCAGAGTAATTTTTTTTTAGGGTTCCGTACCTAAAAGGTAAAAAACGGAACCCTATTACTAAGCCTCCGCTGTCTGTCTGTCTGTCTGTCCGTCTGTCTGTCACCAGGCTGTATCTCATAAACCATGATAGCTAGAAAGCTAAAATTTTCACAAATTATGTATTTCGGTTGCCGCTATAACAACAAATACTAAAAATAAAAAATAAATGAAAATATTAAGGGGGGTCCCATACAAAAAACGTGTTTTTTTTCGTATTTTTTGCTCAAAATTACTAACTGTAACAAGTAGACGCTTTAAATTTTCACAGAATATGTAGTTGTATATTACCTTTCAAAATAAAATAATTGAATTTAAAAAAGTAAATAATAAAGGGGGGCTCCCATACAACAAACGTAATTTTAAGCAATTTGTTACTCGATCTTAATAAACAGGTAGAAACTTATAAAGTATTTAAGTATACATACAACGAACGTAATTTTCTTTTATAGATGATGGTACGGAACCCTTTGTGCGCGAGTCCGACTCGCACTTGCCCAATTTTTTTATAAATAGACAATAAAGATGACAAATTGTGTTTTCAAATTAAATCAATAATTTGACATGTTTAACTAGATGAAAGAAATTAAATGGGTAATTGATTTACTTGCATTCTTAGTTAAAAGGAATCGTCTCTATTGTATTAGGTATGTGAAACAATGTGTGTAAATTGCCATGCCATTGTGTCTTGATACTGCCCACATGATGAAATACGTTATAAAAGGTATTTAATTTATATCTTTATTTCACAGTAAACCAAATAATCGTTCATTTATATTTATTTAAACATCGATTAGACACGTACTACAGTTCCGTGCGTCTATGAATGTGAAAACTACAAGACGGAAGTCATTCGGATTAAGTAATTAGGAACTGTGGACTTTATTTCGAGTTTCTATACTCGATACTTCGAGTATAGAACTACGTCACATTTGATTTAAAGCATTATAATAATTTTGTTGATAAACAAGCAAAACAACATAAACAAGGAAGACGTGAAAAAGCGCTATGCAATCTCTTAAGAAACCCGCAATATACCGAGTGAATTTTAGTAAATTAAATAAGTATGAGTAAGACGGAGTGGTTATAAAAAGCGATTTTAATTAAAATCATTCAATAAAAAGGGCGTTAAGCGTTAAGCTACGCTATAATCAATAATGTGTGATGAATGATTGACTTTGTAGTTAATATAATTATCTACAAACCTACCTACCTACGCTTATTATTCCCGGTGCAATGATGCGTAATATATTTTCAAAGCGAGGCGCCTCTATATTGAGTTCAATGTCAATTACTTTGCCCATCGGTAACTTATTTTGCTTATCATATATTGCTACATGCGAAACCTTTTATAGTCCCGCATAGATATGCAATGTATTCCGATATATAAATATTGAATTAATCTAGAATGGTTGATAACCTCGGCTTCATCGGTGGGTGCCGATTATCGCGACAAAAGTTACCTCCGTGCACTCATGTGTTTCTCTGACGTAGGTATAAGCGAAATATCTTTTTAAATACGTCTCCCGTCTCTCGCCATGATTTCCGTGTCCCAAGGTTCTTCACATACAGTATTTATACTCGGAAGAAACAACCTGTGAATCATACAAAGTGACGTCGCATGTGGGGATTAGAACCCCCATCATTTGGCGTAATTCTAAACGGCGCGGCGAGGCGAACAACTACGCCATAAGTGCAGACAAAAAACATGTTTCTAAGTTTATAGTACCTATCAAAATCTGTTAAGTATTTCTTGCGTGAAAGATTATACATGGATATTTAGAATAAAAGTAGTATATTTCCTTTACTCGTACTAAGCTCAATAAATATTCAACTTCGTTTATATTCGTTCGCGTCTTTCGTTTAATAAACAAGAACTGACTTTGTACTATTTTATTGTCCAGTTTATATTACTTCTGCCTTTTTTATTATGCCCAGTAACTTTGTTAGACTTAGTTTGAGTCGTTTGAATTTCTAGAATTGAAAATATAAGGTTTTTCCGTCAGTGGCTTCGTTTGTTCTATAGTTAGTGCCACGAGAAGATAGACTTTTTGTAAACACACATCCAGGGCTTTATAACCTTTGTTTCAAACAGTTGTGCTAGAGATTTTATGCTTTAGTGAACGCTTATACTTTTTGAACAATCGTTTATTTTTCACAGCTCAATTATGCAACTATGTAGTCGAATTTATATTTTATTATCTATGACTTCTTGTACTGGTCTTTGACCGCAGATCAGAAGTCCAGCCTCGGGGTTTGTCAGCGAGCTATGGAAGTATTTTTATGAATTTGCTGATATTTTGTATTTTTTTACACGTAAGTAGTTCTGTTAACGCAAGACAATAATAGAGAACGATTTATATATGTCAATGATAGAGTACAAACATGGTACTCTATTATTGACTTCATCTTTTTAATCATAGGCAATAAAAATAGCTAAGCTAACTTAAAATATATAAAAAAATTACCACGAATGAATAATATTACAGACCACTAGCTAGTACATTACATTAAAATTTCTAGGTATGGAGATTTTACGTTGTGTATGAATGAAAACGTCAGAATAAACTTGAACAAAATCCATTAAAACGTTATGGTAAAGTAACATTTGGGGTCACTTTCATCAGAAGAAGCTATTTATTTTTATTGGGCGTAAATATTCTTCTGTGCAACTAATAGTTTGCCATCTGCAATTCTGCACCCGCTTTGCCGAGATGCCGGTCGCAGGACGAGCGTTGCGACACGAAATAAACAGGTCAGGCTAAATAAAGGGTTCCCTACGTCATAGGTAACCCAATAAATGGTTCCCTACGTCAGTGCGAAAGTTGTTGGATCGATTTTCATTATATCGAACACGGTATGTCGATAATTCAATTGTGCGAAGTTTTATTACATCGATGCTTTATTGGTGCGATGTAACGTTAGTGCGAAAAATGTTGGTGCGAAGTACCCTACAGCGATTGCTCATTAGTTCGATAGTAGGTATGTTCGAAACACCTACTGTTCCATGACATTCAATTAATAACTCTTTTTAGCATTATTACCTAAGGAAAGCTAATAAATACTATTCATATTTACACATCTATTTTCCTAAAATGAGTAAGACAGTTAACAACCACACGGTTCACCACGTTTAGCTGTGGCATGGGCTAAAGATAACAAGACAATATCAGTGATCGCTTGATAGCCAAATGTCTAATACCTTGAGAAGCCAAACCTGTCATACCTCAGCCGTTTATTTCGATATGGACGAAAATAAAAAGAAACTATTAATTTAAATGTTTTATTTTAAATCAACAATCATACAACAAATTAGTTAAACCTACCTAAACTTGGACCTAATTAGCAAACACCAAAAAATAAACAAAACGTTAATCGTCATTAAAAATATGTATCATGAGTATATTATGAAATTAGTAAATCTCATTTTTGGATAGGTCCTACCCATTTTTGTATAATTATAGTTATGAAGATATACTTAGGTGAATTACGATTATTTAAATATCATCATCATCAGCCCTTTATACTGTCCCACTGCTGGGCACGGGCCTCTTCTCACTTTTATTATATTTAAATATAATGAAATACATATAATTCATTCATGAATCTTGGTGTAAATAATAAACTGGCCATTGTACATTATTTTAAATAAAAGTATAGTATTTCCTTAACGTCCATAATTTAAAAAAAGGGTTTGCAATTGAATGTCAAGGAACAGTAGGTGTTTCGAACATACCTACTATCGAACTAATGAGCAATCGCTGTAGGGAACTTCGCACCAACAATTTTCACACTAACGTTACATCGCACCAATAAAGCATCGATGTAATAAAACTTAGCACAATTGAATTATCGACATACCGTGTTCGATATAATGAAAATCGAACCAACAACTTACGCACTGACGTAGGGAACCCTAAATAAAACCGTTTAAAAATATTATTGACCTCCAAAAAAATATATTTTATCCTCTGATGAATGTCTATGAATGTAAAGTTTCAATGGATTAACGCAAAATGTTTACATTCCAGGCATCTGACATATTCCAGTACCACAAAACACTGTTGGCAGCGCATATATCGATAAAAAACCCGATCAATTGACTATTACTTTGCAATGACACATAATTTTGTACCGTTGCACTCATTGGATTTGATATTTTTTGTTTTTGACAGAACTGTCGCTAAGTTACTTAGTAGAAATTCTTTGTTTACAAAAAGTCTATGTTCTCGTGGCACGGACTATAGTACTGTATATAAACTTGGCCCATTGTTGGGCATGAGTTTCTACTCATTAGTGAGAAGGGATGGCCATATCTCTCCATTCTGGCCAAATATGCCAATCTTTACATGTTTCTCGACAACAATATGAAAAACTCTCAACAAGGTTTTCAACTTGAAAATAAAATCGCGTTACTACGATCGATATTAGCTTGTAAGTAGGTTGCCATTAAAGAGGTTGACGCATACCTATTACATTAGGAAGTAGGAATAAGTTGGTATGACAAAAGGATTAATAAATGCGAAGCAGGAACAGATGTTGTAACAGTTAGCTGTAACGATGCTCGGTTCTCGGGGCCGGCCGTGACTGCAGCGCGCTCGCAATGTTAATTCAACCACTCAATGTTATTCTGATATATCTGATGTGAACTGAATGCCAAATACATATGTTTAAGGAAACAATAACATGCGTATTAAATTAGCAACCCTGTGAGGAAGAATGATATTAGAAATGATAGTAGCACATAATATTATGTAAATAATATGCCTTTTAAAGTACTTAGTATAGAATTTGAATGAAGTAATAGGTAGCGTAATACAATTAATTCAAACTAATACGTGGAATTAGACTTCGCCCGCACCTACGCTATCCTCAGGAATGACACTATCTTTTGGTGAAAACCGTGCACGAATCGGTAGTTTTACTGTACATCGCGATCATACATACATACAAGCGGAGGGTAAGGCGACTTTAATTGATAATATGTATTGTATAGAAAGATAAAGCTTGCGAGTTCGTTTTTAGCTTTAACACGCTAATCTCAAAAAGGAATAATTAGTTTCAATAATTGAAGGGTTAAAGTTGATAGACTGTAATTATCCCGGAAGGTTGTGTATCATATAATTATGAGTGCTACATTTCACTAATTTGGCCAGGCAGGTATACAAGGAGTGATACTATAAAGGTTCCGTTTTTATTTTTTCGCCTGGAGCCCTAAAACTGAAGGCTAACCGAAGTATTTGCGGGTGTATCCACGGAGCACACCAGTTTAATTATAAACAACAAATATTTATGAGGAATGCCTGATGAACTATGAAGATAAGGGTACCTACATTAAGCCAACAGATTCGCTTGATTTAAGTGTAACAACGGGATCAAGTGAAAGGTTATGTTCGCACAAACACTAATACATTATTTACTTACTTGATGAACAACTAATCCAAATGTCTTAACTTGGATGAGTAGTAGCAGTTGTCAAAATATTACCTGAAAACAATAAAAAAATAAATAAGATTTTTAAGAAATTATGATAAAATCTTCTTTGTACGTGGGTAAAGAGAAACAAAACATAAGTTAAGCCAGCTTTACCCTTTCCGTGACCTATTTCTGGAGATATATATATTTTTTTTTAATAGCCTGCGCTGTCCCACTGCTGGGCAAAGGCCTCCCCCAAATCTTTCCAGACCTGCTTGTCGCACGCTATTTCAAGCCAGCTCTTATGGTAGGCGTCCAGGTCATCACGCCATCTCTTTCTGGGCCGGCCTCGGCGACGTCGTCTGTTCTCTGGTACCCAAAGTGTTAATATTCTTGCCCAGCGATCCTCGTGCATACGGCTGACGTGGCCCGCCCAGTTCCATTTGAGACTGGCAGCCTTTCTTCCCACATCTTTGATGCCTGTTCTAGACCGCAGCTAGGTGTTCCGTATCCTGTCTATAAGCTTAACACCTAGGATGCTGCGCTCCATAGCTCTTTGGCAGACCCCAAGGCGTGACCTTTGAAGCTCGGTTAGTGACCAAGTTTGAGAACCGTATGTTAATATGGGCAGAATACACATATCTAAGAGTTTTCGCTTCAGGGAAACCGGCAGATCACCCTTCATTAGCGTCTTCATGGACCAGAAGCTTTTCCAGGCATTTTCGATACGACGATCAATTTCCCTGTCTAGCCTGTTTTCGAAGGAAACTAGCTGGCCCAAGTATATGTATTCATCGACGTAGTGTAACTCCTGCCCATCCACCTCGACTCTATACTTGGTGCTGTTAGTTATTATTTTTGTTTTCGACCGGTTCATCGCTAGTCCCACCCTGAGGCCTGCTGTGCTCAGTTCTTGGAGCATGGTCTGCAGTTCCAGAGCTGTGGAAGCAAAAAAACTACATCATCTGCGAATCGGAGATTTGTAAGTCTTTTGTTGCCGATAGCAATTCCCCTTGCATTCCAAGTTGTTGCCAGAGTTTTGAACATGTCCTCGAGTGTACTGGTGAATAACTTAGCGGACAGCGGATCACCTTGCTTGACACCCTTCTGTATTTTAAACGAAGGCCCAGTGCTATCTAGCTTGATATTAGCGGAACTATTGGAGATCTGGAGATATGGGTTTTACAATTTGTTGACACGAGGGTTAACCATCCATCATTTCATTTTCATTTCCAACTCAACAAAGTATGTATCGGAAGGGATTTTCTTTCCTTCCTGAAATACCTTCTTCGATGTAAGATATGATGATGAATCGAAATATTGTACCTACACGCAGATATTTGCTCTAAATATATTACATGGTCTGTAATCTTAATAATAATATCCCTGTTAACATGAACTATCTCACTGCAGGGCACTTCCTCTCACTAAGAGAAGCGTAAAGGTGCTGATACATTTGAGTATTCACCTGTAATGAGCATTCCTGCGAATTTTACAAAACATGAAAACATAGGTTGTTTTACCGAGCATTCTTAAGAACGTTCTGGCGAGCATTCTAGCGAATTGACAGTAAATTTGCTTTGACGCTTTTGCTGATTAGAGCATTCGCTAGAAAGATCGAGACAATGTTCGGCTCTGTGCTCTGTCCGTTGATCGACAAAACAAAAAACGGCAAAGGCTCGCTGTTCTGTATGAATGCTCAGGTGCATCAGCACCATTACGCCCAATTACGCCACGTCGGCCAAGTGTGGGTTGCCAATCTCCACTTGTCTTCTGTGGACATTATGGAGAATCCTCAGTCATGGAGGTTACCGCACGATTTAGCAGGCGATAATTACACAAATTGAATACGCAAATAACTTTAACTTCAAAAAGTCAAGGCGCGTGCCGTGAGTTAGAACATGAGACTGTGTGTCTGTTAATTTCTAAACTATGCTATCGCTGCTTTTTGATTTTAGCAAACTCATTGATTATTTTCGTAACTCAAATCAGATTATCTTGTCAATTTAGAACTATCCTATGGCGTTGATGTTGGGTATTGTTTGTACTGTCGACCACTGCATTTGCTTAAATTATGCAGCGCCTAGAGTATACAGGAAAACGCTTTCACGACGCTTTAACGAACCCAATATTATTTTATTACAAAGGATTTCGTAAATTGTTTGATTTATGTTATTAGTTTATAAGGGTCCTATATTCAAACTTGCGTATCAAACATTGCCGCTTGTCGGTCTCAATATAATGCTTGAGTTCGCCAAAAAGAGTTCCGTCGGTCCGGGCGGGTTGAACGCTTTTTGTAACTTATGAAAAATACGTTGGCCGGCAAACGTATTTATTTGATAAGACACTTAACGTGACAGGTCAAGTTACGATCATCCCGTGGCTACACCTGGTAAACCTATACCAAAACATCGACTGAAATAGCAATTTTTTCGAATAGTTACGCAATAAGAGAGACTCGCTTTATAAGAATTATTTAAGGACAAGGTACTTTTACGGAGATGTATGAATATCTAATATACCTACTGATGAACAAAGTGATTTGCATTTTCGATTCAACGTAGTTGTGATTACTTCGCATACGTTTGCCGTGTGTGCGGTTGTTTAATCTCTCCAAACATTTGGGGATTTGGGCATTAGCATCGGCCAAACTGTCCAACGCTCTATTTATCCTAATGGCCACTTATCATTTGTTGTTAAACGTTTATCAATGATGTACAGAGCTGATAACGCGATAGTATATTATGATGTAAAAGCTAATAACGTGTATTGAATTCTTGGTATTATTCAACAATGAATAAATATGAAAAAGTACAGCGGTAGTTGCCTACTCGTAACACTTCGTACGCCTTAACACTTTCACGGACAGTAAACTCCTATAGGCGTGATAACAATAAAGCTTCAATTGTGTCTCGTTTACTGTCCGTAAAAGTGTTAAGGCGCCGAGTACAGCTATTGAGTTGAGCTGTTGCTGTCACTGTCGGGGTGTATACATAAGAAAGATAAGCGCGACGACGACGGGACATTCAGAACTTTTTGAAAAACGTGAAATAAATTAATTACGGAATATGTATTGATTGGATTAAAAAATAAAACAGTATTTCATTAGTATATTTCTTGTTGAATAATTTGTCAAAAAATCTGAATGATTGTATGTATTTTAATATGGCTTTTAATCGTTAAAATATTTTTTAGAGGTATCTTTGTGATTTTTTTCTATCGATTAAAGTTAGTTGTATTATGTTTTCAACACACTATTTAACTAGATTATATCCTGAAGAACATCATATATTTTTCTGATTGTGTTAACTGCATTGAATCATATTCTTTATAGCATTATACAACTCTCGTTTAGCTCTTGTAGTCCCCTTAAATAACTAAGTTCGAAAGAGCGGAAAATATATTGAACAAGTCCTAAGCTAATATACTTAAGTAGAATATAATGATAATTAAATTTGGTCCTTTATTATAACTAGGTGAACACTTCAACACTTAATATTTTGAATGTATAAATTAGTACGTTGCCGCGTTGTTTACGTTGAATAGCGTTATGAATGTTATGATGCTAATTGAAGAGGTATTCCACGAAGCACACCCAAACGAAGCACACCCAGACGAAGCACACCTAAAGTATTCCACTTTGCACACCCGTAGGTGGGCTTCAAATAAGAAAATTAAAATGATTAATTTCCTATTCCACGAAGCACACCTACGAATATCACTCGCATAATGCGGGGACTAATAAATAAAAATGTCGATAGATGAAAATATTTTCTTATTTAATAGACTAACTTAAATTTCTAACATCATTCAGTTTCATTACAATAATGTGACACAATATTTGTCATTTTTGTAATCTTACTATTAAAAATCACAGTTGGTTATTATAATTGTAATAAAAACTTGGACAAATATCAAAAACATTGTAAATATTGTTTTACATAGAGATCTTTGTTGAAGTTTTCTTATAGCTACCTGTTTAGTGAATAATAAAAATACTCTACTTGAACATAAAAATATCACAGATTGTTTCATAATTACAATAAAAACTTGGACAAATATCAAAAACATTGTAAATATAGTTTTCTATAGAGATCTATGTTGATGTTTTCTTATTACCTTTTAACTAATAATAATAAACTCCAGTATTATGTAAAATCACAGACTGTTTAAAATCACAAATCACAATCTTTAAGATTCTTAAATAATCTTGGAGAAATAGGCAATTTAGTATCTAAACTTATGAATTAAATAAATTATTATTAATCAAAATCTTTATTTCTCTAAACAATGTCCAACTGAAATTAACCCATTTTTATAATATTTTATTGTGTTTTATATATTTCGATTTTTATACGATTATATATTTTTTTATTTCAGCATGTTTTGATGATTTGAAAAACCCATTTTTACTCTAATTTCGGTATAATTATTGCTATTTTTTTGGAGCAATTTAAATGTTTTGCCAGATTTATGAAAAAAGATTATTTATTTCAGAGTAGTGAGACTGTATAATTATTAGTTTTATTTTTTACGTTATAACACGACCATTTGTCGTGCCATAACTTATGTTCGAGCCACTGAGTTACAATGTAATCGTTAAATCTAGAAATACTTTCTCCTTGAGGACACTCGCTTATGATGTAAAGCCAGGCCTCATCCAAGTCTTACAGCGGTAAATGTGGCAAAACCGTACATAAGGCAACATGTTTTCTATGTATGCTATTCTTATCTTAACCTAAATCCCTAGATCTTTTTTGTAATTGCTTTCTTAAAATGAGCATGCCTTTATCTGTGCGTTAGGAAATACTGCTGTAACACTCCTGACGGCAGCTTCCTCAAAATCGATTGTAAAAACATTGACTTGCATTTTTGGTATTGTTGTTTTTAATAATTGAAATAATGTTTTATAGTTCGTTTATTTTTGTTATGTAATAAAGTATATGCTAAAGGTTTAACTATATTTCCAACCTCACCGTGGATGCTGTAAATTTGAAGAAATGGTTTAGGCGCGCATTTAAAAGTTCAGTCGCATTCAATCCTCGGTCCAATGTATCATTAAGTTTTTGCTTGTAGATTGTAGGAATGGGCTCCATGCTGCTCGAGTTCATGCATTGTTTCATTAATTTGGGTCTCCAAAACGTTCGAGGCACTTTTATGCTCCTTTATTTTAAGAATTTCTTCTATGCTTCTTAATGTGAATAAGCCATTACACCCTTTTTTAATACACCGCCACAAGGCATTACCGTTTTTATAAATCTTGTGTTTACTATATTGTTTGTTATTATACAATAACACTTGTGTACCCTTCCGGCCAAGTACGTAATTAATAGATGGGTTAAAATTTCTACTACGTGGACCTGCCATCGGCTCCATTATTTTGTTCGAAAAACAGAAAAATAACAATAACAAGACCGGCGCACAATTGCATAGGTACACTCAGCCCGTGACATCGCGATAGTGTAATGAGAACTAAGCATGTAAACAAGTTCCGGAAACGCTTGGCTAAATTCGGGTTGGCTCGGGAATTGTGGCGGGCGCACGCGTTGAATATTAGCGCATTATGTATACGTATTGTCTATGGGATTTATACATGAACATTATGAAAATGACAAGTATTGTATCACGTAATTATAATGAAACTGAAAGATGATCGATATTTAAGTTAGTCTTTTAAATAAGGAAATATTTTCTTCTATCGACATTTTTATTTCTTAGTCCCCGCACTATTCGAGTGATATTCGTAGGTGTGCTTCGTGGAATAGGAAATTAATTGTTTTAATTTTTTTATTTAAAGCCCACCTACGGGTGTGCAAAGTGGAATACTTTAGGTGTGCTTCGTCTGGGTGTACTTCGTTTGGGTGTGCTTCGTGGAATGCCTCTAATTGAAATACTCTATGAAGCACGAAGAGTATTTAATAAATTGTTGATTCAAAACAGCTTGTTACCCATTATACCGTATGAAAGGAGAAAATAAATGCAGCTGCTTATTTCTATAATATTTATTTTTCATCAAGTTATTACCTACGAAAAACTTTAGTGGTTCAGAAATTAACGCTATAACACGGACCATAAGCCTCATATATTTTTCCAAGTTATTCAGTTGGAACCTATTTCATATTAAAATATTATAAGCTATACACTTATGGTGGCTTGGTAAAGTTAACGAAATGCTATATTCAGATAACGATAAAATAAGATTTAACTCTTTATAACCCTATTAACTATTTTATGGATAATACCTTTGTAGAAATTAATGCTTTAAAGCTTTAATGATTTAGGCCTGCTGGTTTGGTGGTTCGCCCACAGATTGGTACAGCGGGGGTTACGAGTTTGATTCCCATCCGGTAACTCTTTGTGTGATGAGTATGATGAGTTGTTCTGTGTTTAATAACACATGTGTAAGTAATGTATTGGGTGTAGTTTAAGGTCTTACAATTCAGGATTGCTTGTTTATGCTCCACACACTTTAACGAATCCAGTTAAGTAGACTGGGAGAAACTGCTAGCCGGATTATATTTACTGTTGGCGGATTTTCTCGCACACAGAGGTTTATTTTCCTTTGTTCCTGTATATAAATAAAAAACTACAAAGGAAGTTATCTAACTAAAATATTATTATATTCAGACCATTTTAAGAAGACGCAGTCTAGCTAACAACCAAACAAAAATATATTGTAGTTTTGATCGCACGTCAGTTGTCACACTGTGTCGTCGGGTGATGGGGGTTCGATCCCCCAACGGGACAAAACTTTATATATCAAGAAGTTTTTGTTTTGAGGTCATATTGTGTCCGTTGGTTATGTGTTTGTAGAGTTCACCGTGATACAGGACTTATTCTTAGTGCAGTTTATACAAAATATTGCAAAATTGTGGATATTTATAAGCAACATCCGCCTTCCCCTTCATAACCCGGATCAAAGTAGAAAATCTGTTAACCTACACGGCTATTTTCTGCACGAAACTAATTTACCAAGTTTTAATTTTATATAAAGTTCGCTTTCAAATAGAGTAAAGGCGCTGGTAGTAAAAGTTGGCAACTGCTCTAGAAAGAAGTTCAATACGGTGGAGAGCTGACATGGCGGAGCAGGTACTACATAGGAGCAGGCAATCTTGCGGGGTTGGAGCACCGATATTCACTCGACAACGCCGCACGATTTCATTTCTCTGCTAGCATTTGAAAATTGTCTTCCAACTAGTTTAGAAACTAAGTTAATTATGTCTTGTTTAGTTCCTCGTTGGTCTCGCGGCATAAATGTGCGCGTGGGCTTGGGAGGTCTCGGGTTCGATTCCCGGGTCGAGCAAAGTGTTATTGGGTTTTTCCGTTAGGAAATTCTCAGTAGCAGCACGAAGTCTGGTAATGTGCCCGGTACGGTAATAGGCTCGCCCCCTATTACGTGGGACCTAAAAATTCATGGCGAAATGTTGGTGTATTATTAAACCTCTGCCTACCCCTTCGGGGATACAGGCGTGAGTCTATAAATTGTTCAGTTCTTACCTAGATTTTAAGTTGCGAGACAATTGCATGAGAGGTAGTTTGTTTATAATATTGGTGATATGTTTCATACAATACATTACAAAAAATTTTTAGAAATCAAATTAGCTTTTATCCTCGACTTAGGTTTTACATTCGTGCGTGGACTACAACATGCATATCAAACTGGCTACACAACTTCAAACGTTATAATGAAAGAATTACAAAAACCTGTGCAATATTTCAAGCTTCTATAGCCAGTAGTTTGTGCTATACGCTCATATATCTGGCCTGACCATTACGCTTAAAAGCTTTGTATTGTGTGGCATAGTCTATCCAGAGAAGATTAAGTTACCAATCTACGGTTATAATCTTGTGAAACTTGCACTTCTATTTCAGTCGGCATATTATTATCTTGAAAATTTAAATAATTATATATTTATCCAATCACGGTTTTGCGTGATGCAAATAGAAGCAAGTAAATACAAAACATTATAACAAAAAAAATAGCTTTCAGAAAAACTAATTTGGAAACAAAAATAGAAACCAAACAAATTGTCTGAGCATACAATTTAAGTGGGAGAATCATAAGTTAATTGAAATAGGGGGAATAGGGGTCATCCGGGACCGGTGAACGATTGTCTAATTGTGAACCTAGATATAATTAGAGGCTTATTATCTTCAGCCACAAAAGTAGAAGTGTTATGTGAGACGTATCTCTCTTGCGTCGTAACTCCTTCATAGATAAACCGATTTTATTTGCTTTTTATGTTTGGAAATGATAGAGAGTGGTTCTGTGCTTCTGTAGTAAAAGTTATAAAAGGATAGTGTCAGATAAGTATTAGCTTTTTTATAGACTTGAAATTAGTATTAGTATCATGTCACTGCAATAATTATTGGAACATTAAAGGAAATTGTGGTAGGCATATTAAGTCGATAATAAAGTTAGTAGACGTACAAGTTTGTGGTAAAGTTATGTGTCTATCTTTAAATATTTCTATACATTTATTTATACATTATATGAAACATGGTTTTATAATTTAAATAACGCTTCAGCTATGTAATTATAATGTGCCTATTACATTTAACAGAGTGAAGACATCATCACGTAGAGTTTAACCGCATACCAAAGTAAGTATCATTAAGGTGGTGCTTAATAAGTACCACCGTAATGATAACAACGTCGATTACAGTGTGAGCTGTACATTCTGTTCGTTCAAATGATAAGACAAGTTCACTTTTACGACTGTATTAAAGTTAATCGTTATTATAATGTATTAGCAATTGCACAAGGTAATTTCATTGTCTATAGAATTTAGGTCTTCTCCATGCAATTTATATATATTTAATATGAAATGGAGATTATTGTATTTTTGGGTCTGTTCAGAATATGCTTCTTAAGTTATGTCCATGAGTGTAATGTTCAAAAACTTTACGAAAATCATACAAACTCTATATAAGTTGAATATTTTTTGCATTCGGTAACGATTTACCTCGTGGCATGCATAGCGTTATTTACTATATTTACGTTTAAGTTATTCTTGACTGCACTTATTGAGCGGTTGCGCCGTTGATTACTGCACTCATTGTTATATTTATGGTTTCGATCCTCATAAGAGACATCACTTTCTGTGATCCACAAATTGTTCCGTGTCATGGTGTTCTATCTTCTATTTTATTATCCCTTGCGATACAAGTTTTGTTCCTTGCAAAACCCTATGAAACAGGCATTAAGTGTAAAAAATTTGTTTATAACCAATATACCTAATATACCGCTTAGAGGATGATGACCTAATAATAAGTACAGAAGCCAGCAGAAACCATAAATGCGAATAATTCATATACAGCCCAGTTGTTACAATAAACTTAACCCACTTGTAGAAGTGTTCGACGGAGTTCAATTAAGAACATAATTGTTTTCCAATATTGGGATCTTAGGAATTCGTATTTCCTTCTGGTATTATACTTTGGTAGACGTTACAAACAACTTTTGGAATGTGGTGACAAAGTTAATGGGCCAAGGGCTTCGCTGTGTCCCGTTATAGCGTTACTCAGGTATTTATGGGTTTCTGATAAAACACCCGACTAACTAATGAACGAGGCATATGTTTATCTCGGGTGAGTAAGATCCGAATACGAATAAGGCATCTTACTTTTAGATATTATAAACGTGAAGGTTTGTGTGTAGGTACTACATATGGATGTTTGTTACTCTTTCAAACAAAAACTACCGAACGAATGTTGTTGAAACTTTACAGCAATATAGCTTCGACATCAGAATAGCACATAGGCTACATTTGTCCCGTTAACCGAACCAAAGCCGCGGGCAAAATCTAGTGTAATATAAAATAACATCAAATTGAGTTTTATCGGCTCGACAATATTGAAGTATTGCATCGCGTATTGTATCAAAGGTACGTACAATATAATGTAATACGTTATAGTACGTATGGCTGACCGAGAATGGTGCATTGCGGTATGGAACAGCTGTTATAAACTTGAGGTGAGGTGTGCATATCTTCATTGTTTGCGGTCCCGTCGCCGGGCATATTATTTTTTTATTTTATAACGAGTCGTGTTCCCTGAACACGTAACATGATAAGTACATTATCTGGCTTTATCGAACGTCTATTTGATTGAAAGGTGGATAAAAGCATTTCCTGGAATTATTCCAATCACACAAACAATTTTCCTTGACAACAAGTCCCGTAAGTATGAGAAACCTCAAAGGATAAACAGGCGAACAAAGAGTATTATAGTCAATAGAAATGTCGGTACACTGTAATAGACAAGTCACGTAGTTTTTGCATAAATCATATGCTGAGGGGGAACAATGTGGATGTGAAGCAATAACGTCCTCAATCTACATAACAAAACGGGCGTTATAAGCTATAACATCGCACATAAATGACCACAGATCGCGATCCGTGATCATTTACACACGATATTTTAGGTATTCTTTCTTATCCAAATATCTACATACTCAAATTTTCATAACAATAGACTGTAACATCGGGAAATATGTATTCGTAATATGAGGCGTGATGTCATTTTGGTGCTAATAAACTTGAACATTTACTTGTAAAGGACATTGCTGCGAATGTCACATTAACTACAGAAAAAGATACGGGAGCGTTTTAGTGAGCATTCTATGGAGCATTTTAGCGAAATGACAGTAAATTTGGTTCGAGCGTTTGCTGATTAGAGCGGTTTGTTAGAAAGATTATGACAATGTTGGTAGCGATGTTTGGCTCTGTGCATCGTTCAGTTCAACAAATTTAAGAACGTCGAATACTTAATGTTCTGATACAAGTAAATGCTTACTCGCCGTGAGCATTACGTTGATTGCAGCGTCAATCATTTTCGGGAACGTTACATGACATGAAAATGTTCAAGTGTACTCCACCTACGTATATTATTTCCCTGGCTATAGCTATTTGTATATCATAAGATGCTAAAAAAGATTTTTAGCATCTTATGATAACATGTCATGTAACGTTCCCGAACATGATTGACGCTGCAATCAACGTAATGCTCACGGCGAGTAAGCATAGGTATATCTGTAAAATATATTTCTATCATGGTTTAAAGGTTTCGTGTGTTATGTTCTTGGACGAACTATTACACGAATATTCTTGTTGGTTTGTAAAATTAGGTTGTAACAAACAAATTTTGCTTCATTTTGTGTCGCGAAGTGTTTTAAGTAGTCGCCTAGCCGCTTTACCGGATCGGGTGTTGTGGGTTCGATTGCTATACTCAGGATGTCATTTCGTGTGTTCCACAAATAGTTGTTACGAGTCTTTGGGATATTTGGGTTTAATCTTAAAAAAATAGGAATAAGTAAATGCTAAATCGCGTTCTCGCCATGTCGTACCTGACAGAGGCTGGACATTTTAGTTATTTGAGAAAATATAAAAAGCGTTACATTAAAAAAATGTTCTCACGTAACGATCTAAATGATTGCATTGTAGTAGTAGGCATTATACTTTGTGGGTATATACATTGTTTGAGTTTCTCAGTAATTTAGCTAAATTGTTGTCATTAAATATTCATGCCAATCATTATAAAAATGGCGAAGCAATTTAGCGGACAAATTGTGATAGCGAACAAATAGTTTACATTAAGTATTTATGGATGGAGTTACCGGATTTTCGTGACTGTGCTTTTATAATTTTAATAGAGTTCGCACTGGGCTTTGCCTGCGTGGGACAATCTACCCTCTTAAAGTAATATATTATTAATAATAATTTTATTTTTTTATTATGTTATAGACTCACGCCTTTACCCCCGAAGGGGTAGGCAGAGGTGTAATTTTACACCCACATTTCGCCATGAATTTTAGGTCCCACGTAACAGGGGGCGAGCCTATTGCTGTTACCGGGCACATCACTAGGCTTCGTGCTGCTTCGGGGCATACCTATACGAGAGGTATGTGGTATACCCAGGTCCCGACGGTTGGAGTCAGCGAGAGATGTCGTGCGGTGTTCCGCAGGGGTCGGTTCTTGGTCCACTCCTGTGGAACATCGGCTACGACTATGTGGTGCGGGGTGCGCTCCTCCACGGCGTCGGTATAGTCTGGTATGCCGACGATATGTTGGTCACGGCCAAGGGTAAGACGCACAGGGCGGCGGCCATTCTGGCGACGGCTGGGGTTGCATACATAGTGAGTCGCATCCGGCAGTTGGGCCTCGAGGTGGCCCTGTCGAAATCCGAGGCCATTTCGTTTCATGGGCCTCGGAACAGGCCACCTGCAGGGGCCAACATAATGGTAGGAGGGGTCCGCATCGGAATTGGGACCAGCTTGAAGTACCTCGGGCTCGTTCTCGACAGCCGATGGGACTTTCACCGGCACTTTGAGCGTTTGGCACCTGGACTCCTGGGGGCATTCGTAAAAACCTAGTAACACTTTTGCCCGACCCGGGAATCGAACCCTCCGATCAGCAGCCGCATACGCTATCCACTGGACCACGGAGGCAGTCATTATTAATAGTAATTTCCAAAAATCCTCTATAATCGCTCCGCTATACTCTCTAAGGAACATAATTGCCAAATTTGAGCTTCTTGCGCCTTTTTTTTTTACGATCTTCCCATTCGGATCTCCGTCTCTTGGGGAAATGAGACGGAGTATGTGGTGTTGCCACTAAAAACGGAGGCAGTCATTATTAATAGTAATTTCCAAAAATCCTCTCTAATCGCTCCGCTATAGTCTCTAAGGAACATATTTGCCAAATTTGAGCTTCTTGCGCCTAGTAGTAAAAAAAAAGGCTCCGTGCCGCTTCTAAGAATTCGGCAAAACCCAGTAACACTATTGCCCGATCCAGGAATCGAACCCGGGACCTCCGATCAGCAGCCGCATACGCTGTCCACTGAACCACGCAGGCAGTCATTATTAATAATAATTTCCAAAAATCCTCTCTAATCGCTCCGCTACACTCTCTAAGGAACATATTTGCCAAAGCTTCTTGCGCCTAGTAGTTTTGGCTGTGCGTGTTTGTCAGTTAGTAACCCAAGAATTTTCAACTTCAACTTTTTAGTCTAGCCCTAGACTAAAAAGCGAATTCCCGAAATTCCCACAGAATCGGGAGGAAACTATTATAGTATCATCAAGTTTATTTTCTTCAAGAGTCTTCATACGTTGATGCATCTACGATGGTCCTATAATCCAATAGGTATATGCTTCCAAATAATGTCAAAGATAAGATAGAAAGAGGTATCAGAAGGAAGCAGGATTAATTATAATGTATATGGATGCTCGTAAATGATAATGTATGATAATGTATGCTAAGGAATACCGTCCGGGTAGTAAAAGTAGAAGAATTCCTTGATTGGCAATCTAATTTACTAGCCTTATTTTTAGTAGTTAGCGGTGGCGTCAGGAGCACATACGTTAAACTTTATAACGTTCGAAGTATCGTGACCTCATGATCCTCAAGTCATGCGGTTCAATCTTTAACAACATAAATCACATCCCAACCTAACACTATGGGTACTAAACAAGTAGACCTAATTCTTTTTGAAATTTTAAAATAACATAACTTCACGCCTTTTATCCCCGAAGGGGTAGGCAGAGGTGTATATACACCCACATTTCGCCAGTTATGTTTAATGTCATAAGGGGCGAACCTATTGCCATCTACCGGGCACATTATTATGTGAGCGATAATTAGCATTTTGAAATTTTAAGTAATTTTAAAATCCCAATTTTCATAGTCATTTAAACTTATTTTAAATTGTCTTTCATGATATATACCACGTACCTTTGTTTGGAGTAACCGATATTTAGGCACTGTTGCAAGCGCCATGTTCACGGATGCACAAACAAAACAAAGGTACGTGGTACACATCCCGAAAGACAATTTAAAATAAGACCCAATTTTCATTTTCGCATGTGTTGTCCTTAGACGATGTAATTATTTGCAAAACTAAGTTGCTCATATACTATTTAATGAGTAAAGCCTGATGTCGCAACATAGTTCTAATAGCATCATTATGTATGTCCCCATTTAGAATACATAGTTTACCAGAATAGTATGGTAGTTAGTAAAGACGGACACGTAATTAAGGAAGGTTTATGCCAAATATTTCGAAAATAAATTTAATCACCATCGTCCTAGTACTATCCCGGCTGCATCTAAGAGCCTTTAAGCCCGAGGTCTGTTAACTCGTGATTCTAGATTTAACGGAATATTAGTTTTACCACCGTGCCACAGCCGTCTGACCGCCAATCCAAAGCAAGCAATATTACATGGCTTCGCACAGCGTCAAAATATTCTGTCGAGTACTGACTTCCAACGACTATCAAAGAGCTCCATGACAGCTGGAACAGACGGCTAAAAATGCTTCGCAGAGACATGTGGCAAGCGATAACTAACCGTTTAATAATAGTACCCGCAGTGTGATTAGACCCTGCTATCGTTTGCATGGCAATGTCCACTAGGCTATCGTAGCGCCAATATAATTATAATATATCGCAAAAATTTCTAAATAGAAAAGTGTTTAAGGAAATCTCAATGTTTTTGAAAGGCGAATCTTGCGTTATCAACACTATAAAAAGACGAATTATAGCCACTTGCCATTTATCTTTAGTAGGTTTAAGAGAGCGACTTGTATAAAGAACTTGTTTCTAAGTTTTTTACAGTTTTGTAGGCGTGATCAGATTGCTGGTGCCTAGTTTGCCGAGATTCCGCGTAGACCGACGTTCACGAAACGATTGACAACTATTATTTAGGCCTTTACTTTTACAGTATCATAAAAAGGAAGGAATAGAACAATTTAACTAGTGTCGTCTTCTAAAGCAAATAACCCCAATACAATGTATACAAATTACTGTAATACAAATTAATCTCAAGCGTACATATATTCCTGAAAGCCCTAATTATGTGACGTCACAGTAATAAAATGCGTTAAATTGACACACGAAGATTAGTGAATGCATAATAACCACATAAAACGTACTGGGAGTTATAAAATATGAGAACAAAACAATGTTTATGTTCACAAAACGCTACCTACGTGTTTATGGTTTCACAGTACTTTAATGTTTACTCGCACAGTCGAGGTAGTTATTTTCTATTGACATTTCTGTTTATTTTATCTCGGAGCCAAGACTCGTAATCTCATGAATAGGAATTTGAACGTGCATTTTGAAAACAGTAGTAGCTGGATGTTTATGCGTGGACCTTTTGGAGAAATCATTGCCACGACGTGGTAAATATTATGTTTGGTTGTAGGAATATTTGTTGCGCTTCTGAAGCTCATATGATTATATGGTGGAAAGGTTATTGCTTACTTGTTTTGCTCGAAGCATGCGTCACGAACGATGACGTTGATTCTACAGACGTTTTCAATTCGGTCCGTTCGGTAGAATGTTATCTGAAATCGTGCATAATGCACAAATGCACAAGTAGTACTATTTATTAGTTAATTAGTGTTACGTCATATTCTCAACGGTTAATCTTTGCCTTCTAGAGTGCATGACTGTGCAACATATTTACTTAAAATACTGCCGCGGCCTTTTATTTGCATTTCGTCACACCTCACTATCTTCGTTCATCTTATTGGTCAATTTTATCCGCCTTCATATATTTATATTTACAACCTGTCTTAAAGTATTGATTATGCCGAATAGATGATCCTATGTACGCCTATTAGTATAGCCCATTAGTAGGTAATGACTCAGAGAGGTTAAAAGGCAATTGTTTTAATCAGATGTTTTAGGTTACACGTATAATGAAACAATCCCGGCCCACTGTGCAATAAATATGGAACAACAATGTATAATGTAATGCAAAGACAAGCTGTTTTAGGCGAACCTTATGTAATTTTTAGTAGGAAATTTAGGGCCAGTTATGGCGTGGGCTTCTTTATTTGCTTACGGTAGCAAACGAGAAAGGGCCACCTGGTTGTTTTATCTCTGTACTCGGAGCAATGTTTTGGAAACACATTTATGACGCTGCTACTTCGGGAAAGATACGAGAGAAAAGAATCGGGCTGATGACTGAGAAAGGAAGTTCATTAGGGCTCCAATGCTCATTCATGGAACGTGACGTATTTAATAAGACACATCATGAAGTTAGGTATAGGAAACATAAAAGAGGCAAAAGACCTCAAAAAACATTGAAGCTTTTAACAGTCGGCGTATTAACCGACTTTTTGGCAGATACCTATATATATACCTATGGTGCATTGATGCTGCACATGGCAAGTGAAAAGTTAAGTGTCAATACGGCGATGAGGGTGGTTTGGGCGCTTTATGCTGTGAAAATTCGAGTAAAGTGCCACTAAAGTACGATGCATATGTTACCGCGAAATTAATTCGGTCATTTAATGCGATTTTTATACGGAGATCAAACGCATTGTTGACAAAAAGCGATGCATGCATAAAATGTGATTGTTTAATTTTCATACATACATACATTCATAGACTCACGCCTGTTTCTCCGAAGGGGTAGGCAGATAATAAACGGCCACTTTTCGCCAGTGTTTTGATCCCACGTAATAGGTGACGAGCCTATTGCCGCTTATCGGGATATTTTGTTTGCCAGAGCCTCGTCCGTTGATCGGCAGGTGCACCACTTGCAGGTGAGGTTGGCTTGGGACCCTGAGTTCTTGGTGGGAACCCTATGCACCCTCCCTGTTTAATTTTCAAAGTCTATTTAGTCTTTTTTCTATAAAGTATTGCAGAGCCAGTACCACTATCCTCGAATAGGTTCAGTATATAAATTAATATTAAATACAAAAGTTGTGTTTTTTTTATTTATTTGTATGACAGTGCATATTCAGAGTTGGTGACAGTGGCCATTATGGCAATTTATAACAAGACGGCTGATTGCAATTGGACTACATTACTGTCGCATGATGATCGGCCTTAGCTCGTGCGCCAAACTGAAGCAACGGTCCGGTTATGGCTTTTAGTACAAAAATATTTTGACACGATCTTACGTCGAGCACATTGGCGTAAAATCAGCCACAGCAGTCCGACAGCAAATTGCAAACCGACCTAAAGATGGGTGTAACTTTGCTTTTGCATCATCACCTTGGTATGAATGGTCTAATTTGAAGACATGAACTCTGTGTGAAATTGCGAGTGCTATCCTTAACTCAATATCAACCAGCGTGACGCATGTTGTTTATTTTGGTTTGGTTTGTCCTCTCGTACTCAGGAATGCACATACTGATATGCGTCGCACACCCGTATGTACGTGAACTTAGATTGTAGACTGTGAAACAACAAAGGTTCGTTACCTTTAGAACCTTGGTAACTTGAGTTTTCCTATGAATCATCGATGGTAATCATATAGAACTTTGATGAATAATCTTTAATATATCCTGTACCGAGGATGCTATTGTTACGCCATCTATCGGTGAATAGATTGAATGTTAATAATAGTAATAATACTAGAAGAGATTGAATGTATCGGTGGTTTAAAGGTAATTCAGCTACTCTGTACTAGATGGCGTTGCTGTATCGAGTATCGACTGTTCGCGATTATTTCGACAGATTTGTAGAAGCATCTAGAATGCGCTAGTGATGTTATCCGGCCAGTATAAATAGAGCGCGAGCGAACGGATCGGACACAGTGACAATTGAATATCGGAGCGATAAACAAGAAGCGAAGGAAGTAATTCGGAAGTGTTTAGTGAAGTGGAAAAGTGTTCGAAGTAAGTGTGTTTTATTAGTGCTGAGAATTAAGTGTGAATAGTGTGTTTTATTATTGTTGAAAAATTAAGTGTATGTATCTAGTGTTATTGTGTTGGTGAATAAAGTGCAGTTTTTTCTGGCATAGTTTATATAATTTATCACCGAACGACCGACCAATTTGTTACGAGCTGGGCTCGTAACAAATTGGTGTCAGAAGAAAGGGATAAATTATGCCGGTTATGCCGGAGGAAGAAACTGAAGGTGTGCGTACCAGGAACCAGCGCCAGCAAGACCTGGACCAGAGACGCTTCGGAGACGTTTCTTCTCCATCGCCTGGTGGACCAGGCGACTCCGCGGCTGCAGTGGAGCCTGCAAGCGCCACACATTCCGTGACAGTGCCCGACATCGCAGCTCTGATGGCGTTCATGCAGGAGCAGGCCCACCGTCAGGAGGAGCAGGCCCGCCGTCAGGAGGAGCAGACTCGTCGTCAGGAGGAGCAAGCTCTTTGTCAAGAGGAGCACGCGCGCCGCCTGGAGGAACAGCTACAGCGCGACAAGGAGGAGCAGGCTCACCGTCAAGAGGAGCAGGACCGCCGTCAACAGGAGCAGGCTCGCCGTCAAGAGGAGCAGGCGCGCCGCCTGGAAGAACAGCTACAGCGCGATAAAGAGGAGCAGGCTCGCCGTCAAGAGGAGCACGCGCGCCGCCTGGAGGAACAGCTTCAGCGCGACAAGGAGGAGCAGGCTCGCCGTCAAGAGGAGCACGCGCGCCGCCTAGAAGAACAGCTCCAGCGCGACAAGGAGGAGCACGCGCGCCGCCTAGAGGAGCAGGTGGTGCTTATGAAGGACCTCAGCGCCGCTGTAGGGAGGGACTTGAAGGCGGTCAAAGAGGAACTTCAGCAGCACGAGGCCCGTATCAGCGACTTAGAGATGCTCGTACACGACAAGCTTGAGACTCGCGTTGCCTTTATAGAGAAGCGTGTACACGACCACCACGAGACCTGTGTTGCTGAAGTGGAGAAGAAGTTGCGTGGGCTCGAAGTGACACCAGCGGCTGTAGCGCCCTCACCTCGTGGATTTAAGGTTCCACCATTTGATGGCTCGTCATCATGGTCTGCATACAAGATCCAGTGCGAGGCTGTGATGCGATCGAATGGGTGGACCAAGGAGCAGGCCTTAATCGCCCTAACCTTGGGCCTTCGCGACCGGGCCTTGACAGTGTTAGAGGCACTCGGACAAGACGTCACCTACGAGAAGCTTCTGGAGGCGCAGGAGGCGAGGTACGGAGACGCGCACCTCGAACATGTGTATCGTGCTCAGCTGAAGGACAGGACGCAACGCACCGGAGAAACTCTGCAGCAGTGGGATCTAGAGGTGGAAAAGCTGGTCAGGAAGGCATACCAGTCGTCTCTTGCGCTTATTGACGGGAACCTCGTACAGGCGTTTACGGATGGGATCCGGGACCTGGAGGTAAGAGCAGCAGTGAGGCTTGGGCACTTCAAGGACCTCAAGGACGCCTTAGTCCACGCTCTGGAGGTGGAAGCAGTGTGACACGACGACCGAGGTTACCGCATCAGGGAAGTTGTGTCGTCACCTCGGTGCTACAACTGCGGAGAAAGAGGCCATTTCCGGTTGAGCTGCCCAAAGCGTAGGCAGCCTGTTGACACCCTGTCTCCACCAAAGGGGTCGCCTGATGTGCCTGCCAGGCAGCGAGAGCAGGGAAACGAGTAGAAGTCAGGACTGCGGGGCGGGTGCTGGCTGGTAATGGAAGAGCCCCAAGTATCTCGATCTCGCAATCATGCGACGGGAACAGCCTGATCATCGAAGGCGAAATTAACAGAACATCATGCAAGCTGACATTGGACACGGGTGCTTCTCGCACAGTCATCGGTTTCCATCTGGCAAGACAGGTTCTTCGGGGCTGCTTCAGGAACAATGAATGTGTGAATCTGAGAACAGCTACCGGTCAGCACATAACCGTCCGAGGTGAAATGGAGGTGGATCTGAAGCTAGGCAACAAAGTTTACCGTCACAAAGTCATCGTAGCCGATATAGTGGACGACTGCATCCTAGACTTCATGCAAAAGTATCGCTGCGAGATTAATGTTAACCAGGGACTTTTGAAGTGTGGCTCGGAAGAAGTGTTCATGGAAGGTGCAACTTAAGGAAAAGTGTACTGCCTGAAGAATGTCATTCTTCACCCGCGGTCGGAAACGGTTATACCAGTTTGTCTACCAGGGAATTCTGGTCGAGGGAACCGCTGCGTACCAATCGAAGGCCTAGAGAAAGAGGCCCCGTGGAAGATTGCACGAACCTTGGTAAGGGGTACCAAAGTTTCATCAGTACGCGCACTGAATGCAAGTGACAAGGAAGTGTCGCTCAAGAAAGGGACGGAATTGGGCACCTATGAAGGAGCGGCTTGGATGCGTAGATGTCAAGAGTAACCTACCAGCGCCAAGGTTCAGGGTGCACGATTCGACGTGTCTTCACTTTTGGAGGACTGCCAAAGTACCCTGTCAGAAGAAGAGAAGACCAAGGCTAAGAAGATGTTAAACCGGTTCGCCGATATTTTCTGGACCAGTGATGCCAACATAGGGAAGACAGCACTAGTCCAGCACAAAATAAACACGGGCAGTGAAGCACCGATTCGCCAGTGACCAAGACGTGTGCCAGTGGCACGGGAACGTGAAGTGGAAGCTATGATCGACGGTATGGTGAAAGAAGGCGTAATCGAGCCTTCTTCCAGCTCGTGGTGCTCTCCGGTGGTGTTAGTTAAGAAGAAGGATGGCAGCATGCGCTTCTGTGTAGACTACCGCCGATTAAATGACATCACGAAGAAGGACAGCTACCCACTGCCAAGGATCGATGACACACTGGATACGCTGACGGGGATAAAGTGGTTTTCTACATTAGATCTAAAAAGTGGCTACTGGCAGGTGGAAATAGATCCTCGAGACAAAGAGAAGACAGCATTCTCCACAGGCAAAGGATTGTGGCAATTTAACGTCATGCCCTTTGGATTGTGCAACGCTCCGGCTACTTTTGAGAGACTGATGGAGCGAGTGCTTTGGGACTGATTGGAGACGCCTGCCTAGTCTACTTGGATGACATCATCATCGTGGGGCGCACCTTCCAGGATCACCTTCGAAACTTGGAGCAAGTGCTGTCAAAGATACGAGGAGCTAATTTGAAGCTAAGTCCGAAGAAATGCGCGTTATTCAGACGGCAAGTGAAGTTTCTAGGATATGTGGTCTCGGAGAACGGTATTCAAACTGACCCGGATAAGATCATTGCCGTGAAGGAATGGCCAGTTCCAGAGAACAAAACGCAGGTCAGAGCATTCCTCGGATTATGTTCTACTATCGACGGTTTGTGAAGAACTTTGCTGACATTGCTCGACCTCTTCATAAGCTCACCGAAGACAGAGTGCAGTTCTGTTGGAATGAGAGCTGTGACGTTGCATTCCAGAAGCTCAAGGCACATCTGTGTACTGCACCTATTCTAGGCTACCCTGACAATGAGCATGAATTCATAGTTGACACAGATGCCAGTAACACCGGAATCGGCGGCGTGCTGTCACAGAGGAAGGGTGACCAAGAAGTTGTTATAGCATACTTCAGCAAGGCTTTATCCAAACCCGAAAGAAACTACTGCGTCACCCGGCAGGAACTCTTGGCTGTAGTAAAAACATTGCAGCATTTCAACAAATATTTGTTGGGGAGTAAATTCCACCTGCGAACCAACCACGCTGCGCTAAAATGGCTACTTCAATTTAAGGACCCAGAAGGACAAGTAGCCAGATGGATTGAACTACTGCAAGAGTTTGATTTTGTAATACAACATCGCAGCGGCAAGTCCCATGGCAACGCAGATGCCCTATCGCGTAGGCCGTGTCCCGACCAGTGCAAGCACTGTAGCCGACAGGAAGCAAAGCAGGCAGCGCTAGTGAGGATGTTAAAGACGGATCTAAGCGACGAATGGAGAGAAGCTTTGCAGAGTGCTCAGCAAGATGACAAGGATGTACAGCCGATTCTTGAATGGAAGAAATCAGATGCGCCTAGGCCCAAATGGAGTGATATCGCAGCAATGAGCCCCATCACCAAGAGTTATTGAGCACAGTGGGAAAGCTTGGTCGTCCAGTATGGAGTTCTGTGCCGCAAATGGGAAAACGCTCGCGGTAACCAGTGCCATTTGCAAATGGTAGTGCCCAAAACTAAGGTGCCGGAAGGCTTGCAGCTCTATCACAATGGTGCTTCGGGAGGTCACATGGGAGTTAAGAAGACCCTTACTAAGATCCGGGAGTGGTTTTATTGGCTCCACTGTCGGGATGACGTCGAGGATTGGTGCCGCAAATGCACAAGTTGTGCGGCTGTGAAGGGGCCACATACCCGTAGCAGAGGTGCATTAAAGGTGTACAATGTGGGAGCCCCATGGGAGCGCATAGCGTTGGATGTCGCTGGGCCGTTTCCTGAGAGCCAGGACGGAAACAAATACTTCCTGGTTGTGATGGATTACTTCAGGCCACCTGAAGTGTTTGCAATCCCAAATCAAGAAGCTACCACAGTGGCCGATAAGCTGGTGCATGAAGTCTTCTGTCGGTTCGGGGTGCCCTTGGAAATCCACAGCGATCAAGGCCGGCACTTTGAATCTGAGGTGTTCAAGGAGACTTGTCGCGTGATGGGTGCACATAAAACCAGGACCACGGCTTATCACCCGCAATCAGATGGCATGGTTGAACGATTTAACCAATCACTGGAAAGGTACCTGGTGAAGGTCGTGGAGAGCAAACAAAGAGATTGGGACAAGCACATCCAACCATTTCTTCTGTCATATCGTAGTGCGGTCCACGAAACTACAGGAGTAACACCAGCTTTTGCCAATTTCGGTAGAGAACTACGTTTACCAGCTGACTTAATCACCGGTATTCCACCAGAATCTCCACGCAATGTAACGGATTACGCGACCGAGCTACGCAACAGGATGAACGACGTATACGAGCACATTAGGGAATCTGGACAACAGATGTCTGAGAAGATGAAGACTCGCTACGACCGGCAAGCAAACAACAAAGGCTTCGATGAGGGATCATTGGTGTGGCTTCATAACCCAGTACGAAGCAAAGGCAAATCGCCTAAGTTACAAGCCAGATGGGACGGGCCATATCGCATTATTACCAGGATGAACGACGTCACCTATCGAATCCAGAAGGGGTCGCGAGGTGCACCGAAGATAGTTCATGTGGACCGGTTGGCTCGTTACCATGGGTCCAACGATGTTCGAGACGAACACGTTTAAGAGGGGGGCAGTGTTACGCCATCTATCGGTGAATGGGGGTACTAGAAGAGATTGAATGTAACGGTGCTTTAAAGGTAATTCAGCTACTCTGTACTAGATGGCGTTGCTGTATCGAGTATCGACTTTTCGCGATTATTTCGACAGTTTTGTAGAAGCATCTAGAATGCGCTAGTGATGTTATCCGGCCAGTATAAATAGAGCGCGAGCGAACGGACCGGACACAGTGACAATTGAATATCGGAGCGATAAACAAGAAGCGAAGGAAGAAATTCGGAAGTGTTTAGTGAAGTGGAAAAGTGTTCGAAGTAAGTGTGTTTTATTAGTGCTGAGAATTAAGTGTGAATAGTGTGTTTTATTAGTGTTGAAAAATTAAGTGTGTGTATCTGGTGTTATTGTGTTAGTGAATAAAGTGCAGTTTTTTCTGGCATAGTGTATATAATTTATCACCGAACCCCAGCTCGTAACACTATTTATGAGTTGACTTGTAGAAACTTAGTTTTTATTTAAGATGTATAAATCTTGTCAGAAAACTCAACATCAAACCCTGTACCAATCGGTCTGGCCATAACGGTACAGTAGGCCTAATCGTTCTCTCAGTGCTCACAGTGAAGTAAGTTAGGAGAGGCTCAAGTCCAGCAGTGGACTCCAAAAGGCTGTAGGGTGCTAATTATTTTTTATTGTTGGCATGAAAATTGATTTTTGTTTGGTAATTCAATATGCGCGGTCAATCGAACAATTATGATACAGAGGCTTAATTTTCTCGAGTTTATGGTGGTAATTGTATTGAGAGCTGTCAAAAGTGTCAAAAGTAGTAGTGATCTGTGAAAAAGTCGTACATGGACGACTTCTAAATTTCACCGCTAGAGTCGCTAGTTAGAATCGCCAGACGGAAGTAAGCCCGCTAAAATATCGCATTCATTTCTTCTTCTTTATTTTAAAATTCTGCTCATTTTTACCCGGCCAAGTTAGCATAACAGATGACTTAAACATTTAATAAATTCTCCAACTCACATTTAACTAAATTAAGTAGGTAGATTCGATAGATAAAATCTCGATAGCGATCGATAAGCTACTTCCATGATACAATTATTCCTTATTAAAATTTTTAGAGATAACATAGTTTAGAAAAAAACATTATTTAATTAGGCGTAGACGTTTTGGTCGTACATTCTCAAATATCTCAAGTGAACCACATATTATATCGTTACTATAATGTTTTTCGCTTAGGTGGGTAGATAACTGTTTCAGTCAACGAACTCATCGGGCACAGTATAATGCGTATTTTAGAATATAAATCGTTGCAAGATGAAGACTACTCTAATATTAATGAATAAAAATATTATTATAATATATAAGAATATATATATATACATGGATTATGAAGAAACATTTTGCTAGCTACACACGACCTATAAAAGCGATATTCTCAATAAAAAGCGTCCCTATTTTTTGTTAAATTCACGCTATGGTTTTTTTACCTTCAGTATTGGATTTCATACATTTTAAAAGGCCTGGATGGTAACAGAAAATAAATTGTCCTATTTGTTATTTATAACACATACATTAGGTATAGGTTATAACAGATTTTTGTGAAGTCTCAGTATAAATTATTCGGCAATCGGCAGTTTTGTGACGTGCGTGTAACTTGTTAATATGGATTACCTTCTATACATACATATACGATATATTTTTACATATGAATCATCGTTGAATTAAATTTATTTCTGAATTTAAGTTATCCAATGAGTCTAAAAGTGAGGTTGTCTATAAAATCTTAGAATTAATAAATGATAACAAAGTAACTAACGGATTCGGTAAATTTGTCTTTTGCATAGTTTAATATTCTTCAGTTATTAGTTATTAATATGGTAACCGATATGCATAAGACTAGCTAAACCAACATATATCGTCTTGTCGTACGACCGAAGTGAAAATTCACATAAAATAACTATTTTTTAATGACGCCTAATAAATATCTCATAAAAGGAAGCCTAATAAATATTTAAATACTTTTTAAGTTGAGGAGAAAGGTTCAGAAGAGCAACCAATATAACTTTGTTCGTTATAATAAAAACTAAAGCGGCTGAAAAAATCAATTTTCTTCAGTACTGTGTGCAAATTAGACCTTCAGAGATTATAATAATTACAACATTTTTGGTTTTATTATTAGCACATTACGTACTAAACTCCATAAATGTTTCGTCTGTGAATTATACTCGAGGTAATATTAACTATGAAATTAGTGTTCTACTAAACAACTCAAAGAGTTCCTAATATTCTGAAAGATACCGCAGGCAACACGTATATGAAAATACACTCCCATTTATTCTATCGTACTCTGTTATACATATTATGTTGAAGTACTAGTTGTACCAAATTACAACTTAACACTTGAACGTACATAATTATTATGTTCTTAATTTGAGTTAAGTTTATAGCGTGGTAAATGCTGATTAACTTATAATGCTATTATGAAGCAAACTAGGAAAGGATTAAGTCTAGCTTGTGAAAGGCTAATAATATTCTACAGAATAATTGCTTTCGTCTACAACTGTTCGCGAATGAAATGCAAAATGCCAGGATGATCGATGGAACGTGGTTGGTGGTGGCTAAGGAGAGAAAACGAAACAGAAAAAATAAAAAAACAAACTTACATTCACATAGATAATATATATGTATATGTAAAATAACAAAAGCCTTCCCGACAATAGAACAGTGTAAAGCTGATCTCTTACGACCCACCTTTCGATTTCGACCCCATTTTCGTTTAGGATTGACCTCTGATTAAACATGTCTGGTAGAATGTTACAGTCAACACGGCCGAAATGTTTACTGTTGATCGTAACATAAAGATAGCTATTGGCTGAAAGTGTATGAGTTTAATGTACGGTTGAAACCCTTCTCAGTACATCCACATAAGGTACCTTCGTCCTACCTATTTCTAGTCCGTTCACCTCAGTTACGTAAGTACTATATATTCTGTGCCTCAGTTACAAAGTTTCTTACCACGAATCACATTGAAGCTATAAATTGATTTGCTCCACGGCTTTTTCCATACACGTGTTCAATCAATTCTTCTTAATTTTTTTTTTTTTAATAATTATAATATTCTACCACATTCACACAACACCATCTAGTCCCAAACTAAGCAGAGCTTGTACTATGGGTACTAGATAATGGATAAACATACATATATACTTTTTTTTGTAAATACATACATATTATACATAGAAACATTGATAAGATCCATCTTGTATGAAGAATTATATTTATATTATAATAGCGACTTAATGGTGTAATTTCTGGGAAATACTGCCTATTTGGGAGTCCATAAAAATGTTTGATGTGCGCACATTTTGCTCAAAGATTTTAGAGTATAGAGTCTAGGTAGTATTGGCTGGTAGTAATGGCGGTATGCTGATTCGAGACATCAAGACAAGAACATCTGTTCTAGACGTCTGTAGAAAGCTTTAGACCAGACATTGTCGGTCGTTTGCATTTCTGACCTCGAGAAGAAAAATAAACCGTGAAATAAGTTTGAATTTCGTCAGTTTGCTAACTCGGCTTCCAAACTTGTTTTGAATAATAGTGTAGAGCACCAAATCAAATAGAGGTCGATCTTTGTTTAACGTTTTGTATCAGTTGTTCTAAAGTTCTGGGCGATTAACTATTGTGAAGTTAAATGTAATTTGCTAAAACAAAGGAAACTAGTCTTGTTTGATTCAATAGAAGGACTTACATAATGCTAAATAAATCTTGTAGGTACCTACAGTGTTATTTATTTTGTTAATAACAACAGACGTCCAAATAAAACATCTAATATTTTATTAAATTTACATGACATACAGGAAGTGTGTGTGTTGGGATTACGCTATGGAATGGAACAAAAGGTCTGATGCGCAGAGAGGTGTGCATTTAGATTATTAGCGATGCTTTTAAAATTAATGTCATGGACGATGTATTTTACAAAAATAAATGACAATACTAAGCGTGAGGTAAATTGGAGAAAACATGATATAAGCACTTATAATGTAGTTACAATGTGCAGTCTAGTACCTAACAGACTCCATAATATGTATAGTTCAGCATAAGCTTTAGTATTGCGTCATAAAAAGTTTCATATCCAATGCCTATCATGGTGTAGGTAAGTTAAATGCTAAACCTATACTTAAGAAATACTTCTAACAACTGTTACCTAATGATGACTGATTTCCCGATACCGGTTGGTTCGGCTTTACACCGAAACCGAAGGTTCCTAGGCGATTTGGGAAAAAATGGACTGTATCTAAAGGATGGCGAGTTCTGGTCGCCTAGGATTGGAGAGGGAGAGAAAGTATGATGTAGAAAGGAACCTCTTACCTTGCACGGCAATCTTCTTCTTCTCAGAAGGGCAGTCTCATGGTGTTTTCGAGATGAAGCTGCTTGATTCACTCCACTACACAAATCACTTTCACTCGCGGGCGGTTTTGTTGAGTTTTGTATAAGCGGTAATAATTATAGCGGTGCGGTGCGGTATGGCGGACACGATCTCAGCCTCTCGAATCTTCCGCGTCGCCGTTGAGCAAGGCGGCCAATAGCGAGGTGTTTCGGGAGGGGATTTATGAAAAGGATCGCTCGGATTGGCCGAGCAGCGACGAACCATTGACGTTGACGTGATTAGTTCTCGATGGAAAGGTAGATGGCGCTACCATATCCCCCCGGCCCTAAAGGATTGCCTTTAAAAGAAATAGAATTGAACTTAGCTATGTTGGGTGTATTACCGCATAACCCATCAATAGGCTAAGACAGCGATATGATAATAAAATTAATCTAAATTAACTTTAGAGAAAACTACAAACGCAATAACAGCGAAAACTACTAACTAAATACTTAAACTAAGAGGTAGATTCAACTTCAGGCTAGATCTCACTGAGTTGGAAGCGGACAGAGACGTACAACAGGGCGCACGTAGCTCCCCTTAGCGGTTTTCACGGTAACAACGCGGGTTGTACCGTCCTTGGAAGTATGCAATTTCTCTACGATGGCTAACGGCGATGAAAGCGGCGGAGCATTATCATGTATTATGACGACCAACGTACCCTCCTGTATAGGGGATGCAGGACTATTCCACTTGGATCTAGCCTGAAGCTGGTGTAGATATTCCGCACGCCAGCGCCGCCAGAACGACTGCACGAGTTTATCCAGCAGAGTATGTCTCTGGAGCAAGCTTGAAGAGTCTGTTTCAGGAGCCGGAAATGACAATAATGGCACTGTGTTTAGAAAATGTGCAGGGCTTAACGCGGATGGTTCTGCAGGGTCGCTACTCAATGCCGTGAGCGGACGCAAATTGATCAGTGCCTTGACTGGTGCAAGGACAGTTAAAAGCTCTTCGTAAGAGAGGATCTGTTGACCTATAACTTTGAAGAGATGCGTTTTAATTACTTTGACCATGCTTTCCCAACATCCACCGAAATGTGGTGATGCTGGTGGAATAAACTTCCAGTCAATATGATTTATGGAAAGTTCTTCCTGAAGACGAGTACGATATTCTTCCCTGAGAAACTTATAAAGGTTGCGTAAATAAGAGCTTGCGCCCACGAAACAAATGCCGTTATCCGTGTACAAACACTGTTCAGGGCCGCGCCGTGAGAGAAATCGTTTAAGGGCTGCCAGGAATGACACCGTGCTTAAATCTGTCGCAACTTCAATATGCGTAGCGCGCGTCGTTAAGCATGTAAAAATACATAGCCAGGCTTTACGGCTTTTAACACCTCGACCACGTACTGGCGTATACTGCAGTGGTCCTGCGTAATCAGAACCGGTGTGTGTAAACGCTTCAGCAACCTGGTTGACGCGCTGGCTAGGGAGATCGGCCATGGGAGGGAAAGTCGGACGCGGACGAAATTTGAAACAGACGTTACATTTATGTATTCTGTGACGAATTATTCGTCGCGCGGCTAAAATCCAATACTTATGCCTAAGTAAGGACATAAGCAACTCTGGACCGGCATGGAGGTGCTTTTTGTGATAAAAATCAACAAGAAGGTCGACAACATGATCATGACGCGGCAGAATGCAAGGATGTTTGTAGTTATAAGGTTCATCCGAATTTGACAGACGACCCCCATCGCGTATGACGCCGTGTTCATCGAGAAACGGCTTGAATCTAAGGATAGCGGGAGAACAAGGTACATTGTCTTTCAAATTTTGAATTTCGTTACTAAAATGAACAGCCTGTACAGCTGGTAGTAACTTACATTCTGCGAATTTGATATCAGTACTTGATACAAAAGTCTCATTAGGTAGGTGCCTAAGAAACCTATAGACATAAACGATGGCGCGGAGTAACTTAGACCACGATGACATGCGTAGTGCGAGTGCATGGATGGGAGACTCCGCAACGCAGACTTCCGTTCGGGTACATCTTCGTCTTCTGCACCGTGGTCAAAGGGTTGCATGGGCCATTCTGACGGATCATGGGAAATCTAAGAAGGTCTACGATGCCACAATGGATGATGCAGAAGATTAAGTGGAGTAACACCACGAGACAAGCAATCTGCGGGGTTCTCAATACCCGCGACGTGATTGAAACAAGTAGCAGGAACCAGTTCAATCAATTTGCTAACGCGGTTGGCGACAAAAGTCTGCCAGCGATGAGGAGAAGAATGAATCCAAGCGAGCACTACTTTGGAGTCGGAAAATGCGTATATTTTATTAATAGGGTAGTGGGGCAAAACTGTGTCTTGAACCTTGCGAAGCAACTGAGACAGCAGAAGGGCCGCGCACAACTCCAGTCTTGCAACCGAAATGGTTTTAACAGGCGAGACCTTAGACTTGGCACAAACTATAAAATATAATATGGAAACTAACCTAATTAGAGTAATACTCATACATATATATATATATATATATATATATATATAAACGACTGTTTGCGGACTTGGTTGATCACGCGGTATTGCCGTTCCTTACTTGATCCACCTTTGTACTCGAATAACATTTGCTCTATGGAATATATTTTTGTTTTTTTTTACAATATTGCCATTCATGGCAAGACGTTGCCAAACATATTCAATAAAATTTAGATGTATTCGTGATGAATTTGGCTGAAGTTCCGAACAAAACTGGATCCTTAACGGCCATATATCTCAGACCGAGGTCAACTTTTTGGCTCCGAATTATATGCCATGCGTGCGGCCTTATTTGAATCCAGACGTGACAATTATAAATATGTGGTTCCAGGGACAAGTTACTTCAGTACTTGCTCCGTGTAATAATAATAATATATGATATAACCATTTTATACATTCTTACCAGCACTATAATGATCCTATTTCTACTTGATAATTTAAATACTATGTAAGTCCAATATTTTCCATTTCTTGTATACTATTTGGCTCCATTTATACTGTATAATGCCAAATCATCATCATCCTCCGAGCTTTATGCCAGTTGCATCCAGGCCTTCGTCTTGGAGCCCGGGCTCCGCTTTCTAGTCTAACCAGATTTGACAGAATATTAGCTTTTCCACAGAGCGACTGCCGTCTGACCTCCGCAACCCGAAGATATAGCCATATTCTATGGTGTAGACCAGAGTCAGGATGTTCGCGGGTACTAATACCTAGTAACGATTGTCAAGGATCTTTTTGATTACAGCTGGGACCGACGGCTTAACGTGCTCTTCGAGGCACGGAGGGTGTGGCTTTTTGTGGCCGGTCACCCATCTATAAACCAGACGGTAACGAACCCGCTTAACCTTGCGAATCGATAGATTCGAGTGGTCGCCACTTTGCCACGGGCCGCTCACTTTATACGCCACATGTGCGTACTTATTTGAATCCAAAACTATATATTATATTAGACCTGCTGGTTAATATTATGTGGCTCCAGGATTATGTTAGTTGAGTATTTTTAATTGAATATTTTAGCTTACTATTTAGCGCATAATTGTATACCATTTCTTTTTTCTTGTTTTACGAGGTGGAAAATCCCTTCGGATCTCCGACTCTTGGAGAGATGAGGGCCGGAGTATGTGGTATTACCACTAAAAACCACTTCGACTTTCTCATGTACCCGTGTGTAGGAGGGTCGGGTATCGCCGAAGCATTCGTCGCAACCCCCCGATGGGTATTGGCCCGCCAGATGGTCAGGCGGCCCCCCAACAAAACCCCGTTGGCGGCGGATGAAGGTTCCGCCGCCAAAACACCCAGCAGCCGCAGAGGACGCATCTCCTATTCCTCTGCGGCCCCACCGCGACGCAACAATGGTGCGCCCCCATTTGGTCGCGGGAGATAGGGCGCGTGGCAACGCAACACCGATATGCCTCCCGTCCCGCGACCGCACCCGACTGCGAGGGACAGACAGTACTGTCACCCACACCCGCACTTTGGATGCATCCTACGCAGGCCTCACCCAAGCCCACGTGGACCGTCCCCTCCCGGGATCCCGCTTAGCTTCACCGTGGGTGTACCTCAAACTCACGGTTACTGAGCCCCCAACCACGACAAGGTGGAGATCCCACGGGGGGGATAATTGTATACCATAATCTGTATATTTATTTGGCTCCTTTAAGACATACATATACCCGTCAATCAATACTTAATGGTTTCACATTACAATTATTTAAATTTTAGTTTTCCATTCATAAGATGATCCATTGAATTTATATTCATTACGTCCATACATTGTCAAATCCGAAAGCATACTATATTGATCCGCTTTAAATATTATGAACTGATACTGATAATCTTATGCACAATAGCTTATATGAATATTATGTGGCTCCATTACGTATGTACGCCACGCCATATCTGCGTACCTACTTATATGAATTTGGGCGGTTTGGCTGGTACGAGGAAATATCATCAATTCATCATCATATCAGCCAAACGAAGTCCACTGCTAGACATAGGCCTCCCCCAAGGTTCTCCACACATACTGATATACAACATAATTCCGTACCTATATAAGTACGTTTATTATATACGATTTGTCAATTATGAGTGAGAGCTAATTGCCAAATACTTTTTACTGATTACAATACAGAAGACAATAGTACCTACTCTAAATAAGTAGGTTATCTCCATCCTAAACAAAATAACATAATAGGTATTAAATACAATAATAACATAGATCGTTATGTATAACTACGGCAACATTATTTTTCAAAACGTGCTTATTACCATTTTGTAATAACCTGACTATGACGATTCGATTAGCTTTCGAAAATTACCCTTATAGATCCATGTCTGTCTGTCCGTCCGCGGTTTTACGAAAAAACTATAAGCACTAGAGAGCTGAAATGCCATTGCCATGGTTATGCATTGTAACCACGCGGACAAAACTGTACAATAAATTATTTTGAAAAAGTTATTGATACGGGTAGCTCCCATGGGTACACTACGTAACACCGCTTTTATACAGTACTAGCTGTCCTGGCGAACTCCGTATCGCCTTTTTAATGTATTTACATTTTATATTAATTTTAAACTCTTTTCCAACTTATTCAGAACAAAGTTACCAAGAACATCAGTGTTTAATCTCTTAATTGCTAGGCAAAGTTGTTTTGCCATATAAATTATTTCTAGGGTAGAAAAACTAACTTATTGTAAGGAGATGAGAAGGTGGTATATGAGTGATATGGTTAGATCACTGATCTAGGGATATGATAAAATCACTAATACTATTAAATACTATGGCTATTAAATAATTAAATCAAGTGCAAGTCTGACTCGCCCATGAAGGGTTCCGTAGGAGAGGTATCCACTGAACATAGCCATTATCTGCATCGAACATCAAATACCAGTACCACTTTTTCACCACCAATAATAACTTTTTTTATATTATTATATTTCCCATCCGCCATCTTTGATCACGAAATAGATGTTGTATTTGGATTCGCCATCCCTTAAAACATCGGAGAAGATACCCATATCGACTTTTCAAAAAAATCCAATCCGCCATCTTTAATTTCCTATCCGCCATCTTTGAGCACGAAATGGATGTTGTATTTGGATTCACCATCCCTTAAATCATCAGTAACGATACCCATATTGATTTTCAAAAAATTTCCCATCAGCCATCTTTGATTTCCCATCCGCCATCTTGAATCATGAAATAGATGTTGTATTTGGATTCCCCATCCCTTTAAACATCGGAGACGATACCCATATTGATTTTAAAAAAAAATCCCATCCGCCATCTTTGATCACGAAATAGATGTTGTATTTGGATTCTCCATCCCTTTTAACAACGCAGACGATACCAATATTGATTTTTTTAAATGTTCCCATCCGCCATCTTTGATTGCCCATCGGCCATCTTTGATCACGAAATAGATGTTGTATTTCGATTCCCCACCCCTTAAAATATCGAAAGGTGATACCCATATTGATTTTTAAAATTTTCCCATCCGCCATCTTTGATTGCCCGTCCGCCATCTTGGATCACTAAATAAATTTCATATTATTAATCAGTGTCCCGAAAATGCCGAAAACGATACCCATATAGATTGTATCCTATTCATTTAGCCTTTTTTGCCTTTGATCCAACCCTCCCCCTTCTCGTCTGACCATCTTATTATTTTTGTCTGGCCCCTATAAGTTGTGGCGTAATTTTATATAGCCTATAGCCTTTCGGAATAATTGGGCTATCATAGGCAATAACAATTTTTGAAATCCGACTGCTAGTTCCTGAGATTAGCCGACATTATCTTTTAGCCTTTTTAGCCTTTTGCCCGGTCCCAAAGGGTCGAAGCGTTATGTTATATAGCCTATAGCCTTCCGGAATAACTGGGCTATCGTATACAAAAAGAATTTTTCAGCTCCGACCGGTAGTTCCTGAGATTAGCGCGTTCAAACAAACAAACAAACAAACAAATAAACAAACAAACAAACAAACAAACTCTTCCGCTTTATTATATTAGTATAGATAAAGGTGGCAAACGAGCTACTGTCTGCCCGCCTGATAGTAAGCAGCTAATCATAGCCATGTAGTACTAATAATACCAACTAGACATTATAACCGCGTTGTTTTATCTACTACTGTCCTACTACCAAAACCACCATGTGGAGAGGCTTAAGTCCTGTAGTGGACTGCAAAAGGCATCATCAATTTATTGTGACCACCTTCCTACACTATCAGATCAACATTTAGACACCAAAAAAGTTTATATACAATAGCGGACATTGTAATAATAATAAAGCATCTACTACCAATCATCATTCTCAGAACGTTATTCCGGTAATATGGTAGTTTTGTTTGACTACTATTACCGTTTTGTATCAAAAAACATGTTTTTTCAAAATTACCAAACCTAACTTTTCTACAATATGTGTCATTACTAACATTTCTACCAAAACAAAAATTTCGACCAAATCTACCATTATCTCAAACCAACCATTTGTGCCATAACAACTATTGTTACCAAAACTACAATTTCTACCAAAATTTATTTCATATCAGCCAAACGACACAAATTCATATAAGTACGCAGATATGGCGTGGCTTACATAGTAATGAGACCACATAATATTCATATAAGCTATTGTGCATAAGATTATCAGTATCAGTTCATATATAAAGCGGATTAAAGTATGCTTTCGGATTTGACAATGCATGGACGTAATGAATATAAATTCACTGGATCATGTCATGTATGGAAAACTAAAATTTTAATAATTGTATAAAAAGATACATTCATGCATGATTAGCTTTTAACAATTTGAGTCAATTTATATTTAAAATTAAGTTTTCTCGAGGTTTTGACAAAACCAGTCGATATAGATGTGGTATAAGTGGAACGTAGCTAAACAAGGAAGCTTGCAAGGAAGTATTATCGGGCACAGATTAAATGACAATGCAGCGAATAAAAAATGCATATGGTTACCACCAAGAACTTAGGGTCCCAAGCCAACCTCACCTGCAAGTGGTGCACCTGCCGGACGAGGCTCTGGCAAACAGAATATCCCGATAAGCGGCAATAGGCTCGCCACCTATTACGTGGGATCAAAACAGTGGCGAAAAGTGGGCGTTTAATATGCCTCTGCCTACCCCTTCAGGTAAACAGGCGTGAGACTATGTATGTATGTACGAATGAAAAATATGTTGATAAGGATGCGTTCACGAGTTCTAGAGCATCTTTACAACCCAAAACTTTTCTTTTTACCAAGGCTTCTATAAAATATAATTGTTAATGTAACCATTTCCTACTACCACAGATTTTGCCAAATTTTCTGCCAAAGCTACAAGTTCTTCCAGTCACAATTTTTTACCAAATACTTAATTTCTATCACTTTTAAATTATGATAATAATAATAATAACGTTTATTTCTCGCCATACATGTTACATACAATAGTTTTTAATTGAATACAGTAAATACAGAATTGTTGTGACAGTTATAAAGGGCTAGTAAGAATTATGGCGGGTTGATACCTGAACTAGGAGAATCCTGTGTCTCAGGTTACCAACCCTCCACCCCTGGACAGTGTAATTACCTAGTAATGTGTGTGTGTGTGTGTGCGCATGTTATGCATGTAGATAGTGTACCTGTGGATATGTGAGTGCATGTGTTTGGATTCAATATTCAATTTGAATCATTTTTGTAGTTTAAACTCGTAGGATTTTTTCGGTAGCAGAGTAAACAAGAGCCATTAAGTATTTTTTTACAAATGTCTTAATGACATGATATTAGTACTCTATCTATATTATTCAATAGAACTTATGACGTGCAAATTTTATTAATGTTGACCTTTAGTTTAAAATGTGTCATACAGTGTGATGAACAGTAAGACTTATGTAATAGCATTATAGTATTTAAGATTATATTTAATGTAAAAGGAACATTTGTACCCCGGTGACGGCAAAATACTATGGACTTAAAAACAGTTAACAACTTTGTAAACATTATTCCAACTAATAAACTATTATTTTATATTCTGTAGATGTTTCACATTAATAAAAAAATATGTCCGAAGGAACTCTATCGTGGGTATTGTGTTTCGAAAGAAATTTCAGAAACATTTACATAATAGATGCCAGACTTGACAGGATATTAGCTTTTTCACAGAGCGACTGCCGTCTGACCTTTACAACCCGAAGACGTAGGCAGGGTAGTAGGTTTTATGGTTTAGACCAGATATTTGAGGGCACTGATTGCCTTAACGACTGTCAAAGATGATAACCGAAACCGATGGCTTTACGTGCTTTACGAGGCACGGAGGGATGTGATCCAGCAGTGGACTTTGTTTGGCTGATATGGTTATGATATTTCATATCAGCCAAACGACCCATAACAAATGAACAAATTAATATAAGTAGGTACGCAGATATGGCGTGGCGTACATACGTAATGGAGCCACATAATATTCATTTAAGCTATTGTGCATGAGATTATCAGTTCATATTTAAAGTGGATTAATATAGTATGCTTTCGGATTTGACAATGCATGGACGTAATGAATATAAATTCACTGGATCATGTTATGTATGGACAACTAAAATTTTAATAATTGTAATGTGAAACCATTACGTATTGATTGAGGGGTATATACAGATTATGGTACACAATTATGCGTTAAATAGTAAGCTAAAATATTCAAACAAAAATACTCAAGTAACATAATCCTGGAGCCACATAATATTGACCAGCAGGTCTATATTATAAAGCTTTGGATTCAAATAAGTACGCACATGTGGCGTATAAAGTGAGCGGCCCGTGGCAAAGTGGTGACCACTTGAATCTACCGATTCGCAATGTTAAGTTTTATAGATGGGTTACGTCACCGTTTGTTTTATAGATGGGTGACCAGCCTCAAAAAATAACAACCTCCATGCCCTAAATTAAATGGTTATACATGTTATAGTAAGAAAACAGTCGCTATGTGAAAAACTAATATTCAGTCAAATCTGGTTAGACTAGAAAGCGGAGCCTGGGCTCCAAGGCAAAGGCCTGGATGCAACCGGGATAACGCTCGGAGGATGATGATGATGACCCATCTATAAACCAGACGGTGACGAACGCGTTTTACCTCGCGAATTTTTGAAAGATTCGAGTGGTCGCCACTTTGTCACGGGCCCCTCTGGTAGGTAATGTGCCTACCTATTAAACATTTAACCATAAACATATAAACATTTAACCAAAAACTCCGAAGTAAAAAAAACTGCTGGAAAAATGGACATAGAAACCAAGTTAATGTAAGAAATTCCGCAAGTTATGAGAATTGATAAAGAATACAGAATAATAATACATAAAAGTGACCAAGAACCAATGACTGCCCTCCGTGAAGAATACTGCGCTGCGATTGGCCCATTTGAATCGGATCAAGTAAATCTAAAATGCCTAAAGTGTGGATTTGTATAAAAATGGCGTAATTATTATTAGCAACGACATTCGCGTTAGTTGATCCGAACGGAACCACATGAGAATGGGGCGCTCGCAATGGATCAAGAAATCATGGCCGGATCAACAAGTGAAAACGGATCAAACAAAAACTACTTATATGGCACGCTTGATCAACATTGTGATGAAGGGGATATATATATATATATATATATATATATATAAACGACTGTTTGCGGACTTGGTTGATCACGCGGTTTTGCCGTTCCTTACTCGATCCACCTTTGCACTCGAATAACATTTGCACTATGGAATATATTTTTGATTTTTTCACAATATTGCCATTAATGGCAAGACGTTGTCAAACATATTCAATAAAATTTAGATGTATTCGTGATGAATTTGGCTGAAGTTCCGAACAAAACTGGATCCGTAACGGCCATATATCTCAGACCAACGTCAACTTTTTGGCTCCGAATTATATGCCATGCGTGCGTCCTTTTTTGAATCCAGACGTGGCAATTATAAATATGTGTCTCCAGGGACAAGTTACTTCAGTACTTGCTCCGTGTAATAATAATAATATATGATATAACCATTTTATACATTCTTACCAGCACTATAATGATCCTATTTCTACTTGATAATTTAAATACTATTTAAGTCCGATATTTTCCATTTCTTGTATACTATGTGGCTCCATTTATACTGTATAAAAATTATGCCAAATCATCACCATCCTCCGAGCGTTATGCCAGTTGCATCCAGGCATTCGCCTTGGAGCCCGGGCTCCGCTTTCTAGTCTAACCAGATTTGACAGGAAATTAGCTTTTCCACAGAGCGAATGTCGTCTGACCTCTGCAACCGAAAGGGATAGCCATATTCTATGTTTTAGACCACAGTCAGGATGTTCGCGGGTACTAATTCCTCGTAACGACTGTCAAGGATCTTTTTGATGACAGCTGGGACCGACGGCTTAACGTGCTCTCCGAGGCACGGAGGGTGTGACTTTTTGTGGCCGGTCACCCATCTATAAACCAGACGGCTTAACTTTGCGAATCAATAGAATCGAGCGGTCGCCACTTTGCCACGGGCCGCTCACTTTATACGCCATATGTGCGTACTTATTTGAATCCAAAACTATATATTATATTAGACCTGCTGGTTAATATTATGTGGCTCCACGATTCTGTTAGTTGAGTATTTTTGTTTGAATATTCTTGCTTACTATTTAATGCATAATTGTATACCATAATCTGTATATTTATTTGGCTCCTTTAAGACATACATATACCCGTCAATCAATACTTAATGGTTTCACATTACAATTAATTAAATTTTAGTTTTCCATTCATAAGATCATCCATTGAATTTATATTCATTACGTCCATACATTGTCAAATCCGAAAGCATACTATATTGATCCGTTTTAAATTTTATGAACTGATCCTGATAATCTTATGGACACAAGCTTATGGATATTATGTGGCTACATTACTGTACACGCCGCGCCATATCTGCGTGCTTATATGAATTTGGGTCGTTTGGCTGGTATGATGAAATATCATCAATTCATCAACTTACTAGCCAAACGACGTCCACTGCTAGACATACTCAAGACAGACAGACTCCCTCAAGGTTCTCCACACATACCGGTCTTGAGCCGCCCGCATCCAACCGCTTCCCGCATTTTTAACGAGATCGTCGATTTACCTTGCGGGGTACGTTCCTCTGCGGCGTCATCCGGTATGTGGCCACCACTTCAAAACCTTTCTGCCTCCACGGCCTCAACTTCGAGATATTATTATGTGCCCTGACCACTGCCACTTCAGCTTGACTATCCGGAGAGCTATGTATTTGGTCCTCCTGCGGACCTCCTCATTTCTGATTCAATCTCGCACAGGAAACCTGCAAGAATTGCTCTCTCCATCGCCCTCTGAGTGACCTTGCGCCTTCGGATAAGGCCCATAGATATTTAATATCATTAGATGAAATCCTTATCTATTAAGCATACATAAGTTGATCCAGAGGATTTATATTTATTATAAACATGCATTGTTAGATCCACGAGTGAAATTATAGCAGCCATGGAGTTATTTACTAGCATTATTTTGTTTATTTACGTATTATTTAACTCTGATTACATGCTGCATCGTACGTACTTATTTGAATCCAGTAAACTTACATAAAAACAAATCAATGTGTTGTGGCTCCACGTTATACTTTACATGCCATACTTCCTTAAATCCAGTCATAATACTACCAGCTAACTAACCGATCAATACTAAGAAGCTTGCTCCAGAAGCTCCAGGATTAAGTTCATTAATTGCATGATTATTAGTAGTATGGTAAACTATTTTCTATTTAAAACTATTATTACAATTGTACTCTAAATTATATGCCACATTCTGTTTACTTAATTGGCTCCAGTAAAAGATTATACAATACATTTGCTCATCAGGACTACGCAGCTCTAGAACGATATGAATGAAGTATTCCTTTTTTTTTACTACAAGGGTGGCAAATGCGCCTGCCTGATGGTAAGCGGCTAACCGTTGCGCATTGAAGCCAGCCACCAAAAAACGTGGCCCGACACGCACTTGGCCGCTTTTATACAGTAGAGGTGGCAAACGAGCTACTGTCTGCGCGCCTGATAGTAGGCAGCTAATCATAGCCATGTAATACTAATAATACCAACTAGACATTATAAGCGCGTTGTTTTATCTACTACTGTTCCACTACCCAAAACCACCATATGCAGTCCACTACAGGACTTAAGTCCTGTAGTGGACTGCAAAAGGCATCATCAATTTATTGTGACCACCTTCCTACACAATCAAATCAACATTTAGACACCAAAGAAGTTTATATACAATAGCGGGCATTGTAGTAATAATAAAGCACCTACTAACAATCATCATTCTCAGAACGTTATTCCGGTAATACGGTAGTTTTGGCTGACTACTATTACCGTTTTCTACTAAAAAAACAATTTCATTATAAAGAAATTGTTTTTTAGTAGAAAACGGTAATTAACAAACCTACCATTTCTACAATTTGTGTCATTAATAACATTTCTACCAAAACTACAATTTATACTAAATCTACCATTATCTCAAACCAACCATAGTACCATAACAACTATTGCTACCAAAACTACTAGTCATACAAAAACAAACATATCTCAAAAACTACCATTTCTTTCAAGTTAACTGAAAGAACCATTTTCTACCACAGATTCTGCCAAATTTTCTGCCAAATTTTCTACCAAAGCTACAAGTTCTGCCAGTCACAATTTCCTACCAAATACTTAATTCCTATCATTTTTAAATAATGATATGGTAAAAATTTCGAAATACGTTGCCGTTTTTAGGGGTTGTGAGTGATTAGGAGGGAGAGGAGGAGGTCTCGGATCCCCCCTCACCATTGCCACTTGCCAGAAACACTAGGTTTCCTATGAAAAAAAAAATCTCCAAACATCGGTGTGTATGGCACTGCCAACTTCCACATTCTTCACACTAGTTTAATAAACTAAGGTTGACGGTGCCCTGCGAAGCATCGCAGGGCTCCTATTTTCAGATTAAGGGTCAAAAGAGAACCTAACATAACCTATTTAGTTACTTATTACAGTCGCACCTAACCCTAGGCACTCGAAAGCAAGGACGCACAAATTTGACATTGGCTGTCAATATTATCATTCCAAGATGGCGGGTTGCGTTTCGTTTCACGTTTTTCACATAAAACCTAAAAATTACATTTGTAAAACTGTACTAAAGTATAAAAATTGCGTTCCGTTTTGCATAATTGCCGAAGTATTTAAGAATTTTTGGAAATTGTTTAATAATATTTAGACGCAACTCCGGTAGCTAAAATTACTTTTAGGGGATTAAAACTAACTCCCTTAAGCCCCCTACACAACCAATACCCTCAAATTCAGGCGACTCGTTTCGAAATCCAACCCGATGATATTAGTACTCTATCTATATTATTCAATAGAACTTATGACGTGCAAATTTTATTAATGTTGACCTTTAATTTAAAATGTGTCGTACAGTATGATGAACAGTAAGGCCCACTTGCGTAACGTTTGATTTAAGTTACTCCTTAATTAAAATTTGTTGATCAGAATTAACAGCATAAAATCATTTAACTTAAAAGTATTTAGCGTCCTTGCACAACGACAACAACTCTTAGATTTAGTTAAACATTTTATGAGGTCGGTAAATTGGTTTCTACGTTTTGTTTCATGGCATGATGACTTTTTGTTACGATTTTAACTATGTTATGCGTATGCTTTTGCATAAAACAAAACGCATTGTCATAGGCTAGCAAAGAAACGACAATTGACAAATAATAACTTGGAACTTTTGAGGAATAACAATAACACAAGTACATTGTTTTCAGTTATATAATTATAGATATCTATTGAATAAATATGAGTGAGAAAATATAACAAGATCCCGAGCACCCAATTTTACCCAAGTGTGGTGGGTCTAGATTTAAGTAATCTATAATTTCTTCGTCATCGTCAGAATAGGTACAAATCAGGCAAAACCAAATCCATATTTTTTTTATAAATACGTATAATAGTTATCTTGGTTATACTTCTTTGAGTGATCTCGTCAGGCAGACAGTTCTTAAATGAAATTAGACAATAAACAGCCGATTTTCGGTAATAAATTTTGACAGTTCTTAAATCATATTAGTCGACAAATTCGTTGTACAAGACGCTAGTGGTGTTAATTTTTTTTTCTCGTTATATACGTCTTAATTCTACTTAAGAATCGTTGTGCAAGTGGGCCTAAAAGACTTATGTATTAGCACTATAGTATTTAAGATTACATTTAATGTAAAAGGAACATTTGTACGCCGGTGAAGGTAAAAACAACTTTGTAAGCAGTATTCCAATAAATAAACTATTATTTGCTATTCTGTACATGTTTCACATTAATAAAAAAGATGTCCGAAGGAACTCCATCGTGGGTAATGTGTTTCGAAAGAAATTTCAGAAACATTTTCATAATATGTAGATGCCTAGAGTTGACAGAATATTAGCTTTTTCATAGAGCGACTGCCGTCTGACTTCTACAACCCGAAGCCGTAGGCATATTTTATGGTTTAGACCAGATATTTGAGGGCACTGATTGCGCTAACGACTGTCAAAGATGATAACCGAAACCGATGGCTTTACGTGCTTTACGAGGCATGGAAGGCCGGTCACCCTATGTCCAGCAGTGGACGTCGTTTGGCTGATATGATGATGATATTTCATATCAGCCAAACGACCCAAATTCATATAAGTACGCAGATATGGCGTGGCGTACATACGTAATGGAGCTGCGTAATATTCATATAAGCTATTGTGCATAAGATTATATCAGTATCAGTTCATATTTAAAGCGGATTAATATAGTATGATTTCGGATTTGACAATGCATGGACGAAATGAATATAAATTCACTGGATCATCCTATGTATGGAAAACTAAAATTTAAATAATTGTAATGTGAAACCATTAAGTATTGCTTGACATATGATTGGTATATGTATGTCTTAAAGGAGCCCAATAAATATACAGATTATGGTATATAATTATGCGTTAAATAGTAAGCTAAAATATTCAAACAAAAATACTCAACTAACATAATCGTGGAGCCACATAATATTAACCAGCAGGTCTAATATAATATATAGTTTTGGATTCAAATAAGTACGCACATGTGGCGTATAAAGTGAGCGGCCCGTGGCAAAGTGGCGATCGCTCGAATCTGTCGATTCGCAAGGTGAAGCGCGTTCGTCACCGACTGCTTTATAGATGGGTAACCAGCCACAAAAAGTCACACCTTCTGTGGCCTAAATTAAATGTATAGTAAGAAAACAATCGCTCTGTGGAAAACTCATATTCAGTCAAATCTGGTTAGACTAGAAAGCGGAGCCCAGGCTCCAAGGCTAAGGCCTGGATGCAACCGGGATAACGCTCGAAGGACGATGATGATGACCCATCTATAAACCAGACGGTGACGAACGCGTTTTACCTCGCGAATTTTTGAAAGTTTCGAGTGGTCGCCACTTTGTCACGTGCCCCTCTGGTAGGTAATGTACCTACCTACTACAAATATTTAACCAAAAACTCCGAAGTAAGAAAAAACTGCTGGAAAAATGGACATAGAAACCAAGTTAATGTAAGAAATTCCGTAAGTTATGCGAATTGATAAGAAATACAGAATAATAATACATAAAAGTGACCAAAAACCAATGACTGCCCTCCGAGAAGAATACTGCGCTGTGATTGGCCCATATGAATCGGATCAAGTAAAGCTAAAATACCTAAAGTGTGGATTTGTATAAAAATGGCGTAATTATTATTAGCAACAACGTTGGCGTTAGTTGATCCGAACGGAACCACATGAGAATTGGGCGCTCGCAATGGATCAAGAAATCATGGCCGGATCAACAATTTATAATAATTTATAATAGTTACCAATTTTGACGTACTGCTTTCTCTCAGTCAAATAGCTTTTGAACCATTCAAGTGCTATACCTCTAATACCAAAACGCTTTTCGAGTTTCTGAAGCAGTAATGGAATCGAAACGGTATCAAAGGCCTTGGCTAAGTCTAAGAAAACACCTATGAAGTGTCTTTTGTCATCTAAAAGTGACGATACCGAGGATGTCAGCAATGCAACAGCATCATCAGTCGATTTGGCCTTCCTGAAACCATACTGCTTCGGCGAAAGAAGGTTCTTGGTTTCAATGTAATGCATGAGTCTACGATTAACCAACCTTTCTAACAATTTTGAAAAAGCTGTTAACAGAGAGATAGGTCGGTAGCTGTCTGGGGAGTCTTTGCGACCACTTTTATAAATCGGCATAATACGCGCAATTTTCCATGCATCAGGAAAGGTGCCAGATTTTAAGCTTAAATTGAAAATTTCTGATAGCGGCGGAATAATAATATTTCTGATCTCCTTCAGCACCGTGTTTGTTAGACCATCTGGACTCGGAGCCTTGCCACTATCCAGTGAGAGTATAAGAGACTCTATTTCCGCGGGGTCAGTAGGCTTCAGAAAAAAAGAGTCCTTCAAATGTTTGCTTTGCACTTTACCAGCAATTGCTTCCTGGGTCATTTGTAGATTATTTAAAATGCCATTGGCAAGGTTATGACCGACCGTAGAAAAGTATTTACTACATATGTTGAGTGAACTAACAGCATCTACACTGCTTTCTAGCGATAATAGTTCAGTTGGTGTGTTTTTGTTTCCGCCGAGATGACATACAGTTTTAATAGATTTCCACATCTTTTTCGGATCTTTTGTGTTGTTGGATAGCTCTTTGTTTTCATGCTCTATCTTTAATTTACGCAATAGTTCGTTACAAAAATTCCTATATCGGGTGTAAATTATTCGTAACAGCTGGTCATTAGGAAATCTTTTTAATCTCATATGCAGGCGATCCCTGTGACGCATACATCGAATAAGTCCTTGTGAGATCCAGGATTTTAAATTGAACTTTGAGTGACTTACGCGTATTTTTGTGGTATGTTTGTTGACAATCTCAGACACCCGGTTGCAAAAATAGTTTGTCGCTTGGTTTGCATCTAAAGTACTGATCCGAGGTAGCCATTCAATAGTTGAAATCTCTTTTTTAATGGCTTCAAGGTCTCACTTGATAGTGGTTCGGTCTAAGCTTCTTTGTTGAACTCTATTAGTAGCCAAGCCTAATAAAACCATCTCATGATCTGTTTTATCTATACAGCAAATAACGCCTACAACATTTTTTACAGTGTTGATAAAAATATGATCAAGACAGGCATCCAGTCTCGTCGGTTTTGTTATAGCGGGAAATAAGCCATGTTCCGCAGTTAGACATAAATATTCCAGCTCCTGATTTGATTGATTTGAGATGACGCGGAATAGTAATTTGATTGAGCGCGGTAAGCTCAATACAAAACTGGCCCCAAGCCTGGAGTGGGATGAAACACCCCCTGACCATATTGTCGCCACAATATGGTCAGGGGGTGTTTCATCCCACTCAAACTTTGATAGCCAAAGCTCTTTGATCAAGACCTTGGCGTACAAAATTGTGGGAGCCACAAAACCCATTATGTCCCATAGTCGAGCCACTGTGGACAGCATAGTGCGTTTGGTGCACTTATCATCTGGTGGTGAGACGTCAAACCGAAAACTATCGCAGGATTTGTCCCAGCGTAAACCGAGAACCTTATGCGGTACAGACTTCTCAAACTCAATGTCTGGAGAAGCTTTATGAGAATCTGGTATGCGTGCGAGAACCTCCTTAGAGTTGCTTGTCCATTTGACAAGATCAAACTGGCCTCGCTTAAAAAGCTGGATAAGCTCTTCACAAAGCGAAATTGCTAGCGGAGCGGATATGACACTACAGGCAATGTCATCCATATACAAAGCGGAAGTAGCAACAGCCGCTGCGGCGGGAAAGTGATCGCCTTCATCAGCGATCAACTGACGAACAACTCGTAACGCGTGATATGGGCTAGACTTGAGTCCAAAACAAACACGATTGAACTGATACACAGATAAAGGTTCTTTCTTGTCAAAACTCTACGGTCAGATTCGCGAACGCCGATATTGAGAAACATTTGGCGGCAATCAGCTGACAGAGTGATTTGGAAAAGACGAAACTTTATTATGATGTTAAATAAATCACCCTGTAGATTGGGGCCGGCATGCAAAATGCCATTAATCGACTGACCCGATGTAGTCTTGCAACTAGCATCTAAAACCACGCGAAGTTTAGTAGAGGTTTTATCTTCGCGAACTACGCCGTGATGCGGGATATAATATGAGGGTAGAGAGTTGCCCTCGTTGTTTACAACTACACTCAAAAAACCTTTATCTATGTAGTCACGAATGACGTTATTATAGGCGCTGCGTAACTTAAGTGATGCATCAAGTTTACGTTCCAAACAATGGAATCGTCTGAGCGCAGCAGCGTACGAGTCGCCTAACGAATAAGGGTCACCACAGAATGGCAACGCCACAACGTATCTGCCACTGTCGTCACGAACAGTGGTAGCGCGGAAATGTTCTTCACACTCGAGATCTTTACGGCTCATCGAGGGCGGTGCGGTAACCTCTTCAAGCTCCCAAAATCGCTTGAGAAGAGAATCAATATTATTTTCTTGAAGAACAGAACAACAGCAAGACGTAACGTATTGAGAAGTATGTAATGTAGGTACGGTACTCATAATCACATACCCAAATACCGTCTCAATAGCGGGCGGTAAGTTATGTTGCTCACTACGTACCACTTTCGTTAGTAGCAATTGCGGAAATATTGCAGCTCCGATCAAAACATCAATGTCTGCCGGATTCGCAAACTCCGAGTCTGCCAGCGGCAATGACACGAGGTGTGTGAGTAGCGATACGTCCACATTAGCGTTTGGCAATGTGTCCGTAATACGCTCCACGATAAGCGAAGAAATGTTAAAATTAATGTCCCTATCAAAACGCGAATGTATTTTAATATCTACGGAACCCTTGCAATGTTTTTCTGAACCACCGATCCCTTTGACTATTGAGTTAGTACTTTTAAAGTTATTCCACAATCCGAGGCGTTTGAACAACTCAAATGTTATTAAATTGGTCTGAGACGCGCTATCGAGTAGACAACGTACCATGTGCGGCGACCCATTAACATCATAAACGATAACTTGCGCTGTCGCTAACAGAACAGTCTTAGACGTCATACACCGCGGCTTAGCACTGCTCTGATCACTACAAGCGCGCGAAGGCCGTCCGCGCGTGCACGCCGCCCGCGCAATGGATGTCGTACACAACGATATTTCATTCCGGATGGTGTGAGGCGCAGTTATCGTAGCCTGCACCTGCGACGTAAGTGTGTCAAGGTTAGCGGCTTGGCTTGACAACGGGCTACCTTTATCGAAATGTAACAGTGAATGGTGTCGTTGATTACATGAGCGGCATCTCGTTCTACTAGAACAATCACTCGTTTTATGTTTTATACTTAAGCAATTAATGCATGCTTTGTTATCTTTTACACATTTAAAACGGGGGGTCGGATTTAAATTATTAAAAGCGGGACATTTATAGAAATGGTCGTGCACTATATTACTGCACAGACACTTCTGTGAATTATTACTATTAGATTCCGAGCATGTTACGTAAGATTGTGGATTAGGGACCGAGTTATTATTACTATTTCGCGCTTTATTCGACCTTTGTTTGCTGCTGTTAGTGTTAGACGGGCTAGGTGAACTAGACTGCGTATTATGAAATATTCGACACTGATATTTGATGAACGAAATAAAACTATCTAGTGTAGGTATTTTATTATTGCGTTCCGTCATCTCGAAAGCACGAATTGTTTCAGTGTCAAACTTTTTTAAAGCGAGTTGAAGCAACACAAAGTCGGAAAGATCTTCCAATTTTAAGTTCCTAAGAGAATTAACCGCGGTTACGAAGTTATCTAAAAATAGCTGGAAATTCGAGACAGATGCGGCACCGGACAGTTTAAGATTTAAAGCTTGGTCAAAGTAGGTAGACGCCAGGACGCGCGTCTTGATATCTATCAAGTAGTGACTGAAATATGACCTGATAATTCTCAGCACTAGGTGTGACACCTGCAAGTACGGTCTGGGCCTTCGGTGACAGTTTACCTATTAAATAGTACAACCTGTCAGAGAACCATTATCGTGCACTGTAGACTTAAAACTCGCATAGAATAACGGCCAGTTTCGTATATCGCCATCAAACGACACAATCTCGATTGGCGGTAACTTCGGCGTGCGAGCCGCGGAAACGGGCTGTGCCGAATATTTACCCTCCAATTGCGATTGTATACGCTTAATAATATAATAAAGGTCTTCGAATGAGGTGTACGCCTGATAATTCGGTTTTTCATCAGGATTGATAGAAAGCAATCTTGCGTTATGATCGTCTAACAACTTATGAAAATCTGTTCGAATACTATCTACTGTCATACAATAGCTGAGAAATGACTCCCTATTACTATCGGAAAGAGCGGCGATTTTTGAGCGCTCATAAATGTTTTGAATACGCTCAAATAAAATATTGCGTTTTGCTTCTAAGATTGTCATCTCTTTGTCTTCCGACACGCGTGACTTCTTTTGTTGTGACATGCTTACGTAAGTATAAGCTAATGAGACCGAAACAAAATAAGAATATCTAATGTACCTATTATTTTACCTAAGTAGGCTAAGTAGGCAACACTTTAGAGCTGTGGAATTAAAAGTTGCTCGAAATATGAGATTTACAAGACTACTATGATAGTTCCAGAAATAATAATTGAGTAAGTAGGTAGCTACATAAAAGTTTATCTACTGATGCGGGCGGAAACAACCATGTGACGGTTATGTGACTGGACTAGGAGTATAGCTAGGTGTTATAACTGCCTAGGCATAGCGATATAACGTATAAAAACGTAAATGAATCCGACTCGTATGGACCAAAAAAATGGTTCGGCGTTACACTGAAACCGAAGGTTCCTAGGTGATTTGGGAAAAAATGGACTGTATCTAAAGGATGGCGAGTTCTGGTCGCCTAGGATTGGATAGGGAGAGAAAGTATGGTGTAGAAGGAACCTCTTACCTTGCACGGCAATCTTCTTCTTCTCAGAAGGGCAGTCTCCTGGTGTATTCGAGATGAAGCTGCTTGATTCACTCCACTACGCAAATCACTTTCACTCGCGGGCGGTTTTGTTGAGTTTTGTATAAGCGGTAATAATTATAGCGGTGCGGTGCGGTATGGCGGACACAATCTCAGCCTCTCGAATCTTCCGCGTCGCCGTTGAGCAAGGCGGCCAATAGCGAGGTGTTTCGGGAGGGGATTTATGAAAAGGATCGCTCGGATTGGCCGAGCAGCAACGAACCATTGACGTTGACGTGATTAGTTCTCGATGGAAAGGTAGATGGCGCTACCACCGGTGAAAGAACTTTAGGAACATTCCCAAAGTGCCAGGAATAGATATCCTATAAGTCTTTGTGCACACAGAAGAAAGTTACTCAACTACTAACAGAGCGTAGGTTGGAGTTTGGTATTACCTAAATACTTTGTTCACTCGGGAAGATTGTTAGTATGTTGATATCACTAATATCCGAAATGTGTCACATATTTCGAATATCAATGATATCAATAATCTGTAGGTCTAATTGGTTAGGAGTCCTGGTCAGGATATTAGAGTATAATTTAATTAATTTCTACACGTAACTATCATAGATCTTGACGATGGGCAAGACAAACGGTCTTGTATACTTTCCGAGTCACAATCGGCTTTGTGATCAGTCAGTGTGAAACAGACGAACGCGTTTAAAATAGCGAATCGTAAAAATTGTGTGGTTGTCACTGCTACGCGAGCGATGAAGCAAGTTTCTAATTAATTTATGGGATTTAAATATAATGACCACCACAAAATGCTTTGATAGCCTAGTTCTTTAACCAAAAATATATACTTAACATCAGAAAAAAAAGTCTAAAATTACAATAGTACTGGCTATTTTAGTCACGACTGTACTTCAAATTGTATTCGAACACCAAATGTAGTAAATGATCACCAAATAAATAGGTTATGTTAGGTATTCTTGTTACCCTTAATTATTAGGAGCCCTGTGAAGCAGGGCTCCATCAACTTAGTTTGTTAAAGTAGGTGGTGTAACTAAATCCAATTTATGTGTTGATATTTCATACAACAAGACATTAAAATGCTGGTTTAATTTTGGTGATAATTTACTACTTTTGGGTTAGAAAATGATTTATTTGGAGTTATTTTGCTTAAATAGGATAGCGAAACGTTAAAATTTTAGTTATAATTTTACATTAAACTGGTTGCATATTAATAAATCTAAACTTTCTCGAGCAAATTTCAAAAGAACAATAAACGAAATAACAATTTAAGTGACCAAATGTTTTATTTAGAAAAAGATTTGAATCCCAATGTATGTGACATCAAATGAACGACTGATCAAAAGTTGCTAGATGTAATTTTAAAATAATTATTTATTTATTTGGTTAACCAACAATTTTAAACACTAATACATACATTATAGACACTTACTAACTAAGGCTACATAATTAAGTGTAACAATCAATTATAGGTTAACTCCTCATGCATTAAAATACGGCTTAATCGTGTTATTAATTCAATTTTTATCGTAAAATACATTAATTCATAATTAAATAATAATTAATTAATAAAAATGAATAATAACTAATTAATAAAAATGGAATAACAAAATAAAATAGTAAACACATAATGCAAAACATAATGAAAAACAAAATTACTAAATTATAAATATAAAAAAAACAAATTAAGAAAAGAAAATTACATAGTTTAATACTTAACTATTATATAAAATATTAGATTCAGAGAGATTTCGAATGTCACATTAGAATAAATTATAATAATTGGAATTTAAACAACAAACCAAATTAAAGCTAAATCAATACAAATTATCTAAGAGTGTTACTGAAACTCCTGTATAGTTTGCCTTAATTGTCAAGATGAACATCAATTATGTCACTACATTCATTTAGAGTTTTACTCATCCTAGCCACAGGTGAGTTTGCCCCTAGCACTGTTCTCCTTAGCGGTGGACATAACGGTGTTATGCTATGTCTTGGATATTTTGCTGGTGCACGAAATCTAAAGAGGCTAAGCAACTTAGGACACTATATGTAGTTTTTTAAAATTTTACAAGCAAACATACCGTCCATTATTTGCCTAAGCAGTGATAGAGGTTGGATTTTGAAATATTGCAGGCGTGAATTGTAAGAAGGCAGATGTTTGGCCTTATTTTTCATAAATTCAAGGTGCCAGAGAAAACGTTTCTGCACTCGCTCTAAACGTAATATGTGAGCTGCGTAATGAGGCCTCCATACTACACTACAATAGTCCAGGATGCTGCGTACCAGACTATTGTAAAGCATGACTTTCGTGCTTGTCTTATGGAACTCCCTAGTGTTGCGTAATACAAATCCTAACATTTTAGATGACCTTTTGATGATATTCTCTATATGTCGATGAAAGGTTATTTTTTTATCAAAAAATACACCCAGATCTTTAATGGCTTGTTTTTCTTCGATTTTTTTGCCTATAATCCGATATTGCGTGTCTATAGGTTGAGTTTTCCTAGAAAACGTAACGTGGCTACATTTTTTTTAAGTTGAGTTCCATTTTATTAAGTTTAGACCATTCGATGACTCTATCTAAGTCATTTTGTAATAGCTTACTATCATCTGTGGACCCAATTTTTCTGGAAAACTTAAAATCATCAGCGTACAAGAAACACTCAGAGTAACGGAAGCAGTAATTGGGAAGATCGTTGATGTATATATTGAATAATATTGGGGCCAAATGAGACCCCTGAGGGGCGCCTGAGGTTATCCTACAATTAGCAGATTTAAAGCCATTCACAACAACATAAAATTCACGTTCAGTTAAATAAGACCTGAACCATCCCAACAGTGGCCCTGCTATACCATATGCTGAGAGCTTTGAAATTAATATTTTGTGAGAAATTTTATCGAACGCCTTTGAGAAATCTGTGTATATTACATCATATTGTTTATTAGCATCTAATGTTTGGATGACAGTCTCTGTGAACGTTATTAGATTAGAAGATGTGGATCTAGACGCGACAAAGCCGTGTTGATGCTCACTAATATACATATTGAAATGGCGTTGAATGTACGGACATATCAGTGACTCAAAGATCTTAGCAAAGGTCGACAGAATTGATATGGGTCTAGACTTGCATATAATATCTCTTTTATTCCATTTATACACGGGAACCACTTTGGCTTTTTTCCACTCTAATGGGAAGGTGCCTGAGGCCAATGATACATTATATATATGCAATAACGGGACTATTAGCTCCGATGCACATTCAGAGATAAAATATGGCGGGATGCTATCAGGACCGGCCCCTTTCTTTCTATCCAAAGTTTGTAGCTTTACAAGTAGTGTTTCATGTTCTATTATTGGGTAGGTTAAACATTGAGTATTATTTTTTAATAAATGTAATAATAGAGAAGAGGCGTGACCCTTGCAACCTATGTCATCATCGTCTCTATAAACAGATGAAAAGTAGTCCGCAAAAAGTCTACAGATATGTGAGGCATTTGATGTTATCGTTTGCCCGTCAGTCATAGTCAATGGATAAGTACTGCGGCCACCGCGTTTGATGTTTACATGAGTCCAAAACAATTTAGGATTCGTTTTGAGCTCCGTTTCTAGGTCATTCATGTAACTATTGTATAAATCTTTTGCCATTTTTTGACATCTCTTGTTAAGTAATGTGAGCTCTATTTTATCCATGGGATTTTTGTATTTATTGTTACGTTGCCTGAGTCTATTTTTTTCTTTTAACGATCTTATAATAGATTTTTTGAACCAGGGTGGGTACCGAGCGTCGGTCAATTTCCGTTTTGGAACATATTTATTTATGGCTTTGGTAAGAATATCGTAGAAAACATTTAATATATCATTGACATTATTCCCTCTCGCAAAGAGATGAGCCCAATCTTTTTCTTTTAAGTATTTTTTTATATTAGAATAAACAGCTTTGTAGAAGTTTGGTCTTGTGTTTGATTTATTATATGGGAGTTTATAGTCTTTTATTAAGGAGAAAGTGATATCAAGTGCCGGATGTAGTTTATCGACAAGAGTCAATGAGTTGAGAGATTCTGACACAGAGCAACACGGTAGTGTGGACAAAACAAGATCCAGAATACGTCCAGAGACGTTAGTTATAGTACTGTGCTGAGTAAGCTTACTAACATTTATGAACTCCAACAGGCTCTCACAAGTGCTAGGCAGTGAACTATTATCAGCTCCTACATTCCAGATTATTTTACCTAAGTTAAAATCACCTACCCTACACCTACCTAATACTAATTGGCATATCAGTCGTCTCGAAAACATAGTTGCAATGTTTAACAAAATGCTCAAGCCTCGTGTGCCAGACAGGAGGTGGCAAATACACTGCACAGAGGGCCATCCGACGAGAAGAATGCGTGGTAGAAATATCAATTGTGACCCAGAGGTCTTCACAGTCACATTCCCATCTGTTAATTCGTGTTGAGTTTAAATATTTGGATACGGCTATGAGTACTCCCCCGCCGTCTTTACTACTTTTAAAATTAGACATCTCTCTGTAATATCAAATCATAACTAATCAAATTTTATATTCACAAATGATTTCTTATTAAGAATTATTAATTTAAATGTAGGTATACTTATATTTAAAGAACATCATTAATTTTAACACATTAATTTGTTTTGAAAAAATTACGATTAAAATACAAATAGACGACTTGGCGACGCCCATGGGTCCGACTGTAATTCCAGTAACTAAAAAGGGTTATGTTAGGTTCTCTTTTGATCCTTAATCCGAATATAGGAGCCCTGCGAAGCAGGGCTCCGTCAACTTCAGTTTATTGAACTAGTGTGAAGAATGTAGCCTAAGTTGACGGACCCCTGCTTCGTAGGGCTCCTATTTTTGGGTTAAGGGTCAAAACTCAAAAGAGAACCTAACTTAACCTATTTATTTAGATCGTGGCACCTAACCCTAGGCACTAGCACTAGGGATTTTGTACTTAAACGATTTGGTCAATAGTGTAATAAACAATATAAACATTGATATTCCAGACTTTGGTCAGCTGAACTTTTGATCAAATGACCATCGTTATTTTAAACTTTGTTGATTTGTACGTTGTTCTTTTGAAAATTGCTCAGAAAAGTTTTGATTTTCTAATACCCGCATTAAAATGCGAGTTTCATTTTGGTGATCATTTACTATTTTTGTCTGTTATACTTATGTTACTATATCTGGTGGTAAGTTAAGCATAAGCCTAATTATGTAGCAACATACGACATTTATCATCGTGTTTAAAATTCACGCCCTCTTTTTTAATTATCTGTTTAGCCAAACAACGAAAAAATGTTGGTGTACGTTTAAATTGCCTGAAAACCGAACATCCCTTTTCTAATTAACAATTTATCAACTTTCTGCCATGGCTGTGAATGGGTTCATTCTCCGAATGAAATGGGTTTACATCGTAAACTTTTGTGTACTGACATTCTTGGTGATTAGAGTGAAATATATTCTTTTTTAAAACTAAATCGTGTGACATTTCTATGGATATAAGATTCATGTAAGATTTGCGTTTCGGTATTTGGTAAGTATTTTCAATGCGAAATAGGACCATAATTATACAGGGTGTTTGGCACATGGTTGTCCAAATGAAGTAGGGATCTGGTTTGGGCCATTGCCAATGCGTTGGACTCAGGCAAATTAAATTCTGTCTCACAGTTTCAGCGATATGATTTTTTTTAATATTTTAAAGAAAAACCCAGAAATTTGTACTAATATTGAAAAAATTTTATACTTATATGAGTTCAGCTATCGTAGTGATATTCTTTATTTTAGTTAACTATTGCTACATTTTATTAAAATAATTATTTCATGTAGAAAGCTTATAAAAAATTATAACAGGCTGTCAAAGTTTGGAAAAGAGTTAATAACAGAATAAAGTTCAATTTTGCATGATTAAAAACTAATAATAATAATAGCGATGGAGGTTTTCAACTTCATTAAAAACTTTTTCAGTTCATACCCTTTAAAATGATGTATCATAAGCCTATAAAAGAATTCACTAAATAAAAAAAAAATGCCAATTATTCTCGACCGGCCGAAAACATTTGAAGTTGGCTTTACCTAAATTGCACCTATTTAAGGAATTAAAATTTCGTGAAACAACTTAATATGCTGTCTCACTCTTCCGCAACACAATTTTTTTACCGTTTAATACCTTGTGTTGCCACACAAAAGAAAAAAAATTTTTTTTAATAAGGGAAAATAATAATATTTTGCCATCTCGCCCGATCCACGCGTTCGGGAATACATTGTCCAGATATTCTCTGACATCTAGTTGCCAGTGAGCTGGACAACCGTCGTTTTGAAATATGATTCGTCTGCCTTCTAGGTATATTGGCAAATCCATGACTAATTCGGGCAGGTCATTTTGCAAAAAATGCAAATATGTATCGCCAGTGAGAGTATCTGGTGAAAAATGTGGTCCAATTAAATTGTTGCTAATGACACCTGCCCAAACGTTGACACTAAATCGCCGCTGGAAAGATTTTGATCTTTTCACGTGTGGATTTTGTGAAGCACAATGATGCAGATTGTGGAGATTGAGTATCCTTTCTTTTGTGAAACATGACTCGTCCGTCCACAAAATACTCTTCAAGAAATGTTCGTCATCCACATCAGTATGTAACATAAATCGATCAAACTGGATACGTCTCTCAAAGACATTATTTTCTAGACCTGAAACAAATAAAAGAATACATGAAATCGTTATTGAAAATTGGTAGGATTAATTAAAGAAGGATACAATAAAATTGTCTGCTACAAATGAAGATACATTTTCAAAAATAAGTGGATTTGCTAGGGGATAAAACTTAACAAACAACTGGTTTATTAACTAATCATCTTCATCCTAGCGTTATTTCCAGTTGCGACCTCAGCTTTTTCGCGTAGGAGCCCAGGGTCCGCTATCTAGTCTAACCAGATCCGTATCTACTTTTCCACGGAGCGTCTGCCATCAGTCTGACCTCCTTAACCCTAAGGGAGAGCGATACTCTTTAGTTAGACTAGTGTCAGGATTTTTGATGGTACTGACTTTCCGTACAGACTGCCATATATGCTCTTATGACAACCAGGATCGACGGCTTAACGTGCTCTCCGAGGCACGAGGCAAGCCATAATTTACTGTAAACTACGCACATAACTTCGAAAAGTCATTGGTGTGCACGCCAGGATTCGAACCCGAGACTTTCTGCGTTGCAGTCTGTTAGTCTCGCCACTAGGCCATCGTTGCCTGGTTTATTAACTAACTAACTTGTAATTAAAGTAAGGTATAAAAACATTAAATAGAAAAAATACCTTGTACTGGTGTGTCGTGAAAAGCATGCCTCCCATCTGCACGAAGAACACTCCAGACTTTCCATATGCTTAAATCGTTTCTTATGCTTCTTGTAGGATCCTGGTTAAATAGTTCTAATATGCGTTCATCAATAGAAACGTCATGTTGTATTACATTAACTCTTGGCTCTTGAGACTGCAAATTACCGGTTTCCCGTAAACGCCGATAAGTATTAGAATGTACGGCGATCGGGCAAGCGCCTATTTGGATACCGCTCTCCGTAAATCCTTTGAGCTTCGCGTGCATTGGAGTTAGCACTTCCATATGCCATCAAAATATCTGCATATTCTTCATTAGAAGAAGTCGCCATTGCTTTACACAACTCAATAAAATTAATCTAACTGATTACAGAGACGGTGAATTTGACGATGACAAATATACGAAAAGCATAAAAAAATAAAGCAAATTAAAAACGCGCGGAATAAACCGTAGGCTAATAAATTTTCATAATTGCGAAAATGTCTCAAATGTAAAAAGTATTTAGTTGTTTTTTTATTAGATACTATTTAATTTCAATTTAAAGTAGTTAGTACTCTGTTTTATGAAATAATGATATTACAATGAGGCATCTTTTATATTCTCATAGTGAGTGATGAAAAGAAGAGTGTATTACTTGGGCGCAAATATTATTTTTCCCCTTATTATAAAAAATATTGTTTTTCTTTTGTTTGGCAACAAAAGGTATAAAACGGTATCTAAACAAAAGATTTTGTGCTGTGGAAGAGTGAGACAGCATATTAAGTTGTTTCACGTAATTTTAATTCCTTAAATAGGTGCAATTTAGGTTAAGCCAACTTTTAATGTTTTCGGCTGGTCGAGAATAATTGACATTTTATTTTATTTAGTGAATGCTTTTATAGGCTTATGGTACATCATTTTAAAGGGTATAAACTGAAGAAGTTTTTAGTGAAGTTGAAAACCTCTATCACTATTATTTTTTATTTTTTTAATCATACAAAACTGAACTTTGTTCTGTTATTAGCTCTTTTCGAAACTTTGACAGCCTGTTATAATTTTTTTACAAGGTTTCTACAGGAAATAATTATTTTAATAAAATGTAGCAATAGTTAACTAAAATAAAAAATATCACTACGATAGCTAAACCCATATTCGTTTAACATTTTTTCATTATTAGACTAAATTTCTGGGTTTTTCTATAAAATATAAAAAAAAATCATATCGCTGAAACTGTGAGACAGAATTTAATTTGCCTGAGTCCAACGCAAATGGCAATGACCCAAACCAGATCCTTACTTCATTTGGACAACCATGTGCCAAACACCCTGTATAATTACTGATTTGTAGATTTACTATGGTGATTATGTTGGCAGCGAAAGACTGTAAACAGCTAATATCCTAATTCTAAATCCTAATGCATCGTATTGATTATTTCTGTGCTGTTCGTAAGATGAAACCGAACAATTTGGAGTAAAACATACATAATATGATATGTAGGTGTAATGGCAGTAAAGATAAGTAATATTGCTGAGATATTCTCAATGTTGTTATCCTTTCCACATCCATTTAAATTATTTATTTATATACGAGTAGGTGTAAGTATATAGGTTAAGGTATATGTAGATAACGCGGAGTGTTTCGTTGGCACAATTCTCACAGTTATGAGAACAAAACAAAACTAATTATGAGAAACGAGATGGATCTCGGGGCATTCGGCGAAATACCGATACTTACAGCTGTTTAACAATTTTCGATTAAGCGATCACGAAATAACAACTTAACATAACCAATAGAATAGCACATATTATTTAGGACTTGGGCTAGTGATTAATCATATGTCCGAAAACGTATGTGCCCTTATTGATAGCCAACTTTGGACTGCCATGTGTTAGAAAAAGTTGCTTAAGTAAACTATATCTATACAAGGTGCATGCATATCTTAGCATTTATCTTAATATCGGTACTGAAGATTAAAGTACGCTTCCCATATACTGCATGTTTGAACTATGTAGGTATACATATATGGTTCCGTCTAAGCTGTCACGAAACCATGATCGAACCCGATATCGGAAGGAAAGTGGAAACGGCCGAAGGTTTCGATTTGACATGTTTTGGTAGAAGAGATTTGGACAGAAGTTGATAATGTAATATCTACACTGTGCTTTACAGTTGAAATAGAATTAACAATTAATGCAGAAAATGATGTTGCATTATGAAGATGTTTACTGGACTTCTAGTAATTAACCTGTGACCACTGTTGCTTTAATAAGAGCGAAACGTCGAGAGCTCGAGGTATTTTAACGTCACTATAATGTGAACAAGACCTGTTGCTTACTAGTACTACTATTTAATGTAAGTAAAATAATTATACTTAGAGCTGTTTTTTTGCTTGGTGTACTTAGACGGTTTTAGTCTCCATGACTTGGAAGTAGAGATCAAAGAAATTGTTATATTAAACAGGTTAAGCTAAGTACAGTGTACTTTGAAAAGCCGTATTAGGCAATGAAAATGGAAATGCTGTAGGACGCGCGGTGGCGGGCTATAAGATTATGTTTATGCATGTAAAAAACAAATTAATTTATTTCACATAATTATCTCGTCATAAGTAAACGAATGTCCGTATTTGTTGGTCAAAATAATTGGCATAAATATTAAATTTTCGCTGTTTGCATTGATATCTGGTAAATATGTAATTAACTGGCGAAGTGTGCGTGTGTAATACACCTCTGTCTGTCCCTTCGGTGATAAAAGGCGTGAAGTTATGTTATGTAGTTATGTTATTTCCTGATCCGGCAAGTCTATAACTAGATCTCTCTCACTGCACAATTTTTTATTTACATAACAATAACTACATCTTCGGAAATAGATCAGCCAATGCTATATCTATTTAAGTATGACTATGCTAAAACAGGTGGATGGTCCATGAGTTAATCTGTGTAGCATGAATATCATATCGCCCGCCGCATGTCGCGTAGTGACAATGCGATGTCTATTAACGTATTACTACGTCGTTGCAGTTGGGCGATATGATGACGATGCCACGAGCGTACTACGTGGCATGGACAACACAACGCCAACGCCTGTCGCACGGTGCGTAGCGTAGTCGCACTAAGGCCATTGTCAGACTAAGAAATAAGAGTCTCTGATTGTATACAACTATATAAGATATAATTACCTGATGTTTTGCCCTCATTTCCTTTACAATTCGTACTTCTATATCACTGTCACTTGATTCTTCATCACTATGCTTAGTTACGATATTTCTCCTACGATACGACATTATGTTAAAAATAATAAATGACACACAATGTCAGAGGATTTAATTCACTATCACAACACTATTGATTTACGAAGTCAATTCAACTGACTGCATCCACCAATGTTACTAATATATTTAGTTGATTAACTAATGATCATTTGTTGTAAGTATTAATACATTTTTAATGGATCATTGCGTTAGGTTTGACTAATTATAGGTTGGTAGACACATGTTGTAATGTCCGTGCTAAATAAATGTTGAACACATTTTTAGCTTCTTCAAATGAGAGGTAAGGTTATTTATAATCATGTCTTGTCTTTGTTATGTTGCTACGTGAAGCTTAAACTGATTGGATTTTTATATTATGCATATGCAGAATTGCTGGCAAACTGCTTAAATATCGCCTCAAGTAGAGTTATGGGCATTAAGGTTTAGCTTGTTTCTGCAGTGTATTATCTTAGCCGTAAATCCGAAGATGCAAACACATATTCCTTGCCTTTGAACAAAGCATGTGTTTGAATTAATAGGAAAGATCCTTCGGCCTGGAGTCCTGTCATGAGCTTTGTGTAAACCAAGAAAGGCAAAAACACCAGAAGACTACAGGACACTCATTCTGCGTAAAAAGTAACACGAGTAGTTTAACAATGTTCGTTTTTTTTTATTAACTTCTACATTCAAGACAAAGGCAAATGCCATCTCAGGCTTCCGTGACTACAAATCCTGTAAAGTAGCTGAAACGTCGGATAGTAATAAAAATATCTAAATAATGTCGTTTCTAGATAATTTGGTTTAAATGAAATGTCAGTAAATTCAATAAGACGCGATAAAGTCCGTAAACTATATTTCAATGTCAATATCTAGCGTCAGTTTAAAGAAAATAATTATATTTACACTGTCCTTATTTGAAGCTTCGTGGAAGAATGGCGTGAATGTACATTATTTCGTTATAAAACAAAAGCGACGTATACGTTCGACGATAATGAATTCTACATCGATTTTAGTAAAACAATACGATTAACGAACATTTTATTTGCAGAACCGTGAGTTTTATCACAAAGACATTTTAGCTGTTCCCGACAGGCAGTTACAATACATAGGATATTCTGTGTATTTAGCACACAATTAGTTAATTAACATTTAAATTTTCAAGGGTATAATTTGGGTCAGTTTGAGAGCTTCGGAGCTAACGATCCTCGTCTCGGTTTTATTACAACATCATATGCTGACCTGACCACTGACCCTGGGTGCCACAGACATTTCGGTGTTGGTTATCTTTGAACAAAGAAGATTTTTATTAGGTACATTTTGACCGACGACGTACTGTTTATAGAATATGTTTAGAATTGTTGTCGCTTTATTTATATATATTGTTTTGCATAATTGAAGTTATAAATAAGAAATGGTATTGTTAAAGTTTAAATTGACGCCAATATACATAGTACGAAATTTGTAGGCATAAATGAGAAAAAATATTACACAGAGGAATACACATTAAGAGTTTTGGCTATGTATAGGTACATACATTATGAATATAGTTATTTCACTAAAATTCCTAAAGAGCTAAACCAATGTTGATGACATTGTATTCAAAAAGGTTATATTAGTATTTTATATAGCTGGTCGTTTTGATCAAAGATCGACGGCTGTTCTTCACTTCATTATCTCGACAAGAGTCAAATTATAACGTGCCTGAATGTAGCTCTACAAAGTCCTCTATCTCTCTGTGACAGACCTATTAAAATGGGTTCATCTATTCTAGAGATTTCCCCAGAAACGTAGAAAGACAGACAGACAAGAAAAGTTAAACACGTACTTAGGTATATTACATGCACTTGAAAAAACAGAAGATATTTTAAAATCACAGCCAGACAATAAAATGTTATAGGTTCTAAAGTTTCTCAAACAATCCCAAAAGATAGCACTATTCGACTCAAATGATGCGGGTGAAGTCGCGAGCATATATATACATATGTCTCCATAGCCTCACAGGAACAGATGAGCAGATGTGTCTTACCCATATTTCACCTAAACGTACCAGAGTACCTATTTATTCAGCATCTGTTACTTGAAATTACTATTATACCTCTTATATTAATTGTGCTTGGAATCAAGCCACACTTCAACATCAGACGAATTTTTTACTACCAAAAGCCAGTAAGTAAACATCACACGCAATCCAGGAATCGTGAAACATTACCACAACCAAATAGGAATCTTAAATAGCTCTTATCTTAAATTCAGGGAAAATAGAGTAAGTATATCTATTTCTGTTATATACCACTTATATTTAATATGGCGTCACTACGCGGAGGAAAACAGGCACAAATTAGACTACAAGCCGCAACAAGGTTTTCGGTTTTGCACCCATCGTTTACTACAATGTAATTCGTGTAGAACAAAATTAATAGCTTAATTGTTAACTTATAAGGTCCTATTTATTAACAAATTATTAACTGACTTAAAAAAGGGAGTAATCAATTCCAACAGTATTAGTTATATAGTATTTTTTAAATTCAATAATATTTAAAAATGATGATCAATTTAGGCTTCTAAGCACGTATGCTGAATTTCGTAAGTGTATGTATGTTTTTCCATAAATTTGTCGTATACTAAAAGTCATATAGAAATATTAACTCTTTATACAGCAGCGATAGCCCAGGGGTGTACGTAACGGACTGCCGAGACTGATGGTCTCGGGTTCGGTCCTCAAGTACTCCGGGCACACCTTTGACTTTTCCAAGTTATGTGTGCATTAAAAATGATAATTTTCGCTCGCTTAGTAATGTGCCCGGTAGATGGTAATAGGCTCGACCCCTATTACATTGGGACCGAAACATAACTCGCGACGTGTCGGTGTGTAATACATCTCTGCCTACCCCTTCAAGGTTAAACGCATTAAGTTATGCTATGTGTTATGTATATGTAACTATTTATTTAAATCAGGTATATTCCAAATTCAGGAACAGTCCAAGTTTTATTAATATTGCCTAACTATGCTACTGTATCGCAAATCAAGAGAGGCCTATGCTATGTCCAACAGTGGACTTAAAAGGCTGTATCATATGATGATTCTATAAATCTATACAGACATGTAGGAATATAAGCACACGTAACGCAGATGAAACTGCTAAGCGATGCTAGTCGATTTATAGATGTGGAATTGGTTTGTAATTAGTGCTAGACATTGTCAATGACCGCGCAAAATCATAGCATTCATAGTGTGACCGGTCAGCACTTCGCAAAAGCGTAATAATTATAATCTGGATAGATTAATCCAGAGAAACACGTTGGTTTACTGGGCGGACCGCGTTACTCGGTGCTATGATCAATACCACCAATCACGGCTATGTTACATTTTAACTAAGAATAAAATGCTATATCTTGGGAAATCTATTACACGGTCATCTAATTCCAAAAAAGTTAACAAATTGTTGCCAATATTACGAATGCTGCTGTTGCCTACTACAGTATGTCGAACTCTAAATATTAATTTATAATAATATATTTATGATACGATACGGGCCTATATGATTGGCGAAATTGATTGAGAATAAAGGTGAAATACCTCTTATAGACCCCGAAGTTTCGGAGTATTTTGCTGCTTAAGCCACTAACGCTATTCGTGCGGTCAACTCGACATTATACAATAAAGTTCTACTGTTATAAACACAAGTGAAAGTGAAGTAAACTTATCCAAAACAATCAATCGCGAATCTTAAATATTCGAATATTACGTATTCAATCTAATTTATAACCAATACTGACCTTTGTTTTGTTCTGAATTTGAATTGCTAAAAAAGTTTTATAAAATAATAACCTTTGTATTAAGTTATTTTCCGCTGTCTTTCCAAAAGATTTTTATTTATACGTACTTATTTAGTTCTTAATATTCATTGTCATTCATATTATTGTATGATATTTTAAATGTTTGACTCAGCTGCCTAACGGTATTTATTTATTTATTAACAAGAAGACCAACAGCAAAAGTAACAAATACAATGTTAAAAAAATTAAGCCACAGTTACCCAAATACAAGTATCAAATAGGATATGTAAAATTGCACATCAGGGGCGGCTGTACCTGAAGTGCGCTCGTGCGCTGAACTACCAGTTTTTAAAAGGTCTATGAATAAACAAAGTACATAGATATTAATCTATAAGTACTAACATCTGATTAGGGATCTATTATAGTATACAACATTAAGGAAATAATGACAAAACAATTTAAACTCTTTGTCAATGTATTTAAGATATGTTTTACAGCGTTACAAATAGTCCCCGTGCGATCGACGCAGCGCACGCCGTACTCTCATACAACTTTTACGATATACGCGCGAAACGCCTGGCGCGTGAGACAGAGATAGTTCAATACAAAATGTACCGTGAAATAACACATTCCCGTGCGGCGCACGGGCGACTCGAAAACTCCCGAAAGCGGACGAGCTTTGACGAAGTTCGTTTTGTTTTGTTTACATTTTGGCATTCTAAAAGGATTTTTGATACATACATATACAGCTATGTGTTTATTGTTAACAAAGATGTGATTTAGTAAGTTTGAGTAAATAACTTTGAAAATTAGTAATAAATTATAACGTTGACTCGAATCGATCAATTTGATAGGTATTAAATAGGCAATGACAAGCGCGCCATTTTTATAATTTGAAACTAGAGTGTAAATAGGTACAAAACTATTACGCGACGTTTTATGACTGAAATTAAAGAAATGTTTGTGATTGTTTAACATTCAATTATTATTTTCTTTGCGTATTAATTTAATATATTTAAATACATTCAAAAGGTAAGTAAGTACTTAAGCATCCTAGTTTGTAGCTAGTATTGATTAAATGTTGTTTTATTTTATCTTAGAAATCGAATAGGTATTTATAACTTAGGCCCAGTTTCACCGCTGTCGTACATATAAGTATGCCTATAAATGAGTTACAAAAAACGTCCAACGTTAATTTATCTAGAATGTACCTAGTCAGATCCATGGGCGGCTAAACGGGGCTTCAGGGTGCTGGTCAAGTGCACCACCACTTCTCTGTCCCACGAGCCGCCACTGAATGCACATGCTGCACAGTATATAATAGATGTGTGGACATAGAAACAAATTCAATAAAGGTATTTATAACAATTAAAAAATTCAGTGTTTATTAATAAATTCCAAGCTCAGTAACCGTCTCACCGTTCGATCTTTGCGACTAAAATATCAAAATCATTGTTTATTTAGAATATTACTCACTCGCCACACAAACGAATTCTGCCGGTAATTGTAGACACTAATAGAAGATGAATAGGGGCGTAGTGTCTTACAGCTCTTCTTGGAACATTAAATGGTATTTTACCCAGTAGATCCGGACAGTCAATGGATCCAGATATGATGTTCAACAGATAAATAACATCGGCGATATTTCGTCGCGTAACTAGCGGCAATAGGTGGAATTTTGAGCAGATTTTCAAATATTCTTCAGATCTGTAGGTGATTTTACACCGATAGCATAAGTATTTAATAAATCTGCGTTGTATTCCTTCTAGTCTATTAATATAAACATCATATCTGGGGTTCCATACCTGACTGGCGTATTCCAAAATGCTTTGCACATATATACAATATAAGATTTTAAAGGTTTTCACCTCATTAAAATTGTTTGACATTCGCATGACGAATCCCAGAGCTCGAAATGCCTTATTAGCGATATGATCTATGTGGGCGTTAAATAGTAATTTAGAGTCATGTACAACTCCCAGGTCCCGAATCTGATTGCATCTATGGAGCTTATGGTCGACAGAATTATGTTAGGTTTCCTACTGTACGTCACCAAGTTGCATTTAGAAGGGTTAAGGTCTAATTTATTCTCTAAACAATATTTAGTAAGGCGATCCAAGTCGGACTGGAGAGCCAACACGTCAGACACTGATGCAACGCTAGGGAATATTTTCATATCGTCTGCAAAACATAATAGATGTGAGTGATGAAAGCATTTGTTGATGTCGTTAACAAAGATTACTAACAGCAAAGGGCCAGTAAGGGATCCTTGAGGTACACCGCTAGGAACAATAACCCAACTAGAAATATAGTTATTGACTACTACAGCTTGAGATCGATTCGATATATATGACGAGAACCATCTCAGCAAGTCTCCACGTATGCCGATAAGCTCGAGTTTCTTAATTAGAAGCAAATGATCAATTTTGTCAAAACATTTGCTGTAATCAGTGTAAACGACATCAACCTGCCTACCATCACTCACATTCTTCGATATGAAATCGTTCAGGATTACAAGGTTGCTCGTCACTGACCGTCCTTTCAAGAAACCGTGCTGAAAAGTATTAAATGAGTTTTTGACGGCCCTATATATTTGATAATAATTATTTTTTCAAATATCTTTGCCAAAATACATAACTTAGAAACCGGCCTATAATTTGCAACATCATCTTTAGCGCCTTTCTTATAAACAGGTGTAATGTAGGCTGATTTCCATATTGACGGTACCACACATTCACGCAAGGACTTTTCGAAAAGTAATTTAATAGGTACTGCGATCGTCTCGGCACAATTAGTGAACAATAATGGGGGTAGGTTGTCAGGACCGGGTGACTTAGAAAGATCGAGAGCAATATAATTATATTTGGGATATGTCGGACAAGATGTAAGGTTCATCATTAATGTGTAGATGATGTGCGGTCTGAGAAGGCTGTAAAAAAGTGGAGTAAAAATAACCCGAGAAAGCATCGCATATATTCTGTCCAGTATCAGCCACTCTATCGCCGTATTTAATAATACTCGGAACACCAGGGGAGTTCCGCCGCCCCCCCCGTGGGATCTCCACCTTGTCGTGGTGGGGGGGCTTAGTAACCGTGGATTGGTGACCCACGGTGAAGCTAAGAGGGATCCAGGAGGGGACGCTCCGCGTGGGCTTGACGGAGGCCTGCGCAGGATGCGTCCAAAGGGGCGGTTGCGAGGGACAGTTCTTCTGTCCCTCGCAGTCTGGTGCGGTCGCGGGAGGAGAGGCGTGTCGGTGTTGCGTTGCCGCGCGCCCTATCTCCCGCGACCGAATGGAGGCGTACCATCGTTGCGTCGCGGTGGGGCCGCAGAGGAAGAGGAGATGCGGTGTTGCGTTGCCGTCCTCCCTATCCTCTGCGGCCGCTGAGTGTTTTGGCGGCGGAGCCCAACACCTTCATCCGCCGCCAAGGGGGTTTTGTCCGGGGCCCGCCTGACCATCTAGCGGGCCAATACCCGTCGGGGGGTAGCGACGAATGCTTATGCGAATCCCTACCCTCCGACACACGGGTACATGAGGAACACGGGTTGGTTTTTAGTCAGTAAGAGTCTGACAGTCCCCTTCGTCCTTCCCCCGGGGCGGAGGGACTCCATGAGGATTTTCCAACACCAAAAAAAAAAAAAAAGGGGAGTTCCGCCGCGCCTTAACAAAAGTCCAAAAGCATCTGGGATTAACCCTAATAGAATCCTCGACGGTAGTAATATAGTTAGTATAGCACTCACTCTCTAGTTTTTTCACTCTTTCTCTTAATAATTTATATGTCTCATGGTCGGATACATTACCATAGTTTTTATGTTTACGATAGTATTTAAATTTTTCGCGTATCAATTTTTTTAATGAGGTTGTATACCTACCACGGAGTAAATGAGTTGTCATTCGGGTAGATGGTACGTTTGGGTATATTTTTTCTATTGATCGTTTAATTATTGAATAGAAATAATTAACGGCGTCATCAGTAGTTTTATTAGAAAATTCGTTGCTTCACTTAACCGTTAGAATATCTTGTTATAGATATACTTGGTACGTACGGCAGGCTTAAGATTTTGTAATTCAACACCCGCCATCTCCAATGTTATTGCCATATGATATGGATCAATCGGTCGGTACTAATGGACTGTTACATTGTTGAATATTTAGGCTATCGTTAGACAACGCAAAGTCTAATATTTTGCCATAAACGTTAACGATATTGTTATATTGCCTTGATTGTGGGTATGTAACGTGTCTATTAGTAAATATTCATCGGCGGTATTAACAGACTGAGCTGTTAAGGCCTTATCATTGTTTACAGATTGCCAAGTTATTCCACTCAGGTTAAAGTCCCCCAGCATTAAATATCTATCATTAGGATGTTCAACTAAAATCTGATCTAATCTAAATATATATAAAACTCAAAGGTGACTGATTGACATAGTGATCTATCAACGCACAGCCCAAACCACTGGAGGGATCGGGCTGAAATTTGGCATGCAGGTAGATGTTATGACATAAACATCCGCTAAGAAAGGATTTTGATAAATTCTACCCCCAAAGGGATAAAATAGGGGATGAAAGTTTATATGAAACTTTGTCAATTTTATACCGATCGGGCTGAGACTTTCCATGCATATAGCTACTATGACGTAGGCATCCCCTAAGAAAGGATTTTGATACATTCTATCCCCAAGGGGATAAAATAGGAGATGAAATTTTGTATGAAACTTTGTCAATTTTAAACCGATCGGGCTGAGACTTAGCATGCATATAGCTGCTATAACGTAGGCATCCCCTAAGAAAGTATTTTGAGAAACCCCTAAGAGGATAAAATAGGGGATGAAAGTTTGTATATAGAAAGGGTCTATACTTCGATTGATACTGTGGTTAAAACAGATGACGCTACTTATTACCCTGAGTAAGGGGAAAATGTATTTATACCACGAATCCCATTAATACCGAATGATATCCGAATGATGTTCGAATTTAAACGATTTCAGTTTCCCCTAAAAGTCTGCTTTGCCATGACAATAAGTCTCAGGGGCACTCTCAAATTTGCGGGTATTGACTTGAGATAACATTGCTTCTCTCATGGACAGTTTTATGTTGCTTGTTCGCGAGTTATTTTATCCAATAGCTTGATAATTTTAGCGCCTACTGACAGATTAGTTAAGAATATTGTGTACAAAGCAGTTTGGTTGGCCCTAATTTTTTACACATGCTAAACAAAAGTAAAGCCGCAAAAATATACCTAATTAATAATAATACTTCTTAACGCGAGCGAAGCCGCGGGCAAAAGCTAGTTTCGATATATAATTGTTTAATTGTTGAGAAAAAGTGAAACCTAAATTTTGCTTAAAAAGATAGACGACACAGATGTTAATATTAATTTTAGAATGACTAGTGCACCCGAAGGGTAAACAAATCCATAAGTCCTCTGCAGTAGACGAGAAAATAGATCTATAACAAGCTGTTAGGCTTTTACGTACCGCAATGAGCACTCCGCCGGTCTGGTTGGCCAGGTCATAATCTCTGTCACGTCTCCACACCACATAACGATTGTCAAACAATTCTGAGTCACTAATACTGGATGTTAGTAACCATGTCTCTGTTAAGGTATGAAATGGAATGCATATTCTGGGTCTAGGTCTGTGTTGTAAAATCGGGACAAGCTAAAAGTGAATTTCGATATCTTTCGGTCGGTATCCCTCCGGTCGTGTCTAATTTTTCATACCATCGGACTATGAAAGTGAGGTAATGCAGAATATACTTACCTATACTTAACTTATACACTTTATTATGTCCAGCGAAATTGACCGCCATAGCCGAAATTAGGTCTGAACAAAATTATTATAATATGTGTCGTTCTCTCAATGTTGTGTACGTTGACGTGAACCATTGTTGTTGTACTAAAGGTCAGAGTCCTTTGTTCGTCAACATTTCTCATAATTTTAAAACAATTAACAAAGGACTAAATGCGTTAAACTTTGGAGCGCTGGTTAAACCTTTAAATCATCCTTGATATTTACGAAATGCATGTCGGGTGTTTTTAATGTCCCGCTTTGTTGAAATGCGTTTAGACAATTATTCCGTTCCGTGCATACGTAATATACCTAATAGAAGATTATTGTAACAATAAATAGTTTATGTACAAGTGTAATTGATGACCTAGCGTTTATAATCTAATGTCAAGTTACCCACAGGTTATATGTATGTGTTTTGCCTGTCCAATTATGCTTAGAGATAAATACACTATTTATCTCGAACTACGTAAGTGCTGTAAACCTACAATTTATTATAATTCTATAAATAACTCACACATTGTTCTAGAGTCAACACATATTTCTCTTTGCAAAACAAAACTCTTTTTGCAGAAATATTATCAGAACCAGCTCTTATTAAAATATATTTCAACACAGAAAGGTTTTAATATTTATTAAAGAGAGTATTGCTGTTTTCCATTTAGATGTCACATAATTATATTTCTAGTAATAAGATCTGAAAGTTGAATAGACTATAAATAATCAATATTTACAGAGTGAATAGCTGCGATGAAGTTTAAAAAAAATCGTGGCCTTTACAATAAAATAGTTAGATTTATTAAAGAGACCTGGCACGCAACTCTAACAATAGTGCCGAACGCTATTTTAGGGCCCTACATAAATAGAGTAAACAGGTACTAAGTGAAAACCCCAGCCATCTATAAATTACGGACTAAAGCTTTGTGTTAGAGAATAATTTTGAATGGAATGTTAGCTACGAATTAATGTATAACTATTTTATTAAGAGCTTAGCGACGGGTGTGGTCAACCGTTACATTACCGAAGATCTTGAGAATAGCCTAAGCCCAAGACACTGTTAGAATTAGTGCATTATACATTAATTACTTTTAGCGATAAATAAAAGCAATGTGAGTGAAAATATCTGAGTTCTAAAAGCTGTTTGGAATCTGCTAACACGAGTTTGCGTTAAACCACTAATAAATGGTGTTTATCCTTTTCATTGGAGACTGACGAGGTCCTTGCCTAGTGGTGTAAGTCCAGACCTAGTTGAAATTGATTGACGAAAAATGAAACATGAACATATATAGCCAGATAAGAATATCTGACAATCTATCCGATCGATAATGATGAAAATATTCGCATTTAATTTCAGATCTGAAAAAATAGTTCTAAAATCGTTGAAATACATGTATTAAATTAGGATTTAATAAAAAATATTATCAAATAATGAGCACTTAAATTATTTGCATACATTTATATCGCCTATACATATTTAGTTAATAACCAAAACATATTTTTGTCAATGAGATTGTGTTTCGAATACTATTAACGTATGTTCTTTATTGAATACACGCCTTTGTCTTGTCCCTTCATACCTACTATATTATTCTTGATCGTAAATATTTATAAATATAAATACGTACGATCACCCGTGTATATAAATGAAACGATAATTTCCATTTCTCGCAATTCTAATATTAGATGGAAATTAATTCTCGTATTCCTGGAAAAATAGGGAAAATGTCTTCAAACACATTTCTTTCCTCCTCAAATGCCGAAAGAATCGAGAATATTATTTCTAGAATCTGCAAAGAATATTATTTCTAGGTGTTTCTTTTTACAATTTATACAATGGCATGTAATGTTGGTCCAACGTATTTATACGTCAAAGGTTCTGTTCAGTCACACGTGCTGTGTCAGTAGTGAGTACATTTCACGGTTGGGCCGCGTGATGTTAATATTACCAACTAAATTAATATTAGTGTCGATGTACGCGTACTAGCAGTGTACGCTTAAATGAATGTGTAAGTGATACATACACAAATGTGGTATGGTTACTACTTATATTGTATAGCTGTGAACATATAATTTACCGAATTTAGATATTGTGTGTTGTGTCCATTGTATACGATTGTAAACATAATAGAGCAGAGGGTTACGAGAGGTATCTTTAAAATAAGTAGAAGACCACACATGAATTGTATTCGACTGCATCTATGGCGTAGTGGTAAAAAGCGGTCTCCTTGCAGTTTAATACGCCGAGCGTTAGAACAATGTGTTCGATAGTAAGAAACAATTTTGATTGGTATTATGTCTTGTTATAAACAACAATGTACATAATATTCATACCATTCTATAAAGGTAAAGGAGATGTAAGGGAATGCAATAACTATAGGGCACTTAAACTCATGTCCCACACATTCAAAATATGGGAAAGGATTCTGAACAACCGACTCAGCGACATCATAGAGGTTACCCCAAATCAGTGTGGTTTTGTCGCAGGAAAAGGTACTGCTGACGCTACTCAAACTGTTCGAATACTCCTGGAAAAGGCTAAGACTAACAACTGTAATCTACATATGATATTTATCGACTTAGAAAAAACATTCGATCATGTACCCCGTGACCTAATTTGGGAAGGACTCAGGAAACAACTGGTACCTGAACATTACATCACACTGATTCAGGATATGTACGACAACATCTCAACCCAGATTGTAAGCCCAGCAGGAGTAAGCGATAAGCTTAAATTAAATGTAGGAGTTCATCAGGGTTCAGCACTCAGTCCACTGTTGTTTAATGTTGCTATTGACTACCTGACAAGACAATGCCAAAAACCAGTCCCGTGGAATATTTTGTATGCAGACGATGTGGTCCTTATGTTCGAAAACGCAAATGATTTACAGAACAACTTTAACATGTGGATACAAGCACTGGAAGAAAACGGACTTCGGATCAGTCGGAAGAAAACAGAACACATGTCGTGCATTTTCGACGTGTTGACTGATCCAAGTAATATAAAATTCTATATTGATAACGTACCAATTCCCACAGTCGATCAGTTTAAATACTTAGGATCCGTAATAAGCAAGGACGGTAAAATCGATTCTGACGTAATACACCGAACTACAACCGGATGGTTCAAATGGAGACAACTAACAGGCGTAATGTGCGATCAAAAGATGCCACTGAAAGTAAAAGGCAAACTCTACTAGACAGCAGTGAGACCAGTTATACTCCATGGTGCAGAATGCTGGGCAACCAATAAACAACATATTAGTAAACTGCACACAACCGAAATGCGCATGTTACGCTGGTCAGCCGGTGTCACCATGCTGGATAAAGTCAGAAATGAATACATACGGGGCAGTTTTAAAATTACTCCCATAGCCGAGAAATTGAAAGAAAAGCGCATGCGCTGGTATGGCCATTTGCTGAGACGCCCTGCCGACCATATCGTTAAAACAGCCATGAACATACCCACGACGAAGCGAGAACGCGGAAGACCCCCCACCACCTGGTTAACGACGGTCTTAAAGGACTTGAAAGAAATGGACGTGGACGCTAAAATAGCCCAAAATCGTGCCCAATGGAAAAGAAGGACAAGGAAAGCCGACCCCGCCTAAAGCGGGACAAGGCTTGGGATGATGATGATGATGATGTACATAATATTCTGATGACTTCAGAAACGTCAAGATGCCTTGTTCAATCATCAGAGTATTATAGACTTCGTGATTGCATACATATTTTTGAGATAGTGCCAATTTATCCGTGACCCATCATCACCTACACATGAGAATTATATTGACTTCACGGCAACTTTTATGCCGTCAGGAGCAGTGAAACCATCCCAGAAGATTCACTCACCAGTCATCAAACTGTCTGTAATTGCTGTTATTGAAGTATGCATTGACCATTGATAGCAGTGTTGGCAAAAAGTTAATCTGATTAACGATTAAAATTACGATTCAAAAATTAATCGTGGCTTTTTCGATTAAAATTAATTAATCATAATCAAAATTTTGCTGATTAGGATTATTAATCGTAATTTTTAATCGTTAATCACGATTAAAAATGTATGATTAATATAGTAGGAACAAGTTTGATAATAAAAAAGTAGATGACCAGATTTTTTTATTTGAGTATTTATTAAAATCACAGCAATCGAATAGTCATTATAATAGGTACCTAAATTTAGTAATTAAAATATTGAAAAAAGTATTTAGTTCGTTAAATGATTTAAATTATATTTCATTTCTCAAATAATTTGTCTGATTTCTAAATACTTCAGTTTGTAGTTTGTTTGTCTGTTAAGTAGCGCCATCTAGCATCTACTTTAGCTCAAAACATATTAGGCTAAGTAATTTTTTTGCTTGTTATTAAAATACTTTAATCTGCTTAATCAAATTAACGATTAAAGATTAATGATTAATTTTATTAATCGCGATTACGATTATTATTTTAATTCAGATTAATTTAGTCCCGATTAAGTTTAATCTGATTAAAATTAATCAAATTTAATAATCGATTGAAAAATAAATCGATTAATGCCAACACTGATTGATAGCCATCTCAATGTGCGTTGTTCCAATGTTCAATAATTATATCGCACGTTTTTGCTTCCGAATGATCGATTTTTGCGACTCCGTTTTTCTTATAAAACCTCCATTACCTATGTTTATCTACACAGAGATCTTACCTGCCGAGTAGCTCAAGGTTTTGATTTGCGTAAAACATCCTCATTAGGATAATGAGAAATCTATATTGGGGAATTCAAAGTAGCGCGAACGCTGGATTTGTGTCTAGTTTTGCCAGTAAGCTGCCACTTATTAAGTGAAATTTCGGCATGACAGATTTGGCTTGATATTCCTCCATAACTCTTTGAGATAAAATTATGTTATAATATTTGTTATTCTACGACACAATGTGCGCCATAAGTCATACTTCTAAAGAATGGATTAATAAGAAGGACTGTTATATGAGATTTCCTCTGGATTTACACTTTTTAATATATTATACTGGCATTACTTGCACTTACTCAATAAAATCATTACACTAAGTTTACATCGAATTAAAGACGTACGTCCTGTTGGTAATAACTGCACACTCAGTATAGCAAAAAATAATACCTAACAGGTAGGTATTTAGGCTTTAATGATGCTGTTTATGTACGACCTTCAAACTTCTAACCTGTGTTGTTACAATCAATGTTACACTAATAAAAACGGATATTTTTAAAATTATCGATAGGCGAAATAGACGGAATTCTTTGTTCTTTGTTTAATGTGATAATTGTTTACATGACGCGCCGGAGTCTGCGTCTGCGTCGTAAACGGTAGCTCATGTTTTGTATCTGTGCGATAACAGATAATAAATGAGAATGCTATCCATCAATGACGCAGTTTTAAAAAGTTCATTTTACTCTTTTCGTTTTACACACGTGCACAGATCATCATATTTTTCTTCAGGTACAACAGTACAATGTTTCGGACGTAGTAATTTTGTATAAAGATGTGTGGAGAGGGCGTTGGACAGCTCTTCACTACAGTTTTCATTAATTGTAGGCATTACCGTATGGAAATAATCTTTACTAAATTGTTCCGAAATAGACATCTTATTTATATAATAAGTGTTCTGCGTTAATATATTTCAATGTATAAAAAGTCCGTATTAATGCTGGAAGTTTATTTCCACTATAATCAAGTTTAATAAATTAGAAGTTTAGTAGACGTCCGAATTTAGAACCTAATTAAGAAATAATTAAATTATACAAAGTTCCGAAGGCAGGGGCAAAAATATGTCCAAGGGCTGTTTTGATGTAGCCGACTACAGTGATTAACATTATATTGTTGCGGTTTAAGTAGGTATTAGTATTACGTAGACAGATTCATTAATTTTATTTATTTAATTAAGTTTGCCTACCTATTTGGCCATCATTATAATAAAATATTTCAAACGTCAGTTTTGTATGGTTATACTTGAGGATTATACTTTGAAATGGGTAATTTGTGGCAAACTTTGGGTGGATAAACATAAAATAATTACTTGAATCACACTCTATGTACCTAAAAGCAATTAAGTTGGGGTAAATAGGCTATAATAATATTAATATTTAATAGTAGTAGCAAATGTTACTTTTTGTGTATATGAATATGTATATGAAATACTAGACGTTTCTCGCGGTTTCACCCGCGTCCTGAGGGATCTACTTCGCGTACCCGGAAAACCCAAATATCTTACGGACCCCTACTTTTTCTAAAATAAAATATAGCCTATATTACTCGCAGATAATGTAGCTTTCTAATGGTGAAAGAATTTTTAAAATCGGTCCAGTCGATTTTGAGTTTATCCATTACAAACAAACAAAATCTTCCTCTTTATAATATTAGTGTAGACATAAGCATTCGGCAAAGGCGTATCATTTACGTTGCCTAACAATACTAACAAATACATTTAGATATGGCAGCGCCCTGAGGACTAATAGAATATTAATGGGTTGCCTGTGCCTAGTTTACAGTGTTTAGAATTTCCAGAACGCTCTTAATTAAAATGTGTGTGCTAAGTAAAATAATGTGCTAAGTGAGTAATCTTGTTTGATTGACGACCCGTATTTTTGAAATGGTACATTTTATGTTGAATATTGACAGCGCAAGAATGATTATACTAGTTTAATTATAAGTTATAAATACATACATAGACTCACGCCTGTTTCCCGGAAGGGTAGGCAGAGACTACGGAACGCCATTTGCAACGATCCTGACATACATATCTTGCTTCATTCACTCCCATCAAGTTTCTAATGCATGCTCTTCTGTTTAGGGTACTCCTGACCTGTCCTTTTTTTAAGGATGTCTCCAATCTGGTCAGAGAACGTCCGCCTAGGTCTTCCCCTTCGTCCTGTCTCATTCATACTTGCCTTATATATCATCTTTGTCAGTCTTTCGTCATCCATGTGCCCAAACCATCTTAACATGCCTTTCTCGATGCTTGTCACTACATCTTCTTTTACCCCACACCACTCTCGTATCACACAATTCTTTACTCTGTCGGTCTAAGGCACACCACACATACTTCTCAGTGCTCTCATTGCTACAGCATTTATTCTACTTTCAAGTGTCTTCTGCCATACCCAACTTTCACTACCATATATAAGGGTAGGCACTAACACCCCTCTATGCACAAGCCAAACGTGCCTTTTTGGACACGTTTTGACTGTTCATAAACGCCTTCAGAGCTCCATTCACTCTATTACTTGCATTAACTCTTCTTTCAATATCTTCTTAATTCTTACCATCTCTTGTAAATAACGTACCTAAGTATACAAACTCATTCACTTGTTCCACTCGCTGTCCATCAATCAAAACATTGCAAGCCGTAACGCCTTTTCAAAAACCATAACTTTCGTTTTACTTACATTCACTTTCATTCCTTTCCACTCTAACGCACCATGCATGATTGTTACCATCTCCTGCAACTCCTCCGCTGAAGACGCAAGTATTACCTGATCATCAGCATAAAGGAGGCATTTGACGAGTAACCCATTGATCCTTAATCCGCAGTCACTATGTTTTAAATCTTACAAACAACTGTCCATGAAAAGGTTAAACAGCCACGGCGAAGCTACACATCCCTGTCTAACACCTTTATCGATGGTTAACCGTGTGTGAGGATAAACGAGGCATACACTGTCTAGTGTATGCCCAGTTTATCCTCACACAAGCTCTAGAAGCCTCATAAAGGGATTTCAGAGCTCGAATGAGGCTGCTGTCCACCCCAATCATTGACAGCACCGACCACATTTCATTCCTCACCACTTTATCGTAAGCCTTTTCCAAATCCACGAATGCGCAATAGACCTTTTGACCTTTAGCCAAAAACTTTTCGGCTATGCTTCGCAAGGAAAAAACCTGATCCGAACATCACATACCCTTTCGGCATCCCGCTTATACATCCCATATTTTCTTGTCGGTTACTTTCATAACTCTTTCAATCAGTACCTTTGCATACAATTTGCCAACGATGCCGAGAAGCCTTTATAGTTTTTGCAGTCTTGTTGCAAGCATTTTTCCTTTATAAAGAGGCACAACTACAGCTGTGGCCCAGTCATTAGGTACTAGGCCGGTGCTCCAGCACAAGTTATATAACCACTGCAACTGTCCAACTATGATGCCCTGTCCAGCATTCAGCATTTCGACTGTAATCCTATCATATCCTGCAGCCTTACCTACTTTCATACTTCCCAGTGCCTTCACGATCTCATCCACGCCAATAACGCTTTCATCATTGCTATCGTTACCATTCATTTCATCGATCGGTGTCTCTATCGTTATAAATAGTTTGTTCATGTAAACGTTGTACTATTGATGTATGTAAATAATGTTATTATTATTTGTCTACTTTTGTGGCGACATCTTTTGTGAATTGCTTTCAGATGGTTATACATAATAATATAATCAAACAATCTGAATAAATGAAGTATTAGTTCTAGTAGTGTTGAGGGATAATTATAACAATATACGAACATATTAACGTGTCTGTTATGTCTAACATAACATAACTTCACGCCTTTTATCCCCGAAGGGGTAGGCAGAGGTGTATTACGCACCCACTTTTCGCCAGTTATGTTTCGGTCCCAATGTAATAGAGGGCGAGCCTATTGCCATCTACCGGGCACATTATTAAGCGAGCGATAATTAACATAATTAATACACACATAACTTCGAAAAGTCAGAGGTGTGTGCCCGGGGTACCTGGGGATCGAACCCGAGACCATAGTCATCGTCTGTTATGTCTAGCATTCACTAATTCGGGGAATATAGGTGCGTACATCATTAACTATAATACCTACTAGTCTTATTATCACGTCAAGAGACATACCTACATCAATTCTCAGTAGTATCTATTACTACGTAAGTACTGTTTATTCTGTGCTATTACCTTGATACAGGTGTGAGATAATTACTAAAAGGTTCCTAATTTTACTTAAATATACATCGATTTGTAGCCTATTCTATTTTACTCATCAATTCTATTTTTATTACAAAACATTGATTAATGATAATAAATGGAATCGTTCTTAGGGACATAGATTTGCCATGTCTGTCTGTCCGTCCGTATGTAACAGCCATTTTACTCCGAAACTTTTGAGACTACATATTATTTGAAAATCGGTATTTACTTAACGGCCATTTTCAATATTCGATCCATACATGGATTTTAAGATTCGAGATTCGTGTTTGACGTATTTTGTATGCAGTTTATGTCAAAAACGAATCTAAAATCTACAGATCTATCTATAGATCAAATATTGAATTCCATAGTTAGATGTATTCTGAGAACTGCTTCAGGATTTCAATATAAAAATAAAAAATAAATGTAAATAAAGGAGTGCTCTCTTTACATAGAACTGACTTATAAATGATTTTTTATCGTTCATGTACTTGCGGGATTTATAGATAGATCATTAAAAATTACAGCGACGTTTCCAAAACCATTGTTTCTCAAAGTAAATCGTTTGAGAGGTAGACGCCTCCAAAGTGTAAAATGAGTGCCCCTCTAACTTTTAAACTAAAACAGTGACAAATCTAAAAAATATACGCTGTAGATCCTATTAAAATAATTCAACGAAAATGGGTTCGAACGATATGAAGTCAACCGTTTTTGAGATATAGCACATGTTCAAAAACCGCAAACACAACTTTGTCGGTCATACAAACACTGTGGAAAACATTTATTTGTGCTGGTGAAAAAGTGATAGTGATAGGGTAAACAGTATAGTGATTGGCACTCACTCACAAATTTCTGTGAATAAGTGGCATATACTCGTAAAATACAAATTTGATAATGTTATTGTATTTTTTTGCATTTTCGGATAAAAGGTTTGAAACCTCGTGCAGTGAAATCAGCGTGACAGTATGGTATTGTCACGCAAATTAGGAAAGGCCCATGTCCGTCAAAGAGTGTTCGAAAAGCAGCACATAATAATTATGATTTCCTGTTTGTTATTTTTGTTAGATTTTTGAAACTAATCCTCGTTCAAAATTTTTAGTGGATGATCTTCGTTCGATAGAGGTTTAGTTTGTCCACCAGCATCTTTTTCTCTTTTCTTGCTTTTTTGATCTTCTGTGGAAGAAAATCTTTGTTTCTTTTCGTCCTGTTTCATCTTATTTTGTTGCTTATCTATTTATCTACACATTTTGTGAGATAAATGGATAAGCACATAATATTTGATCTTTTTCTTCTTCCTGGCCGAATGTAGGCATCCTTAAAATTGCGCCTTTAAGCACAGTCTTACCGACTCGACCTAAATCTGTGCGGCCGTGCGCGCTACCCACAAGAACTGAGCCTTTCTTTGGGTCCGAGGGTAATGGCATGTCGTTTTTCCGCAGCTATTTCAACTCATCGACCAATGATTGCAGTGGATTAAGGTAGCCGTGCGATAAGCCTTACTTAGCTAAATAGAGTTCCAAATGGAGTTGTAGGATTGAGTAGCATATTTTCATGCCCACTAACTGCCTGACTTTTATAGTGTCTATGATCTCTATGAGCTATACTTAATGTTTAATTTAACCAATCATTCACAATTTTCTAAAAGTTCGTAACGTAGGTATAGGGACATAAAATATCTAACTTGAAAGCTTTCAAGAGTTTCAATAGTATTTCATTATTTTCAGGAGAGTGTAATCGAACGTGATGGGTTCTTATGGATACTTGATATCCATCCCATCCGAAAAATATTCAATAATTATACATTAATTTTGCGAAAGCCTGTATTGTTGTTGGACGGTGGACGGTTATAGAGCATAATGTATTAAAAATTATCAAATAAAATGTGTTTCTTATTATAAAAAGTTTTATAATAAGAAACACACTTTATATGATAAAACACTTTAGACATTAAATTAAGATATGGTCTCAGACACTGGTAGAAATAAGAGAATATATATATATATGTCTTGTTTAACTCAAAACAACTCATAATTATATTCAAGTCCATAATTTGTATTGTTCTTGGAAACTTTTGACATTTGTGTTCTAATTGTTTATTATTAAAATACATTTTAATAGTCCAGGACCGCAGGGCTCCCCCCGTGAAGCTAAGCGGGATCCCGGGAGGGGACGCTCCACGTGGGCTTGGGTGAGGCCTGCGTAGGATGCGTCCCAAGGTGCGGGTCACAGACTATAGGGATAGTGCGGGTGCGGGGGACAGTTCTGTCTGTCCCTCGCAGTCGGGCGCGGTCGCGGGAGGAGAGGCGTGTCGGTGTTGCGTTGCCGCGCGCCCAATCTCCCGCGACCAAATGGGGGCGCACCATTTGTTGCGTCACGGTCGGGTCGCAGAGGAAGACGAGATGCGGTGTTGCGTTGCCGTCCTCCCTATCCTCTGCAGCCGCTGGGTGTTTTACCCATCGGGGGATAGCGAGGAATGCTTCGGTGATACCCGACCCCCCGACACACGGGTACATGAGAACATGGGTTTGTTTTTAGTCAGTAAGAGTTTGAGAGTCCCCTTCGCCCTTCCACCAGGGCAGAAGGGCTCCATGAGGATTTTCCAACCCGATTGCAAAAAAAAGTCAAAAAAAGTCGCAGGGCTACTAATAGGTACTTAGATACTTATTTTTGAATTTACTGAGTTTTCGATTGAATATGAAATAGGTATACTTATATTTAATTGTGTAAGCTTAAGCTATAAACTCCTCTGCAAAAAAATCATTGGCTTTTCTATTGATAATAATAATATTTTTAGCATAAATGACTAGAAATTTCTTATTATCAATGGGAATATATATTTTAACACTTTAAATCCTGGAATCGGTATTTTAGTCAATTTAAACAGAGAGCCGTGTTAAAATGGTCATTTTTATGGGTATAATGAAATTAAGACTACGAGTATATTATGGTATTTTAATAAAAATAAAAATTAATAACGTGATCTCCCCCGCAGTTATTACGGCATGTAATCTTCGTCGGTAATCGTCTTGGCATACTTTCCACCAGGCTTTTGATGGTGTCCTGTGGAATGTGTTCCCACTCAGCCGAGATCACACGCTAAAGCTCCCTGATGGTTAAACGTGAGTCGTTCAACCGTCCAAAGAAACTGGACTCGATACCAAGAGACAGGTTCCGTTCAGAGAAGGCAAGGTTCTAGGAGAAAACGTTGCACACAACCACGAGACGACCGCTTTTGAGTGACTCAGGCGCTGAGGAACCGCAAATGCAGTTACTTTATTTTATCAATCAGTCAAGATAATTTTTTCAATTGAAAAGTCAATGATGGCGGCGATAGCCCAGTGGTGTACGTAACGGACTGCCGAGACGATGGTCTCGGGTTCGATCCCCAGTTACCCCGGGCACACACCTATGACTTTTCGAAGTTATGTGTGTATTAAAATAAAAATATTAATTATCGCTCGCTTAAAAATGTGCCCGGTAGATGGCAATAGGCTCGCCCCCTATTACATTGGGACCGAAACATATCTGGCGAAGTGTGGGTGTGTAATACACCTCTGCCTACCCCTTCGGGGATAATAGGCGTGAAGATATGTTATGTTATGTTGTGTGTCTTATTTAGTTTTGTGTTGTGTGTCTAAGTACCGACAGTTCCGAACATATAAATGTTAATAATTGTGAAGACCAAGTGAGGGTAGTTTCCAAAACCCGCACTTCTCGGAGGCAGCGCTGACGAACATCAGTCATCCCGTGACCACGGCTGGCGTAACCCATGCCGAAACGTCGGGAAAAATAGAAAGGTATTTCATCTTTCTTTTTGTTCACTAACACGATTCAGACCCGTTACATAATCTTTAGTATGTGTGCAAATCGTGGTAGTTTAAAAGATATTGGAATCGTTAAGCTATAATTTATGATTCCCTTTTTTCCTCTATACGCTGTCAATATTGTAGTTTATAGTGGGATTATATAGGAATTGAAGTTACTACAGGGATCCACTGAATATCCTCAAGTTTACGAGCCTGTCTACATAATAAATTTATTCTGAATGTACTGAACAAAGTGTGCATACATTTTCCTAGATCCCTCGTTCTCATATATTAAGTTGTAGTCTTGTGTAGCTTTCATAATGTAAAACATTATCGTTTCCGTTTTGAAAAAAGTTAGGTTATAAATAGTGTTATTTCGATGAGGTCTAAACCAGTTTTTTATGTGAGATGTTACGTAGTCTAGTGACTCTAAGCAATTTTTTATATATTTTTTTATAGACTCACGGCAACCCCGAAGGGCGAGGCAGAGGTGTAATATTACAGCCACATTTCGCCATAATTTTTTAGGTCCCACGTAATAGGGGGCCTATTGCCGTACCGGGCACATTACCAGACTCCGTGCTGCTACTGAGAATTTCCTTACGGAAAAACCCAATAACACTTTGCCCGACACGGGAATCGAACCCGAGACCCCAATCCTACGAGCATATTTATGCCGCGAGCGAGACCAACGAGGCAGTCTGGACGCTAAGCAATTAGGTACTACTTAACCAATAGCGATAGCCTAGTGGAGACCCCAACGGACTACTACGCAGAGGGTATCGGATTCGAATCCACGGCGTGCACCACTGACTTTTCGCAGTTATATGTGCGTATTAAATTGTTAATTATTGCTTGCTAAACGGTGAAGGTAAAAAACATCGTGAGGAAACCTGCATGTCTGGGTAAAAAACATCACGAGGAAACCTGCATGTCTGAGAGTTTGCCATATTGTCCCCGAAAGACATGTGAAGTCTGCCAATCCGCACTAGTGCAACGTGGTAGACTATGGCCTTACCCTTCTCAGATTGGGTCGGTTTATATACAGTTCCGATGATGATGAGGGTAACTACTTTCAGATGCATTGAGTAAAAAACTGTTTATAACGATTTTACAAAAGCACTTTTTATATTTATTGCGAAGACTGTATTTTGAAGAAATCACCAAAAATCAATCTAAAATACTATGATAAAATGATCGGTTATTGAAAGAATAAAAATTATTATTTTAATGGATGCGCAAATTAAATTATGTTCGTATATTTTATAGATTCATTCAAAAATAAGTTTGTATCAAGCATTTTGAAATGTCTATTAAGACGACATCATTTAGATGTTATTTTTGCTTAAAAAATCAAAATAAAAATTTCAAGTTCTAACTTACACGTTCTTATTTTTCTAAAATGCCTTCTCCCGCACTAGGAAACAGGTTTCACACAGGTAAGAAAACCCTACTAGAAAACTACAAATCCTGTGTGAAGGAAAACTTAACAAACATTCAAACTACGTAAGGAAAGACATCCAGATTCGGAACAATAATAGGTATATAATTTCTGAATCACACAAAGTGTGGGGATCGAACCCACTACACTCGTCGTGGTGTTAAACGGCGAGACGATGCTGCGTGCAGTAAAATAAGAAAAGGATTGATTGTCCTATCTCCAAATGTAAGTACGTAATTGCATTATTTATGTTCTACTGACAGCCGACTAAGTAATTTGATAAAACTTCCATTTTTGTAAGGGACGGAACCCTTAAAATGTAATTTTGTACAGCGAAGCAACTTATTACCTCACTTTTCTCTAATTTAACTTTTCTTACAATTATAAAAGCTAAGAAGTTGCAACAATTTTCTTTAGTGGTAAGCAATATTCTCGGGACGAAATTACCAAAAACGACGACGGACTGACGCAATTAAGTAGCTATTTTAGAGTTGTATGTATTTGTTGTATCATCATATCAAGCGAAAAACGTCCACTGCTGGACATAGGCTTTGTTGTTGTATATTTGTGTAGATCTTTCATCTTTACATATGGGGGCTCCCGTTGACACACATGCTCTACTAGTGATGTTGCGGAGATATGTGTGTATCAATATCCGCAGATAACCGAACGAGAACGGATGCTATATATGTATTTTTCTTTTCGTATAAAACAACGACCACTCAGCTTTGAATATTTCGCAACCTGGAGAAAGTTTGCAAATTACTTGGCTCGCAGCGTGTGCAACGTAGGTTAAGCATTAGGTTTGCCTACATAAACTTACAAAAAAAAGAAATCCGTACCCGACTCTGCATTCCCGCAAGTCTTTAACGACCCGGCACATCACTAGTCCGTGTCCATACATTACTATGAACTATTTCTCGTAATTATTTACTACAATTAAATTTTAACGTAATATAATTATGTGAAATGAAGCAGGGTCTAAATAGTTTTGAGCTATATTTAAACTGAAAGATCTTAAAATGAATTAGACATATTTGACTCCATAAGTAAGTGGAACAAAGCTATCTTCGAAATTTCACTGCGAGGTCGAACCAGAAATGGATAAGCAGGAAAATCAAAGTGCCGATATAGTTCACCAGATAGTCAAGCTGAAGTGGTAGTGGTCAGGGCCACATAATTTTCATAAGAACCGATAGTAAGTTGCCGAGCTGGATAATTCTAAAACGGCCACGCACTAGACCGACGATCTTGTTAGTAACGCGGGAAGTGTTTGGATGTGGGTGGCTCAAGATCATTCTGAGAGTGGAGGCCTTATTTCAACAGTCGACGTCTTTTGGTTACAATAATGAGTGCTTCCGAAAAATAACACTTACCTAAAAATATGATATACAAAGCAGTTTGAGATGTTATAAATACGACTGCTTAAACAATTGTGATAGTTTAAGGCGCTATAATAAAATTAATATTTAGCGCCTTCACAATACATAAACTTGCGCTCAACTAAAGCTGTTAGTTGTGAAGTCTAAGTGGGTACCAATACATTAACCACGGTGGCAGAGTTTCAAAGTAATTTCCATCGAAATCTTGAGAAACTTAATATTCGATTTGATTAGTCTTACACTTAAGCTAGCGATCGTGAGTCTTTGGTACATATTTCTACGAATTTCGAATTTGGAGGCTGCTGAATTCTGAAATACTATTCTCCGTACTAAAATTTTTAATAAATGCTAAAGTTTGTATGAACTTATTCTACCTATTAAGTATATATACTTACCTTCTTCACGTCTAACCCGATTTTGACGAATTCAAACCTAAAAGTCTATTCTACTTACTTGGGATTCGACTGTCTTGGAAGACAATAACTATGATAGACCATTGAGATTATTATGTAGAAATTTGAGTGAGGTTTTAAAATACAGTGGTCGTTGGGTAAAAAATATAAAATTAAGTAGGTAATAATGTATGTACCTAATATAATATAAAATGCTTTAATTTGTAGTTTGTGTAATTTCTACAAAATATCAAGATTTTAGATATAAAGCTATAATTTTTTTATAGACTCACGCCTGCATCCCCGAAGGCGTAGGCAGAGGCGTAATATTACACCCACATTTTGCCATGAATTTTTAGGTCCCACGTAATAGGGGGCGCGCCTATTGCTGTTACCAGGCACATCACCAGACTCCGTGCTGCTACTGAGAATTCGGAAAAAACCCAGTAACACTTTTGCCCGACCTGGGAATGGAACCCAGGACCTCCGACCAGCAGTCGCATACGCTATCCCCTGGACCACGAAGGCAGCTGCAAATTAAGCAACATATATTATTTAAACAATTCCATATTATTTAGTGATTCATATCTGTATAGTGTAAACAATTTTAACGATATTAAACCGGCGATGAAGCTAAACGGAAGAAGTAACTGAACTTAATGTACTTACTCTGTTATAAATGACGTAAACAAAAGTGATTGTGAATCTGTGTAGGTATATAAAATTCTTGCTTTACTGACTGAGTGACAGACAGAAAGAACTAAAACAATTAAGCGCAAGAAGCTGAAATTTTGAAAGTATGTTCCTTGAGGAACGTAGCGGTGCACTCAGAAGGGATTTCCCGAAATGCGCAAGGGATGGGGCAGAAAAGTTACAAAAAAAAAAAAATGTGCCGGTGAAGCTGCGGGAATCCTAGTATGTTATATTTCCACACTTTGTGTTCTGCTGACGTCGGACGTGGACCAAGCATAGCACAGATTTTCTTGAAAAATTGGAGCCTTTAGAATTGGAATAATAAGAATTCCTCCTTTAGAGAGTAGATACCTGTAGTACTATATTGCCAATTTTGTAGTTCTACTATGCGTTGATACACCTCGAATGTATTCTTGATGTCTGATTGAAATATAACTCTTCGAAAGGTCGTCGAGAATATCTACGAGTCCATAGATAAGTACTTATTATAATGTAAGTGTGAATGTGATCTTATTTCACTTTTTTATGTTACGATCCTGCTTTTTACAAAATCATAGTAGTAAGAATAGAGTAAGCGAGTTTCTAAAAATGAACATCATGAATTTGTTTATGCCTTAGATCATATATGTTTGTCTATTCTGATTTTTTTACATACATAACTTCACGCCTTTAATCCCCGAAGGGGCAGTCAGAGGTGTATTACACACCCACTTTTCGTCAGTTGTGTTTCGGTTCCAATGTTATAGGGGGCGAGCTACTACCGGGCACATTATTAAGCGAGCGATAATTAACATTTTTAATACACACATAACTGCGAAAAGTCAGAGCTATGTGCCCGGGGTGGTACCTGGGGATCGAACCCGAGACCATCGTCTCGGCAGTCCGTTACATACACCACTGGGCTATCGCCGCGTTTTTTTTTCTATAAAGCACTATTCAAAATTTGACTCATTCTTAATAAGACTAAGACACTATTAACATTGAAACTAAAAGGCACGTCATGGTGTATTATGTTAAATTACGTTGACATGAGTTATATTCAATTTCTTAAAAGCCTTGTTATGTGTTGAAACTAGGGAATGCAAACCTCGCGAGATTTGGGCTCAAGCGAGATCTCGCGAGTTTATGAAGCTAATCTCGCGAGATATCGCCAATTTCGAGATCTCGCGAGATTAGCAGTTTTGGACGTTTTTTTGTAAATAATCGCAATATTTTAATAAATTAGGACAAAAATAATAACCATTTTAAGATAAACATTATTTGTCACGCATTTTTCAATAGACTTTTATGCAATTTTATGCTTCAAACATTGCTTGACGTACCTATCTGCCTATAATTTTTTAATAAACTTTTATGAAGTAAATTTTTACGGGCGGATCTGTCAAATAAGAAACTTCAAATATCAAACAGCAATCTTCTAGTGATAAAACATTTCTTTTATAATAAACAGAACAACGAGAGGTAAAAAAAAATAAACTTACTTATCATCTATGTTACTAATCTGTGGTATTATTATCAACTAGCTTTTGCCCGCCGCTTCGCGCACGTGAAATTCGGGGTAACACAAATCTAGTTTCAGTCTAAAGTTGTGTGAAGACTCTCCTGATTTTTCTAAAGACTTCAGAAACTCTATAGGGTACAAAGTAACTCGGTCAGTATGCATGACATTATCTACCGTTATCTACCTGTACCTTTCACATAATAACATCACCTTGCATACAGTCAAATGTCAAAGCCATGTTCTAATACATGTTCAATATATCTCTATAAACATTTTCGCTTTTTTAATATTAGTAGGGAAAATCGTTTTAGCGGTCTACGCTTATTATATAATTATAAGTTTATAAATGCGAACAATTTAATCAACGTGCACAATATGACATTATGTATGACGTGACAGTACTGACAGATATGTGATAGCACATGCGCAGCACTCAATTATTAGCGCATGCGTTCTTACTTCCAAGAGGTAAATTTGTGCCGTACAAACTTCTACCCTCCCTACAATCCCTCCCAGTTTAATTTTTGCAACTTATGGTAGCCTATGTCCTTCTCCATAGTCCAATATATCTCTATATTAAATTTCAACAAAATCGCATCAGCCGTTTTAGCGTGAAAACGGAACATACATACATACATACACACTTTCGAATTTATAATATTAGTTTATTTATTATCAACTAGCTTTTGCCCGCCGCTTCGCGCGCGTTATATTCGGGGTAACACAAATCTACTTTCAGTCTCAAATTGTGTGAAGACACTCCTGATTATTCTAAAGACTTCAGAAAATCTATAGGGTACAAAGTAACTCGGTCAGTATCCATGACATTATCTACCGTTATCTACCAAAAGGTACATAATAACATCACATACAGTCAAATGTCAAAGCAATGTTCTTATACATGTTAAATATATCTCTATAAACATTTTCGCGTTTTTAATATAAGTAGGGAAAATCGTTTCAACCGTTTAAGCTAATTACATAATAAAATTATTAGTTTATATATTATTATGCGAAAAATTTAAATTTTAATTCAACGTGCACAATATGACATTATGTATGACGTGACAGTACTGACAGATATGCGAACGCACATGCGCAGCAATCAATTATTAGCGCATGCGTTCTTACTTCCAAGAGGTAAATTTGTGCCGTACAAACTTCTACCCTATCTACAATCCCTCCCAGTTTAATTTTTGCAACTTATGGTAGTCTATGTCCGTTTCCATGGTCTAATATATTTCTATATTAAATTTCAACAAAATTGGTTCAGCCGTTTTAGCGTGTAAACGGACCATACATACAAACATACATACACACTTTCGAATTTATAATATTATCAGTAGGGATTAGGTAAATAAAACTACATTTACTCAGTAGATCTTTAAGATATTACAGATAAATTAACAAAATATACCAATAAGACAGACTATTAGAAATTACAGATCCTAATTAACAAAATATCAAATAACATAATCAAAGGAAAGATTGGTTCAGTTCAAATCACAAGCAATTATATGAATTATTTTCAAAGTAGCTCCTTCAGAAGCACAAAATGTCCAAAGAATCGTCTGCCAAACGTCATCCTTTTCTGTTGGTCAGATAATCAGCCACTGAGAAGGCCCTTTCGGATTCAACGCTAAGTGAAACCGCAGTTCTCAGGCAGACATCCACTAACTGCAAAAGTTTGCCTTTGGACACCCCCGGACCCGTATAAATTCATTTCATTTTTTATTAATGCCGATAACGACAGATTGCAACTCCGTCAGTGTCAGTTCGCGCTTCGAATAAGAAGTTTTTATTGTCGAGTGCAATCTCGTAAATCGAAATCTCGAGATCGAGATCTCGCGAGATCTCGGCCTTTTTTAGCGAGATTGCATTCCCTAGTTGAAACTAGATAGCGTTACATTAATTATCAGAAGTTTTTAATTATAGAGAATAATTTTCTTGACGCTTCTATAGACTCACAGTGCTGATGTGAAGCAAATTATCTTAAGTCCAACAGTGGACTTTTTAATTTTTCATTCATAACATGAGTAGATATAACAAAGCAGTCATCAATGTAGCAAACTGTATTAAAAAAAGTGTTCTTCAAAACGATGGCAAAGCGGTGATTCAGTATCAAAGCTATAGCATTTTTAACCTAATGATAAAAAAAAACAAACTAATGCACTGGAATGTAGTATTTTACGGCAGTTACAAAATGTCCATGCCGGTTATGACCGCCAAACCCGTTTGAATTTGGAACTTGTCTTGAACTAACTATAACTGAAGTGCCATTGGTGATAAAAGAGTACGAGAATTAACTAGAAAATATAGAAAAATAATCAATACAATTATTTTAATTATTTTTTGTTTTTAAAATCACAGGTAATATATTTAATTTTGGGGCAACACCTCTGAAATGTGTGAGCAATTTGGTATCACTTTATAAACATTAATTACATTGTTTATTCTGATTGGACTAATCTGATAACCAAGACTAAAATCTTTTCTTATTATGCGTTCTTAATTGAAGTAAGAAACTGCATAATATGTTTTTGTTGCTTGTGAAGACGAGTTCTGCCAAACCACGCCATTTAATTAAATTCTCTCTATTGCGCATAATTAGTAGGAAACATTTAGTAACAAACGCAACATCCGAAACGGTAGCATTTACATGCTACCGTGCTTCGGAAGGCATGTGAAGCGATCGGACCCACACTTAAACTTAGTACAAGAATCGTTAGACCATGTCGGAGACCTTCTGGCGGTGTATATTCGCATTAACTGCAACAAAAGTGGCCAACTCATACATACATATGTACATAGACTCACGCCTGTTTCCCGGAGGGGTAGGAAGAGACTACGGAACGCCATTTGCAACGATCCTGACATATCTCTCATGCTTCATTCACTCCCATCAGATTCCTCATGCATGCTCAACTTATCACACAAAAAACAGAAGAAGAAGGAATTTAGTTAAACGTCATACTTAATAATATACGACACTGAGGTTGAATACTAGCAAGAACGTGTTGATTAAAGAGACATATTTTTTATCCATGCTGTGCCTTTTTGGAATCAATTGTCCCAGGATTCACATATTATGGTCCCTTGATCCCAAAAGAGCACAGCCTTTATTATGGTTTGCTGGCTACCATTAATCTATAAACTCATGCTCTTTATAGATAACTAACACTCAGACACAACAAGTCATCGTGCTTTTATAAAATCATGCAAAGATTTCCGTCTTACAGTAGTCAGCTTAGCAGTTTTAGTCACTAATTGGTAGCCTAACAGGCCAGAAAATTCAACTTTCGTGGTAATCAAACGTGTATGTATGTATGTATCTTAAAGAAGACAACTCCCGCACTAGGACTAAATCCTGTGTCGCGCGGGACTTTACAAACATACAACTAACGGACACAATGAATACCCAGACTCGAGGCAACAATTTATGTATCACACAAAGTGTTGCCTCGTGTGGGGATCGAACCCACAACACTCGGCGCAGTGTCAAGCGGCGAGGCGGCCGCTTAAACCACTACGCCAACCGAGCATACAAAACTCTTCAATCTTCTCTTTGGCGCAAGAAAACGAGATTTGGTATGTATGACCCTTGGGGAGTGTAGAGGTGCACAAAAAAGGTATTGCCCAAAACTAAGAGGGGTTCGGGTAGAAACGGTTAATTTAGAAATAAATATGCATGAGCACCCTCTAGTACATAATAAGATTGTGGTATAGTGTGCTTCCATCCTTACGGATAAACTAACTTGAAGCCTGTGTCATCTCACTCGTGAAATTGGGACTTTGAGTCCTCTTTGAATTTATGAACAACAAGATAGATCATTCTCCGCCAAGCCTTTGAAATCTATTTTATGTATTGTAGCTTGAAAATCTTCGAAATTCTAAAGCCATTATAATATATATTTTAAATATTTATCTATGTTTTTCGACAAAGTAAACACGTTTTCAGAATGATTAAGTATTTTAAATGTGCCATTCTCTCTTTCTAATTTCATTGGTACCTTAATGTTAATGTTCTTAGTTGTAATTGAAGTGTTACCTTTTATTTAATAACCTTAAAGTCAAATTAAAATCATTGTCGTCACAGCTTTATGTAAAATGTTTGTTTAACATAAAATACTAACAGCATAAATTATTTGTGGTACGAGGCTTTTGTTATGGAAATAATTAGGGAAAGAGAATATTATATATATTTTGATATTTATTAATCGAATAGACCATAAAAAGCGGAAGCCTAGTGCAGGGACTAACAGATTACCTCTCAGAGGTCTTAGGTTAAAACCTAATGCGTGCATTACTGACTTTTCGATGTTATGTGCTTGTGGAATAATCAATTCATTATCAGCCCTTTATACTGACCCCCTGCTGGGCACGGGCCTCTTCCCATTATGAGAAGGGTAAGGCCGTAGTCCATCACGCTGGCCAAGTGCGGGTTGGCAGGCTTCACATGTCTTTCGAGAACATTATGGAGAAGTCGCAGACATGCAGGTTTCCTCGCGACGTTTTCATTCACCGTTTAGCAAGCGATAATTAACAATTTAAGACGCACATATCTCCGAAAAGACATCGTTGCGCGCCGTGGATTCGAACCCGGACCCTCTGCGTAGCAGTATGTCGGTCTCTCCACTAGGCTATCGCTGCTTGATAATCAATAATCAATTATCGCTTGCTAAATTAATGAATCATCAATTATCGCTTGATAATTGGTGTAAGAAAACATCGTGAGGAAATAAGCATAACAAATGTGACATCTGTCAACCCGCAGTTGGCCATCGTGGTGAACTATATGGCCTTATCTTTCTCATTGTGAAAAAAGGCTCGTGTCCTGTCCTTGGATTATCTATATAGTTGATACTATAAGTAACAATTTAGATAGACTATCCTTAGCAGTCATATATTTATATCATAATAATGTATGACATGAAACCTCAGCTGGGTCGTTGGGTCGAATGCCACCGACGGCATTAAAATATAGGCTGGAATTGTGCCCATAAATTATGTTATCTACAGCCTCCTTGGGTACGGGATGGTTTGACAGTTTCGTGTAAGCGGAATGTTGAATAATTATTTGTTTTCTAATGAGATAATAGCGGCTATGTCAGTTTACATATTTGCCTTATGATTTATCGGGCATTAATGTAAGGATTTGTCACATTAAAATACCGATTCAATTTATTTATTTGTAATATAGCCTCAGAACAATTACTTCTTGCTTCACAGCTATTCCATTATTTGCCATTACTACATTGACCGTATAAAGTATATAGTATAATAAATATTTGTTTAGTTTTTGATTATATGTACGACGCAGTTATAGTAATACCAAAGGCAAAACATACATTGTCATCATCCATTGACAGCAAAATATTTTGGGTATATTTTTTTCCGATTGGTGACTTAATAGTGCTATAATAGTATTTTGTTAAGGTGGTAATAACATGGTATTAAATATACGTCAGTTTTATTCTTAAAAGGTTTTGTTTTGGTTGGTTAGCCGTACATAATGCCTAGACTTAAAATGTTTTCGCTAGTCTATGAAATATGTATATCCCCGGTTTTTGTTGTTACAAAATAAGAATGAAACAAATTTATTAAGTGCTTTCTCGAACAGATATTAATTAGGCAGGTGTTTTTAAGTATTTATAATATATTCTATGAAATGACAATGTTAGTATTTCGTCATTTGAATTTTAGATTTTGAGTTTCAAAATTCAATTTATATATGTATTAGGCAATGTTTTGTTTAGCATCTAGGGAAATGTCAGGATGCGTATATGTTAGTGTATTATTTATAACATTATAACAATATAAAAGTAAAAGAAAATGCACATTACAAAAAGTATTTTGTTGAGGTGGTAATAAAATAGTACAAAAATATACGTCAGTTTTATTCTTAAAAGATTTTTTTTGGTTGGTTAGCCGTATACAATGCCTAGACTTAAAATATTTTCGCTAGTCTATGAAATATATCCCCAGTTTTTGTTGTTACAAAATAAGAATGAAACGAATTTATTAAGTGCTTTCTCGAACAGATATTAATTAGGCAGGTGTTTTTAAGTTTTTATAATACATTCTGTGAAATGACTAAATGTTAGTATTTCATCATTTGAGTTTTAGATTTTGAGTTTCAAAATTCAATTGATGTATGTATTTATTTGTGTAGTAAACTACTTCACAGATACTGTAACTACTTAACATGTAATGTACTACAGTGATTTACTTGCCAATAAAAATATTTGTATTATTATTAATTTATGTATGTATTAGGCAATGTTTTGTTTACAATCTAGGGAAATGTCAGGATATGTATATGTTAGTGTATTATTTATAACATTATAACAATATAAAAGTAAAAGAAAATGCACATTACATAACTCTTTATCATGCTTTGAGTGCATGATTTGAGTGTATATTATTCTCGCGTATCTGTTTTTCAATATTCGAACTATAGATAGATCTGTAGATTTTAGATTCGTGTTTGACATATTTTGTATGGAGCTTATGTCAAAAACTGTCAAAAACGAATCTAAAATCTACAGATCTATCTATCATTCGAATATTGAATTCCGTAGTTAAACGACCGCCTTCGATGATGGGTGATCCACAAATATTGACGTCGAGTCTGGGAGTTCGTTGTGCCTTTTATTTAAATGAGTGTTTGTGAAGTCCCTTGCAATACAAGATATTATATATTTCTAGTATTAGAGCAGTCTTAAAAATATTACAAAATCCGATAAATACTGTTTATTCGTTTTACGATTAGCTAATTTAATTATATAATACGTGATTGGGTCATTAATCTGTTGCTTTTCTATCATCAAGTTTCTCATGCATGAGAAACTTGATGTTACAAAAGCAACATCCAAAATTTGCAAAGAATGTAAATAAATGTCAATAATATTATTTTACACACTTCAACATAACGCTTTCTGATAAAATATCGAATATATTATCGATGTATGTACATGCGTAACTGTTGCTTTTAATGTAGAGGTGTTTGACTCACGTGTTATGTATTTTTTGTACAGTTCATCGGTTACCACGTATATTAATTTATTTAATTGACAATCTTCAACAATTGTGACATATTCGACGGATTTTATAATGAATATACATAAATAACTTAATAGTTATTTAACTGATATTGGTTGGGTTGAAACTACAACTCACGGATTTGAAATACAGCCATTAAATAAAATATTGTTTATTTGTTCAAAGTGAAGGGCATATTTTACGGATTCTGTAACTCAATATCATAACCAATGTCATCGTTAAATTCAAGTAGAAAAATACTTATGCCTAATCGTAATAAATAATTGTATCTTTAAATTTATATCTGATACTATATGTGTAAGTACACGCGATAGATAAGTATTCGCACATTACACAGAATCCAAATAATTTCTAATTTATTATTGTATTTCATTGTGCGATTGTTTTGTGCCTTATATTCATGGACGAAATTTTTGTGTTAGTAACAATATGTTACTTAGTAAGTAGTAGCTCTAGCGCTTATAGCGAGACTTGGCTTACCGTTCATAACAGATTAGCAAAGATAAGCAACGCATGCACAGGTTGCCACTTGGATGGGTGACCATGGGTTAGGTTAGGCCATGCCGGAGGCTACGGGCGGTCTGAAAACTCTGACACTAGAGTTGACCACACACTCACACGAAAAACAAACAAAGTAAAAAAGAAAAATATTTTCCTTTATAAAATGGCTGAAACGAGACGCTTTAGTGTATTCATTTTAAGAGTCTGTCATACTTGTATATTTTTAAGTCCACGAAGCCTAGCGACCTTATCGTTAACATTAACCTTCAATGATTCAGGTGATAATTCTTAAGATAAGTTCGAAACATTGTCATGAACTGTTTCAGCACACTTGGCTTCTTTAACCGACTTCAAAAAATGGAGGTTCTCAGTTTGATCTGTATGTATGTTTGTCCGCGTTTATCTCGCGTTTGGCTGAACCGATTTTGATGCGGTTTTCAGAAAAGTATTTGTTACACTTAGAAGAAGGTTTTAGTACCTTAACCGACTTCAAAAAAAGAATGTTCTGAGTTTGACCCTTATATATGTACGTTTGCCCGCGATTAACTCGCGTTTGGCGCATTCCTATTGATGGATCATCAAATAATATCAAAACGGCAACAGGCAGTTCACCTGGCTCAAGTTGATCTCTTCTTAGTACCGGCAATTTAAATCCTTTAAGAACACCCCTTGCCCCGTTCACTAAGCCATCCGTTATTGACATATATTTCTCCGGAGCATAATAGAATCACAGCCAATTCAATAGTCTGTACAAGTCCGCCGCATTTGTTTGGATCATCCGGAACAGCATTTGCGGGGGCGTCCTTCCGTATGTGGCTGATTCCCTGGACTCATCTCTCTCTCTTGCAGCATCAAGTAGTCATTTTTTTTCGTAGGGAGTTTCAGTCTGCCTTGCGCGACTCTGTCTTAAAGCAGCCTTCGTTTTTCTACCTAAGCCCATAGGCACACAGAATAAAAGTAGGTATGTCAAAGTCATGATTACAGACTGATACTAGCAGGAAACTTATCACTAAAATAACTTAAAACTAATAATTAGCCCAAACATAAAGTAAATGGAGTACCTATCACTTAAAAGTATGAAATAAATAAAAGCGCAGTTAACACAAAACCTAAAGTAAACATGACACTAAAAAGTATAAAATAAAAATAATAAGGAAAAAAGAAACAAAACTAAAATGAAAACTTAAAAATCGAAACAAAAATGTTAACCAGGTATTTAGTTTCTCTTTTAAAAAGAGAACCGCTTTAAAAAAATCGACCCACTGTAAAGTACGAAATAATTTTTACATACGCTCAATCCTCTCAAATTTCCTTTCGAATTTCTCCCAAAAACGAATTACTGAACTAAACTAAATAGTTTTTGAAGTCGGTGCCGAACGAAAGCGTATGTAAAAATTATTTCGTACTTTTCAGTGGGTCGATTTTTTGAAAACGGTTCACTTTTTTTAAAAAGAAACTGAATACCTGGTTAACATTTTTGTTTCGAATTTTGAGTTTTTGTGAAAATATAAAGCGTGGTAAGTTTCGACACGTAGTTCATTACTAGTAATCTATTTGTTAGATCTGTGTAAAGTAGTGCGTCAATTTATGCGCTGCGGCGTTCCCTATAAAAGTATTTTTTTTTAACATATGTATTGCTGATAGAATATAATTATAGCATTAGAGTATGACGTCTATATAAACGATATCTATATCATTATGGATACCATGAGCATGTTAGCCTAGAGACGTCCACTGTTGTACATAGGCCTCCCCTAAGGTCCTCCACAGAGGCCGATCTTGAGCCGCCCGTATCTAACCGCCTACCCCTGCTGCGCCGTCTAATACCATGATAACTAACAGAATTACGTTGGAGGTTAGAATATACAATACTTTCTATCTCTAGCGAATCTTGCCTTTAAACCCGTCTACAGAAAAATTGCATAATCCAAAGCAGAGCAAAATGTCAATAGCATATTTTATTGATATTAAGTAGCTATTCCTTTCTATTTAAGAATACTTAATCAGGAAATTTTATTTTAACATGGTGCATTTCTTGTGCAAGTCGAACAATTTTTATTTAAATACTTTATAGATTTATACAATGAATAGCTTCTCACGCTTTACTTACGCGCATCGTTTAAATTCGTGCGTGTATGTATGTGTGCATGCGCGCTTGCGCATGTGTGCGTGTGCGTGTGTGTGTACTTGGCACAGTGACTCACTGTGGCGTGGCATGCCGTATATATGTGTAAAAACCGCAGTTTACTTGTCGGAAGCCCTTTTTAAACATTTACGACTGCAAGAGATTTTCTCTCAGCTGTGCGATAAAGGCTTATCGCGTATAATCATGAAATATTGCGCATTATTTACTACTTCAACAATGGTGATTAAATCTTTATGAGATTAACTTCTTCCAAAACGTTTTTTAAAATTTTTCAGTGTTCTTATTATGCGACATAAATTGTAAGGTTCTGCCGGTTGTTCGCATTGCTTCGTGATTTGAGTACATACCTAGTCAAAGTCTGAATGTTATCATCAACGTTCAAAGTGGCAAATGTTTGAAAATATAAAATTAACTATAAAGTCGACTGGTATCATATTTTTATTGCATTGTATTATGACTATGATTTTATTAATATCAATGCAAGTGCAAAAAATCTCTAATACATCTAATAACATTTCTTTCATTTGATAACTTAATTACATCAAAGCTCATCGACACTAGGATCAATCCCTGCATAAGTGTATACACCAAAGGAGAAATACCAAAGACGGCCTGTAGCGGCCAGAAAGTTGTGAATCGTTGAAATTATACATATAATTTTTTAAATTTATACATCGTTATCGTTTCTTGATAAAACTTCGGTGAAAGATTTTAGTTTTTAAAGATTATTATTTTGAATAGGCTATGGTAATAGCGGATGAATATCTTATGTTGCCAGCATTAAAAATAAACTGAAGTATGGTAGGTACAAATTGTTTTAAGAAAATAATATATTTATTATTATATTAGAAAACAATATATTTTAGTTACTTTATAAATATATTTGTAAAAAGAATAAAAAAATATATAATTTATCATATTCCATAATTACTAAACGGTAAAAATCTTTTTGTTTCTTAATCGATATTATAAATATTTTTTCAAACCATTTGCAACACATTAATTATCTGTTATGTCATTCGTGTTGCTGCGCATCGTGAATATTTTGCTCTGATTTATTGGTGTTTTCGTACGGTATTTATTGTAATGTAATTGAATATAAATTCAATAATAATGATCACTACTTTCTACTCATGCTAAGAATATGCAGCAGTGTTTGTGATTGTAGTTAGTTTTTTTGGACGAGTATAGTACGAGGTTCCCTAGTACACAGGATTATTCACTATTATTGACCTCTCTTTATGTAGTTTTTGTTCTATATGACACAAAGACATTCCTTTATTTACGTCTAGGTATTATATTTATGTTAAAATTCAATTTTGAGGTATATTTAGTTGTGGAATAATTTCAATTTCAAATATCTCGTATCTTATTTCCACCAAGATTTATTTAAAAAAAATTATACAGGGTAATAGAGTAGTAATTTATCTTCAAAACACACATGGTTTCGTGTTTTTCCTTGCCAGGCCCATAATAATAATAATAATAATATAAATAATAATAATAAATAATGGCAACACTGAAACTGTCAACGTGTCTATTCCTCCAAAAATTTTTAAATATTAATATTTTATAAATATCATCTCATCTACAGTGCAAAATTATATATAATCTGAATTATAATATAAAACACAAGCAACGTAAGAAAATACCAGATAAAAACCACCATAATAACAGAAATAGTGAAAAGTTTATACAATGACAGCCGTCACGGCGAGCAATATGACAAGTCAAACAATAAAAATATATACGAAAATGAAAATAAAAACGGAGTAGCATGTTGACGAGAGCCAAGAAACGTACAGCACACCCAACACCTCCGGACTCGTCGCTGAGCTCCGCCTCGCAGCCGTCGGAACCTGCACCAGTAACGTCGACAGCTGCAGTTGCGTCGAGCTCCAGCGACGAGTATTTCTCTCCGCCGTCGACACCGTCACCTGCGCGGCGGCGTGGGAGAGGCCGGCCACCAGCGTGCTTAGGACCTCGGGGCCCACCGGCCCCCCACAGGGTTCCCGCTGCCGGTGGTAATGTGCAGCGCATGAAGTGGACGTCATCAATAAACGAACAAGTCATGCGCGCATATTTTGGGGCGACAGCGCACTAACCTCACTGCGTACCGTAGTCGCATGCTGTCTTTGTTTCAGGCCTTGGAACCAAGCATCAACGTCACGGCTCAACGACTATCGGATCAGGTACGGGTTATCCAGCGAAGTGGCAAGCTGGATAATGCCGTGCTTGATAGGATTCGCTCAGAGTACTTACCTTCGAGCCATGCCAACCCTATCCAGCCTACACAAACATCTACGCTGAATGCACCGCCAATAGGCGGCAGTGCCGTTAGGGAGGAGGATGACATGGCTGATAATGTAAGTACCCAGTGTAATGAGGAGGTAAAAGACGCTTTGGAATGTGCTATTAGGGACTACCGGTACACCCCACTAGATATCAGGCCTCGTCTACCGCGGTTGCCTATGCATAGGCGAAATATAGCGTTGGTAAGTGCTCTTGACTCGTTATTGTCAAATTATTTAGATAATAGCAAGGATCTCGGTGATACGCATTCAATCTTGTACTGTACTGCCGTGGCAGCTTGTCGTATAGCTGGTGTTAAGTTTCTTGAAACTGACACTGCTGTACGACAAAGGTCTGCTGTACCGGCGTGGCAGTGCAGGATTGAGCGGCGTATTGCCGAGGCAAGGGCACTTATTGGCAAGCTGATCTGTTTTAGGGAGGGGAATACACGCCCTAGGGTAATGCGCTTTGTGAAATGGGCTTTTTCGGGTACTAATATCAGTCCTCAAGATTATATAGCCCGGGTCACAGAGCGCATTGACTACCTAAAACAGAAAGTCTATGCATGGGCAAACCGAATTCGTAGATTTAAAAAACGTGTGGACCGGTACGTCATTAATAGTACATTCCAGAGGGACCAGAGGTGGGTATACAGAAGCTGGGAACGACCAGATCAATGTGTGACTAATGTGCAGCGGCCGGATGCGGACGCCACAGCTACGTTTTGGCGTAGCATATGGTCGATGCCCATTGGTCACACCGAAGGCGATTGGATGCGAGATGTCGAACGTGCATGCGAACATATTCCCGAAATGGAATGCGTGGCCATTTCTAGCTAGGACGTTACACAAGCAGTCCGTCCATTATCTAATTGGAAATCTCCAGGATTGGACGGGCTGCACAATTTCTGGCTAAAATGGCTACGTAGTTCGCATGAACGCTTGGCATCTCAATTCCAATCAACCATGGAATCTGGGTCGCTGCCAGCCTTTATGACGACTGGAATTACCCACCTGCTCCACAAGACTGGCAGTACTAGCGAGCCCGGTAATTATAGACCGATAACATGTTTACCATCGGTCTATAAACTTCTTACATCTATTCTGAGAGCTAAAATAGCTAAGCATGTTGAAGACTTTTCAATTATATCAGCCTCTCAGAATGGATGTAGGAAGGGGGCTCGTGGTACTAAGGAGCTCCTCCTCATTGACATGGCCATTAGCCAACAAGTTCGCCGTAACCGAAAGGATCTGGCGGCATGTTGGATAGATTATAAGAAAGCGTATGACTCCGTGCCGCATACATGGCTTTTGAGGGTGCTAGAGTTGTATAAAGTAAATACTACTCTACGCACCTTCTTAAAGTCATGTATGGGGCAATGGAATACGATTCTTTGCTATATAGGATGCCGAAGGATCCAGGAGGACGGCGAACGTATTAAAATTGAGCGGGGATATTTTCAGGGCGACAGTCTGAGTCCCCTTTGATTTTGCCTAGCCATGAACCCTCTCAGTACATTACTGGAGGGTTCAAGGTTAGGCTACAGGTTACAGAGAGGTGGTCAGGTCATATCTCACCTGTTATTCATGCATGACCTGAAGTTATTTGCCCACTCTGATGCCCAATTGCTAGATTTACTAAACGTAACCCAAAACTTTAGTAAGTCCATCAATATGGAGTTCGGTGTGGATAAATGTGCTGTCATTCATGTGAAGCAGGGCAGGATGGTGGAATCTGAGGGGCTCCAACTCTCAGATTCCATTTACCTAAGATCGCTTCTCTTAAACGATACCTATAAGTACTTGGGTATGTCACAGGCTTTAAGTATCAATGAAGCTGACATGAAGCAATCGTTGCAAGAGCGTTTCTTTGGCCGCCTGAAAAAAGTATTAAAAAGCCTTTTATCAGGTGGCAACAAGGTTCGTGCTTGCAACGGTTGGGCCATGTCGCTTCTTGTATACTCCTTTGGCATACTCAAGTGGACTCAGTCTGAATTGGATGCCCTGGACAGAAGAGTCCGCACATTGTTAACGGCATATCGTATGCATCATCCACCTTCATCCGTGATGAGGTTGTACGTGCGGAAGTGTGGGGGTCGTGGCTTTCTGAATGTCAAGACCTTACACAACCGCGAGGTGTGCAATCTCAGAGAATATTTTCTCCGGGCGAACGTGGACAAGCATCGAGATGTTGTCACAGTGGACAATGGACTCACCCCGCTCAAGTTGGCTAAGGAGAACTGGCGCATACCTGTAGTACTCAGTACTGATGATCGCAAGCGTGTATGGCAGAGCAAGGAGCTTCATGGCAGGTTCCATCGGGCCCTGTCTGGACCCGATGTAGACCTATTAGCCTCGGTGAACTGGCTACGCTTTGGTGACCTCTTTGGGGAAACCGAAGGGTTTGTTTGTGCAATTGCTGACGAAGTTATCAAGACGAATAACTATCGGAAATATATCCTAAGGGATGGCACTACCGATATTTGCCGTGCATGTCACCAGCCCGGTGAATCTCTCAGGCATATTGTTTCCGGTTGTTCACGTCTTGCTAACGGCGAGTACTTGCACAGACATAACCAAGTAGCTAGAATCATTCACCAGCAACTTGCTCTGAAATACAAACTTGTAGACATCGAGGTACCGTACTACAGGTATATGGCAGAGCCAGTTCTCGAAAATGGTCATGCCACATTGTACTGGGATCGATCTATCGTCACAGACAGGACTGTTGTAGCCAACAAACCTGATATTGTGGTGATAGATCGATCAGAGCGCCTCGCAATAATTGTTGATGTCACCATTCCTCATGACAAGAATCTCGTGAAAGCCGAGAAAGACAAACAGATAAAATATCTGGACTTGGCTCACGAGATTGTCGACATGTGGGATGTGGACTCGGCAATTATTGTGCCGATAGTTGTAACGGTTAATGGCCTAATAGCCAAGAGCCTCGATCGTCACCTTAAGAGGCTCGCGTTGGGTGCTTGGGTCAAGGGTCTGATGCAAAAGGCAGTACTTCTCGACACGGCACGTATTGTGAGGAAGTTCCTGTCTCTGGAGCCCTAACCACTGGCAGCTTGGACCCTGTGCCCGTTGCTGGTGGGATCCCACGGTTTTTTTTATATTTTTAAATGTATTTAATTTTTTTGTGATATATTTAAAAATGTAATTTAAATTTGATTAATGAGCAATAAATGAATAATAATAATAATAATCCATTTATTTGCAAAGAATATAGGTACATACGTTAGATGACACAATTAATAGTGATCTGCTATATTCTGCCTTCAGTAAGCATGCAAATTATGAGTATAAATTAAATTGCTGAATAATTACATTGTACGAAATAGTTAATGTCACAATCAATAATTTAAAAATAATGTCAATAGTATAATAATGAAAAATAAATAAAGTAAAGGAAGTAGTCATGTCAATATCTAATGGTGATTAGTTATTACAATATTATAATAGAATGTCAAGAAATTATAATCACTATATTTGATTATCTTCTAGGAAGTCTGTAATTTTATAATAACATTTTGTAATCAAAAGATCTGACAGCCTTTTTTTAAAAACATGTATTCTCTCGTCCTTTAGAGCTTCGGGTATTTTATTATAAATGGTTACAGCCATTCCTAGAATATTTTTCTTTAGTAATGTTGTGTTATAAGGTACATTATGAAGTTTATTCTCATATTGGCTTCTAAGAGGACTTTCTCTGATTTGTGAAACAATTCTTGATTACATTTAACAAAAACAGCTACTTCGTAAATGTATAAGCATGGGAAAGTTAGTATATGCAAGGTCTTAAATTTAGGAACACAACTATCTGTAACCTTCATGCCACAAATTGCTCGCACGTAACGTTTCTGGGCTCTGAACACCTCCTCCCGAAGGCAACAATTACCCCAAAATATGATACCATATCGCAATACGGATGCCACTAGACCATGATATGCCACCAGTGCAGTATTGATGTCAACTTTTTGGGGTCAGGCTATGTAAGACATACGCTGAGGAGCTTAATTTTTTGCATACATGTTCTGCATGATATTTCCAAGTCAACTGACTATCAACCATTATGCCCAGGAATTTTGCCAATTGTGTTTGCTCTATAGTGGTACCATTATATTTTATTGTCAGATCATGTGGTGTCAAGCGTTGGTAAAATTGCATTAAATTAGTTTTGTCCAGGTTAATAATTAAGTTATTATTTATGAGCCATTGTATGATGTCAGAAAGTTTATTATTTATTTCATTTTCATAGGAGAGTATGTCAGAGCATTTTATTATAGCCATGCTATCATCGGCAAAAAGAACCATTGGATGTTTAACATGTCTAGGCAGATCATTGATGTACAGTAGAAATAAAAGAGGGCCGAGTACGCTACCCTGTGGTACGCCATATTTGATTATTCTACTGTCGGAAACATATATTTTTTTGCGTTTCGTCTTTTGACATATGCTGGAAATTTCAGTATACTGTATACGGTTAATGAGGTATGATTTTATTAAATTCAATATGTTTCCTCTGATACCGTAGGCATTTAGTTTATGTATTAATGTGCTATGTCGGACACAGTCGAATGCTTTTGACATATCAATATAGCAATAATAATATTCAATTATTATTGCTATATTATTAAATATTGCTATATTATTAAAATTAATAATAGTCAATATAGCGCAGACTAGCGTCTTCTCATCTACAGATTTCATCAAATTTTTTTATAAATAAAAAATGGCTAAATTAATACCTTTGCTTTTTCTAAAGCCCTTCTGTTCGTCACAGAGAATATTATATTTAGATAAAAAATATTGATAGCTTCATAAATAACTTTTTCTATGACTTTCGAGAAATCTGATAGAAGAGCAATGGGCTTATAATTCGCTATATGTTCCTTATCATTCCTCTTATAAAGTGGTTTTATTATAACCGTCTTTAGTCTATCGGGAAATACGCCAGAGCTAATTGATAAATTTATAATTCTGCTTAGATGAGTAGCCACGGTATCTGATACAAACTTAACAACTCTTGTCGCAATGCCGTCGTACCCGACAGTGTGTGTATTTTTTAAGGACAGAATTGCTGTAGTGACCTCGTTTGGTAGCACTGGGTACATAAACATTGAGTTGGGGTTGTAAGTTAATTTTGAAGCTGTAGGCGTTTTTAATTTTGACTCTTGAATCTGATCAATAAAATGATTGTTAAAGGAGTTGGCTATCTCTAATGGGTTTGTGATGATCTTATTTTGCATTTTGATGCTTGATATGGGTTCTCTATAATTTATTTTATTATTTATTAATTGCCAAGAGGCTTTGGATTTATTTTTGGAACTATTAATAAAATGGTTGTTTTGAGCTTTTTGAGTCAGTTTAATTATTTTACGAAACGTTTTGGAATATTTTTAAAAAATTGTCTTGTTTTCTAAAGAAGGTTTACGTATGTATTGCCATAGTGAATTTCGTTGTTTTCTACTACAGATACGTATGCCTTTAGACACCCATTTTTTTTTTCAGGTTTGATAGTAATTAGCTTATAAGGAAAACACAAATTGTACAATAGATGAAAGTCTTCTATGAAAGCATCATATGCATAATTGGCATTCTCTGTACTGTATATTTCTGAAAAAGTTAGATTTTTTAGATGGTCTTTGAATTTAATTAAATTTTCGTGGGATATGTCACGTCTACGTACACGAAAGGAGCTCATTTTGGCTGACATATTTTCTTTTACAGGCAAGAGTTGTGCGGTATGGTCTGATAGAGCAAGATCTATGATTTCCCCGTTACATTTTAAATTAGAACTGAGAGCATAGTTATCTAAGCAACTATTGCTGCATGGTGTTGTTGGCTGTCTTAAGTTTAGATGAAGATTGCAGCCCAAGAAAAAGTGCTCAAAGTCCAGAGTAACTTTGTTTCTTTTTAAAATATCTATGTTAAAATCTCCACAAAGAACAATACGCTTATAAGGTTTTACACACAAAGGCTTCATAATAATATCTAGATTTTCGTAAAACATAGATAAAGTAGATAGTCTTGGTGGCCTGTAAACACACAGTCCATCAGTATTCAACAGTTCCAGCTATTGAACGATTTTTAATATCTTTTAACTCTATGAAATCCAGCTCATTCTTGACCAAAATACAAGCACCCTCTCGTTTTGAATTACGCCTCGCGTAGCAGGCAGGCTGCAAGCTTATAGTTTGGGATATGCAAAAGTTGTTCTTGCCCCATCATAACAAAATGTTCCGTTATACATAAAACACTTACAGATTTCTGTTTCGCTCTTAATTCTTCTAAGTGAATGGTCAAAATATCTGATTTATTCAAAAGTCCAGCAATGTTCTGATGAAGAATGTATGATATATTATTATGTCCGAAAAAGCTCTGAAGTAGCTGATTTTTCATTTTTAGTAGGTATTTTTTGTGTTTCTACCTTTTCTTCATAGTGGTGAAAGTTTCGTTCTTGAGAAAGTTCATTTACCAAAGTGTGTAATTCATGGTATATACTTTTCAGTCCTCTGTCTTTTAATCGGCCAGTGTATCCATGAAACATATCAAATGTCAAATTCTTGTTTGAGTCGAAAAGTACTGCATAGTTGTGGGTATAGTTGTCTAAGTAAAGCATATTATTGAATGTTTCTATTCTCCAGTTAAACATGTTTGAATAATTACTATAATTTAAAAGTTGGCAGACACAATATCATGTTAGTATGCTGAATAGATTTTAAGTATTGTCTGAGTTGTATAATTATATCACAGTAATAATGTATGGCCAAATGGCACATCTCTTTTACCGTTGAGTAATTTTTTATCATCATAATTATGTGGTGAATTTGTACAGTGCTGTAAAATACGTCACGTCATAAAGGAATTAGACATTTTACAAATTTCAAATAAACATGCGCAGACATACTATTCCGGAGTTAATCCGAGTCTTCAATTTACGATTGAACCAAATGATCTCTTTTGCGTCATTCACACACTGATGAAAATTCCCAAAGCTCTTTACGAGCCACACTAGAAAAATGATTTTGTATGGGGTATAATCATTTTATGTAGTAGTGAAGTATCTACGTGGCTACTTCATTGATGTACCTACTTACTGCCTTCTAAGAATTTACTGGTTTAACGAGTTACCTCAAATTATGATTAAATGAAATATGTTATTTAGTTTAAAACAGACTGCCTCCGTGGTCCAGTGGATAGCGTATGCGACTGCTGATCGGAGGTCCCGGGTTCTATTTCCGGGTCGGGCAAAAATGTTACTGGGTTTTTCCGAATTCTCAGTAGCAGCACGGAGTCTGGTGATGTGCCCGGTAATGGCAATAGGACCCCTGTTACGTGGGACCTAAAAAATAATGGCAAAATATGGATGTAATATTACACCTCTGCCTACGGGAATACAGGCGTGAGTCTCTAAAAAATATAGTATTAAACAAAAATAAGTGTTGATGATGGTATTTAGGTAACGTAAATTCTAGTACGCGTACATAAGTTTTAACGCACCAAAGTTCTGAACTTTGCTGCACTAGTTATTCTCTGATATTTATAGTCTAGAGTCGTCGGGGAGAATTATTCACGAAGCAGTGTCACATTTCACCTAGTATTTATTTTCTTTTGTTAGATTCAGGTTTCCTATTAAATTTTTGCACAGACGGTTTTCGAAGAAATTCGTCTTTTCAAGGCAATTACGCTTAGGTTCCCAAGCAATAAAGGATCACATATCTTTTGAAGTATGGAAAACTACCAGGTGACTTTACGTCTTACTCTTAGTGATAATTTAACAGACATGTCGTATTTATTCCAAGAAATTTTTAATTATAGAAAGAGTATCAAAACATTCAGTTAACTTTAATTGGTTTTTTTACCAAAGGGTACTTTTTTGGCAATTCGAATAGACAAACGCGGATTTATCATATTTTTATCACTTTTTTCTTTACGGTTATTTTAAAATGCGTTGATTTCGTCAGTCTTTGTAATTATTTATGTTTGCCTATTGAGTAGGTTTGTTGACTTCTTTTTGATCGAGTTAGTTGCGTTTTGATTATAGTTGGCTGGTAGGCTGGCCGTGGCTTGGAGAAAAATATTTAAAATGCTAATTATTGCTTGCCCCGTGCTTTGGCTAGCACAATAAGCCAAGGTCGCGGTTGTCATGAAGGACTGTGTCAGTTATTCCTGGGAGTCAGCGCCTACCCTTGAATATATTGTCACTGGTGTAAACCATGCACATCGTTATCCACATGGCTTCCGGAGGTCAGACGGTAGTAGCTCAATGAAAGTAAATAAATATTTTGTCAAATCTGGTTAGACCAGTAAGCGGAATCCACTCCGGACTCCAAGGCAAAAAGTGCTGACGAACGATGATGAACTTAGTGGCACGGAGATAACGTGATGTCGTCCCATATGCCATAAAGATGTCTGAGAGTCGTTATGGTGAGTGAATTATTAGCCACAGATATCATGAAACTCCTTGTAGAAATACTTGTGAATACAAAGCAGACTCTGGGTTTCAAGACTAGGGTTTTTTTTTATTGCTGCTAGTGGCAGACAAGCGAACGGCCCATTTGATGGTTAATGGTAACCGCTGCTCATGGACTTCGCTAATATCAGGGTATACACAGCAAAGCCGCTGCCTACCGTGAAAGTAATGCTCTCTTTAATCCTCGTTTGAAGAAGGACAAATCATAGCGCTCATGAAACACCGCAGCAGGTAGTTGATTCCAGAGCCTACACGTACGTGGTAGAAAAGATCGCACGGTGAAAATCGGTTGTTAATAAAGATAAATTACAGTAATAAAGACGGTTAAATTTAATCAGGATTCTCTCGCTATGGTAAAGTATTAAAAAATATGTCAAGATAGCTTTGATAGCTGACTAGACCCAAACTCACATCAAAGAAACCTCTTAAATGTCATTATTATAAAAACTAAACGTTACATGCAAGGTCACGCGCAGACATTTAAAAAATCGTTAAACAATAAAAACGTGATGATCAAATTAGAGTAATGTAATAACTTGTTAATAATGTATTTACGTCTCAAATATTGACAATGACATGTAAGTTATAAATATCAGATTGTAGTTTTTTCCAGTGCTAATGTTATTATGAAGTAGCAATTCGAAAAATTGTTAGTACTTTGTATTAATACTTAGTAAATAATTTATTACAACATCGCCAATTGCGTTTATGACAGAATTTGTGATAAATTTAAGTACGATAATTATTACCTACGGTAATTATCGCACTTAGGGCCTGTTCACGAGATCGGTCTAAGCGGCGCGCGTCGCGGCGGGCGGCGCGGCAGAGCGTCGTGCACGCCACGACCCTACAGCAGCGGTAAACGCAGCGGCAAATGTGGACGTATTTGGGCCGACGGAGTTACCCATAAATATGGCGATAACCAAAATATCTTTGTGTAACTATACGGTATACCTACAAAATTGTCGACATTGGATCTTCATTTCTTACAAGTATTTTATATCAAAGGTATAATACATATTCGCAATTAATGAGGCGTTGAATAGGTACCTACACAACGTAGATTACGTTAAGTAGGTACCTAGATATATCACCTTTTAACTTTCATAGTAGCTGTGTCTGTACCTAAATAGGTACATATGTACATTACACAATGTTTTAATGTTTGCGATTTATATTAAAACCTACCATTACATTCTGTAAAACATTGTTTCATTACATCTCGCAACGTTTTATTAACATTTTTGTATTTATACAGCGGATGTGTTGCTATCCATACACGCGACCGTTTTAAAATTTCGACTTTAAATGTCTCCGTATTCATTACCGCCACAAAATATTTAACAAATAGTTTAACCGCCTAGTTCGTCCCTCGCGAAACGCTGTCCGTGCCGCTCGGAGTCGTGGCGTCGGACTCGGTCGCAGTACATTTGTTCCCGCCGCTCGCCGCACCGCCCGCCGCGCCGCACGCCGCGCAGCCATTCGCGCCAAAAAAAACGCGCGCGTTATCGCTGTGCGCGGCGGCTCGTGGCGTGCTTCGAACGTCTTCATACATTTGATCTTACCGCTCGCCGCCCCGCGCTAAGCCGCCGCTCAGAGCGGCAAGGTCGTGACAGGGCCGTTATACGTAACCGGTGGTGACTAAATTGTATAAGAATCGTAAAATCTAAGTAAGTACCTGGGTACATTTGAGTACCTATTACAACTGAAATGTCGTCACAAAATGTATCGCAGCTATTATTACTTTTAAGCAGTAAGGATCTTCAAACTTCTCTAATTCCGGTTTCAATTTTAATTGTCGTGTTCATCCGTCTCTTTGGAAACCAAGGATTCTCAAATATCTAATACCGGGTTTCAATCGTGCAGCGGTTGCATGTCACCGACAAATCTGTTTCTGAACATTTATACCTTCTAAGCTAATATACATAAAAAAATATTTTAAATTTAATTTGCGAATAAACAATGGCATCAATTAAATTAGTTTTTTCTTTTGATTAATGTAGCTGAAATTACGCCGGGAAAACTATCCTACACATCATATTTTATTCGCAGCTGATAAAAAATACAAAATACTTCTTTCTTATATCTTTGACTTTATACAACAGCTAAATATTTCTAAAGTGGCAAAGGTCATCTTTGTACTTTGAATTCTTGTCTGATGGTAAAGTTGGATTAATACAAATAAATATTCTTTTAATATTTAAGTTCAATTTAAGTATGTAAGTTGTTTGAACTGAACTGGTTAAAGTTGGATAGAACATTATGTATGACATTTTAATTTTTGTTTCGACGTTCACTTCTACGAAAACTCATCTTAGTACATAGTCATCTGTATTTGTTTGTATTTTATTTAAATACTTGTACAGATCCTAGTTTTTGAGTAACTTTTGTAAATGTTTTATATTGTTATGATTAAAAGCAATTAGTGAATTGCTTCAACCTGTAGGTACAATTAAAATGTAACCAATGTAACCGGTCTAAAGGTCAATTCTCGTAATTATATTTGTTGTAATATTATTTAAAATTATCAAAATACAGTTTCGATTTAGTCCCGGTGTCTTAAATGGTATTTTGGTAAATTACAATTAATTTGGTAAATTCACTTGAACGATATGGTGGCTAGTTCGAAAATTTAACAATTTGTCAAACTATGTGTGTGTCAAATCTTAATAATATATAAAATCCTTGCGTTACTGACTGACTGACGGACAAGCTCCAGCCGAAACTACTCGGCGCAAGAAGCTGAAATTTAGCATGTATGTTCCTTGGGGACCATAGGGGTGCACTAAGACGGGATTTCCTGAAATTCCCACGGGATCGGGTAAAAGGGGAAATTCGAAAATATGTGCGTGCGAAGCCGCTGGCGTCGACTAGTTAGACTATAATGACATTAAGTGCAGCAGAACAGCAATTATTATTGTGAGATAATTCATTCATAATCAATCACAGCTCATTCAGTATCGACGTCTGTTTAAACACAACTTGTGATTTAATTATTTTCACTTAGGTGTTGTATGTCTTCACTTGTTAATCTTCAGTTTGCCGTTTGTAGTGGCTTGGAAGAGTGACTGCAGGTAATAATAGCATTTATGTACCTGAGAGCGCTACCGTTTGGCAAAAGACCATTCTTGTCTTAGGCCAAGAACGGTAGACCATGTCGGAGGCTTTCGCGTAATCTAATATCGCCCAAACAATCAATACATATCAACACATATCAATGTTGCTAGACAGCGGCATTCATTGTTATGCAGATGCACAGGCGATGCTTTATATACCGGCCGCGCCAACATTTCTCGGGAACAAGTCATCGAGAGCCGAAATAAACTTGTGTCTGAAATTGAGACCTCCTTAGAGATGGTCTCAGATTGGGGAAGACTTAATTTGGTCCAATTTAACATCACAAAGACCCAAGTTTGTGTGTTCACCGCAAAAAAACTGCCGTTGGTCGTATGTCCTCGTTTTGAGAGCACCCCCTTAACTGCCTTCTCCAGTATTGGAATACTTGGTGTCAACATATCGAGCAAAGTCCAGTTCCGCGGTCACTTAGAGGGTAAGGCTAAGTTAGCCTCGAAGAAGCTTGGCGTGCTCAGTAGATCGAGACGGTATTTCACTCCAGCCCACCGCTTGCTTCTTTAAGTATAAAGCGCAGGTCCGGCCTCATATACTAAATGTGAATACTGTTCTCATCTTTGGGCAGGGGCACCCCAGTACCAGCTTCTCCCTCTGGACCGCATCCAACGGAGAGCCGCTCGAATTGTCGACAGACCCATGGCGCTGCGTAGAGATGTAGCCTCGCTATGCATCTTTTATCGCTACTACTATGGGGAGTGCTCCGAGGAATTGTTCAGATTAATCCCTGCCGCCTCTTTCCGCCATCGCTCTACGCGACACCATTTCCATCCCCATCATTTAGATGGTTGGCAATCCACAACGGTGCGTTTCTCTAGAAACTTTCTCCCTCGCACCTTTAAACTGTGGAATGATCTGTCGCCTGCGGTTTTTCCGAACCAATACGACCTTCGAACCTTCAAGAAAAGAGCGTATTCCTTTTTAAAAGGCCGGCAACGCATTTATGACTCCTCTGGTGTTGCGGGTGTTCATTGGCGGCGGTAATCGCTTAACATTAGGCGATCCGTCTGCTCGTTTGCCCCCTATTCCTTAAAAAAAAAACAAAAACACAAGAGATAGGCCAAACATCCACACTAAAAGAAGGAAAGCTCTAGTGTTTGCAGACAAATAAGTGTGACAATAACTTGTGCTAACGAGACAATAAAGTAGAAGACTAAATGTAATTAAATATTCGTCCAAAATTTTAAAATTTGTTTTCTAAAATTTCTCTATAATATCCTAATTTGGTTGTTTAAGAAAAGAAACTACAAATATATGCGCATTTAAATTAATGTAACTAGAAAATTTATTAACTCTATTCAATATTGGTCTTGTATAACATTGACTAATACTAATAATTAGTATACTAATTCATTAGTTATTTGCATAAATGGCAAAGTTGTTTGAACTCATGTATTTATATTATATTGTAAAAATAATACAAAGAAGGAAACATCGCGAGATAACCTCCACTGCCTGAAAGTTTTCTATAATGTTCTTTGGAGGTATGGGTGATCTGCCAATCCGCCCTTGGCGTGCGCGGCAGTCTCTGGATTTAACCTTATGATAATGAAAAGGTACATGTGACCGGCAGTGAGCAAGATAATAAACGAAGCACAAAGCTGATTATTATATTGTAGAAAGACCCTGGGTCCGCATATTTTTACTAACAATATGCGCAGCATCTGCTCCAAGGCCTCGGATGCAACCGGAATACCACCAGGACAATGACTCCTAATAACAATATCTTGCCACCTACTTAAAAAAAGCAACAGCGTTCTCCTAAATACATATTTTACTTTCAATAAGAAGTCATTTTTCAAACGAATTCATGTACCTACTATTTGGTCAGCGCAAATTCTTATCTAATAATCTTACTACGATGGTACTTATATGGTTTAAAATTAAGTAATTCCACAGAATAATTAATAGTACTAACGTAGTAATTCCATGGTTTGAACTTATTTCCTTTTTAATTAGCAAAAATAAATCATTTATTTCAATTCAATTATTTTACAACTATTTACATTTACACTAAAGTTGAACTAGAATTACTGTTCTAAGTATTCGAATGTAATCTATTGTGTGAGATTTTTATTTATTTTCTGCAATCGAATGATAAAATCATTCTAGTCTAAAGTTTTAGACGAAATCGTGCATGTCACTGGATTTAATTTAAAAGTTCTTCAAATAAGTACTAACTAGTAACTACTCTACATCAATTAGAAAAGCAATTATTGCACTAACGTTAAATGGTAACCAATTACGTTAACTCTCAAGTAAATGATCAATTAAAAAATATAGCACGTTTAATGAGTGAATAATTATTTAACCATATAATTACAAGTTAATCATGCATGCGGTTGCTTACAAGTTATGCAATTAATATTAAATATTGATTATATTTTATTAATCGTACCTATATGAATAATGTTAAACTGGAACTATGCTTATTCACTGTTCATAATTTTCTTCATATTTATACTTACATGTAAAATGAGTATTTATAGAAATGCATATAAAATGGAGAGGATGGATGACGAAAGACTGACCAAGAAGTTATATAAGTCAAGTGTGAATGGAGGAAGGGGAAGACCTAGACGGACGTTCTCTGACCAGTTTGGAGACATCCTAAAAAAGGACAGGTTAGAAGTAGCCTTAATCGAAGAGCATGCATGAGAAATTTGATGAGAGTGAATGAAGCAAGATAGATATGTCAGGATCGTTGCAAATGGCGTTCCATAGTCTTTGCCTACCCCTCCGGGAAACAGGCGTGAGTCTATGTATGTATGCATATAAAATAATTACGGCGTTCTGGCATACTTGTATATATTCTGTGGTTCTGGTTACTAATTTTTAACCGACTTCAAAGCATGGTTGAGGTTCTCAACTAGATCGTAGATTGTTATATTTATTCTCCTAGAACTCCGTCATTTATTAACCGATTGCAACAACCTTTTTCGTTCGAATTTTAAAATACTTTTTGTAGCTTCCTTCCTTGGATGGGACCAAATGGGAACATTTGGTCCCATCCAAGTATGATAAAAATAATATAATAATATAATAATAATATTCTACCACATACACACATCACCATCTAGTCCCAAACTAAGCAGAGCTTGTACTATGGGTACTAGATAATGGATAAACATACATATATACTTTTTTTTTGTAAATACATACATATTATACATAGAAACACCCAGACCAAGACAAACATCCATGTTCATGCACACAAATGTTTGACTTGAGCGGGAATCGAACCCGCAACCATCGGCGTAGCAGTCGCTTACACTCCCGCTGCGCCAACCGGTCGTCAGTATAATCTAAATATAGTATAATAAATATAGTAGATCAATAACACACGGTTTTTTGTTAGAACTATTATTGTGACAGTGTTGTTGATGAGTGGTATAGTATAATATTTATATGGACGAGATAATACACTCGCGTGCAAGTAAATCGACTCAAGCCTCAAATGCGCATAAAAAATGATATAACTTAAAAATGCCTTATTTTACCTCTATATAATGTTTTACATAATTAAAGCCTAGTAATTGAGCTTTAAAATGATGTAAGTTGCATGAAAATCGATTCAGTAGGTTAGTAAAAAAGGTGAATGTCAAAGATATTGTAAAACATTTTGAAAATTCATACAATTTCATAGTATGGGGTTATTGGGTATAAATGAAACAAAATGTGCATAAGATAAAAAAATTATTCGTGTCAATATTTGGTGTTCCCTCCTCTAGCCCTGATCACTGCTCTCAAGCGATTCTTCATCGACCTTATCAACTTTTTAATTGATGATTGTGGTATTTGGCCCCACTCTTCTACCAACGCAGTCTTGAGCTCATTGATGTTTGTCGGAGCTGGATTTCTCGCCCTAACTTTACTTTTGAGCTCGTCCCATACGTGCTCAATGGGATTTAAATCGAGGCTGAGCGCTGGCCAATCCATAGTGTAAATTCCAACTTCACTCAGGAACTCACGTGTGGCCCGAGCAGTGTGACATCGGGCATTGTCATGCATCAAGATGAAATTATCCCCAATAAAGCCTTGATAAGGGACAACTTGATCCAGTAGAACATTTTCAATGTAACGATCACTGGTCAGACCTCCTCCCCGGCCTCCCCAGGAACGAAAACAAGGTCCGTTTTTGCTTCTAAGGAAATTCCAGCCCACATCATGCAAGAACTGCCACCATATGCAACGGTTTCAACAAAGCAGCACTGTGAAAACCGTTCACCAGGACGCCGGTACACCCGACCTCTCCTGTCGCTGCCATGGAGACACATTCTCGTCTCATCTGTGAAGACGTGCTTGACGGTGGGCTGTGGTCAACTTCGGGCCTGTAGCGGGTCGGCGGAGTAAGGTTAGCTTCCTTCAACCTTCTTCTAATTGTCCACTGACTGACAGTTACTCCGCGAACTTAACGTAGCTCGTGCTGCACATCTACGCCGGTAAGGTGTCGATTTCGGAGAGAGGTCGAGACCAAAAACCGGTCGTCACGCTCCGAGGTGCACCGGCGTCGGCTGGTATTAGGCCGCCGAGTGAAGGCACCATTCTCTTGAAACCTCCTGTACACTCTCGAGACAGCAGACTGACTCATATTTAACCGACGAGCAAATTCTCGCTGGTTCAACCCTTCTTGCAACAGGGCAACGACTTGAGCGTTTTCTTCAGGTGTTGTATCCATAATTTTCTTCAAATGACTGACTGAAAGGTTCTTCTCGTAGACCCCTGCGGGGGGTCTCGGGGTGACCATGTACCAGGCTTATCCTGTCTTGGTGGTATCTCTCGCCGCCTGCTACTACAGGCGGGTCACTGGGTTGGGCCCTGGTGGGGCCGTTGGTCTGTACGGATCGTCAAGTCCGGTGGGTGGCGCAGCTAGCGAGGTCCAGCCCGCAAAGAAGAATCCTCGCGAGCGACCGACGTACTAGCGGCGCTCTGGTCACGGGAGGTGTTTCCCTCCTGCGCTTGGCGAGGTCGAGCTCCCGAGGAAAGCGTTCCTGGGGAGCGCCCATCAGCCAGCACAAGAGAGGGCGTAGATGAAGGTCCGGGGGAGGTTGCCACGGAGACGAGGTCTCGCGGCAGGCCTTTTCGGTCCGGCGGTCGCCGATGGTACGGCGCAAGCTCACGCAAATGGCGAGCGTGCGATCTGTCGGCGCGCTCGAACAGGCCGGTGCTCAGGCGTCTCACGAAGTCATCCAGGCTATCGACGCGCAGGTCCCTGGAGATCGTCTCGTTCCGCACGAAGCGAGGGGCGTTTGTGATGGTGCGTAGCGCAAGCGATTGCTGCGCACGCAGTCGGCGGCGGTTCGTCTCAGAAGTGAGAGCGAACCAGGCCGGGGCAGCGTAGGTAAGTCGGCTGCGGATGTACGCCTTGTACACGCCGAGCTTCGCGCGGAGCGGCAGTCGAGACGATAGGACGGGCCGCAGGAGGGCGCGCGCGGCGCGCGCCTGGACAACCACGTTGTTGACATGGGGCTTCATGGAGAGGGCGCGGTCGATGGTCACGCCGAGGTACTTCACCGTCGCGGACCACTCGATGTTCGCCCCCATGAGCTTCAACTGTGGCAGGGCCACGCTTCCCATGGAGATCGCCTGAGTCTTCGCCACGTTGACCGTCAGTCTCCAATCCTTCAGCCAACAGGGAAGTGCGTCTAGAGTGCGCTGCATCTTCTTCACCGCGTGGGCACCGTTCATCAATGTCGCGATGTAGGCGGCGTCGTCGGCGTACAGCGCGAGCTTAACGCCGTCGGTGACGGGGATGTCGTCCGTGTACCATGAGTAGCACACTGGAGACAAGCAACTTCCCTGGGGCACACCGGCGCGAATGGGCCGCTCTGTAGACAGGGCGCTTTCAACCGCCACTTGGAAACGTCTGTCTTGCAGGAAGGTGGCCACGATCTTAACTACTCGACGGGGAGTAGTGGATGTGGACAGCTTGTACAGCAGGCCGGCGTGCCACACGCGATCGAACGCCTTCTCCATGTCGAGGAATACTGCGACGACGCGCTCGCGCTTGTTGCGAGCCACCGCGATGTCGTGCAGTACCCTCGCGAGCTGGTGCGAAGTGGAGTGTTCGGCACGAAAGCCGAACTGTTCGTCGCGTGGCTGAAGGTGTGGCGTAATGTGCAGCAGTAGCAGTTTCTCGAAGAGCTTCGATGTCGTCGAGAGGAGCGTGATGGGGCGGTAGCTTCCTGGCAGCAGGATGTTCTTCCCCGGCTTGGGCAGCATGATAACTCTGCCTAGCCGCCATGCAGTGGGAAAGTGTCCGGTCCGGAGAATCCCGTTGAAAAGGCGCGCCAGCGTCGCGATTGCTCGCGGAGGTAAGTGGCGCAGAGCTTCACTGGTGACCCGATCGGGCCCGGGAGCTTTTCTTAGGGGCATTCGGCGAATCATCCGCTGTACTTGGCCAGGGGAGACAACGATAGGATCCTCTGTCGGGGCCATCGGTCGCTCGAAGTATTCTTCAAGCTTCCTTTCGACCTCTGCTACGTGCTGCACGTTGTGGGCAGGATTCGGCTGGAACTGTGACTCCAGGAAGTCGGCGAACATCTCCGCTCGGTCTTCGGCACGGTAACGTGGGGTGCCGTCACCGGCCAGCAAGGGCCTAATCGGAGATGGCTTCCCGGAGAGTTGGCGGCATAAGCGATGTATACCCGACCAGTCCTCACCGGCTCGCTCAATGGTGCGTTGCCAGGACTCCACCGCGTTTGTTGCCAACGCGGCAGAGATCTTCGCAGCCAGAGCGTTGAGCTGGGACTTCATGGTCGGGCATCGGGAGCGCTGCCATTGCCGGCGCAGTTTCCTCTTCTTCTCGATCAACGCCAGGATGAAGGCGGGGAGCTGGGAAGGCTTCCTTGCGACCCTCGAAGCGCGGACTCTAGAGTCGTGTTAAGGTCCGTCGCAAGCTGCTCGACGTCAGCGGGTGTCTCCACGGGGAGGGAGGGCGAGTGCTCGGCCATATACTCGGCAAAGACCCGCCAGTCTTGGCGTGATCGCGGAGGCAGCCGAATCGTCTGCGGGATGTCGTCCAGAGTCAGACACACGGGCTGGTGGTCTGATATGAGGTGGTCGTCCAGGACGTCGAGATGCACGGCCGTGTCTATGCCGCGGGTGACGGCTATGTCTATAACGTCCGGTGTGTGGGCTGCATAGTACGGATAGTGTGTCGGGACCTCTGGTCCTAGGACTTCATATCCGTACTCGTCTGCGTCATCCAGAAGGCGGCGGCCGTCCGGACAGATGATGTTGGAGTTCCACGCCGTGTGCTTTGCGTTAAAGTCGCCAGCAACGATGGTAGGCAGCGGCGAGTCCAGCAGTGAGTGAATGTCGGCCACTGCGAGGCGGTGTTGTGGTGGCTTGTAGAATGCGTACACACGGGTGGGCTGGCTTCCAGTGCAGATCTCTACACCGAGGGCATACGCGGATTGCAGTGGTGGTACTGGCAGCGCTTGGTGGACTACTCTCCTCTTGACCAGGACTGCTAAACCACTGTAAGCAGTCCCTGCCGGCGAGCATTGATCCTCCCGGTAGACGTGGTATCCGCTCATCTTCCACTTGTCTACTGGTCTGAGGTGGGTCTCGTTAAGCAGGGCTATATCCACTTGCCGCTGAGCTAGCAGCAGTTTCAATAGCCTGGTCTTCTCTGGTGACATTCCGTCGGCGTTCCAGAACACGATTTTCAGTCTACGCGGATCCAGACTGGTATAGATCGGCAAGGCACTTGTAGATCAGCGGTATAGGGTCCCGCTGCTCCTGAAGGGCCACCAGAACTTGCTGTAGAATGCTGATGGCAGAATGTCTGGGGTCCAGATTTGCCTTGACCGGTGGAGGTACCGGTGTTGGCTGGGCCGTCCGCTTCGCCTTCGTCCCCTCAAGTGGGGCAGCGACCACGGCGGATTTCTGGACGTCATTCAATGGCGCGGCAGCCTGCTGAGCCCGCTGCTGCGTCTGGGCCTTTCTATTTTTCTTGCGTCGCTTCTTGCGACGCGCGCGCTCCTGCGGCGCGTTGGCGGCGGCCATGAGTGAGCCGGGGGCGTTTCCGTCCTCGACCGTGGTTGGCTTAGGGCGCGAGGCTGTGGCGGTGCTTCAAATGACGGCTTCAATTTGCAAAGATGTGTTCAGGTCAACGTCTAGTGAGCGACTGATAAGAAAAAACGATTACAGGGGGTTTTTATAGCGGGTTGTGTCGCGCAAGTTGTGTATAGAGCGCAGAGCAGTTTATGGGAGGTTGCGTTCAGTTGCATTCTAAGGACATGTGTTTATTTTAATTACTGAAATTATGCTACCATTTTAAAGCCTAATTACTAGGCTTTAATTATCTAAAACATTATATAGAGGTAAAATAAGGCATTTTTAAGTTATATCACTTTTTATGCGCACTTGAGCCTTGAGTCGATTTACTTGCACGCGAGTGTATTAAGATAATGAAATACAATATTTTGTATGGAACGAAGCTCTGTGCTATTTAACCGTCCACGTAATATAAAACACCTTAGAATATCGCTCTCAGCGACCTATACATATTATTATAGAATAAAGTTCTCGCCACGTCCTGTTTGTCTACGTGAACGCGAGAAATTAAAAAAAAACACAAATACATTTTTATTCGGTTTTCACCAATAGATAATGTGATTCACGCCGGCGGAGCCGCTGGCGAAGTCAACTGTTCTAATGTTAGGTGTAATAGTATATAAGGACACCATGATTACCAACTGATTTAATTATAATAAGGTAGAAATAGGTACCTACTATGAATAAAATACATGTCTTTACATAGAATTTCTAACTTTAAAATGTATCTGTCCGTCTGTTTGTTTGTTATTTCTTGAGGAAGATACTTGTACTCGAGAACATTTGTAAGTAGAAACCTCTGTTCTATACATAGATATGTCTGCCAAAAGGTCAAGCTACTTGACATCTTTAAGGATTGACATTGTCGAGTACAAGACATCTAACAAAAGGCAAGAAAAACAGATATACTCTACCTAATGCCTATACCTATTTTGCTTAAAATTATGTCTTTTTCATAACGCTGATAAAATATTCTTCACGAAGACTGCACTTCAAGATGACAAGGTAAATATCTTAATAAACCAGTGAAAAAGTACATTTAAACAGGAAAAGAAGAAAAAAATGTTTTTTTTTTAATTAAAAATGTAAGGCATCTGGCGCTCTTTCCAATGCCATGCCAAAATGGCCATTGATCTTGCAATTGTGTTATCAAAATTCCGGTACATGTCTGAAGGAGTTACAAGTAGGTATCTGACTTTTTAATATGTTGTTTCGCACTCGACGAGGTGGTACTTATGTTTTTAATTTGATTTAAGTAAGTCTATGTATGGTCAAATTTTAAAATAATAACGATTTCAATTAGTTTTGTGTAGTATATAGGAGCGATAAAGAATGCCACTAGTAACTAGTTTGTTTATTGAAATGTGTAAATCTTCAAAACTGGGAGACCAATTGAAACCTACCTTTTTATTACATAGCCTGCTTATGCGCTCCATGGACCTTTACCCGTATACAATAGTATTAATACTACATTTACACAGCTATAAGTGTATTTGTCACCTACTGGTTTATCCTTTGAATATTCTAACATCCGAAGAAGAGTTCTAAAACAATATGTCCGGCTTTTTATCAGCACATACGCAGGTATTTACATAGAAATAAAATGTTTGTGTCAGTGTTGGCCATTGCCATTATCGTTAACGCTAACGCAGGTGTAACAGTAGCATAATGTAATCTCGCACCATGAGATGAACTGATTCTTTTCTTGACCCTATCGACGTCAGATCCCTTTGTGTCAACATTTTAAATAGCAAACAGCCACACAAAGTAAACCTCTGGCAATTTGCATTGCGTAGGTTCTTCTGAGAAGTACAAATTTACAATAAAAATACTAACTTTTATAAAGAAAAATCTATAGTACCTACCTACTTTATTAAATATTTTCTAGACCATCGAAGCGAACCAATAAGATGCTACATAGATAATAAAGAGAACTGAAATTAAATTACTCAAATTATTGAATAATATTAAGGCAAAAAAATTTACTTGATGGAAGGAGCGGTATTTTATTTTGCGGTAGGTAGTACGTAAATCATGGCATTACATTAGATCTAATGTTGTGAGTGTCATTCAGTTGATCACTTTTTGTTCTAAATACTCGACGGCCGATACTTGAGTATTTGTGTTTGAACAGATTTCGAGTGTATATTCATTTTTATAGAGGCTCACAGTTTGTTAGATACTCTTGCTTATATATGTACATTTAATCCACAACATCGGCGCTGTGGATGTTGTCAGTAAATTAAGATAGCATCATTTATGCTATTAGAGATGTTAATTTGATGACTATTAGTATGTGTACTTTTCAATATTATTTGGTGTACAATAAAGAGTATATCTATCTATCTATCTATCTATTAGTGGATAGGCACCAACTTTTGCTCACACATGTAATTATACAATGTGAGCAAAAGTTGGTGCTTATCCACTGTATTATTGTATGTATTAATAGTAAGATATAAACTCGAAAAAATGCAAATAATGTTATCATGACGATCTGTTAAATTATTCCAACGCGCCTTATTTTATTTAAATGCTTAAGTCGGTACTGTCTGCATTTAAGTTAGATCTATAAAAAAAAAAAAGATATTAAAAATATATATTTGTTTATTTTTACCTGTTTGCGTAATCAGAAGACAATAATAATATAATGACAACAAGAAAACCGTTGATGCAAGTGTCATTAGCGGCCGGGCACGCCACGATAGTGGCGGTAAGTCCCGTGGTTGATGAGTGGTTGGAGAGACGTCACGGCGTCCTCACCTTCCGGTTAACTCAAATCCTTACCGGCCATGGTTGTTTTGGCCGGTATTTGTGGAGGATAGGCCGGGAGGAAACGCCCGGATGCCACCATTGTGGCAGCAGCCGCGACCCTGTCGAAGACACGGCGTTGCATACTTTGGCGGAATGCCCAGCTTGGGCATCGCAGCGCCGTGATCTGGTCGCGGCTCTGAATACGGTTGTCCTCTCGCTCCCGGCCGTAGTTCTGTCTATGGTCCGGAGTGAGAGGTCTTGGAACGCCGTCGCCTCCTTCTGCGAAGCAGTCATGCTGAGCAAGGAGGCGGCGGAGCGGGAGAGGGAAATACATCGCCCTCTCCCCAACCGTAGGTCCGGGCGTCGGGGACGTCGAACAAGAGACGACCTCCGACCACCCTGAATTCAGTGCCTGCGGACGGTGAGCGCTGGGGCTGCTCCCTGTCCGCCAAAAGGCGGGAGGCGGCGCGTGTCCTCGCCGCCTCCCAAGTAGCTTTGTGAGGTGATGGATGCGAGAAGTTTGATGGATGCAAGAAGTTTGATGGATGATTGCGAGATCATGACGAGACGGGGCCCGCCAACACCAACGGTGGGCCAATCCCGGGCGGGGTCGCGAGAAAGTATGCTAATCGCGAATCGCGTGACCCCGCCAACACACGGGACCCGTAGGGACACCGCGGTGGTTTTTAGTGGGTATGCCCCGAACGCCTGTAGGGGAGAGCCTCCACATACCTCCTCCGCCAGTCCCAAGCCCAGCCGTTCTAATGGCTGGGTTGGCGGAGTCGAGATGACTCATAAGGAGAGTTTCCCCACCGTAGTGAACAAAAAAAAAAAAAAAAAAAGTGTCATTAGCGACTATAAAATGATTACAACCATGTTTACCATGTCTAGCCGTGGTCATCTTAGATAGTACATAAACTGAACTGTCAAGTCCATTCATTGTCATTTACGTAATTAATCTTAGGTAAAAAATACAAAAAACGGCACATTTCTAACAAGCAAACAAATCATAGAATATGGCGTAAAAACTACAATAGTATTGACGAGGTGATTCCCATAGGTGATTCCCCTGATTTTCGGATAGGTATTCAGCCGTTACAAGCCGCATAATACGAAATCAAGATAATGACAATTTAAATATATTAAATATAAAACTTTATTCCTCTATAATAGATCCAGTCGTAACATCAACAATATATTTATAAATGCGGATAAGTCTACAAATGCTACACTAAGTACATTTCTTTGGGCGAAACTCGTTCAAATCTTTCTGCATAAATGTGTTATAAACACTTGCATAACAAAACGTATCTGAGCAAAGATTTCTTTCACTTAGCATCCACACAGAGGTCAGCAGTTCGTAGAATATTATAATCAAGTACAAGCATTGTTATGAAAAAGGCTGCTGCTGTTTTTGCGGGTAAATTACAACCATTACGAGCAACGCATTTTTTGGTTCGACATGACTGTTCCATGTATGTAAGTAATCTTAACCAAGTCTAAATTGGTCATAATCTAGATAAAGTTAAGTAAAATATGGTATACTTATAGCAATGTTGTCGTTTCCGTTTATAAAAGGAGTAATTAATGTGTGGTCAAACTACCTACTATATTTTTTGTATTCATGACGATATTGCTAAACTCAACACAGATTATGATATAAGAAGAGTTTAAAGTTCGGAAATATCAAATCAAACAAAAATCGATTACATTGGCGTAATTCTTAGATATTGTGAATGTGTATTTTGAATACTCTGTGTGCCTCTGTAGTCCCAATAAATCCATAGATTTATACCATACATATTCGAGCAATGCACTCGTCCCTTGTCTCCAATACATTATGCATGTATGTAAAAATTAGATGAATAGATGGTTCCATATACCTTGAGTCAATTGTAGTCACCGTTTCTCGTGGTACATCGGCCGGCTTCCCAGAGCCGTTTGTTGTTTGGGTACTTGTTGTTCACGAATGGGAATGCACTTGGTAAGTTTGGGTTACTGGTGGAACCACTCTCGGTAAGTTACGCGATGAAAACACGAATAAAACTGGTACGTGATAAGAAGTGCAGCGCGCGTCGTCCTCGTCGTGCGAGTTGCGCGCCGGCACGAGCGTTGTGCACGACCAACGGTTATCAACTAAACACATTAAAATGCCGGTTGGTACACAAGCTGGTACCACTTTTCTTAACTTGTATCTCAATAGCTCGATGCATTGTTGATTCGTCGCGCTCCGGACATCTCTGCTATATTTCCTATTCCATTCTATTTAACTATAAATCGATTTGCAGGCGTGTTTAGCATTATCTCAAGGTTGCGTTGATTTCGATCGATGTTTGATTGTGGCGATGTTGCAACGTTTAGTGTATCGAATCGTTTTTACGTCTGTTACCAGTGTTACCGCCATTATATTAACATTTTTTGTAAGCTTACTTTGACGATGATTAAATTTGCATACATTTAACATTTATCCTTTATCTTTTGCTTTAAAATAAACCATCTGTAAGAAGCATCGAAATAAATTATTGTCTCTGGAATAAAATTAATTATGCATGAAGTGATTTTACACCGTTTTCAGTGCAATGAATTAAGTAATTGGTAGAAATATCTACCAAAACCCTTAGGGAATTGTGTGGGCTACTATATTCCATGGTTTAGACTAGTATCAATTTGTTTATAGGTATTGACTCTCTTTAACGACTGTCAAAGATCTTCATGACAGCCGGGAGCGACGGCTTAACGTGCTCTCCGAGGCACCGCGTAAGCGATAATTTACAATATTTTTTTTTTATTGTAAGAGGCGGCAAACGTGCAGACGGGTCGCCTGATGGTAAGCAATTACCGCCGCCCATGGACACAAGCAACACAACAAGAGTAACAAGTGCGTTGCCGCCCCTTGAGGTTGGGAAAAGCGATAGGATGAGGAGTGGGATGAGTTATATATACGCACATAACTCCGAAAAGTCATTGGAGCGCGCCGTGGGTTCGAACCCAATTCCCTCTACATGGCTGGCTGCTGCTATCTCCACTAGGTTATCGCTGCCGTGGTAAGTAGTATACACTTTGAGCTATAATTACGATACAAACTGTTTGTACTTTGTACAGTTTGTCTTATCATCATAGCTGGGCATCGTTAATCAAATAATTAAATTCGTTAATCGCTAATCCGTTACTAAAAAAGTTAACTTCGTTATACGTTAAAGCGCTACCTTTGGAACGATTTAACGCAAGTTAACGTTAATCGTTAATCCGTTAACACATGGTAAAAATACTATTTTCATGAGAATTTTATAAGAACTGTTGGTTTAGGTTTGGGGAATTAACAGGTTAGGAACAAAAAAAATGACGTGTATATATAGAGTGTGTAATTTAGTCATCCGGTATAGTGTGGGTATTGCCTTTAGGAACATTAACATGTTGAAAAATATCTTTGCCCGTGCAAAAAAAGACGTTCAACTGCAGAGCTTGAGGGTATAGCAGTATTATATTTAACTAGAGGACGCCAGCAGCTACGCCTGCGCATTTTTCAAATTTATCTGTTTTGTCCGATCCCGTGGGTTTTTCGGGAAATCCCTTCTTAGTGCACCCCTACGGTCCTCAAGGAACATACATGCCAAATTTAATGCTTCCTGCGCCCAATAGTTTTGGCTGTAGCTTGTCTGTCAGTCAGTCAGTAACCCAAGGATTTTATATATTAAGATAAACAGATTTATGAATATCTGTTCCCCGAAAAATACCGCATCGTCGAACGAGTCTTTTGATTTCATGTATCTCGATCTGGATGCAAAATTTACATAATCACACGGATTTTCGTCTGTAGTGGATCTGGAATCCAACTGCATGTTGTGGTTTTTATTTGCACAATACACTGTTTAATATACACACTGCACAGACGTGAACTATAACGGACTATAACTTAAAACTACACAGTATTTGTATACTTGACAAACATAACACTCGTTACCTATTCTAAACGCAAAACGCTAAACGAAAGAATTATACACATGTGTCATGAAACTCATGAAACAAACTTCGCAGTATTCTTTTCTCAGTTACACGCGCCGGCAAGGCATATAGCTTCATTTCACTCGCGGCACGCGCCGTGCCACACTTTTCGACCGACCCGAACAAACTTGTCAGAAAAAGTTTTGCACGGCGGCGCGCCACGGTGCGGTAAGTAGCAGGTAACGGATTAACGGACTTGGAAAAATTTAACGAAGTTAACAAGTCCGTTAAAACTTTTTTTAAGTTAACTTAAAAGTAAATCCGTTAGTGGAAATGTTAACTTCGTTATTTAACGATTAATGGATTAACGAGTTAATGCCCAGCTGTGCTTATCATATAGTTTGATTCGTTTCCAGTTAAAGTGTATTAATATAGTTAAACTGTTTGCTCCACACATTATTCATTAGCACAGTTACATTCTTTAGATAATACATTTACCTTGAAGATCACACCGCAAGATACCTACGTTTATTTATGAAAATATTTTTAATACCTAGTTATACCTGGATATCTACATTTATCTAGTTACCTAGTTATGTCACACCTAGTTTTACTACTAATACAGATCCCTAAGGTTGCCAGTAAAAATACGACCGTAAGGATCCAAGGAACGTAGAAATCTAGCAGTGCGATCTCATACTAATATGTTTGAACGTTGAACTTTAGAAAAACAATCGTTCAGATTTATTTATTTACTTTATGGTGTCACTGTCATATGGCGTGTGTTTGTGAAGGATGTTTATGGATGCGTTACAAAAACAATATTAATGCAGCTCGGATGTGTCGCAGGTGTATGTTTGATATACGTACGAAGTCAGGAGATCTAGAGCATTATCCTTAATGCCGTAATGATATAGTTTCCTGATAAGAGTATAATGATGAACACAATCAAAGACTTTACACAAGTCGCAAAATATAACCTAACCTAACGCATTTTGCGACTTCTCCCAAGCGGCAAAAATACTTTTTACGTGCAGGGTCACAAGGAAACCTAACATAACCTAATCAAATGGTTCTCGTGGTTAACAGGGCAGTTAACATATCGATTTCCAGTACGGAACTGATTAAAATAAAACTTTACAAGCTTCACTTCATTTATTATATTACTTCATCCAAGAGTACTAAGATCTTATATAAAATAGCTAGTTAATGTGATTAATTCGGTGGCAATTGTTACTTTATCCAAATTGAGTAGATATTATATAATATTATATAATGCTTAGATAGTACCTATATAGAATATTTGTATTAATTACTTTGGCTATAACATAAACATATATAAACTGACGGACTCATAAACTGCTGAGACGGAGGATCTCAGGTAGGGTGTCGGGGTTCGAGAGAAACACTGCTAGGCTGAACAGGTTCTTTATTATGTCTCACTACCGCTTACATACAGTATGACCGAACTAGGTAAGCACTGGCCTGAGCTGGCTGGAGTGTAGACTCCTGCTGCTCTCCGACGCTCGCAGGGTAGCTGCTCGTAGGGTCGCCGATGAGCTGGCCAAGGTGCGCTGCGCAGGCAGCTCTGTGGTCGAGTTTCAGGCTGAGCGGGGTCTCAGGCGGTGCAGCCGATGTGGGCCGAGCGGTCAGGCTCAGGCGTCCGTGGCCTGGCTGTAGGAGCTCGTAGGCAGGAACGGAGGTTTGGGTGGCAGCTGGCTAGTAGCGGCACGGCGCCAGCAGCTCGTGGCTTGTAGCCCGTAGGAAGAACGTCAGCCCGTAGGAAGAACGTCAGGTGCAGTGAGCTCGTAGGGTGAACGTAGCCCGTAGGGTGAACTGGAAACAGCATAGAGAATACACAACAACCGGTCAGGAACAGGCGGTCCCTAGATCGGCTGTTATGCTTAGGAGACACAGATACTACAGACAGAACATATAGGCACACAGACAACTAGAATATGCTTACCCCCAGCGGGACAGTAGATAGGAAGTAGAATGTAGAATAATCGCGAGGTGTAGCGGCAGCGTTCCGATGTCTAGGGAAAGTGACCATTCTACAACGCGCACCCATCTTATATAGATGTAGCCTATGACTCACAACTGCCTTTGGCTAGTGAATATGACCATATTTGGTAATATTGCGAACGATGTCTGGCTAAGCTGGCGTTAAGCGCCTGCGAGATATTATAACGCAATACGTGTAGTATTACGTTACACTGCATCAAATCTCAGTACTCTATGAGAGTACTGAGAGTACTGTGTCGTCACTGACACTGACAGGTGTGGATATGTTCATAGAAAATGTATGAAAGAATAATTATCACGGTGCCGGTACTGTGATGGAACTGTGACTTCACTGATATGTGTGAATCGGCCTTTAAAGTTTACGAACCAATCTAGAGGTTTCAATTTAAATCTGTATAGAAAGTTTGCATACTTGGTTAAAATATTTATTTCAAAGTCGTCTATTACTTTGATGCAGTTTATGAGTCCGTCAGTGTATGTTACAGCCATAATGATTAATATAAAATTATACATAATGACTAAATATATATAATTACTAAATTGCCAAGACAATTTGATAAATTAATGACTTCATCTAGATGTTATTCATAAAGGTAGGCCAAAATAGTCAAAGAACTAAATACGATACGAATTACTTGCCTTAACACTTCGTTACAGCAGCGTGGCGTGTACTCCAAGCCACGCTATAACAAAATGTTGAGTCAGGGGATGATGTTTAATAAACTAAGTTGACGGAGCCCTGCTTCGCAGTGCTCCTATTTTTGGGTGCAGGGTCACAAAAAACCTAACATAACCTATTAAAATGGTTGTCCTGGTTAATCAGTAAACTGATGAAAATAAAACTTTAAAAGCGTCATTAATTCATACGTCACCTGTTATAATATTACTTCATACAAGAATACCAAGATGTTTTATAAAATAGCTAGTTAATGTGATTAATTCTGTGTCAAGTATTACTTTGTCCAAATTTAGTAGATATTTTATTTATTTATGAAATCGTTAAATAGTAAAAAGGCGGACTTAATGCCATGGGCATTATCTCCCAGTCTACCTTAGCTTGGTGCAGAGAGAAAAGAAGTAGGTGCAATATAATAAAAATATATTTTAACTAACATAAATTATAACTAAGTATATTGTAGATCTAAAAATACATTCACATAAAATGATATTTAAAACATATATACGTTAGGTACATATAATATAAACAATAATAAACATTCATGATATACAAAACTACATACATATTAGGCTGTAACATATATACACACTAAAGACCATATACGTATATATTACAGATATTTTTACGTAATATTATTAGATTTTACGGCATCGAGTAATTTTGTGTTGTTTATTAATGTTGATTTTACGGTCTTGTTATTGAATATGGTTTCGACGAAAATATACAACGAATGAAACTAGAACGAGGTGTTGGAAAAGGTGCAACTACCAAGCGATTTAGTCTGTAAGACTATGCTTGATTTTATTTCGAATTTAAGCAACTGCTAACACTGTCAAATTGATTCATCTTATCTTATTGTTCAGAGTACATATATTTGCATTCGCAAGAAGCCATATCGCAGTCAATTAAATCACCGATTCATTAACACGTTAAAGTGGCTGTGCATCGGACATGATTGATTAAATGATTCAATGATAACTTGAACACGCACCGCGGTTGTTTAATGGTGCTGGACAGGATCGTAGTAAGATTTACAGCAGCTAACAACATGCACAAGTCTGTCATCAGTTTGATGGAACAGCGCACGGCGGTTGAGTGCAAGACTATTAGTAAACAAACTCGGTCGCAATGCCGCACTCTCAGTTGTTGCACTAAAATTAAACGTCGCTATGCAAGTCGCACGCTGTCCCATTTAAACTTGTGAAATGGAGAAACTTTTGTACGAACATAAGTGTTGAAAGCCTGTTTGTCAAACAGAACGCTCTAGGAAATTGCACGTCTTTCATACATATTCAAATTAAGCGACAGTTCAGACGTAATTACGTCGTAGATTGTTTTATTTATTTATTTACACTTTTTTGTACACAATGAAAAACATTATTATAAACCCTATATCTAAGTAGAGTACACGTCATTTATATCTGTTATTTATTTTGTGGTATTTGGCATAAGGAAACATTTAGATGTTTCCTTATGCCAAATAGCTTAGATGCCTTGTCCTTTTGAGCACGCGTATCGAGCAATCCCTTAACGCTGAGGTCGGAGGGAGTGACTACGAATTTCATTATTTCTCACATATAGGTGGTGCACCACCCAAATAAAAGGTAGACGACGGTAAATACTAATTAAATGTAGCTGGGTAGAAACTTTGTCTTGCACTTCTTAGGGGAGATGCAGTTAATTCATTAATAAATACTGTTATTTTGCTACAAACCTTTGAATATCCGCGACAGCAGCTGTTATTCTTACATTGC